>CP139507.1:300804766-301443743 GCA_021014915.2 Artemisia tridentata subsp. tridentata | reverse complement strand
ACCCTAGATGAAGTTGACCCGAGCCTAAGTATGTTTGACTAAGGATATGTGGTTGAGTCTTTTAAGTGGATGTCTGATGAGGCCTAGATGCGGCGCATCCAGAAAGTTACATGCGGCGTATGGTAGAATGGAAAGTAGAACCGACTTGTTATAGTCCATGCACCGTATTGGAGAAGGAGATACGGCGTATATAAGGGGTAGCATGGATGCGGCGTATCTATGAAGATAGATGCGGCGCATCGACCTTAAATAAGCAGAATTGACAGAATTGCCCTTGTAGCTAGAAACTTCCCCATTTATCTATAAGTTTCCACACTCTCCTGTAAAAGAGAGTGTGTTCTCTGTGGGTGTCGAACCAAAGGAGAAAGAGAGGGAAAGATGATGAGATGATGATGGTTTAGTGGTGATAATTCAAGGGTTAAGCCTATAGCTTGTTTCTTACATAAGGTATGATGTTCATGATGCTTAATTAGTGTTTAATTGATGATTAAGAATTTAGGGTTTGTGAACCCTAACTTGGGATTAAAGGGTAAATGGTGTTTTAAGATAATTAAGAGGTAATGATGATTATATGATGAGTTTATAATGGGTTTAAGTTAGTAAATGATGGAATTGATTATCATATAATCAATAGATGATTTTATGATGATCAGAGGTGTTTAGAGGTTAGTTATGGTTGTATTAACCATGATTATAGCTAATGATTATGTATTATATGTTATATATGATTATGTGTTTTAGGATGATTATGATGATGATGATGGCTAGAAGATGTTGTTGGTGGGATTTGTGTTAGTAGCCTAGCTTTGATTGAAGGTAAGTAACTCTCTTTAAAACATGTGTTATGTATGTATTTATCATATATGTGTTATGATTGTGTAAGAATAGGAGACTTGGATTTGGAATGGTTATGAGTTGGAAATTAGGTGGCTAGTGACTTTGGTTGAGAGTAAGATAGCTTGATGGACTTGGACTAGCTAAGGTATGTAGTTTGTTATAGTTGTGATGAAGGGATGCAATTGTATTATGAAGTTGTGAGTGATGTGGGAGGTATGAAGTAGTTTAGTGGCTTTTATGTGATTATGATGCTTATGTGAAATTATGTGTATGATATATGTTTTATGATGGGTTACTTACTAAGCGTAAGCTTATTCTTTTAGTTGTTAATGTTTTTTTAGGCTTAAGTGCGGCGGAATGGAAGGCTTGGATTGTAGCATAAGGATTTGGAATGGATTTGGAAGATAACAAGCATTAGGAGCTAGGTAGAATACCGAGCTCGAGTCAAAGTTGTACCCCGAGAGTCTATTTTATGAGTCGTATAAAGTGTGTCAAGTCGGGTAACGGTTTGGGGGTCTAACGAGTCGTCAAGTGTGTTTTAAGTGTTTGTAGTTAATGTCTAAAGGAGCGTTTGGATTTAAACATGTTTGTACCCATTTTGGAGTCAAACGGGTCAATTGCCGTGTATTATAGTTTGATATGGTTTTGAATGTAAAATGAGTGTTTTGGCATAAGTTATAATGTTGTATTGAGGTTAAAGTGGATTGTGTGGTGTGTTGAGTATATGCAGGTTTTCCTGCTGATGTTCTGTCTTAGTTGGTCGATGCGGCGTATCTAGTATATTAGATACGACGCATCAGAAGTTAAGGTGATGCGGCGTATCTAGTATATTAGATGCGACGTATCAGGAGTTTAAGGTGATGCGGCGCATCATTTCAGGTTGATGCGGCGCATGGTCTCTCAGCTGTGATACGGCGTATCCCTCAAAAGGATACGGCGTATCGTTGGTCACAGAAGGTCATTTGGTTGTGTTACAAAATTGTGTGAAATGTTTTGAAGGGTTTTCGAGTATATGTTCTTGCAAGTATTTTTCAAAGGGTTAAATATTGTAAGCTCTGGTTATTGAATGAAGAAATAGTATGAGTCCGTTTTAGTCAAGCGTTTCCGCGTCAAAAGTTTTAAATTTTAGTCAAAACGGGTACGGGCGTTACAACTTGGTATCAGAGCCAGGTTTAAGTGAATTAGGTTTCCTTTAGGTTGCCTAGACTTAAACCACTCGTAGACGCGTTAAGTTTAAGTTTGAGATAGTCGGGCTAATAGTTTGTAAGTTATAGGATATGAATGTTGAGTTTTGAAACGTATTATGTGATTGCGTGCTATGGTAGCTTAGCGAGGGCGAATGGATGTAATAAGTAGTGTGGTGAGTTGTAAGAAATGTGACTGAAAGTGAAAGTGTGTGACTTGTATGATAGTGATGACCAAAGTATGGTCCTATGAGTAGCTATACTTAGTGTGATGATCCTTAATGAGGTATTAGAGATGGGTTAGTGGAGAGTCAAAGTATTAGGAGCATGATTATGAACACGTGGTAACGTTGAATGTGTGTGGTGAAGAAATGATATAAATTTATGCATGATAAGTTTCAGTGACGAACTTAGTAGAGTTACAAAATGAGAAAAGGCATAGGGGTTGAGTAAATGATGAAATAGAACGAAACTTCCTAAGTAATAATAGCTAAAATGAGATGAATATGTGTGAAACTAAGGTGTTGTCTTGAAATTATCATATTACGGCTAAGGCGATTAGCTGTAATCACTATAATGAATGCATGAGTTACGGTTGGTAAAATGTGAGAGGTCTAGATGTAAATGAGTCGAGTGGACTAAAATGTAAAGTAAGAATGTGAAATTGATTAATGAAGGCTAAGAATGCAAGAGGTAAAGTAAAGATGTGAAAATAACTAAAGCGGATTAAGAATGTAAGGAGTGTGTATGAGATAAAGGCGTTGTTCTAAAATTATCATATTACTGCTAAGGCGATTAGCGGTAATTACTATAATAAACGAATGTAATAATGTGTGTGTGGTGCTTATGACTTGGATCCGGTGTTAAAATGTGAAAGTGGTAAAGTGATGAATGTTAATGATCTTTCGGGATGAATGTTAAATGTGGTATCCCTCGGGATGACCAAGTAAAGGAATGTTAAGGAATCCTTCGGGATGAATGTTAAAGATCCTTCGGGATGAAAAGTGTTGCCTTCACCGGCAAGGGGTTGCCTACGTCCATGGCATATAAAAGTATCCCCATGATGAATGTGATAATGTGAAGGATCCAAGTCTAAGAAGAGTAAAAATAATGTAATAAAAACAATGAGAAAATAATAAAAGTTAAATTGGGAATTAGGAGTAGTGGTGTTATGTCGGGAGTACATAACCACTAGTTTATATTTCTTGATTTACATCGATTGGGACGCCTCTCCATGTAAATGAGGAATTATAAACGAGTGGGCTATGTGTTGCCGACACGGCACGAGTAGGGTTAGAGAAGTAGAAAGCGAGAGTTTAGAATTCGTAGAAATTTTAAGGACTAAGATAGGAGGATTAGAGTTGGACCATGGCTTTTAGTTGAGACTTAGGAGAAACATTGATGGAGCGGAGAAATTGTAATGATGATAGGATGGGCCTTGCGGTGTGGTGCAAAAGATGATGAATGAAGATAAAAGAATGTGAACGTATTAGCCGGGTGTGATCATGTAAAGCCAACTAGTACGAGTTTCTTAAGTATCGAGTAGTCAAGAATGAGGGTAGAGGATAAAGCGAGTGAAATGATGATGTGCGGTAATAGGGCGGATTAGAATGATGATTGGCGATAATAAGTAAGTCTTGTATTATGTAAAATCTAAGCGAGAGTTGTGTGGTATAAAAGTAAGCGGGGGTAATGTGGATTAGGGCATGTGATGCGTTATAGTATGCACAGAGTTGTGAGGTTACTTAAGTCGTTGAACTAAGTAAACTAGGGATTAAGGTGTTAGGAATGAGATGAGTTATGTGACTAAGTGTAGGCTAGAAAAGAATGACAGATTTCGGGGACGAAATCTAAATAAGGAGGGTAGAATTGTTAGACCCGTTTCCCGGAATACAAATAGGCCCCACCCTAGATGAAGTTGACCCGAGCCTAAGTATGTTTGACTAAGGATATGTGGTTGAGTCTTTTAAGTGGATGTCTGATGAGGCCTAGATGCGGCGCATCCAGAAAGTTACATGCGGCGTATGGTAGAATGGAAAGTAGAACCGACTTGTTATAGTCCATGCGCCGTATTGGAGAAGGAGATACGGTGTATATAAGGGGTAGCATGGATGCGGCGTATCTATGAAGATAGATGCGGCGCATCGACCTTAAATAAGCAGAATTGACAGAATTGCCCTTGTAGCTAGAAACTTCCCCATTTATCTATAAGTTTCCACACTCTCCTGTAAAAGAGAGTGTGTTTTCTGTGGGTGTCGAACAAAAGGAGAAAGAGAGGGAAAGATGATGAGATGATGATGGTTTAGTGGTGATAATTCAAGGGTTAAGCCTATAGCTTGTTTCTTACATAAGGTATGATGTTCATGATGCTTAATTAGTGTTTAATTGATGATTAAGAATTTAGGGTTTGTGAACCCTAACTTGGGATTAAAGGGTAAATGGTGTTTTAAGATAATTAAGAGGTAATGATGATTATGTGATGAGTTTATAATGGGTTTAAGTTAGTAAATGATGGGATTGATTATCATATAATCAATAGATGATTTTATGATGATTAGAGGTGTTTAGAGGTTAGTTATGGTTGTATTAACCATGATTATAGCTAATGATTATGTATTATATGTTATATATGATTATGTGTTTTAGGATGATTATGATGATGATGATGGCTAGAAGATGTTGTTGGTGGGATTTGTGTTAGTAGCCTAGCTTGGATTGAAGGTAAGTAACTCTCTTTAAAACATGTGTTATGTATGTATTTATCATATATGTGTTATGATTGTGTAAGAATAAGAGACTTGGATTTGGAATGGTTATGAGTTGGAAATTAGGTGGCTAGTGACTTTGGTTGAGAGTAAGATAGCTTGATGGACTTGGACTAGCTAAGGTATGTAGTTTGTTATAGTTGTGATGAAGGGATGCAATTGTATTATGAAGTTGTGTGTGATGTGGGAGGTATGAAGTAGTTTAGTGGCTTTTTATGTGATTATGATGCTTATGTGAAATTATGTGTATGATATATGTTTTATGATGGGTTACTTACTAAGCGTAAGCTTATTCTTTTAGTTGTTAATGTTTTTGTAGGCTTAAGTGCGGCGGAATGGAAGGCTTGGATTGTAGCATAAGGATTTGGAATGGATTTGGAAGATAACAAGCATTAGGAGCTAGGTAGAATACCGAGCTCGAGTCAAAGTTGTACCCCGAGAGTCTATTTTATGAGTCGTATAAAGTGTGTGAAGTCGGGTAACGGTTTGGGGGTCTAACGAGTCGTCAAGTGTGTTTTAAGTGTTTGTAGTTAATGTCTAAAGGAGCGTTTGGATTTAAACATGTTTGTACCCATTTTGGAGTCAAACGGGTCAATTGCCGTGTATTATAGTTTGATATGGTTTTGAATGTAAAATGAGTGTTTTGGCATAAGTTATAATGTTGTATTGAGGTTAAAGTGGATTGTGTGGTGTGTTGAGTATATGCAGGTTTTCCTGCTGATGTTCTGTCTTAGTTGGTCGATGCGGCGTATCTAGTATATTAGATACGACGCATCAGAAGTTAAGGTGATGCGGCGTATCTAGTATATTAGATGCGACGTATCAGGAGTTTAAGGTGATGCGGCGCATCATTTCAGGTTGATGCGGCGCATGGTCTCTCAGCTGTGATACGGCGTATCCCTCAAAAGGATACGGCGTATCGTTGGTCACAGAAGGTCGTTTGGTTGTGTTACAAAATTGTGTGAAATGTTTTGAAGGGTTTTCGAGTATATGTTCTTGCAAGTATTTTTCAAATGGTTAAATATTGTAAGTTCTGGTTATTGAATGAAGAAATAGTATGAGTCCGTTTTAGTCAAGCGTTTCCGCGTCAAAAGTTTTAAATTTTAGTCAAAACGGGTACGGGGCGTTACACTAAAAATTTGTATGAGGGAGATGTGGTTGAAGTCATGGAACCAAAAGGAAAAACGGTTTCATCAAAGGTAACGTGTCATGAAAGAATTATTTTATTTGTATTCAAATCAAGACAACGGTACCCACGATGATTAGAAGGGTAACCTAAAAGGATAGAAGGTGTAGCACGCGGTTCAAGCTTATTATTAGCATATAGATGCGGATAACATAAGCAACCAAAAACACGCAAGAGAGTGTAATCCGGTTTACTGCAAAACAGGCGGGTTTGAGGGACATCGTTATCAATGGCACTAGAGGGTAAGATATTTAAAAAGTAAGTGACTATATTAAGTGCTTTGACCTAAAAATACGGAGGTAGGTGGGCTTGAAAAAGTAAGGTCCGGATAAGGTTATTAATTGTGTGTATCATGCCTTCTGACTTGCCATTTTGTTGAGATGTTTAAGGGTATGAGAAACGAAATTAGATGCCTTTAGAGGCAAACAATTTATGAAGGGTATAGTTATCAAATTCACCACCATGGTCACATTAAAATAGCTTAATTTCACACTTTTAAACTGGGTATTCATAAACTACGAAATAAAACAAACTTAGCCAAAACATCAGATTTATTAAGTAATGGATAAAGCCATAAGCAATGAGAATAACGATTAAAAAAAAATTAATAATAATAAATAAATAAATAAATATATAAAATATATAATATTTTAAACCCATAAGACTCCGAATTGGGGAAGTCTACCCGCAACTTGTTCATACCTATCACTTAACCCGTTAATGGCATAAGTAACAACATCATCCATACTTATAGGAGAACCAAGACTAGTCAATATGACGGATTCAATCTTTCTAAAATACACATCGATGGTGAGGTCACCAAATTGTAGCTTTCTTAATTCTCCCTTCAAAGCAATGGTCTTAGTGCGTTTATTATCAAGAAAAATCTTCTCAAGATGATCCCACGCATCCTTAGCAGTTTTAGGATCAGCCACAACCAAACATTCTTGAAGAGTATCCGAAAGATTCAAAAACATCCATGACAGTCAACTTTAATCCATTCAACAGTTGGAGGGGCAACGGTAGCCTCGCTAGTAGATTCAACTTGAATATGCTTAAGAACCTCAAAACCTTCACATAGGTTCTTAAAAAAATAAGACCATGAAGAGTAGTTAAGCTTATCAACGTCTAATTTAACCAGGACAAGAGATGTAAACAATTTATCGGAGGTAGACAAGATTGGTGGAGGAGGTACGGGACTTGTCATGATTTAATAGTAATTATATTTGGTTAGCAACTGTATGAATGGAGGTCGACAGTTTAGAAGAAGGGTCGATTAAAAGAAAATTTTAGCGTTAGATAATTTAGGATCTTGTCAAATAAATATGGGACGTATATATTGGAGACTGGGATCACAACATTTGGGACGTACGTGAGTTTACGACGCAGAAAATGGGATTACAACATCAGGGCATGATGTATATATCATTTTTCATGTGTGAAGAATTGAAGGGACTTATGACAATGTAACAAATCTTCTTGACCCCAATCCTGGTTTCTTCTCCAGTGCTGGAATGATTCTTTGTCTTTAGGACGATTTTACTAACCGCAAAGGTATTGAGTTATTTTCATATCCACTCTTAGTTAATTTTTATTTGATATACATAGTAACAAAATTGTACGTCAACTGTATATAGTTCAAATGATGTCCTTTGTCTTTTGATGGTTTTATTGGTATTGTATTTGTTAAAGCCATTTGGTTTCGATTGTAAGATTTATTTATTTATTTATTTGAAGAATGAAGACATTTGTATTCGAATGTTATTATACCTGAACTTGGTACGCTTGAATGAATGGAAAAATATGCCTTTCGATAAAAATAATGGAAAATAATATATATTATTGTTTAGGAAATTGAATTAAGATTTTGGTTCTTTGGTATTGACTCATCTGTCTAGAGGCCAAGATTCACGTATGGGAGGTGGAGGAAACACGATAAACACGAACTAAAGATTAAATATTGAATATTCGGTTTATTGATTGCCGAGGTGTGTATGTTTTATAAAGAGAGAAGTAAAGAAAACACACACACCTCATGTGTTACAAGTGAATCCCCAACCCTCCTAGTGTTGACATAGGAGGGTATTTATTACATGAATACAAGTTCTAACTTAGCAATATGACTAAACTAGTCCTTGTACTTTAAATGCTATTGCAATTCCCACATATGACAAAACTTTAAAGCTAACAATCTCTCCCCAAAGTGATGTCATATGGGAATTGCTTACAATGTTCCCTACAAGTAAAATATAAACAGTAAGTACAGAGAATAATCTTCAAACTTCATTACTTCGTTCAGCTTGCAGAATCTTCTCAGCTTTCATTTTTTTACTTGCAGACGAGCCATGTGAGCAAATCTAATTAGGGTTTAATTTAGAGTGCCCTGAGTGCTCTCCCCGTGCTCTCCCCTAATTAGTGCTCTCCCCCAAACTGACAACCTCTCTTATGATTGCCCTGTATCTGAAGTCCGTTCGGGGGAATACATTATCAACATCTTCATCTCACCAAATGCATCCCAGTTATTTTTTCCCATGAGAGATCAGCCCGCACATTTCTCTCCCCTGCTGGTTACGATTTATCGGAATCAGCATACTTATGTGCACGTGAAGTATTAACTAGAAGCACTTCATATATTCCGTGAGAAGATGTAGATAAACCCAATCTGACCTCCTGTATCAAAAACAACGGCTTCATGTAGTGACTACTGATGGAGAAAACCCACTATAACGAACTTGAGACTGAAGTAAAGTAGCCCAGACTTGTGACTTAAACTTGCACGATAGTGTGACTAAGAACCTATACTGAGCACTACAACGTAACTCCTTAAAGCATAGGTCGTTTCATATACCCATCCATCCTTCCTTAACAGTATATGAACCTCTCTTGAATTATCCACATCTTTGTGTGACACTGAGTACTACAACGTATCTCCTTTAAGTGATAGTTAACTAGGTCTTCGTCCATCCACCCCTTGACCTATGAAAACTAGATAACCCAAGACTTAATCACTATTCCCATGAGTGCCCAAACAAGGATCTCGAAGAATCATGCATCCAACCAACCCCGATATCTTCAAGATACTAAGTACACGTACCCGAGATATTCCACTTCAACTTCAAATAAGTAATAATGAATCATCATCCTTGTAGTCACAGCTGATAAGTTGACCATTGTCATTTGATTGTGAATCTTGAACATGATCTTTTCGGCTATACGTGGTGATTTTGTAGGCGTAGTCGATAATTTCATTTGTTATTTTGGTGTGAAATATGCCATAAAATGACATTCTAATGGTGCTGGAAAAATATGAGTTTAAGAAATTTTTACGCCAAAAATTCCCCGAAAAAAATCGAATTTTGGCCAAAAAATTTGAATTTTGAGCCAAAATTTTCACTCTTGTACCAGAATTTGAATCTCGCGTAAAAATGCATCCATTAAGTCTCTCATCCGAATTAATTTTTACTCAAGTTCTCCCGCCAATTATATATATATTATTAATATATATATATATATATATTTTGGCAATTGCGATAAGATAGTGCTGTCCGATATCTGAATTGGGATAAGATCTCGGACACAATTGCGATAAGGTTCTCGGATGACATTTGCGATATCTGATGGAGCTTGATTTGCGATAAAATCTGACCAGGCACAATTGCGATAATTTTATCGCAATTTGATTTGCGATAGTTCTGCCAACAGTCTGATTTGCGATAGAACAACCTGATTTGCGATAGAGTTCAGTTTTGCAATTTCGACAAAATTGTCAAAATCCAAATTCGATACCTATCGCAATCTTGTACAAGATTGCGATAAAACTTGCTGATTTGCGATAAAAACTGAAGGTGAATTGCGATAAAAGTCCAGTCTTTGAATTTCGACAAGTGGCAGCTCAACTACTCCTTGTCCTTTTGTTACTTTTCACTGCCATGCCCATGCTATGTAGGACTTTACCACTGCCAACTATCACCAACTCTTGCAATAATTCTTGACCAATAATTGCACTCAAATAACAATTAAAAATTCAAGAAACAAATCTCACATAATCTTGAATGATTTTTTTTCGATCTAAACACTTAGAACAACAAAAAATCCAAACTTAAAGCACCAGATTTCGACTGGAAAACTGTGAGATTTTCGCAAAACCACGCATCAAATCACGAACAAACACAACCTTAAACCTTTATTTGTGCGTACGATTCAAAGAGAAAACCAAGAAGTCACGTTTTTGTGAGATCAAAAACGCAACAGTTGGATACTTATGAACATAAATCGAACACAAACTAGATAGAACACACCATAAATCACATTTTGTACCTCAAATACACCATGATTCGCCCCCGGTTAGCTCTCTGATACCAATTGTAGAGGTCAAGATTCACGTTTGGGAGGTGGAGGAGACACGATAAACACGAACTAAAGATTAAACATTGAATATTCGGTTTATTGATTGCCGAGGTGTGTATGTTTTCTAAAGAGAGAAGTAAAGAAAACACACACACCTCATGTGTTACAAGTGAATCCCCAACCCTCCTAGTGTTGACATAGGAGGGTATTTATTACATGACTACAAGTTCTAACTTAGCAATATGACTAAACTAGTCCTTGTACTTTAAATGCTATTGCAATTCCCACATATGACAAAACTTTAAAGCTAACAGGTATTGACTCATCTGTCTAGAGTGCTTCATACCGGATCTTTTTGAGGAATTTCAACCATATTTCTTGACGTTTTTGTAGTAGTGGTTATTCTCATGCTTAAATCTAAAGTTTAAATAACATTTAGTTAGATTGAATTTTGAACATTAGACTTGGTCGATCATTTCCAAAGAATATTTGCGCGTTGCAAAATATAATGTGTCTTATGGAAAATATAAGTTGTGTTTGATCAATTTGATGGATCATACATTAATATGTAAAGTATATGTCATAAATACGTTGTTTTACACATCGAACCGCAATTTAATGGAAGGGAAAGCGTCTTTTTTACACCATAATCTAAATAACATATTGAAGGGGAAGAGTATTTTATCTATTGCAAGTAGAGGAAGCAAAGAGAAGACATATTCAAGTCTTAGTCCCCAAGAGATCGAATAGCAAGTTTAAAATAAATAAACAAAGTGTTCTGAGTGGTTATTTTATATATAAGGGGTGATGCATACCACCCTACCCACTTATTTAGATAAGTAGGAAATGAAATGTTCAAAAAAAAAAAAAAAAATTCAAAAAATCCTAGAAGTTAGGCAGCATCCAGGCAATGATAGAAAGCCGATGCTTTGCATCAAGCCTTTCCATTGTTTAACATTGCAATTCCTTCCACATTAGCTGTCCTAGTCATCTTGTATTGTTAATTCTTTCATATATCTACTATAGACACATGAATGATCTAAAACCTTGTTACTATTATTTTTTGATCGAAACAAAGGAAATGCATTGATTAATATGAATGGCAGCAAGAACCTAGTGTTCGTTTGGTAGGTCGGAATAAAATGTCAAATGAATGGAATAAACGATGTAATTGAATAAATAGTGTAATGTAATGATTCATTGTCGTTATTAATCATGTTTGGTTTGTATGATAAGACGTAATGGAATCGATAATAAAAGACTAAAATACCCATTGATTGATAGGAAGTTTAATTAATGTGATTAGTTAATGATAGAGTTTTATGTAATTTTGATTCAATTACAAGATGTAATGAAGAAAAAAAAGTAAGGACCTCTAAAGAATGGTTTTGGTGTAATGGGTTATTCCTTATAATGAATCATTACATTCTATAAATGTAAACTAACAATATTTTCTCATTACATCGTAATAATATTTTCCATTCCGGCTTTGATTACAACATATACTAAACACTATCTCTCGGTACATCATAAAACAACTCCATCAACAACTAAAGTAGTAACATTATCTAGTTCCGAGCTATCTTATTAGCAACTTTATTTCCATATCTTTTAATAAAATCCACTTACATTACTCAAAATGAGACGTTTGATCAACAATCTCTCTCCAAAAGTTACCAATCTATAAGAGATGTCTTCCCATCAATGAAGATTGATGTAAAATCAGGGAATCATAATACATAGTCTACAATCTAGTTGTCTTTAGAACTGCACGATAAAAAGAAATACTGATATTTAACGAAGTAGTAGTAGCAAATATTTCAGTAGGCAACTGTCTTCTATGTCAAGTTTTGTAGTTCAAGAATAAAGTGAACTGCCTAAGTAATTGTTAATATTTTATGTCATTGGCTCTTTCAGTGAGGTTTCTTCTAGCATATTAAAGGTAGACAGCTAGGAGGCATTGTGAAACAAAGAGATCTACAGCTTAGCTTTTTATAGTGTGGTAAACTGAGCCTATCATTCATGGTGTGTTGTTATTCTTCGACCTTTAAATTGCTTGAACCACACACTAAATTATATACATAAGCCATACACCAATTTTCCTTTTTATACGTAATCGATAGACTTTTTTGAAGTTGTAAGAGAACAATACATGATGAATGTATTGCGGAACATCTATATTTGCCAATAGTATTGATTTTATACGTGACTAAGAGAGCCCCAGCCAGCTTTGTTGATATTGCCATTAAAATTACATCAACATGTCATCGACCTTTTTGGGAGGCTGTAAAAGTGAAAGTAGTTGATTGGCGTTGTACGTAGATGGCTATCTAGAACAAATGTTCTTTGTATATGCTAATTAAAGACGTGTGCCTAAGGTTAACTGCAAGTCTGCAACTCATCTAAGACATTCAATCGAGGCATATTTAATTTATAATCAACATTATAAAAAGGCACTACTCTTTGCTGTGAAAACTATGGTTTTATGCCATTCCTAAACAGCAGATTGAGAGAAGTTTCACTCTATGTATAGAAAGTGTAATCCGACAACAAATCCAAAATTATTATCTGATATATATGAAACAAGAAAACCGTGGTTTCAGTATGACGACACCGTAAAATTTTAGGTATTTAATTTTCATTAAAAGTTTTATAAAATAAAACCTTGGCCATGTAATTAGTATTGGGCGGGTTTGCATATTTTCCCGCTAAAACTTGAATATTTGCATATTTCCTCAAAATACAAGTTTTCAATGCATAATGTATAATGCATTATAACATGTTCTTGGTAAATGCAAGTTTTAGTGGATATATATGTAATTGCCCAATTTTGTGTAAACACAATGTTGCAACTACTGCGTAGTTTGATGGAGACTCAAACCATGAGATTACTGATCATATCAGGCCCCTAAATTAAAGGTTTTATAATATGAACCCTAAAAGCAATAAAATAATAGGTAATGATGATCTACGGGCTGTACTCCTTTTGATTCTCAGCTTTAGGCCAAGCCGTAGAACAAGTGGTACGTTGAACGCTTTATTAAAATAGAGACAGAACATCATGCAATGGAACTCCTTAAAGTAAATAAAGTGTAATTCTAGTGTATATAAATACCAATCATTTTTATATCTAAGAAGGGAATTGAAACAGAGAACAAACACCCAATGGGGAGAGCTAGTAATTGGCAGAAAAAAACCTCTTTCACAATCATCAACATCTTCAAAATTATGAAGCCTGGAGGACATCAGGAGGATGGATGGGATGATCATGTGAAAGCATGCAAAGTGTTTTCAAGTGATCAAGATGGATCTCGTTGGGTTGCTGAGCCTGGTATCGATAAAAGAGCTGGTGCTTATATTGACAATATAACAAATAGGTGGAACCATGTTGACATAGTCGAGTAACTTTCGAGCTCATAACAGTGAAATGGTCTTTTCACGTTTGAATTGAATTCAGCTCACATATTGTATGTTAATCGTTTTCAGTTTCCCCTAAGAATTTGCAAAACCGTAATAAAAAGTATTGTATGTAAATTTCGATCTTCCCTGCACTCATGATCATCGTTATGATCGCCTTACAATAATAACAAGAGTGTTTTGAATTTTATTTCTATTATTAGTTGGTATGTATTATTAGTTATAAAGAATATTTATTTTTTGTTCCATTCTAAATGATCAAAAGAAAATACTGCCGAACAAGGGCACGGGCATTTTTCCAGTACTAACCAATCAAGTCACCTCTCCAAAGTAATTCATGTGCGATCAATGTTCTTTCAAATCATCTTGGTTGATGGATCACATTTGCAAATCCATCTTGGTTGGATACTTCTGGGGGAATAACATCTTGCCAAACCGCAACTAATCTAGCTTAGTTCAAGAGACGACAATCAAACATGACAAGAATATGTTTTCTCCTTGAGCATGTTGGTTGTTGTCAATTTGCAAATCATCTTGGTTGGGGGAATAACAATCATTTCCTTTTACTATAATCATGTCTGCTTTTCACTTTGTGCACCACCTTTTGCAATTTTAAATATGTTGCAAGTTGTCTTGTTTTATTTTTAAAATGGACAAGATACAGTAGAAGCATATGAAATATAAAAAGAAACATGTCGATCAAGCACATGCCCTATTACCACTTACATATTCATGTCATTTGGCTGATTGTTAATTTGTTTTGATAGATGTTGCATATTGAACAGAAAGACGTACTGAAGGTAGAAACTTTCGATTGCAGATTGCAAGATATTATCGGTATATGCTGAATTATAGCGAATGTCTGTATGGAATTGAAGGTGTATTTGCATGTAATATTGTTGAATAGTTCCATTATTAGGAATGACCAACTACGTATGGTGACTATATATAGATGTCCTTTGTTAAGATGAAATCATCATGCTTGTCAATGTGCTTCCAAGAATTCCTATCATGATTTTCACATATAGAAAAGTTGGTACTTATTCCCAACGTTGATTGAATGAAGGTGATCCTTGATTCTTCGGATTTTGATCGATTATCTTTTGTTTTATTACTTAGTTTGCTAAGGTTCCGAAATCGCTTATTGTTAAGCAAATTTCAGCAGTTGTTTACTACTCCATTTATCAAACTGGGAGTCTGAATAATACTAGTAGAGTTCGAATACAAGAAATCCAATATGTTAAGAAAGTGGAAGCATAATGTATGGTACTATGGGCCACATCCGGTTAAAAACTTCCAGCCCAATAAATGGGCAGTCCAATAGTCAAATATTAATACAACATCGTACATTAATAACTTACCACGTAAAGGAGAATATAATTTCAGGGCTTCTAAATTAATCGAAGGGTATTTAAACATGAAATACTTTTTCTTTTCTTTTTTTCCTTTATTTAACAGCGTTAAATTATAACCAAGAAAAACCAAACAATACATGAAACACAAATAAAACCACTCCTCCAACTATTTGATAGGAGCAGGCCTCACAGAAAGAAAAAAAACACTCACTAGGAGACCAAAACAATACTCTCACACTGGTCCCTACATCAAACAAAAAGCAATGTTTTAAAAACCAGACAAATCACCAGGTCACTGGTCCAACTGGTTTAACCGCCGGGTCAACCCGTTTTTCCATTAAACAAAAACAATAGTTTGATTTACCAAATACCTATGAAACATGTAATAATTAATACCAAACATACATAAACAAATAAGGGTATTATTGACATTTAGTTTCATCATATCTTTTAGCTGTAACTCTAAACTGTCATTGACTACACAGCCTTCCCTTGAGTCTTTCATCTATGATAAAGACGAATTCATTGTTGCCAATATATAATGAGTCCTTCTAATCTACAATTAAAATAAATCTAGTGCCACCTTTTTTTTTCCAATTTTTTCTTGTGGCCGACGGTTTCGGTTTATGATCCCGCGACTATGTGGTCGGAATTCATTGTTGGGTTTCACATCTTTGTTAACGGAATTTTTATGCAAAACGCATAAGATATCGATCTCACGGTTTTTCTTTCTATCTAAAACGGACCAAGATCTCATGGTTTTCGTCGACTTTAACGCCGCCATCACCGTTTCAATAATCAACGACCATCATCATCTGATTTAACGCAGTTTTTTTTTTGTTGGAATCTAGATCTACGTTTTCCAAGGTCACACAGATGGGTTATCAGATCAAGATCTAGTCGTTTCCTTCATGTTTATCAAATCGAGTTAAATTTTTTGTGATAAGTGTATGTGCATCGGTAGGTGTTTTTGGTTTTTGATTTATGTATCACATTAGATTATTCTTACGTAATATTGGTTTTTTTGATTTGTTTATGGTTACTTATGAGCATCGGGCCGGATCCCGACCCGTCCCGTCCCGACCCGACAAATCCCGATACCGAAACAAAGGAAAAACCCTACCCGACTCCCGAACCGATTAATGTCGGGACGGGCCGGTATTTATTCGGTATTGGCGGGCCGGTATTCGGTTTTTGTAAGGTGTCCCGATTTAATGAGATTTTGGGCCCATCAAACTTTCATTAATTTACAAACCTGAGCAAATTCCAGTAGCATAAATTCCAGTAGCATAAATCACTCCAAACACAAATATTACAGTAGCAAATACAAACACAAATCAGTAGAAATACTGAGTAAACAATGATAATTCATCAAGTTACAACAATATTCAAGCAATAATAAGCACATAAGTTAAATAAAGTGGGAATCAATTAAGCAAACGAGACCTTGAAGACACAACAACAATATTCGAACATAAAGACACAACAACAAAGTGGGAATCAATTCATCAAGTTACAACAATATTCGAACATAAAGACGCAACAAAAAAACTAAGAGACCTTGAAGCCTACACTCTCTTTGTTCTTCATTATGATGATGGAGAGCTGTGGGGGCGGGATTTTTCGGTTGGGAGAGATATGATGATGGAGACTGGAGAGCTGTGTACTACACCTCAAAACGGGAATCGGACAAGAAGAAGAAGCATGTACCCAGCCCACAGTGTGTAGATCTGACTATCTGAGTTGGGATAATGTTGGGGGAGAGAGAGAGAGGAGTTGGTAGATAAGTAGGTACTAAAGTGAAAATTGGTATATAAAAGGTAATCGGGACAATCGGTTTTGTCGGGATACTGTCGGTTTTCAACCCGACCCGACCCGAAACCGACTTTAACTAAAAATTAAAACCGAGTACCGACCCGATTTTCACTTATTCGGTATCGGGACACTCGGTTTCGGTCGGTTTTTCGGGATTTTTCGGTTTCGGTCGGTTTTGCTCACCCTTATGGTTACTTATAAGAATCTGGTGGTCTCGATATATTCTTATCCAAATTTTTTTATAAATTTTCTATGTTTTAAGATCATTTACATACCAAACTTTATTAACATACCAATACCAAGGGATCAATCCCCACCCTCCATCCTTATTTGATCTAATGGTCAAGATTAAACACAACATTTACACTGCAAGGGTATTCTGGTCACGTATATAAACTAAAAATTAGATTAAACTCTCATAAAACACACACAAACACACTTTAGTGCGTGTTCTTTCTCCATGTTTCTCTCCATTCAACCGTCTTCAATAACTACTTTCTAAAATGCAATTTCCACCTTTAACTCATCAATTGATTATCAAAATCTTCTCTTTTCATTATCACTGTTATCTTCATGTTAACAAACAACCACGATTTGGATCAAATTTTGGAGATTCGATTTTTGATATGTTTCATCAAGGTAATCGATCACAATCAAATTGTTAATCATCAAATCTAAAGCTATACGATCAAATTATAATCTAATTCATTATGATTTTTTGAAGAAAAAAAATTAGGTTTTATAGATTTGGAACAAAAAATTGGGGGAAATACGGTTGCGACCTAGTCGGATTTTAAGGCTCAATATAAAGAAGAGATTATCGCCTACAGATGCATCGATCAAACACCAAACGCTATTAGTAAGCTCACAGTTACTAATTTAATGATTTTGTTCATATAATGTTTTGAATTTCTTATTCTTGTGAAGCTTTATTCCTGTATATAATGCGCGATTTCGAGTTAGTTGAAAGTCATAAGAGAATTAAGCAGTTTAATGTGATTTGAAACTAGCATTAGAGACTCTGTTTTATATAAGCTTTTTGTTAAATATATCACATGTGATTTAAAACTATGATATGGAACTCGTGTGAAGTATGAGATATTCTAAAAATGATTTTCTTAAGCTAAGTTGTAGAGAATTACATGTGGTAGATTACAAGTGATCATATTTCTCTTTAACTCGATAAATGCTTTCTTTTCCCAGGCATATAAAGTATGAAAAACCTCTTAGAAAAGATCTGATAGATAGCAGCTACCTAACTTTTAAGCCCTTCACCAATCAAGGTCTTCCGTGGATCAGGGTTATTAATTCTTGACTATTGTTTAAATGTGCTTTTATGCCTAGGAAGGCTACCTAGTTACTGAAATGACTCATGTGGTTGAGTAAGTAACTGTACATCACACGGAAAACCTTTTGGTCTCCATTGTTGGATGTGTTAAAACTCTTGTGGGAGCTTTTAGAGTTTAAAATCATGTACTCTGTAGTTGTTATTGAACCTGCATCTTTCTATGCACGTATGTCTTTTATGACAATAATTTTCTTGGCTATTTATTAGAGGCATGGTACGTGGATGATCTGGAGAATTTACATGATGATTTCATTCTCTCTTTTAATACCGAGATTGATGACGGTAGCATTAAGGAGGTTATCATCTTTTAAATAACCGATTGTACTTATTTTATATGTATGAATCATGCAAAGTAGTAACATCATGTGGTTTGTATTGTTTCCAACTTTCAGAAAGCCATCTTCGTTTGTATATCTTGGTTTATTTTAGTTATTACCAAACTTCTAAAAAAATCATCATACTTGTATATTTCATAAAAGACGTCCTTTGATTATGGTTTGTAGTTGCCTAGTTGGTCTTTATTGAACATGACTTTAGAAAAGTATCACATGTGGCTTCAACATATTTGATTACTAAATTAAGATTGTTTCAAACTGTCCTACTTGTTTGCAGATTGCTTTTACATATATAACGAATTTCTCTCTTGTAAGTTATTCTTTGATATCCATCGAGAGTGTTTATATGCCTTGTATCTTGATCAATTGCTCGTATATGCATATCTCCTTACTATATTTGAAATTTTATGCAACCAGCAATCTATGATTATGCATGAAGAATATTAAGAGGGTAACTTTGTCTCGATCGAAAGACTAAGGCAATCAATTCCTACTACGCCGCTTCCTATGCAGGTACCACGTCAAGCTCTTTTTATCACCTCTTTTTTATATTTCCGAACTACATAGCCACTAAGTTCCATTTTAAAATCAAGCTGGTAATTTTTTACGTTTTTTGACACCCTTATGTCTTGTAAAACACATAAGATATTCTTCTTGTTAGTTTTAATGAATAACAAGCTACATGGTTTTAAATATAGTTGATCTGAGACGTTATTGTTATTCTTATGAAGTGAGAGATTACTATGAGCGAGAAACTAAAGTATTATTTAATTCTTGTTCATCTAATTTGTCAGATTATGGGTTGCGAAGATGATTCAGACACAACATCAAGTTCAGGGGACAAGTCAATGGATAAAGAAAGTGTGATGTATTGTAGCACCCCGGGCTTGAATGCAATTTTTGGTAATTGTTGAATGATTCTTTTACAAATGCTATATAGTGGATGGCTGGTTGGCCGCTGGTGTACAATTAACAAAATGACTTTGGGCTAAGCTAACAGATGAATACTAGCTAGTGACAAGTTCATTTCAACACTTGATTTGCAACTACTGTCATGTTACTTCACTCGTGCTTTTTTTGCAAATGGCTGATAAGGAAGACAAGTGGCACACCCGAGATTTGTAGCCACTCTGTCAGTGTGCTCTTCTAATGGGTAGAAAGAAGCATTTGATACTTTTTTTTTTTCTCTATTATTGATTTGGATTGAGTAATAGTTAACAGAGTCAACATTACATGCTAAGATTTCTTATGCTTAATGTTTTGAATGAAAGTTTGTTTGTGGATGATTCTGGAATTGTATATTTATTAGTAATATTCTACAAGTTTTTAAATACGTTACTAAATGTGGTTGCTTGATTCTTACCGGTGTAATTTTATTGATATGTTAAAAATCACATGTGATTTTTTCCACTAATGACTTTTTTTTTTGGGTTCTTTCAAATCACATGTGATTCATTACGAAAGAAGTTACATATCTATGTGTGTTTACTTATTACAAAAATTAGTAAAAAAAAATCACATGTGATATTTCTGAAAATCACATGTGATATTTCTGAAAATCACATGTGATATATATAACATATGTCTAGTAAATATTTTTTTATCACATGTGATTTCTGATATCACATGTGATATTTTTGAAAATCACATGTGATATAACATGTGTCTTGTAATAATTTTTATATCACATGTGACCATGCATTGATTATTTCTTATTACAAAAACTAGTAAAAAATCACATGTGATTTTTTTAAAATCACATGTGATATACACTAGTACAAAAATGAGATTTAGTCACACATGCTGTTATTCGAACAGCCACACAGTCGCCTTTTTATGTGACTAAATGTACCAGAATAAAATAAACAGCCACACTTGATCCGACTTGTGTGACCATTTCGGAATTACATCCGAGGCTATAGCCACACATTTGAATATTTTCGTGACTATACGTATCTGGTAAATTTTTTTTTTGATTTTTTAGTCACTTATAATTTGGGACGTGTGACGGATACAAATAAGGTTGAAACATTAGTCACACTATATATATACATATGTGACAAATATATGTCACGCAATTGAAAAGTGTGACCAAAATCCATATATGGTCACACGAAGTAATTGTGTATGTGGCTAAATCATATGTTCAAGTTTGTCACACATTATTTAAGCGTGACTGCTAGTTTTTGTTGAAAATTTAGCCACATATGAATTTGAAATGTGTGACAACTGAAAAGTAAGTTTGAAGCATAGTCACGATATGCATTTAAAAGTGACAAATATATGTCACACACTTGAGATGTGTGACCAAATGTCATATATGGTCACACTAAACCATAGGCATACATGATTAAGTGTGACCAAAATTCGATACAAATAGTCACGTAAGTTAATATGTGTGTCTAAAGTTAAGTGTGTGTTTGCCTGCCAATTCCTAATGTGTATGGTCACATTTAATTGTAGCACAATCATGTGACTATAGGCTATACAATAGTAACACCATACCACAAATGTGCATCTAAATTATGTTTATGGCCACATTATAAGGGTATTATATGTGACCAATACATTGAAAATAGTCACACTGAAATATTCATGTGACTAATATGTATAGCAAAATGTGAACTCAGTTATCATTAACCTTGATATTAGTCACATTGAGTGTTTGTGTGACTAAATTCAAGATGTTACATATGGTCACATGAAGTATTTATTTAGGTGTCTAAATCATAGAGTCATATTTTGAGTTCAGACTGTTAGTCATGACTCTTCATTTAATTTGCCCCATTACAATGCTGGGATTTTATAGTCTATCTAGTTTAATGCAGTAGTATGTAAGTATGTTACTTGCCCCTAGCTGGAACCAGATTACTTGACTTTCTAAAGTCAATTTTCAACTTTATAATGAAGTAACATGTTACTAAAGTGCCTGCAAGTGCATATACATGATAAATGGAAACTGCAAATACAATAAAGCTTGACTGCAAGTGGACATATACATGATAAATGTCAGACTATACATTCTAGCAGTAATAACTATACATTCTAGCAGTAATAACTATACATACTAGCAGTAATAACTATACATGTTTAAGTCAAACTATACATTGTAGCAGTAATAACTATACATTCTATTTCTTGTCCTTGGGTCCTAGATATACTCTTCCATCTTCCTGAGCAGTTCATATGCCATGTCATCATAATTAAGCTGAAGCTTGAGTATTTTCTTCCCACGCAACATCTGATGTAGAATGTCTTTGTGAAACTTTAAAGGGTAATCCTTTTCTACAAGCATGTAGATCACCAACTCATTCACAGTTAAAGCATGTACTCCACATCGTTGAAAAATTTTCCATTCTTTAACAGTATTGTGCGTTAGTCTTCTCCAACATTCATCTTCATGATTTGGTTCAAACATTACCTTTAAATAATTCCAGACTTCTCTATCATAATTAGCTTGTTCTGGTGTCTTATTACCAAATCTTTGTTTGAGTAATTTCCATAGAGCTATCATATCTTGTCTATCAAAATCATGAACCATGTGAAGAAAGCTTACATACCTTCTAGAAGAACCATCATGCCTCTTAATATCGTAATAAACTGTTTCCCCAAAAGATCCAGACTTATAATCAACAATGGGATGTTTGACAGTTAAAGGTTGTGCATCCATGGCTTCTCCTACAGAGTCAACTGCAAGTTCAGTGTGAGCTTGCATTTGTTCTTCAGCAACAGCTTGCTCAGTTTGTTCTTGTTTTCTCTTTTTACTGCTTTCTATCTCCAACTGTTCACCTGCTCTCTTTGAACTGTCATTCAAGAAGAGATCATTGTTTCTCTTGGCAATTGCATATAATTCTTCAATTCTTTTATCATCCAAGAATTTCAAATCCTTTAGTATCCATCTGTCCACATTCTTCAAATACCTGCACATGAGTAGATGTTTATGATATGATGTACATATTGGGTATTGTTGATATTAATATAAATACCTTTGCAAAAAAAAAAAAAAAAAAAAAAAAAAAAAAAAAAAAAAAAAAAAAAAAAAAAACTACCTGCACATGAGATCTCTTCTTTGTTTTTGAGTGGGTGGCTTGTTCTTCTTAGCTGCATATCTTTGTTCTGCATACAACTTCTTTTTTGCATCAAAAATTTCTTTCAGCATCCTGGCTTTTTCATCTACTGAGTACTTATCTTGCTCTTGTTTATGTAGTTTCTTAGCAAGCTCAGAATCAGCTGCAACCTGAGCCCTTTGCTCATCCCATGAAGCTATTAACTCTGCATCTTTTTCTTCTTGTATTCTCCTTTGTTCCAAAATTGTCTGATGTTCTGCATCATACTTTTGTGAGAATTTCATAGCAATTTCAGCATCAACTTTTAATTGCTCTTCTTTTGATAATGGTTTCTCCACAGGCTCTTCAGTAAGAATCCCTTTACCTTTGCCTTGTACCTGTGGAGTTGATTGTTTAGCTTTTGGAGAGGATGATGGCTCTTGTATCACAACACCTTTGGTTACTGGTTTTGCTGTCTTCAGCTCAGCAAGTACACTAACAGCATTTGCAAAAACCTCTGGTGTAGCAGTACTAGCTTTTGTAGTACCAACTGTAATTGGCTCAGTAGCACTATCAGCATTTGTAACCTTGCCCAGACGATGATCAATCACCACTTGATTCCCTTGGTTATCCTCCCCTGAAACTTTGCCTTCATTCCCTCCCTGTTTGGGAGCATCCTTAGAAGCTTCAGAAGATTTAACCTTTTGTTTGGGAATTCTTGATCCTTTGACTCCTTCTAAATACCTAACCCTTCTCTTCAAAGCGTTTATCTCCCCACCTTGAGCTTTGATGACTCCATCTTGGGAAGAAGCTATTGCTCGCAGATCACCAATTTGTGCAGACAGCTTGGCACAGGTATCCTTCAATTCATTCAAAAGTTGCATACTATCCTCACCACTTCGGCTTGTGTTACCTAGCCCGAGAGGTGGATCACTGGAAAAGTTAAGTTCAGTCTCACCCCTAGGATGAACATCCGAACCCCCCATTGTTTCCATGTGACTGGGACCTTCACCTGAATCAGTTCCAGAGGAACTTTCTTCATTAGAAGTTGTCTTAGTTCGGGTCTTAATGATGTTACCACTGTCCTGTGCTGCTGCTAAGCTAGACACAGTAGTGGCAGCCCTTGCCAACATGTCACTCTCCCCCCAGTGACATCCTCATCTGCAACAGTTGGTATAGAACCACTAGCCTGAGGTAGCTCAGTGTTCTTGGTGTTAGTCCTACGTTTATAGGTCTTTTGTTGTTGTTCTGTGGGTGTGTGATGGGTACCAGCTGGGATTGCTGAACCTTCACCCATTTGGGTTTGGGCTAGTGCCAACATTGTTGGAAACAAAGGTGTCACTCTCCCTGAAAAATCTTTTCCAACCCTACTCATATTAGCAAAAACCTTTTTGGTAAGGCAGGGAGTGGGATAAACATTTTTGTGACTTTTCTTTTTTTTAAATTGGTTGTCCAAAAAGAGTTGCAAAAACCTTGGATATAGAAAATATTTAGCCAAAGAACCATCCAAGTTCTTAACCATATTATCAAAAATTAATTTTGAGAAATTAAATCTTTGAGTATTTTCAGCCAAACAAATTATAGCAGAAGCTAAATTACTACTAAATTCATTCCATGCAGTGGTCTTTGGACTTAGACACACTAAGACAGTATGAATTAAGAATTTCCACTGAGGAGAAAAATTACCTTTTTGGAACTTTAAAGCATCTGTATATCTCTCATAGCCCATCAGTGCAAGTTTTTCAAAGATTGTAGTATTTGGAAGATTCTCAACTCCGTTAGCATCATCTAGGAGAAGATCTCTTCGAATAGACGCCTCTGTAATGATAATCATCTGCCCATCTACAAGGGCATGGATTTGTGCTTCCCCATTAATAGTTTGGACCTTAGCAGACGACCAAAACTGGATAATGTTGGAAGTATATATAGTAGGTTTTACTGTTAATGCAAACTTAATATAGCTTGCATTAAGGAAGTCAATGATCTCAGTAAAATCTACAGACTTATTGGATTTTTCTAAAAAGGCAACATTATTATGAGGTTCGGTAAAAGTTAGGTTCGACATTATGATTTGATTTGGGGGTTTTGCAATTTGACAATTAAAATTCGATTAGGGAGTGGAAGAGAGAGAGTAATGTGTGCGTGAATGTGATTGTGTGCAGCAATTGGGGGTTTATACACTTTAAGTAAAAAGTGATACAAACTACCCTGCACTCCCAACCACTGCTAAAAGGATACCCAGCAGTACAACGTTTCGCTAGCAGTACAATTGTTTACCTAGCAGTACAATAATAATAACTGTATTCAAATATCATAAACTTGTACATAATAACTGCATTCATATATTAAACCAAGTCAAAATAAGTTTACATTTACATAGGCAAAATATACATAGGCAAAATATATAAAGAAAAGATACATTAAGACACATATTTACTAGCTTCAATACTTCTGTAAACATCAACTATTTTCTCTCTTTCTTCTTCTATTTTTTTGTTCCTCTCCTCAATTTTCTTCTGATGCTCCTCAATGACCTCTAAATCTTTCTTGTTCCTTTCTTCATACATCTTTATATGCTTGTTGTGAATTTCTAACAATGCGTTTTCAACACCATACTGGCCTTTACTACATTTCTCCCAAATATTTTGGGATATGCCAATTTTTTTATATTTTTCAGGCATTGGTGGAGGAGAATCATCCCTTGGGCGTTTGTTTTTGTTGGAAGAAGGAGTTGAAGAGGAGTCAGCCATTGAAATTTGAAATTTATTTTCTAATGAAAATATCAAAGGAGTTGTATATGGTACGGTTGATTAATTATGAACGGTTTTCCATGTCGAGTTGTACAAATAGGCTAGAGAGGTATACGAACGGTTCCCAATACTTTAGGCGGGAAGAGGGACCATCGAGAGGCGCCAAAAGTAAACATATGGATAATATTGATCGGATTTGGTTTGTGTTTGGTTTGGATTTGACTAGTGTAGTTGATCTAGAAGTGTGTTTGGTGTTGGATTGACTAATTGACTTTTTAATTAGGGTAATTGATATTTTCTATATTAATGATGTTTAATGTAATTTGTGTGCTAACTTTAATGACTAATTGACTTTTTCATTAGGGTAATTGATATTTTCTAGTACATGTTTAATGTAAATACATGCTTTAATATCTATCGCAGTCTGAATGTGTTTGAGAAGTATGGGTATATTTAGGCCACTTCCAACAATAACTCAGCCTTAACAAATTAAAATTCAAATTCAAATTCAAATGTAAGATAAAGTACAACATATTAACGCTGCGTTAACGCAGGTTAGCCCCAACAATTAAAATTCAAAGTCACGTTAATAAAACGTGTGCATTTGTACCCTATAAATACCAATGCTTCTGAAGCACAAGTCACACAGAAACACATTCCAAACTTCTCAAATACTCAAGATCCAAGCATCTCAAATTCAAGATGTCTTCCAGAAAAGATTTCGGGCAACAATTTCCAAGCCCACCTCGCCAAAAGGATTTTGGCCAACAATTTCCAAGCCCACCTCGCCAAAAGGATTTTGGCCAACAGTTTCCAAGCCCACCTAGCAAAAATGAAAAATTCCATACTCCACCCGAGCATATCTTTCCGGTTTTCCAACCGGAAAATTTTCCGGTGAATAATCAACCTGAAAATGAACCAGTTCCCAACCAAGACCCAAATCCATTTGGGTTAACTGAGGAACAACTTAGGCAAGAGGAAGCAGATATGCAAGTCCTCCTGGAAATGGAAGCACTTGAAAGAGAAGAGGAAGCTGATCGTTTGGAGCGGCAAGCCAGGGAGGATGAAGAACGTAGGCAAAGGTGGGAGTCTGGTTTTTTCACACCTTCCGAATCCTCTGAAGATGGTTACCCAGATTCAGATGATAGTTTTTATTAATCGTCCGTTGTTTATGTTAATCGTATGTTGTTTATGTTAATCAATCATTGTTTATGTTAACGTAGTTTTTATTTGACATTTAATGTATTTCTATTTCATGTTTAATGTATTTCTATTTCATGTTTAATGTATTTGTATTTGATACTATATTTTCAATTTATAAATTGAATTGAATTTGAATTGAATTGATAAATTTTAAATATATCCCGCCTTTTTGTTTAATTTGAATTTTAAATTTTAAATTTTAAATATCCCGCTCGTTATTAATATGTTGTACTGTTACTTTACGTTTGAATTTGAATAATACTCGTACGGTTACTTTTACTTTCAATCTGATTTTTAAAATAGCCTCCAATGGCTAGTTTAACGGCTTTCCACTATCAAAGCCACTTTCACAACACTTCGTTTTCTCACACAACTTCTTATAAAACTCTCTCGCAAGTATCACTAATTTTAACACAAACACTGTGGCTAACAAATTAACTAGCAGAGGTGCAAAAGGCTATCCTCACCCGATTACACAATGAATAAGAAAAAGAACTCAAATTGATTAACAATTTGCTAGGTGAGATAACTCGTATTATGCTACAGATGCATAATCGTGCTGATCCAGAGGTCGAAAGGTTGCGTGAGTTGCCTCAAGACCATCCAGCTATCAGGGTTGGTCTAGAAATTAAACTCTTTTAAGAAATGATGAAACAGGGTCGAAAGGTTGCGTGAGTTATTGTTGGGTGTGTTGCTCATGTACAAACATATAATCTCGGCTCATTCGTTAAACATCTCGTATACAACCATATCATCTCGGCTCATTCAATTCGTTAAACATCTCGTGTATAACCATATCATCTCGGCTCATTCGTTAAACATCTCGTATACAACCATATCATCTCGGCTCATTCGTTAAACATCTCGTGTACAACCATATCATCTCGGCTCATTCGTTAAACATCTCGTGTATAATCATATCATCTCGGCTCATTCGTTAAACATCTCGTATACAACCATATTATCTCGGCTCATTCGTTAAACATCTCGTATATATACAACCATATCATCTCGGCTCATTCGTTAAACATCTCGTATACAACCATATCATCTCGGCTCATTCGTTAAACATCTTGTGTATAACTAAAGCTTAGTTAATTAAGGGTGAGTGTGTTAAAGCTGACGTGGCATTGTGTTAAAGTTTAAAGCTGAGTTATTGTTGGGAGTGGTTAGAGTATTTTCTTTTGTTTTTTCGGTGGATTTTAGCGTGACTTAATCTTAATACCGCCAATTTTGTCCATATAATATTCAACTACGTACGGATAACTAATACCCGCGGGGAAACCCGAAAAACCGATGGATAATATTAATCGGGTATCCGGTGGGATATGGGGCGGGTACGGGTATATTATAAACGGGTTCGGTTATGGGTATACTAAAACCCGCCCCGAACCCGAACCGTTGCCATCCCTATTTACCGGCTATAGCCGGATTTCACCGCCACCTCATCACCATTAGTTTTTTTTTTAAACAAATCTTGCCACGTCAGCTATAGTTAAACCAAACCACAAATTCAATATTCAACCAGCAATTAATCCCTTTACCCGGTCATTTGTAAACACACACAAAAATCAATAAACCCTAATCAACACACACATTCTTATGGCAAACACAAGCACGCAAACAATGAAACCAAATAACAAAAAGGTAATTAGTAATTTGTGTTTTGTAAATGTAATTGGTAAGGGTACAATAACTAGTAATTACGTTTGTACTGTTGATGTGATGGTTGCACAGTATGATACATTATTTGCGATTATTAAGATAGTACCCTATAAAATTTGGAGCCAAAAATTTTATTTTTTCAAGTTTATGCTTTAATTAACAGGTTCAAAGGGAAAATTTTCAAATAATTCAATTGTTAATTTCAAATTACAACTTGGAGGCAAATTTTTGGATCGAAATTTTTTGAATCACAAACGATTCATATTCTTGGTGTATAGCCTCTTTTCTCTCCTTAAAAAAAAGACTGCAAATAAAAAACAAAAATCAAATCTTCTCTCACCATTACTCTCCAAGCTAAGCCATAATCATTTTCTTTTACCCTTTGTTGCTCAAGAGTCATGGAAACTGAACCCATTGTTGATAACCATACTTTGCTTCCTCTTGATCATATTGTACATGATGATAACGCCTTAGAATATGAATCCGAAAAGTCTTCTGATGAAGAAGATATAGATGAGCCTGTAACCAACCAAACACCTGAGATAGTAGCTAAGAGGGGCTCAACCAGGCTAGTAAAGTTTCGCGCGAAGCATGACAAACCTGGTGCAACAAAGCTCAAGGTAACCATCGATGCATTAGGTAGGGTAACAGGGGAAAACAGAGCAGTGTTTGTGAGTTTTTTAGGAGATGTGGCTCGTGAGCAGATAGGTGTGAAGATTCTACACTGGAAGAAGGTGAATAAAGAAGCAAGAGATAAACTATGGGATGAAATCTTGGTACATATATACTATTTTGTAACCCAGTACTACATAAGTTTATGTATGCAGTTACATTATGTGCAACTAATTAACAACATTGTGTTAATCTTTTCAGAAATTTTTTGTTGTTGACGTCCAATACAGAAAATTGATAATGATTCGTCTTGGTAAAATGCTAAGGAATTACAGAAGGAAGCTCAAATTCAACTACATTTTGCCCAACCTAAATACACCTTCCAAACTGAATGAAGTCCCGGACTTGTATAATACAATAATGAAATCAGAAGACTGGGTCGAGTATGTTAAATACACGACCACCGAAGCATACAAGGTTTTAATTAGTCATCTTTAATTAAGTGTATATGTCATTTTATTATTTTCAGTTTGCAGCATTACCGCATCTAAACGCCTTATGATTTTGTGTTTTTAGGAGAAATCTGAGAAAGGTAAAATGGCGCGTTCCCAAAATATTTATCAGCATAAAATGGGACGAGGTGGATATGCTTATGTCAAAGAGAAAATGGTAAGATTACACAATGTTTGTTTTACCAATTAAGAGACGATCAGTATGAGAAATGAATCTGTTTACATTGCCCAATTTGCACATTTGCATTAATACCCTCATATTTTCGATTATCTTGGTTTAACTGTACATGTGTAAGCATCCTCATATTTTCGTTTATCTTGGTTTAACTTTACATGGGTATGCATTTGATGTTTATTAGATCAAAAATAAAGAGATTGAAGCGGATGAAGAACCCCCCCGTGATGTAATGTGGCTGAAAGGAAGGGTAAACAAAGACGGCGAATACCCAAATGATGATATTAAATCAAAGGGAGATGAACTTGTAAGTTTGACTGCTAATTCTATTATTATGCTTATATAGCAGCAACATTTAACTGTGTACTAGCAGTAGTAGCTTGTATACCAGCAGTTACTCTAACAGCATCAAGAAGACTTTTAATCCCAACATTTCCTATATTTTTTGTGCAGAAAGAAGCTGATGACAAGATCAAGGAAGGAACATCGGGTTTTGATGATGGCACTGATGCCATGACATTTGTATTTGGTAAGGAAAAGGGCGGTTATGCCAGAGGAGTGGGAGGTGCAGTAACATACAAAGAGTATTTTGGCCTTCCTCGAAGAAAACAAGAAGCCAATGAAAAAATTGCCTTACTTCAAACTCAACTGGATAATGAGAGACGCGAGCGTGAAGAAAAAGATAAATTGATCAAGAAATTGTCCGCCGAGATGACCGAAAAAGATGTGCAGGTCAATAAATTATCCGGTGAGGTGGAAAACACAAATATAATGCTTTCTCAGATTCTGCAACAGTTGAATGATAAAGGGATGAATATAACTCTGCCAACTGAACCATCGCCAATAGCCTCAGTTGTAAGCCATTTTTTATGTTGTTAACAATTTCATTTTCTAATGCTAACACCACTGATGCTAATGATACTAGGCATTGAACATAAACTGATGAGTGACTGTATTTCTTAATTTATATTGCAGGTGACTCCAATGGCCATTGACAATATTGCAGGTGACTCCAATGGCACTCAGACAAGTGGTGTTGTAAGTCCTAAAGATGCGGGAATTGAGGAGAAATCCAATGGCCTTGAAACTTCTAAAAAGGTAACGGAAACAATGGTAAGTATAGTAATAAAAGATCGCCCTTTGATTTTTGAATTTTACATACATGATCGACTAATGTACCGTGTTTTATATATACGTATAGGAACCAGCTGCTAAAACTGTCAGGCCTAAGCATAACCTTAAGTCACGACGAAACGGGTCTCCAGATTCCCAATCGCTACAAAATGTGTCGTCTCCAACACAACCACTGCCAACAGTATGTATTTCAACATGTTTCTTGTTACTCTTTTGTTTAAATAATGTAACGTGTTTTATATATACATATAGGAACTTGCTAAAACTGTCGGACCCAATAAGCCAAAGCAAAAGAAGCGACGAAACGGGTCTCCAGATTCCCAATCGCAACAAGATGTGTCTCTAACACAAGCACTGCCAACAGTATGTATTTCAACATGTTTCTTGTTATTCTTTTGTTTAAATAATTTCTGATATATACATGCAAATTTTTTTTTTGTAGACACTTAAGTGCAAACTCTGGCACACAAAGAAATCAAATATCGTTGCTTTTGGTACCGTATACCAGTCTCATGGAAAGCAAATGCTGCATAACCTACCACTCCCAAATGATTGCTACAGAGTGTCAATTGATTCATCGTTAGTTGATGCAGCATGCATACCGGACGTAGCAAATAATGGGTTCAAAACAGTTAAGAAAGTCGAAGGTAGTTTCGTTGCATGGCCAAAGGATCAAGTTATTTTTGAAGAGGTGGTACGTACATGTGTTTTTTCAACCTACATATATAATTATTCATATGTAATTCAATGTTTGATAGAAGCGTCTTTTGTTTACTACAGGTTACACCAACAAACCATGTGACTAAATGTGTACCACAGGCACCAACGAAGAAACAATATATATCTGCTAACGACTTAAGGCAAACTGCTAAGGGGGTGAAGGTTCAAAAGTCTTTAGATATTTGATTAATTAAGTACGACATTACAATTGTATATTCTGTCCAGTTATATACATTCGAGTTTAATTCAATTTGAAATTTCTTGTGTTTTTTAATATTGTTTTATATATAATAATATATACACATTCCAGCAGCACTAGCATAGTACTAGCAGCAGTAACTCTGCTTCAGCAGGACTACCTTGGACTACCTTAGTACTGCTAGCAGTAGCAACTCTGCTCCAACATTATTGGTCACTCTTTGTTTAATTCGATGTGTGACTAAATAGTACCAAAGGCCACACAAAATAAAAATTCATGTGACCATTGGAAGAACAATGGTCACGCAAAATACACATTTCTTCACTTTAAACAGCATATGTCACACTTATTAACAACTTTGGCCACTTTATGCTTAATTGTATGTGACTAAATACCCAAAACAAGCATGCTTTGTGTAACTAAATATTATAAAAGGCCACACAAACATAAAATTCAAGTGGCCATTGGATGATCAATAGTCACACAAAATACAAATTTCTTCACTTTAAACAGCATATGGTCACACTTATCAACACTTTTGGCCACTTAATGCTTAATTGTATGTGACTAAATAACCAAAACAAACATGCTTTGTGTGACTAAATATTACAAAAGGCCACACAAACATAAAATTCATGTGGCCATTGGATGATCAATAGTCACACAAAATACAAATTTCTTCACTTTAAACAGCATATGGTCACACTTATCAACACTTTTGGCCACTTAATGCTTAATTGTATGTGACTAAATAACCAAAACAAACATGCTTTGTGTGACTAAATATTACAAAAGGCCACCCAAACATAAAATTCATGTGGCCATTGGATGATCAATAGTCACACAAAATACACATTTCTTCACTTAAAACAACATATGGTCACACTTATTAACACTTTTGGCCACTTTATGCTTAATTGTATGTGACTAAATACCCAAAACAAACATGCTTTGTGTGACTAAATATTACAAAAGGCCACACAAACTAAGAATTCATGTGACCATTGGATGATCAATAGTCACACAAAATACACATTTCTTCACTTAAAACAGCATATGGTCACACTTATTAACACTTTTGGCCACTTTATGCTTAATTGTATGTGACTAAATACCCAAAACAAACATGCTTTGTGTGACTAAATATTACAAAAGGCCACACAAACTAAGAATTCATGTGACCATTGGATGATCAATAGTCACACAAAATACACATTTCTTCACTTAAAACAGCATATGGTCACACTTATTAACACTTTTGGCCACTTTATGCTTAATTGTATGTGACTAAATACCCAAAGCAAACATGCTTTGTGTGACTAAATATTACAAAAGGCCACACAAACTAAGAATTCATGTGACCATTGGATGATCAATAGTACACATTTCTTCACTTTAAACAGCATATGGTCACACTTATTAACACTTTTGGCCACTGTTTTTTAAATTGTATGTGACTAACTCGAAAAAAACAACACACGATGTGTGACTAAATCATCACAAACGTCACATTTATTATATTTTCGTGTGGCCATAGGATGAGAGATAGTCACACATACTGATGAATCCAACAAAACTTGTGCCTAATTAGTCACACATATTCGGGTTTTGGTCACTCTTTTTCGATGAAAACGGCCACAAACTAAACAATGTGACCATATGATACCTACGGTGGCGCGACTTTTTGTCACACACACCCAAAAAAACGTGTGTGACTATATGCATATAGTCACGCATTTCCAGTGTGACGATAGGCAGAATCTGTACCAGTGATAACATGTGTCTAGTAATAACTTTGTATCACATGTGATCATGCATTGATTAAACAAAACAAAACACAAACACATCTTAACTAGAAAAAAACATCCTTTAAGGTTTCCTGATTCACCGTCAGTTAGTTTTGCAGCAAGGGATTTGATCAGAGGGTTGCTAGTAAAAAGGCCGCAACATAGATTGGCATATAGAAGAGGACTTTTGGGATTTTTTTATATCTAGAGCAAATTCACTTGTTTGAAAAAAGTGTATCACCAATTTTTTTGAGTATTTTTTTTATATCATCATGTAAAGACTTGATATAAAAGAGGCAAGTTGTGTGTGATTCAAAGGAAAATTGCAGCCCCACCTTGAGTAACAGCTCAAACGATAAGAAGAGTGATGTGATGGAAGTGGTTGTCAAGTGGGAGGCTGCTTCAGTTCAAAACGGTGGGGGAGTGATTACAACTCTAAGTCGGAGGGGTATGTTTCTATACATTTATTAACTACATATACCGCTTACTTTCTTCGTCAGTTTTGTTATTAAGTTTTATTCTATGTAATTATGCAGGACCTAACAGGCGCACCAGTGGCAAAGGAGGACGAGGCATCCGTGGTTGCCACCAAACTTCCAACATGTAACAATAGCCAAACTAGAAGGCAACACAACACCTTGCTTGTCTACGTCCATCAAAGAAACTCAATTCAAGTCATATCCCACTGGAAAACAAGCTTCCGTACTCTTCACTGGGAAACACACTTCCGTTTGCTTCACTAGAAAAGAAGCTCCCGTTCTCTTCAATAGAAAACATGGTTCCAATTTCTGCTGATTCTGTCATTGGATCACCACTTTTCTGAATGTGTCCTCATTGTCTAGTTTGAGTAAACATTTTTCTGTGTTGTGTGAAAACTTTGTAGCTAGTATTTTCTTGTAGCGGGTATATAAATCTATGTGCTCACTATTTTGGTGAATTTCAATCTTAATGATTTCCTGGGATTACGAGTATGTGATGCTTGTTATAACAATCTGTTGTAGGAATTACAATTCAAGTGCACCAAGTATATGATTTATGTTTTATGGTCATAAGATTCTGTAACACCTAGTTTTGTTAAGTTCAAGCTACTTTCAGCACCCCACTTGTATGTATTATGTTGTTTAAGAAAGTTGCTATGTCTGTTGTTATTTTACTGGTGTGTAGAACAATTTAGCATACCGATGAAGTTTGATTTCTTATTTTTTATACGAAATAAGCCACAAAAATGAATATAAGCTAATAAGTCCATATATAAGCCGAAACAAACACCCCCATCATTTATGTGACTTGAATATTTTCTTTATTTTAGTTTATTATCACTTGTGATATTCAAGCTACAAAATAAAATAAAGTATAATATCACAAATGATAAATCAATGAGTACGTTCGCGGTAGCGCGTTGCAGCAGAGCCAGTTTAGTTATGACATTCATTCTCGATTACTTTCGGCATTATTCTTGTTTTAAGCAAATATTATTCTTGTTGTATCCTGTTTGAACAAACAACGACAGAACGTAATACTACCAATTCACTCTACAAATTGCATCTTTGTGTAATAATATAATCCCCATAAGAGCTTAATTGTGTTAAAACTTGATACATATATCATGTACATATATTAAAAAAATATATACATGCATATTGCATAAATGTATTACAGTTATGGAGTGTATATGTGTGCTATCACCGGTGATATCCCATGTGAAGAAGCTCAAACACCTGTGATATCACAATATCACAGGTGATATCACATGTGATATCGGTGATATCACAGGATATCACCTATGCTATCGGTAATATCACATGTGATATCACAGGTGATATCACATGTGATATCACAGGATATCAGTGATATCACGATATCACATGTGATATCACATGTGATATCACGATATCACAGGTGATATCACATGTGATATCACATGTGATATCACCTGTGATATCACATGTGATATCACCTGTGATATCACATGTGATATTACCGATAGCACAGGTGATATCCTGTGATATCACATGTGATATCAGGTGATATCACATGTGATAGCACCTGCATTCAAGATAACTAAATATGAGTGTATAAAAATTATGAATCTAGAACTTAGAATTGCCCATATTATATAAGCAAATTCACTTCATTGATTCAAAAGTTAGTACACTGGGCAACTTTAACAATATAGACACAGACCTATACTAAACAAACAAGCTGATCGTGTTTCAGCTTACATTTAAAAAAACAACATAACACTTGACAGAAGTAACAAGACTCTTCTATACAACTCGTTTATTCCACTTTTCTTTTATTCATCCATTTCATCATCATCTTCAACCTCCTCGATCTTCATCCTCTTCACAGTTTTTGCAACATCATTGAGAACACCATTTGCACTAGGAGGAACTTCAATCAGAATATCATACTTCTCACCCGTCGCAACGTTCACGAGTCCACCATTCCTTTCCACCCTGTAAGTCAATTCTTCCCCATTTATGTTTGCATCTATATACGCTGTCGCGTTTTCATCAATCTGTTCCCTAATCAGCATTTTCGACAACTCAGTCACAACCTTCCTTTCTAACCACCTCCTAATTGGTCTCGCCCCATACACCTATACAAAATTTCAAAAGTCAGATAACGATAGCCAGCAAGTGAAGTAATCCATAATAGTGACGGTAAGAAAGTTGGAGTATGATAATAGCAGATGCCTCAGATAACGATATCAATCTACATTAGGCCATATCACGGTATTATGACATGTTTCACGTGCATCTGATTCCATAGGCAAAAAAAAATTTTATTGCTTTTATTTAAACATTGATAGGGAATATTAGGGATGACTCAGGAATTGGCTTGACTCGTACCTTGACACGCTAATTGCAGGCTGACTGGAAGACAACTAGTAACATGGGATAATCAAATAGTGGATCCACATTTCACGGATTCTAGGTTCCCGTTACAAATTGACAGCTTGAACTGAAGCTTCATCTATTCTATTAGACTTCATAAGTTTGATTTTGAGTTGAAAAACTATAAACGATTAAGTGCATATGTGCATCTCTTGAGGTAACCTATATCACATGTTGATATTATTTTTGATTTTATCATGATGGCCAAGACATATGATCGGTGAAAGAACATTAATGAGGTTGTCAGCAATTGCACCAGCATGCATATACTTTTAGCATGTAAAAAGGATCTTACTGTAAGCGAATTGCCAGATGGTTTTCCTGTCCGTGGATCCCAAATTTGAAGTTCTCCAGACTTGCTTCCACTGACGAGATGTTTCCCATCCGGCGACCATGCAATACAGAGAACCCAATTCTTGTGCCCTAAATAGATGTAAACTCTTAAACTCAGACACAACTTAACCTTATGTTTGAAGCTTTTGCTAAGAAAAACAAACATGCTCTGCTGGTCTCTAACCTGTAGAGTTCGTCACTTAAACAAAGAAAGGGTCTCCCAACCACATCCTGCGATACGTGTGATACATCGTCGACAAGAGTTTGAGGGTCAAGATACCATAACAGCAACCTGCAAAAGGATTAAACAATTAAATTGCAGAACATAAAACAGACTTATTATACTTCAAACAAGTGAAGTGGCACTGAACCCGTTATGATAATTTTCACAAAAAAAGATAAAATTTTAAACCTTGAGCCGATTTTGCAGCTAAAAAAAACTTGACGGCCTAAGATTACTATATACAGTAATAACTTTAGCAATAGAACTTAAGATCAAGACCAACACTGCAATAGTGAGAAGCGATAAACAGATTAGAAAGCATGTGTATACGCCATCACTTTGACGAAGGTTTAGCTGCAGGCGTTTCCTTCTTCTAAATCTCATGTTATGCCTTTACTTTGCCTAATGCTTAGCCACAGGCTATATCAACCTAAAACACATGTGATAATTCTTACTATGTTCATTGAGATGTTCATAGTAACCTAAGAATGATACAAAATGAACGAGGTATCATTCTTACTATGATGAAACAGTTTTAAAATCAATTATTTCATTTTGGTAACAACTTATTTCAATTATTATGAGTCTAATTTTTTAACATATCACATGTGATACATAACATATCACATAGATACTCTAGATATACATCTATTTTTGTACAGTTTAAAATGATACAAAGAAAACTAACTCGTTTAGAAACATGTGCTTACATAAAAAAAAGTAAAGATATACCTCTGACCTTTCCAGCCTTCAGTTGAGTACGCATCTATAAGGTTCTGTTCAATTCTCATTTTAATGAGAAGGTACCTCGTCCTCCTTTTCAGCTTGGCAGCTTCATCAATTTCAACTTTGTTGTTCGCCTTTTTTTGCTTTCGCTTTCGCCTCCGCTTAATATTCTCAGAAGTAAAATTTCCCTTTTCGAAATTTGCATTTTCATCCGAACCAGTTGCTGCCTGGTTTTGGTCACCCTCTAAGGACACCATACTCATGGATTTTGCTGGTTTGTGAGAAGCATTTCTATGCTTAAAGTCATTCTTTTTGCTGTTGGTTAAATAGTCAACAACCTTTTTCTTAGACATTGGAGTACTTTGAGTGTTCCCATGAGACTTTCGTTTTATTGATCTTTTTGTTATGCTTTTCGAGTGCAACAACTTTCCAATATTCTTGTGAGCCTCTTCTGTCCCTTCTCCAGTCATGCTTATTATCTATGCATCCAACTAACAAACAAAACGAATGAGTTGGTCACATGTAAAGTAACAATTTAAAAACAACATAGAAGGTGTCAGGGATTGTTTATTTTTTCTGCTTATCTGCTTATTTTGGGGTAAATAAGCAGTTGTCAATAAGCAGTCTGGGGGCTGCCCAATGCTTGTCAGCTTATTTTGGTATAAAATTGACCTATTTGCCTTCAGATTTACCCTTAAAAGCTATCACTAGAAGTTCTAACTCTTAAGCTGCTAATCTGCTTTGGCTTATAAGCAAAAAAATACATAATCCTAATCACCCTCATCCACGGACGCAAATCGATTGGAAAATATTGATGACAACGACTATAATTCCAACCTATTCAGACAGATCTTAACTTTCACAAGCACCTATACAAAGACAATAGACAATCCATAGATCCAACATAATTATATGAGGTACGAGCCTTAGAATGCAAAATCAACTGAACCAAAACTAACTCGAAGCTCTATACCAATTCAATCAAGCTCCACACATTATTCCCTACTAACTAGTAGCAATAAACTACAGCATTGCTACATCAACATATCAACCATTAATTAATCATATTAACAAAAATAATTCATAACATATCACATGTGATACATAACATATCACATGTGATACTTAACATATCACATGTGATACTTAACATATCACATAGATACTCTAGATATACATCTATTTTTGTACAGTTTAGAATGATACGAAGAAAACTAACTCGTTTAGAAACATGTGCTTACATAACATGAAAAATATCATTCTTAACTGTACAAAGATGAGCATATGTTCCTGATATTAAGAAGTTGCAGCCTACTGATAAATTTGGTTATGATTAAATGTGAAGCATTGGAAAGCATCAAATCCACAAAATTAAGTACCTGGTGAATCATAATATTCTGGTTGATCGAAGAAAACCATAGCTTCACGTAATCTGTGACGCTTTCCTTCAGTTCCTGCATATTGGAATCTGGTATATACAGCATAATAGCCTCCAATCTGAGTTGCTGATACATCCCTTGTGATTGCAGCATAACAAAGAAGAAAAATATAACATAACCAAAACTAAATAATGATGAATGATCAAATATAGAAAGCTAATCCTAGTACCTGAACAAAGTAAGTATGGCCGCTACAGAATATACTTACAGGCAGAAGTCCAAGCTTTAGGTTTCCATCATAGGCATAAACAAGTCCACTTTCATCATCAACAGCGGGTCCCAGTTGCGTGTGCACAAGATCATTGAGTTAACAATTCATGGCAGTACAAAAAAATAAGTTCATAAACACTGTATCTGTTGTTCTATTGTAAGTTCATGCATATCAGCACATATTTCACCACAGTTTCCCATCTTAAAATCATTAAAAGCATCCCACAACCCGTCTTTCACCATGCCATCAACAAGAGTTTCATGTCTAAATTTAGATCCTTTCCTACAAATAAGAACCAGTATCATCTTTTTTTGTAAGCTCTTGCTAGAATTTTCAGCTACATCATGCATTATCTTACTATAAGTTCCCACCAATGAATATAGTCAATAAAAAAATTCTTCTACTTAAAAAATCGTACCCATTCGTATTGGCATTGAGAAACACAGGTGCCTTGCTTGCCATATCCACAACATCACTGCACCAAGAACCACATTAGCTGTTGATATAAATAATGCCTAAAAACATTATTAATACTTCTTGATATCTCTATGTTTTGATAATCACAAAATGTAATCTCATTAAACATAAACTTATTAAATAAACAAGTATTTAGTTGTAAATATTCACTTCTACAACTTAATCACTTAAGGTATGAATAAACAAATTCTTAATGCATTATATGATCAAAGGAACATTTTCTTAATCACTTGATTTTTTATAAAATGACAAAAACATTTTATATCTTTTAGAAAATCATTTTTGGTATTAAATAAAAATGTTTAATCCATTATAAATTTATGAATTCAAATTTTCAACCAAAAATGGCAAAAAAGTTCCAGAAAAACCTTCCCCACAAAAAGACAAAGCTGGGCAACAGTTATGGGGGGGGCACCCTTAATTATCAAGGTGGCCCCTATTTAAGGGGACCGCCCTGCTCTTCCAGCTGTCAATTTTTGCCTATAAATACTGGACTAATCCTGGACTTTTTCCTCACCTCTTGCACCCCAAACCTTCTGTTCTAAATCTCTTCTTATATCTTCCTAAATCCTTTGATCATATAATCTTAAGCTTTTTTTTCCAAGTAATTCAAGCTTCAATCATCCAAGTGCAAAGAGAAGAATACTTCTATCAATCAAGACTAGAAGTATTACAACTTAAGTATCATCTTGTTACCTAAATTGTTAGTTTAACATACTTTGCAAATCATTCATTCATTTGTGTAATAAGGTGTGTATATTAGGTGTGAACATAAGTGATTAGATTTGTGTAGTGTATAAGTAGTGAAGAAGGTGTATAAGTAGTTGTGTTGGAAAAAAGTAGAGTAGAAGATTGTAAAGTGGAGAAGTAGTTGTGGTGTGAAGAAGTGGTGAAGCCATCGTAAAGAAGTCGTAAGATAGTGAAGAAGTAGAAGTCGCTAAGGAGTGAAGAAATACAAGATGTGTAAGAAGTATAGCAAAGGTGTGAAGAAGTAGAGACGTGAAGAAGTAGTATTAGGAAGTGAAGAAGTAGTGTATAGTTGTGAACTAGATTGTAGTTGTGAAGTAGTTGCGGTGTGTAGTAGTCATGAGTAGTCGTGAAGAAGTTGTAAAGCCATAGTGAAGAAGTTGTGAAGAAGTCATGAAGAGATCGTGAAGAAGTCGTGATTGAAGTCGTGAGATTGGTTCTAGCTACTATTAGAACTCGACATTTAGCTTTGTGTCGTTAAACCGGTGTAAGCGAAAGTTGTGTAAGGTTTTCTCCGCCATAAGGGAGCTTGTTGAAGTAGTGAAGAAAACTCTCGAGCTAGGTGCTCGGGGAGTGGAGTAGGGCAAGGAAGGTGTCCTTGTAGCCGAACCACTATAAATCCCTCGTGTCTCGGTTTGATCTTTCCATCTCTTACTTACTTCTTTATTTATATCGTCATTACTTTCATACACATAGGCATATATAATTGTTAGTATTATTTAGAAGTTGATTTTACATAAAGATCAATTTAGAACTCCATTCATAAAAACAAAACTCTTATAACTAATCTAAAAGGATACACATATAATTAATAATTTTGTTCAAGTATTATTTTTCACATAAACTCAAATCTAAGTTTTTAAAAGTAAATAAAGTTTTCAAAATAAAATTAAAAAGACGTAAAACTATTCAACCCCCCTTCTATTTTTCCACAATTGGTATCAGAGCCAGGTTAAACAAGATTTTTAAAATATATTGTATTTTAAAACTTGAATCGATCTATGGAATCGGAAAAATATTTAGAAGGGCAATCTATGCATAAACCACCACTATTTTAAAATTATAGCTTTCTTGAATGGAAAAATAAATTTGAAAATTATGTGAAATCAATTGATCTAGATCTTTGGCATGTCATTTCAATTGGTGATTTTCAACCAACAAAAATGGATTTTGAAAGTGAAAATAATTATTTCAAAACAAAGAATGACAAAAATAATAAAGCTAAAATAATTATTTATAAAGCATTGCCGAGAGTTGAATATGAAAGAATATTATTCTGTCAAACGGTTAATGATATTTGGAAAAATCTTTTAAACTTTAATCAAGAAAAATGTCAAGCCAAAGATGAGGAATTTGATCTTGTACATGAATTAATTGTCCTAGAAAATTTAATAGATAAACATTTAGATAAAATAGATACATGTGCTACTAGTTTAAATATTTTTAATGAAGGTATTAATGACGAAGACTACATGAATCAACTCCGAAGTGAACTCAATTCAAAATCATGGAGTGACACAGACGAAGAAGAAGATTACTATCCGGTATGTGAAGAATGCAAATTAGATAAAACTCCAAATAAGATACAATCCGAAACCGAACATTTTTGCTATGATCAATTCATTTTAGAATTTTCAAAATTAGAAAATGATTTCAAACATTTTTGCAACATAGATCTAAAAACCATTTCTAAACATGAATCATCAGAAATTTTTGAAAACAATTTTGAAAAAGAAATAATTTTAGAAGATAAATTGTCTAGACTTGAAAGTAATATTGAAATTGATTAAGAATGCAAAACATGTCATGAATATAAACATGAAATTAAAAGATTAAATGAAAGAGCAAAAATATTAGCTAAATTTGTAGAAAGATCTAAATCTCTTAAATACCTACTAAGTTGTCAAAAGCCATTCGAAGATAAAACCGGTTTAGGATTTAGTTCGGATAACTCATCAACTAGTAAATCAAAACAAATTAATTTTGTAAAACCTAGTAGAACAATTTAGAAATAAGGTTATTTACAATGATTATAAACAATATAAGTTAAGAAATTCATTGTTTGTACATTAAAACAAACTGTTAAGGAATTCTTGTACTTCTTGGCGACATCCTCACTATGTGCATACAAATGCAATGGATGTCATCAACTAACCATCTCGGACCCGTAAGAATCCGAGTACCAAGTTGTTTTGCTTGATTAGGTAATAAACGTACAAAGGAAAGAAACTCAATCTTACGAAACGTGCGCGTGAAGACAAATGAATTATCTAATCTTGAATCACACTCAATATCTCACATGATAATTCATCTCAAGAAATAGCTAATGAGGTAGTGGAATATTAATGGTGCGGCTATTGGAGAATCAATGAAGACATCTCTACTACTTAATCGAAAATTTTAAAAAATCTACAAAGGAGTCAAAATCAAAAAGTACTTGTTGAAAAAGCATGATGTGGTTGCAATGAAGATGTGAAAATCTCAACAAAAGAAGTTATATGCATCAAGGCTAAGACATCAAATAAGTTAAGTACAATACATGTTCGGATCAAGTCACTTTGGTCCTATAAGACGTTAAAAGGTGGACATAAGGTATGTTCTCTTTTAGAATTTCATGAGTAGTTACTTCATGCATATAGCCTTATTAATCATTGCCTTAAGATATGCTTAATTTGATAGGTTGCATTGCCTTTACACTTTTAGTTATATCCGCCTTACGATTTAATAAACTAGAAACCCTTTAGTAAACTCCCCTAAGTTTTAAATGAAGTATTCACTGTCAAACTCATTTAGCCTTCTAAAATTGAATATGGAAATCTTCCGTGACCACTAGTAGAGAACTCATGTAGGTAAAGCGAATAAAGTGAATTAATTGTCAACATAGAAGTAGGATTAGATATATCACAATATAACCTATGGATGAAGCAAACTCTTATAGACTATGGCATTAAGATAGATAATGTGCGAAATCAAAGGAGCCATATTAGCATATATCCCATTCTTGCATCAAACATATAGAATTTAGTTATCACTTTCTTATGATCACAAGATATGTAGAAAGGGGTAGTATGTGACAATAGCCTTAACCAATTCCCTTGAGCATGAGATCTTTTACAACCATTCCTTTTAAAATCTATAATAAATGGTATTTGTTTTTAAATATGCAAAAAAACTTCACATTTTGGAAAAATGATTTTTCAAAAGATTATGCCACCTTTCTTCTTAACATGTTTTACCATCCCAACTTTCATCCATAATTATATGTTTATGAAATCCAAAAATTGAAAAATTTTTTTTTCTTTCCTCATAAAAACATTTTGAAATAAAACCAAATCTATTTCGTTAGATTAATTTTCACATCCACATAAAAACCTACTCTCAAACATTGTTGAATAATGCTAAAAACACTTATTTAAATCATGCATGGTGATCTCATATCTGTCATCTATACTTGTGTATATGACATTTATAAGTGAACTAAATCGAATCTGAAAAATCATGGTTTACTCATTAAGATCTCGCTTAGTACAAGTCTAGAAGTCCATGCTATCACAACTCCCCATTCCTTTGCACATAAACACTCATTAGGATTAATTAACTAGCTTATTAATCTTCCTAAAAATGATATTATGTATTACTTGGTGTTATGTATTGTTTTTCTTGTCCATATATATACATGTATTTTACTTGCTTAATGAGTAGGTTGCATGCTAGATATAAATGCTTAATGTCTTTAATAAATATGCTTTGCATACATAAGTTATTAAATGCTAAATTGCCTCAAAGAGTTGGACTTGCTTGAAACTAAACCCAAAAACACAACCTTTTCTACAATTTTCTGCCAAAAACCCATTTCTGGTAACCTGGGAATCAGCAGATGGGCGGCCCCCTTAATATTTAAGGGGACCGGCCATCTGATGGTCGGGGAGCACTGTTTTCTTTTTCACTTTTTAGCCCATTTCATCCTACACTTCCCAAAATTCACAAACATATTTTGTCCTAAACCACCCACCAAAATTCACCTTCCTCAACCACACCATTCTTACACTATAAATACCCTTCTCCATCATTAGTGCTCATTCATCCAAACATGTCATCTCCTAACAACCCAAGATCCAAGCCTTCAAGAGTTGCTAAAATCTACGTAAGACCGGTTTGGAGAAGAAAGCTTGACACTTGTCATAATTCCAACTCAACAAATGATGTTGTTCAAAATCAACCAACACCTAAGCCTCATGCTCACCCTAATGAACCCCTTCACAAACATAAACAATCATCCACCCTTGCTCCCAAAAATACACCTTCATCTTACCCATATGATTCATATGAAGAGCATGATCAATCCCAAAACAATAATCCCAATCTCATTCACACCACCCCACATCTTGCTCAACCCACCAATGCACCATCCAAAATACTCACCACTCTTAGAATATCCTCTTCTTCCATATCTCCATCCTCATCCATTCATGATTACCCAAGGTCACAAATGTCTCCACCACCAAGAGTATCACCACCACCTCCTACCAACTCACATGTTACTCCTATGTTGCATGTCCAAACATCCATCCCAAATAACAACCACACTCCACCATCATCACCTTCCTCCAAACACTTGAAGTTCATTGAAGAACTCAAGGAAGCCCATTAACTTAGTGCTCTTCTTGCCCTACACCTTGCTCAACGCAACTTAGATCAACCTCCATCTAGCTCTCCCTCATCACCCCACAACTTGAGTCAAGTTGAGAAACATGTCAACAATTGTCCTTGTTGCATCTTTCTCCAAAAACAAACCATTGCATTGAATGAGCACTTCACTTGGATTGAGTATCTTCTCACTAGATCTCATCCAACACCCTCACTTGAACAACATCAAAACCCTCAATCAACATGTTCCGCTCCAAACTCTCCACCACCAAACTCTCCAACATCTATGCACCCAAAAACATACCTCCATTAATCCAACATTCTCACCCTCACTCAACCACCTCCATTCCAAATACTCCACCATCAACCATCCAAGCATACTATATGCTTATATTTCTTGTTTCTCAAACAAAATAGTTTAAGTTTTTATATTGCAAGCAAGTCCGATGGCTCTCTCTGGCAAATTAGAATTTTCTACTTATTATATGCTCTCTATTAAATGTTGTATCAATGATTATGTTTTCCACATGATCATTTTGAATTAATATATGTTTTGTTTCATGTCCTTAATATTTGATTGCTATGCTTGTTGCTCTTATTTTTCATGCTATGATACATATATGCTTGTGCTTCTAATATTTTTCTTGCCAGTATTCCATATCTCAATTCTTTGGTGCCCTAGAACGAGGGGGAGTACACATCAAGGGGGAGCTCTCGTTCTGAAAAATTTTGTATCTAAATCTAGACGGCATAACCTTTTTGATTCTACAAAAAGAGGGAGAAGTGAATATAAACTCACTAAATACTTGTCCAAAAATAATTTTTTGGATTTAATGAGTTTAAGTTTTGTAATCATCAAAAAGGGGGAGATCGTTGATTTAAATACAAGTGCCTTGCTTGCCATATCCACAACATCACTGCACCAAGAACCACATTAGCTGTTGATATAAATAATGCCTAAAAACATTATTAATACTTCTTGATATCTCTATGTTTTGATAATCACAAAATGTAAACTCATTAAACATAAACTTATTAAATAAACAAGTATTTCGTTGTAAATATTCACTTCTACAACTTAATCACTTAAGGTATAAATAAACAAATGCTTAATGCATTATATGATCAAAGGAACATTTTCTTAATCACTTGATTTTTTATAAAAGGACACAAACATTTTATATCTTTTAGAAAATCATTTTTGGTATTAAATAAAAATGTTTAATCCATTATAAATTTATGAATTCAAATTTTCAACCAAAAATGGCAAAAATGTTCCAGAAAAACCTTCCCCATAAAAAGACAAAGCTAGGCAACAGTTATGGGGGGTGGCCCCCTTAATTATCATGGCGGCCCCCTTAATTATTAAGGGGACCGGCCCTCTATTTAAGGGAACCGCCCCGCTCCTCCAGCTGTCAATTTTTGCTTATAAATACTGGACTAATCCTGGACTTTTTCCTCACCTCTTGCACCCCAAACCTTCTGTTCTAAATCTCTTCTTATATCTTCCTAAATCCTTTGATCATATAATCTTAAGCTTTTGTTTCCAAGTAATTCAGGCTTCAATCCTCCAAGTGCAAAGAGAAGAATACTTCTATCAATCAAGACTAGAAGTATTACAACTTAAGTATCATCTTGTTACCTAAGTTGTTAGTTTAATATACTTTGCAAATCATTCATTCATTTGTGTAGTGTATATTAGGTGTGAACATAAGTGATTAGATTTGTGTAGTGTATAAGTAGTGAAGAAGGGGTATAAGTAGTTGTGTTGTAAAGAAGTAGAGTAGAAGTATTGTAAAGTGGAGAAGTAGTTGTGGTGTGAAGAAGTGGTGAAGCCATCGTAAAGAAGTCGTAAGATAGTGAAGAAGTAGAAGTCGCTAAGGAGTGAAGAAATACAAGGTGTGTATGAAGTATAGTAAAGGTGTGAAAAAGTAGAGACGTGAAGAAGTAGTATTAGGAAGTGAAGAAGTAGTGTATAGTTGTGAACTAGATTGTAGTTGTGAAGTAGTTGTGGTGTGTAGTAGTCATGAGTAGTCGTGAAGAAGTTGTGAAGCCATAGTGAAGAAGTTGTGATGAAGTCGTGAAGAGATCGTGAAGAAGTTGTGATTGAAGTCGTGAGATTGGTTCTAGCTACTATTAGAACTCGACATTTTGTTTTGTGTCGTTAAACCGGTGTAACCGAAAGTTGTGTAAGGTTTTCTCCGCCGTAAGGGAGCTTGTTGAAGTAGTGAAGAAAACTCTCGCGCTAGGTGCTCGGGGAGTGGAGTAGGGCAAGGAAGGTGTCCTTGTAGCCGAACCACTATAAATCCCTCGTGTCTCGGTTTGATCTTTCCATCTCTTACTTACTTTGTTGTTATAAATAATGCCTAAACACTTTATTAATATTTTTCGATATCTCTACGTTTTGATAATCACAAAATGTAAAATCATTAATCGGAAAATTATGACGTAAACAAGTATTTAGTTGTAAATATCTATTTCTACAACTTAAATCACTTAAGGTATGATGAACTAATGCTTAATGCATTATATGATCAAAGGAACATTTTCTTAAACACTAGATTTTTTATAAAATGTCAAAAATATTTTATATCTTTTAGAAAAACTTTTTTGGTAATAAATAAAAAGGTTTAATTAATTATAAATTTATGAATTCAAATTTTCAACCAAAATCAGTAAAAATGTTCCAGAAAAACCTTCCCCACAAAAAGACAAAACTGGGCAACGGCCAGGGAGGGCGGCCCCCATAAAATTAAGGGGACCGCCCCCCTATTTAAGGGGGCCGGCCACGCTCCAGTAGGTTCCAGCTGTCCAGTTTTTCTGCCTATAAATACCAGCCTTCCCCTGGATTTTTACTCACCTTTTGCACCCCAAACCTTCTGTTTTAAATCTTGTAAATCCTTTCTAAAAACCCTTTGATCATATTCTCTTAAGCATTGGTTTCTAAGTGATCCAAGCTTCCACCATCAAAGTGCAAAAGAAGAATACTCCTTCAAATAGAGAAGAAGTATTATAGCTTAACTCATATCATCATTGTAGTTGTGTAAAGTGTTGTATAGTTGTGATAAGTAGATCTAAGTGTAAGTAACTAGTTGTGTTGTAAAGAAGTAGTGTAGAAGTAGTTGTGAAGTAGTCGTGGAGAAGAAGTCGTGAAGAAGTCGTGAAGCCGTCGTGAAGCAGTCGTGATTAAGTTGTGTAGAAGTCGTGTACAAGGCGTGAGATTGGTTCTAGCTACAATTAGAACTCGACATCTAGCTTTGTGTCGTTAAACCGGTGTAAGCTAAAGTTGTGTAAGGTTTCTCCGCCATAAGGGAGTTTGTTGACATAGTGAAGAGAACTCTCGAGTAGGTGACTCGGGTAGTGGAGTAGGGCAAGGAAGGTGTCCTTGTAGCCGAACCACTATAAATCCTTGTGTTGTGATTTGATCTTTCCATCCCTATCTTTCATTTCATTTACTTTACTTTACTTACATTACTTATTTATACTTGTCTATAATTGCTCATATTGTTTAACATTTGAAGTCACATAATATCGAATCGAAGTTTTTAAAAGTAAACAAAAGTTTTCAAAATAAATTTTAAAAAGACGTAAAACTATTCAACCCCCATTCTAGTTTTTCACAATTGGTATCAAGAGCCACCTCAAACAAGATTTTTAAAATAAACTATATTTTAAAACTTGAAACGATCTATGGAATCTGAAAAATATTTAGAAGGGCAATCTATGCAAAGACCACCACTATTTGAAAGTGATGGTTTTCTTTATTTGAAAAATCGATTCGAAACTTATGTGAAATCAAAAGATCTAGATCTTTGGCATGTTATTACTAATGGTGATTTTTTACCTATTCAACATAATCTTGAAACTAAAAAGGATGAAGTTGTACCTTTTGAAAAACAAAGTGATGATTTAAAAAGAAAACTTTCTAAAAATAATGAGGCTAAAATGGTTATTTATAATGCGTTACCACGTAAAGAATACGAAAGAATCTTTATGTGCGAAACCGCAAAAGAAATTTGGAACTCTTTACTAATAACTCACCAAGGTAATAGTCAAGTCAAAGATAATAAAATAGATCTTCTTGTTCAACAATATGAACAATTCACGATTCCGGAAGAGGAATCAATTGATAATGCGTTTGCTAGGTTTAACACAATCATCACAAGTTTAAAGGCACTTGATGAGAGTTTTTCTAGTAAGAATTTTGTCAGGAAATTTCTTAGGGCTCTTTATCCAAAATGGCGAGCTAAAGTTACGGCGATTGAAGAATCGAAGAACTTGTCAACTCTTCAACTTGACGAGTTGATTGGCAACTTGAAAGTCTACGAAGCAATAATCAAGAAAGACTCCGAGATGGTCAAAGGAAAGAAAGAGCAAAGCAAGTCAATCGCGTTGAAAGCTAGGAAAGCATCAAGTGACGAGGATAGCTCAACCTCCGAAAGTGATGATGAAGAATATGCCATGGCCGTAAGAGACTTCAAGAAATTCTTCAAAAGACGAGGAAGATTTGTTAGACAACCATACAATGAAAGAAAGACACTCCAAAGAAATAAAGACGACAAAGGAAGCAAAAGTGAAAGAAAGTGCTTTAAGTGTGGTGATCCAAATCATCTCATCGGAAGATGTCCTATGATGTCAAAGGAGCAAAACCAAAAGGCGTTTGTTGGAGGAGCATGGAGTGATAGTGACGAGGATGAGAAAGAAACCACAAAGGAGGAGAAATGTCTTATGGCTAAGACATCAAGTGAGGTACATTCCGAAACCGAATACTTTAGTGATGAATATTTATCATTGGATGAAAAAGACTTAGATAGCGAATATAATAAATTATGCAAACTAGGTCAAAAAGTAATGAGTAAAAATAAATCACTAAAACATAAAAATAACCAATTAGAAAAGGAAATACTAGAATTAAAAATTAAACTACATAACTTAGAAAAAGGGAAAGAAGTTTTTGAATGTAGAACATGTCAAGAAACTAAAAATGAAAACGAAATACTTAAGAAAGAAATTTGTAAACTTAACAAATTCGAAAATAGTAGTAATTCACTTACGGAAATAATAAGTATTCAAAGGATATCAGGAGATAAAACCGGATTAGGATTTAATTCAACTAAGGATTCAAATAGTGAAACTAAAAATGTAAAGTTTGAATGTGAAACTAGTGAGCAAAAACCTTTAGAGTCAAAACCTAAGTATATACTTATAAAAGATAGAAAAATACCCATAGCTAGTAATGAGGATGTAAAAACCTTTTATAAACCATCTTTAAAAAATGAAGTAGAACACTCTAAACCAAAGTTAAGGTAAAAAACACCTCCTCCTAGACGACCACCAAGTCCTCACCCTCGGCCTAAAACTCCTCAACCTAGAAGAAATCAAAATAGACCAAACCGTCAAAATAATAGTCACCCAATGTGGAATTATCCAAATCCACCAAGTTTTAATCCTTGGGGAATACTTCCACCGTATATGCATCTGAGTCAATTGCAAACCATGTTTGGTTCAAACAACTATGGACCAATCAGACCATGGGGACCAAGTGGCTAGAATTTCAACTCATTGAGAAAGTCGGAATCTCTTTCGTTATTGACTTTTATAAGTCAATACTCTTTGAAGTTTTTGTTGACCACATGTTGAAGACAAAAATGTACGCCTCTCTTTCATGCTCATCATTATATGCATAGATTAATGAACTAGCCAATTGCATGCCCCCGTAAATTTTTAATGCCTAGTTTAGTTAGTACTTGTATGTTGGTTAGTAGATAATCCCTTATACATATATATAATATAATATAAATATAATATATATATATATATATATATATATATATATATATATATATATATATATATATATATATATATATATATATATATATATATATATATATATCCATATTACTATATATATACTATATACATATATAAATATATCCGCACATAACCTAGATACGTCATTTGTTGACTATCTAGAACTAAAAGAAATTGTTCGTCCTCGAACCTTTTCTTCCCCCTTTGCCTCTTTTGAACTTTAACGTTCAACACGAAAATCTTCCGTGTCCACTATCACATAACTCATGGCGATGAAGAGAAGTGAGTTAAGTGGATTAACGTAGAAGTAGCACTTCGACCGTCGCGTCAAGAAAACTATGGATGAAACAAACTCCCATCGCTGTCAGCACCTATCTCCGTCATTACCTCATCATTCTCACTCGAACTCCAACTTCAACATTCCACACACAAATATATTATATATATATATATATATATATATATATATATATATATAATATATATATGCACATTTACTCTCACTCCCTAAAACCTTTGTCGACTTGACATCTCGATTATTTTATCCAAAATTCTCAAGAAATATTTTCTTAACGAAATGTTAATAAAATGTCAAGTATTCCTTCCTCGTGCCAATAAAACCCAACATATTTTTGATATATATAATAAATCTATCTATATACATAAAAATATTTTGCTATCAAAAACTAAACCCGACAAAAATCCAATTTTGGCAGGCGGCCCCCTTAATGTTTAAGGGGACCGGCTAGTAAACGGGGGTGGCCCCTTTAATAATTAAGGGGACCGGCCTACTATTTCCACCAAATTCGTTTTTCTTCCAAAATCCTTTGCCAAACACCCCATTTTACAAACACTCCTTCCCTACCTTCTGCTGTGAACGAACTGCAAACCCAAAACCACTCACGAAATTACCATTTCCAACTAATTTCGCAAGGGGCAAACACTTGTATCTTGATTAGCAACACATTTTGTAAGTTTTCCAATTCACATTTCATCTAATTACATTCAATTTTGAGTCTAATCATAATTAGGTGTTTTACTAAATCTTCTTTTAATCCAAATTTTGTTGAAATTAAGTCTAGAAATCTTATAACCAAATGCTCCCCATAGGATTAGAATGCTTAATCAATCTAGAAACTAAGTAATCATGTCAAAATTTTGATAAACTAATCATTCTTTTTCAAAACTAATCACATTGTTGAATTATGCCATAAACACTTGTTAAAACTAATCACATTGTTTTATTACAACTCACTAATCCTAAAAATATATTTTTCGAATCATAAAAATGTTTTTGTTAAATATAAGAGAGTGTTTGGATTAGGAGCTAGAGTCATCGAAATTTAATCAAAATTAAGTTCACAACTACTTATGAAGTTTATAAACACGCAATTAGTTGTTTTGAGTCATCAAGATACATAAGTCATATGTATATTGAAATTTTAGTAGTTATTCTTAAAATTAAGGGAGTGTTTGGCATAACATTTTAAAAGAAATTTTTGAGTCAAAATCTAAGTTTTCACCTTTTTCAATGAGTTACTTAACATAAACACTCGTAAGAAATAGCTAGATATACAATCTAATGTTTGTCTAGCCACATTTCAAAGTAGTTGATGACGTATAAAGGAGCGTTTGGATATTTTTGATTTCATATCTTAATATCCATGTAACTATTCTTTAACATCATAAAATACATTTTAACCGAGTTAAAAATTAAAACTAAGGAACATTTTAAACTACTTCTTAGGATTAAAGTTTTAGAGTCGAAGTATGTTTATGTCCCACATAAGTAGCATATATAATATATGCATGTCATTTTCTTATTTTTTTGTGTGTTGCTTTCTTGTATAGGTGAAAATGCGTAAAGCTACAGTCGGTGATCTTTCCAAAACCAAGGCCTACATTCCAAAAGTCTCCGAAACTCCCGGCATATCTCCTTCTATTGCATGTTTCTATCGACCCATCGAAAATAGAAACATTCACGAAGGTAGAGTTGTCGATCCATCTTTCTATCAATCCAATCAAATCGAGCGAATGTTCTCAAATGTTCATCTCGATTGTCTCCACAAAATTAATGAGCCAATCATTCCTCGCTTCGTTCTAGACTTCTATTGCCAAGTGACGGTGCAAACCGATCCATATGGCTATATTCTTATTTCCTTTATGATCCAAAACGAATTTATCAATCTCAATCTAGCTCAGTTTGGTCAAATTCTCCAAATTCCTTACAACGGTCAAGCCGTTTTCTCAATGATGGGATCTCTCATCTCTTGAGAAAAATCGGCCTCAGAATGGTCCGTACTATTCTAATATTCCTTCTCCTGACGAGATTCGTGGACTTCTCGAGCTAGAACATGGTACGACTAGCCGAATGATCAAGTCAAAAAATGTTGAAATCCATGCAAATCAAATCATCCTTAAAGAGCTAAGCCCCGACATGAAGCATTGGGAAGAACTCATTCGTGAGAATGCGTTTGGTACCGGTGGTCACCGTGATCATCTCACGGCGAGCATTGCTCACATGTTGTATTGTATTGTTGCAGAAGAACAATACAATTTGGCTTACCTCTTTGTCTATCGCATCATGTCAGCCAAAAACACTCCCAACGCCAACCTTCCTTATGGCATGTTCCTCACCCGTCTCTATCGTTATGTCATGGAACATTTCCCTCATCTCGAAAGGGATGTCTATCTATTCATTCATCCCGTCCTACGTCCTCTCTCTCGTAGCCAACTTCGTCGATCTCGTAGTGACAAGGGCAAATCTAGACACCCTAATGTCTACGCACCTCGTAGTTCCACATGTCATCGAGGAGATGATGATGAGGAGGAGGAAGGCACCTCACGTGTCAGTACTCCATCTCCCACGAGGTTCGTGGACAATCTCCCGGAACTTAATTATTCCGATTATCAAGTTCCTCGTCCTTCCGAACAAACCGAACAAATCCTATTTGAACGACAAACCGCATTACTCAACACTACTCAACAGATGCATCAAGAAGTTAGAGGTGGTTTCAAGTCGATAGGGAAAGCTTTCAAGAATATTTTCGAAAAGAAGAAGAGATGAGATGTGGAAGTTGGCTTATTAGAACAATATTGTGTTTAGACATTTTATTTTGTTTTGTATTTGAGAATTATTTATTTCTTGCATGATATAGTATGTTAGTATCTATTTTCTTGATTAGTCTTGAATGCTATGCTTAAATTATTATGCTTGCTAATGATTAATAACATGCTTATTCTATAATATGATTATTTTTAGCCTAAATGTATACATGCTTATTTAAACATGTTTATGCCACTATTTAATCATTCTTCATGTACATGATCCAAATGAAGCTTGCTGCAAATACACCCTAACAATGACCCTTTTCTGGAAATTGTTCAAATTTGGTCGCCTGGGAAAACAGCAGATGGGCGCCCCCCTTAATTCCCTAGGCGGTCCCCTTAATTTTAAGGGGGCCGGCGAGCAATTAAGGGGACCGGCCATCTGGGAAGCAAAATTTACTGTTTTCTTTTGCATCATGTGACCCCTTTTATCTAGTCCCAGCTACCATTTCTTTTTATGGACGAACTGGTATTGGAATCTTACAACAAAACCTCAAAAATTAACCTAAACCAACCACATTTTCATATTATAAATTCCCTCCATATAATCACCTCTCATTCCATCATCCTTCACCATCCAAAACCACCATGTTATCACCAAAATCCTCCATCTCTAAGAATCCAAGGAAGCAAAGACTTGTCATCATACCACCAAAACAACTCTTTATTGACTTAACCCAAGATAACACCAAAACTCCATCACCACCACCTCAAAGTTCATCCCCAAGTGCACCAAATGCACCATCAAAAACACCCTCTACCCATGGAGCATCGTCTTTCTCCATACCATCCACTTCATCCATCAATGACTACATCAACACTCACCTAACATCATCACTAAGAGCATCATCACCACCATCCACTCAAGAACCTCCATCCACACAAATTTCCATTTCCTTATCACCCATCACACCTCTTGATGCTCACTTTTCACCATCACCAATCCCACAACCATTCTTTCCCATACCTTGGGCATTGCTTGAAGCCTATGGTGACAATTGTCTTTGTTGCATCCATAACCGGACCATAATCTTTTGTCTTAGAGGTGAGATACACTACATGTTTTCATCACTTGAACACATGATTACCAACCCACCACCACCACTACCTCCACCACCTTCACCCACTACACCACCACCACCTCCATTTTCACCCAATTAAGCATATGCAATGCTTAATTAAAAATAATTTTCAAAACCATTTTGTGTGCAAGCCCCATGGAAGATCATGTACTCCTAGAGTGATTATGTAGATTGCATTTCTCACTAGTTTATGTAGGATTGAATGTAATCTTAAATGTTTGTGTATTTATACACAACATTTCTTTTATGAATGAATGTCTTTATTTTATATGCATGTTTATTTTTGCAATATATATGCTTGTGCTTCTAATATTTTTCTTGCAAGAATCCCATATATCGTTTCATTTATGCACACGAGCGAGGGGGAGTACACACCAAGGGGGAGTTATCGTCCCGACAAATTTTATTTCTAAAACTTGTCGGCTTAACCTTTTTGATTCTACAAAAAGGGGGAGAAATAGATATAAACTCACTAAATACTTAATTAAAAATTAACTTTTCAATTTAATGAGTTTAGATTTTGTAATCATCAAAAAGGGGGAGATTGTTGATATAAATAATGCCTAAACACTTTATTACTATTTTTCGATATCTCTACGTTTTGATAATCACAAAATGTAAAATCATTAATCGAAAAATTATGACGTAAACAAGTATTTAGTTGTAAATATCTATTTCTACAACTTAAATCACTTAAGGTATGAATGAACTAATGCTTAATGCATTATATGATCAAAGGAACATTTTCTTAAACACTAGATTTTTTATAAAATGTCAAAAACATTTTATATCTTTTAGAAAAACATTTTTGGTAATAAATAAAAAGGTTTAATTCATTATAAATTTATGAATTCAAATTTTCAACCAAAATCAGTAAAAATGTTCCAAAAAAACCTTCCTCACAAAAAGACAAAACTGGGCAACGGCCAGGAAGGGCGGCCCCCTTAATTATGCTAGGCGGCCCCCTTAAAATTAAGGGGACCGCCCCCTATTTAAGGGGGCCGACCACGCTCTAGTAGGTTCCAGCTGTCCAGTTTTTCTGCCTATAAATACCAGCCTTCCCCTGGATTTTTACTCACCTTTTGCACCCCAAACCTTGTTTTTTAAATCTTGTAAATCCTTTCTAAAAACCCTTTGATCATATTCTCTTAAGCATTGGTTTCTAAGTGATCCAAGCTTCGACCATCAAAGTGCAAAAGAAGAATACTCCTTCAAATAGAGAAGAAGTATTATAGCTTAACTCATATCATCATTGTAGTTGTGTAAAGTGTTGTATAGTTGTGATAAGTAGATCTAAGTGTAAGTAACTAGTTGTGTGGTAAAGAAGTAGTGTAGAAGTAGTTGTGAAGTAGTCGTGGAGTAGAAGTCGTGAAGAAGTCGTGAAGCCGTCGTGAAGCAGTCATGATTAAGTTGTGTAGAAGTCGTGTACAAGTCGTGAGATTGGTTCTAGCTACAATTAGAACTCGACATCTAGCTTTGTGTCGTTAAACCGGTGTAAGCTAAAGTTGTGTAAGGTTTCTCCGCCATAAGGGAGTTTGTTGACATAGTGAAGAGAACTCTCGAGTAGGTGACTCGGGGAGTGGAGTAGGGCAAGGAAGGTGTCCTTGTAGCCGAACCACTATAAATCCTTGTGTTGTGGTTTGATCTTTCCATCCCTATCATTCATTTCATTTACTTTACTTTACTTACATTACTTATTTATACTTGTCTATAATTGCTCATATTGTTTAACAATTGAAGTCACATATTATCGAATCGAAGTTTTTAAAAGTAAACAAAAGTTTTCAAAATAAATTTTAAAAAGACGTAAAACTATTCAACTCCCCTTCTAGTTTTCCACATACTTCTTTATTTATATCGTCATTACTATCATACACATAGGCATATATAATTGTTAGTATTATTTAGAAGTTGATTTCACATAAAGATCAATTTAGAACTCCATTCATAAAAACAAAACTCTTATAACTAATCTAAAAGGATACACATATAATTAATAATTTTGTTCAAGTATTATTTTTCACATAAACTCAAATCTAAGTTTTTAAAAGTAAATAAAGTTTTCAAAATAAAATTAAAAAGACGTAAAACTATTCAACCCCCCTTCTAGTTTTCCACATTAGCAAACTAACAAGAACCACAACATCACTGGACTATTTTTTGATCGAATTGTGTGTTTTATGATCGGAATATGTGGTTTTTGACTGGTGGTGGTGGTGTGACGGTGACAATTCGTGTTTAAATTGGTGGCGATGTGGTGGCTGTGTGGTGGTGGCGATGGAGATGGTCAGATGGAGATGGTGAGTGAGAGGAATCAGGACTGTGTGTGTTGGACTGAGTGTGCATGTTGGGATTTTGAGTGAGAGGAGCCAGCTACTCCGTATTTGTGTGCATTTTTTCAAAATTTACCCTCAAGTTTGAGATGTTTGCAAATTCTACCTTATAACTTTTTTCTCACTTTTCTATCTAATTAGACTTTTCTCTAGAACCGGACCCTATATATATATATATATATATATATATATATATATATATATATATATATATTATATATAGTAGGGATCCGGTTAGAAGTAAATTAAATTAAGAATGGTAAGAAGTGACCATAAACACACATTTGAGATGCAACGATTTACATTAGATGCATTTATATTTATTTAGATGCACCCCTTTGAGTTTCGGAAGTTATTTTGAAGTGTAAGTGGTGCAAATTAATTTTTACAATTTTGACACTTGTAGAGGAACAAAATAAAAGAGAAATCATGAATTGCATCTAATATGCGTATATACATCGAATTAAAAGCTAGAAAACACATTATAATGCATTATGATGCATCTAAGATTATAGAGATACATATAATTTATGTCGGTGCATCTCGGATATGTGGTTATAGTTACTTCTTATCCTTCTTATTTGATCCAAACTCTCTCTCTCTCTCTCTCTCTCTATATATATATATATATATATATATATATATATATATATATATATATATATATATATATATATATATATGAATTTGAAAAAAGACATTTTATTAGGCAAAACTAAGGAACATACAAATCACTCCTCGCAAGCGAGGTAATTTCATGAGGAAAGGTTCTATCCCAATTAAATCCAGAAGCAGAAGAAAATGCGTGAGAAGCAACCCAGTGAGCTACTTTATTTTATTCACGCTTAACCCAAGAAAACGTAATTTGCGTATTCTTTGCCCATAAGCGAATGTCATCAATAAGAGCTGCAAATCTCCATGGTGGGTATACTTCTAAAGATGATAAGGAGATAGCTATTTGAGTTCCATAATAGCATTTAGCCACCCATGATTAGATGCAAGCGAGCAAGCAGAATGCACCGCAATAACCTCGGCATTGAGGGGAGAAACGACACAACTTAAATCACCGTGGACATAACGGAGAGAACCAGTGGAATCGCGAACCGCAATACCTAAAGCAGACTTAGAAAGCTTGAATGCAACATCACAGTTTAGCTTCAGCATACATCCGTGGTGGGGGGGGGGGATCCAACGAGGAGAAGAATGTGAGCTAGAATCAAGATTACTAGGGCTTGGTTGATTGAGAGGAAACAAACTTGTCAAACTCGCAAAGTTAAGCATTAATTGAAGCTAACATATTATTTGGGGAGAGAAACACATTATCAAAGATAATGCAATTACGAGATCGCCATATAAACCAACAAGTAGTAGCAAAAATTGATAGAATCCGCGAAACTTCATAAGCAGAATTGATTGTGTCAATCAAGGTTTGTATATAACAAGAAATATTCATACCAGGTGGATAAGATCGGAGGCATAAAGGAGAGCCAAACCAAACAGTACTTGTCCAAGCGCATTCAAAGAGAAGAAGTTCGACGGATTCGACATAATAATTAAAAATCGAACATACTGGAGAAGGAGAGCATTGTCTTTTATATAAATTCTCTTTGGTGGCAATAGAATTTGAGATGGCTTTCCATAAGAATAGCTTTGTTTTTAGCTGAACCGGGATGTGCCGTATGACCTTCCAAAAGTTTGACGACGGCTTAACACTTGACTCACCAATAACACCCGAATTTTGCCTCCATCCGATAGCTTTTTGGTAGCCGAACTTTACCGTGTATTGGCCCTTAGAATCAAAATGCCAGATGAGTTTGTCCGGAGAACCACTATTTGAAATCAGAATTGTCATGACCGTTTCAACTTCCTTTGCAGAAATATGCTCACGAAGTTTCCTTACATTCCATTCTCCAACTTCAATAAAATAAAAAACACTGGTATTGTTATGAAACGGTCCTCGGGGTGAATGGATGTAGAAATCATCTGTGAAATGGACCCATTTTTGTGTCCAGAAGGAAATGTTTAGCCCATTTCCAACTTGCCATCGAACACCCTGTAATAACAGATCACGGCCGTGAAGTAAGCTGCTCCAAAGCCATGAGGGACGCGATCCTATTTTAGCAACAAGGAAGTTAGAGTGAGGAAAATAGATTCTTTTAATAATTATTCCCCAAAAGGCATATGGCTTAATGAGCAGCCTCCAACCTTGTTTAGCAAGAAGAGTGGTGTTAAAAGCTTACAAATCCAGAAATCCAAGACCAACCTTATGCTTTGGTTCTGAAGGTTTTCGCCAATTCTTCCAATGGATATGGCGCTCATAGGAATCACCACCCCAGAAAAAATTCCGAACATATGCCATAAGCTTATTCAAAAGGTTTTTAGGAAGCAAAAAAATTGCATAGCATAAGAGGGAATGGCTTGAATGACAGACTTTATTGAAACCTCCAGACCTGATTGTGAAAGAAGCTTCTGCTTCCATCCTTACATTTTTTGAAGCACTTTTCCAGTAAAAAGCCAAACAACTCCTTTTTCTTCTGGCCAAATGTAAGTAACTAGAAATCATAACATATGTGGTGTTTGTGGTTTAGGCCGAATTAGTGAGAAGAGAAAGAGAAGATATGGGAACCTTGAGAGAAAAATGAGAATATTAGATTAGAATGAAGTGAAGGTCCAACCCTCTCCCTTGGTGGGAGAGGGTATTTATACATAAGACATAAACGCCCCATGTGGGCTGTGGAGTGAGCTGACAGTGGGTAAAGACCCGACCCAACTCCACGAATACTACGATAACTATACTAATTGTAGGATCGAACACCTTGATAGATCTTATGAGCCGGTTAAGATCAATAGAATGTTTATGTAATCACAAACAAACTAAGAGAAAATCTGAAAATAAAATTAATGTTTACGCCGAATATAAACACTAAAGTTGAAAGAAGAATTACTAGTAACTCTTGATCCTCTATGGATCTTTAATTCACTAATGAAATTGTTTTTCAATGTTATTCTAATACACACAGCCGTCTGTTTCTTATATACTATTAGAAACCCTAAAATGACCCATTACCAGAAGATATGCCCTATCACTTCCTAATATAACTCATGCATATCCTCACCATCTAATAATACGGAAACAAAATAACTACCAGACTTAACGTTTACATTACAAGACTTAACCTGAACCAGACTTAATAATGTAAACTACCAGACTTAACTTAAGTCTGTTCTTAATTAAGTCTTCTTCGAACCTTGTGATAATTCCCAACAATCCTCCCCTAACTTGATCTTCATGCTCCATGAACTTCAAGTTCCTTCTGTTTAAGCTCTTGAGGATTAAATTGTAAGCACTTGGAATTATCTTGATCTTCAAAACTTTTAAAATCTGCAAATTTGAATATTTGTGCAGCAACTTGATCTTCTCAGCATCTGATATGCATTTCACTTGATCTTTCCAGCAACCATGACATTTTGTACATCAATTTCTGTTAAGTTTCATATCTATTCTCATCACTTCCAGGTGTGTAAACTCCGGTGAGAGGTGAATCATTGAAAATGAATGGATTTGATGTCTCTTTACCAATAGCCATCACTACTGGAGTAGCCAAATGTTTTGGTGTGTAAGACCATGGTACATTGATAACCATATGATTTTTAGTAAATCATCAACTATAAACGGATTTGAGTTGTCTTTACCTGTAGCCGTTTGCTCAGGACTAGCCAATTCTTAGGTTAAGATAACCTTTGGTGAATTGAATACCAAATATGGTTTTCCACTGCCTTTACCACAAGCCATATACTCGTGGGCTAGCCAATTCTTTGGAAACCCCAAAAGGAGTAAAATCCATGGCGAATTGAAAACCATTTATGGTTTTCCACAGCCTTTACCACAAGCCATAATCTTGTGGGCTAGTCAACTCTTCACAATCTCAGATATGGTGAGTTGAATACCATACAATTTTAGGCAAATTGTCAACTATAAACGGATTTGGAATATCTTTACCTGAGCCGTACCCTCATGGTGAGTCAACTCTTTCTTTTCGGTTAGACATGGTGAGATGATTACCATTTATTGTGTGGTTAAAAACCAACACTGTACCTGCACAAAAGTTAGTACACAAGCTAGATTTTTTTTTAAATTTATTTATTTATTTGTTTTTAATAATAGCAGCAGAAACCGAAGCAACCAGCAGGAATGGTGTTACCAGCATGAACGGGAACACTACAAGAAGAAATCGAAGCACTACCAGCAGAATCCATGTGAGAGCAGCAGCAATGAAATTAATGCAGCAGCAGAATAAAATTCAATACCAATCCCACCAATTTAGTCCACAAGCAAATATTCGATCAGTTTAATATTTATCATTGACCCCACTTAATCTAAATGCAGTACTCGTTGACCCATTAAATCAGATTATTTGCTTGTAAGTCTAACCCCACAAGAATAAATCATCCGAATTAATAATACCAATAAAACCCAATCGACAAAACATAATAAACACTCACATATCTGCTACTGACACACTTTGACCAAATTGAAATTCATAATCGCTGACTAAAGAATCACCATTAAATCAAAGCAGTACCAGTCCTACTATATGTGATCATCACCAATCACGACAACCAATGCTACTGACCCACGCATGCTTTGTATATCGACAATAATAATCAACAGCAGCTTTATTATATTTAGTGAACACAAAACAAACTAAAAAAAATGTTAGTTAGCACAAAATATACAACAATAAGCCTCCCCTTAATTCCAGGAAGATTTAGACCATGTAGATTGATGAGAACCACCATTGTCCTTGGACCCCATTCTCATATAGTGACCGTTGTGTCTCCAAGGCCAACCTCCTGTGTACTGAACATCATGATCCCATCTTTGCCCCCCCACATACATTGGGTCATAATAACCAAACCTATAATCATTTTGAAAGAAAGTACTTGCAGGTCTGTAGAAAGGTCCAGCAGTATTTCTTTTCCAACTAGTACAATTAGTTCTACCAGCTGGAGCTGACTTACCAGCAGGAATAGCTGTAGGTCTAAAAGGCCTACCAGCAGGAACAGGTGCTGGTCGTTTTGCATTACCAGTAGGAAATGCATTTGCCTTAGGGACAAATGGGGGTATTTTCTCTACATTTTTCCACACAGATTTAGGTTGTGGTTGTTTGACACAAGTATTCATGTTACTCTCATAGTAATTACAATCTTTAATGAGGTGAGAGTAACTGCCACAAACAAAGCATGATTTCATTTTAAAGATTTTGTTCTTTTCATGTCTTGTTTTATTACACACAAAAGTATCACTACCAGTACTTGAAGGTGAATTGATTTTAACAGAATTAAGTGAACTGGTGTCAAGAGAAGCTGTTTTAGAAATAGAGTTATCATCAGTCACTTTTGTGGATAAATCATCAGACCTGTGAGTGACAGACTTATCATTTGAATCACATGAGGTATAGTCATCAGACATAGGCTCAGAGGACTTGTCACTGTTGACACAAGAGACAAAATCATCAGTGTTACCATCAGAATCAGATAAGTCATTTGATTTTTTCCCATATTTCATGTGTGATTCATCCAAGTCAATGTTAAGTTCTGAATGGATAGGGACAGGCTTAAACACTCCTCTTATAGGAGGAGGAACATGCATGCATTTCTCCTTCCTTAACAAACTTAACAGGAATTTGATAGTCTACAGGTTCAGGGTCAAAAACACTATACTCATTAGGATCATAAACTTGATCTGGCCCTATATAGTCTCCAAACCCTAAACCAAGTTTAGATTTCACAGACATGGAACTATCAATTAACTTGTTTAGGTTTTTAGATGTTTCTTTCCATTTATCAAACCTAGCCAAGGTATTTTCAAGCTTAGTCTGTAAGTCCTGTTTTTCTAAAACCATCTTAGCATTTTGAGACTCAGAATATTTAAGCTCATTAGTGGTGATTTGTAAATCCCTTTCCAAAACCCTAATTTTCTGTTCATATGCTAACTGATTATTTTCATGCCAAGCTTTTTGTTTTTCCAAAGTATTAAGGCCCTTTTTATAAGCTTGAACTTCAACAAACAGTTTATTATACTCAAGCTCCATTTCATCATATTCTTTCTTAAGTAGAGCATATAAATCATGACAACCAAAATGACACTTTTGTACCTGAGATGGGAAACTCATCAAACCAAATTCCTCAGCCACAGAGATCTTGACCTCCTGGAACTCCTGCTTGAGCATGGACTTCCTCATCTTCTTGGACTCATCATTCCCTCCAAAGTTAGCTTTTACAGCAAGCCAGATTTCCCTAGCATCATACAGGTGATGAAAGTCACCCATGTGATCTTCTCGGAGAGCCTAAAGCAACAGATTTCTTGCCTTGGTCTCCTTTTGTACAGCAACCTGCTCCTTAGTTGATACAGGTGAAAGTATGATAATGTTCCCTTTCTGATCTCTCCCAATATTCTTCTTGCTGTTCCCATTAAGGATAACATTCCACAGGTTATGATCTCTGTTGGAGATCCATTGTTTCACCTTCATAGCCCATTTCTCATATTCATCTGTTTTGGATGTGGTCATTGTATGAGAGTTTAAGATTTTTGTCAGAAAAGGTTTCTTCTTTGACACAAACAGCAAAACTGCTTACAGACCAGAATCAATTCCACACTGACCAAAATTAATCCACCAATCAATAAGTAATAGCACCAAGTGACAACAACCCACTTGACCAACAATCTTCAATTCGAGTCAATAATAGCTGCTTCACAATAAATTGTAAACGAAAAACAGAATCACAAGCGACAAGCAAGAATTTAGAATAGCAGCATCAAATCCACGTGATATATAGTCAACATCACAAGCGAATTCAATATTATTATCCTTGACAAATCAATACAGTCACCGTCCCACAATCGAATATTAAGATAAAAACTCAATCGAATCAAAATCCCAGTCCACAGTGTGTATTATCTTTAATTCTTCCACTGATACGCCAAGATTCAAACTCGACCAATTAATTCACATAAGCAACAAAAACACTTTCACCGACAACCAATTAATGAGTATTAGATAATTAATTTTACCGCCCCACAATTGCAATACACCAATCAGATCTGCTCTTAGCGACATAATAAAATTAAATACGATTACCTCAAAGCCAACCGAATGATTTACCAGATCTGCTTCTGTTCTTTGAATCTGTTCTTCTTTCACAGAGTCTCTAACCAGGCTCTGATACCACTTGTAGGATCGAACACCTTGATAGATCTTATGAGCCGGTTAAGATCAATAGAATGTTTCTGCAATCACAAACAAACTAAGAGAAACTTTGACAATAAAATTAATGTTTACGCGGAATATAAACACTAAAGTTGAAAGATGAATTACTAATAACTCTTGATCCTCTATGGATCTTTGATTCACTAATGAAATTGTTTTTCAATGTTATTCTAATATACACAGCTGGCTGTTTCTTATATACTATTAGAAACCCTAAAACGGCCTATTACCAGAAGATATGCCCTATCACTTCCTAATATAACTCATGCATATCCTCACCATCTAATAATACGGAAACAAAATAACTACCAGACTTAACGTTTACATTACAAGACTTAACCTGAACCAGACTTAATAATGTAAACTACCAGACTTAACTTAAGTCTGTTCTTCATTAAGTCTTCTTCGAACCTTGTGATAATTCCCAACACTAATGCTAATAATCCTATGAGCTAATTAATGCTAATAGATACTCGGGGTGACCGAGTCTTTCACATGAATATTTATATTCCTAACAATCTCCCCCTAAGGGAGGTCACCCCGGAATTTACATTTTGAATTCTAGCATTCTATTACATAGATTAGAGTTCCTAGCTCGTAGTCTTTGATTCTTCAAAGTCATTAATCTTTGTGCTTTCAGTATTGAACTTTTGATGACTGTTCTTTTGTCTTGGATGATCTGTCATCATCCAACATACGTCTTCAAGTCATATTTCTGCAGTATCGTCTCCATGTGACGTTGTGATCTTTAGACCAACATGCTCACACCTTTTCTGGATCATGATTTTCAGCATCAGAGTTGCGAGAGTAGTGTTGAAGGCCTTTCAATTATCATGATTTCTTTGTTTATGATGGGGAAGAGTGAGCATGTGGTGATGGATCGGCATCTTTTCGCTAATCAGCTGCAACCGCCAGGGATTCCTGCATACAACAGTTAGCAATAAAACGTTCGGTACTTACAGGTTAGGACTTCGAGATTGTTAACAACATAGTGTGAAAACTTTCTCTAATCCTTACCAAGGCCGTTCCTAAATTGGATACCCCTGAGAGGGCTTACAAGATCTACCAAAGTACATCAACGATTAGGTGAGTCGTTGTAGTTCACTCCACGACTGTAGACCGTTTGAAACCGCCGTGACCAATAAGCGTAATCCACTAGGAATTACCTAAGTGACCTGCTTTCAGGGCTGTTTGATGTTGACCCTGGCAGGAATTTCCATTCAATCATTGAGAATTACATTTGTAAATTCCCTCATAAATGTTCTGGCAGATTGCTAAATCTGCGTAGGACTCATAAGTTTACAACTGGTGTCCTTAATGTTGAACAACCAGTGTAGAAGTAACATGTGTTCCTATGAGATCTTATGATGTATCTCGCGGCTCTAGACTCGATAAGTGCAATTTTGGTAGTCGGAGACTGGAGCGGTGTCCCCTGTTTCAATATCAACATAGCTCGTAATGAGCGGTCGATAGATTATGTAGGGTTCCCCGTGAGAATGAAACATGTCCATTTAAGAGAACTTGAGTGGCTTAGAAGGTTTAGTGCAGTGCGTCACTGGGTCCATGACGTCTTGTCTTCAATACCGGCGTCACCTTAGTAACAACCAGTAGTATATGAATTGAACCTGGTTTCTGCCCTAAGGTTGAACAATTGGAGGGCTATTTCTTTTCACCCTTTCACATTACTTTTCTTTCTAATTCTTCAACCCCTTCTTTCTCCTTTCTCATATTACTCCTTTTTTCATAATTATACCTAAGGACTTTCTAATACTAACTATTCGGTATTGTCCTTGGGTAGATCCCTCCGGCTCTGGCGGATCATAGGACGGTTTTCCTAACCTTAGCCACCTTATAACTTCATGACTATCCTATGTTGCCGTTAACCAAATCCTTGAAAAATCTCTCAAAGTGTTTATGATTATGTAACACATTTTGCTAACGCTTTGAGAGTTTTATAATTTTCAAATGCTCCCCCTTAACATGTGATTGGATGATTTTATTATAAATTTGCAAATGTTGTGTGGAGTTCGCACTTTTTGAATTGATCCACTATCAGTGAACATGACCGATTCGAGACAAGCTTATATCACTAGTTAGACTAGCTTGAAATTATTACCTGGCCTGGTCAAATCCACAGAAAGTTTCTCGAAATAGTACACTCTACTCAGACACATCCTCTTCGAGACACGCTGTTGGGAATTAAGGTTAACAGTTGGAACTGTTAGTATATAAGTTGGTACTGCTGAAGAGATTGAAGACAACACTGATAGTACAAATTCAGTTAGTACGGTTGCATTAGAAACTTAGTACTGCTTATGATTTTTGTAAATGTGTAGTAGATAATTATAGAAAGGATTTTGTGTATATCCTATTGGTATAGATTATAGTTATCTTGTACATGAATCCTTGGTCTATAAAAGGATTGCCTAGGTTAAAGTTTACATACGTATCGTTTTGTTAAGATTCAAGGTTGTAAACCCTAGTGATAGAAGATCACTCGTATTATTAAATTAATAATATTGAATCATTGAAGTAACTTGTTTCATTCATAGTTACTGTTTCATACATACATACAAAATCTTCTAAGTTTTTGCTAGTAAATTCCGCGTGCTAGTTAACATTATTCAAAGTATCTATCTAACACAAGGAGTGTGTTTGCTAGAAAAGATGGACATGGAGACAACATCTTCTACCAACATTGCTGCTAAGCTACCAATGCTTAAACCCAATGAGTTCGATATGTGGCGATTAAGAATTGAGCAATTTTTTCAAGTGCAGGATTATGCACTTTGGGAGATCATAGAAGAAGGTAATTCCTTTAAGCCCACAACCACAACGACTGTTGTTGAAGGTAAGACTGAAACAACGGTGCAGACAAAGCCAACTACTAGTGAAGAAAAGGCACAACACAAGAATGATCTAAAAGCAAGAAGCTTGCTACTACTGACTATTCCTAATGATCAATTACTGAACTTCAGTAAATTCAAGTGTGCCAAGACTCTGTTTGAAGCCATTGTTGCCAGATATGGTGGGAATGAAGCCACCAAGAAAACTCAGAAGACATTACTCAAGCAACAATTTGAGAACTTTTCAGCTACAAGCAATGAGTCACTAGATCATATGTTTAACAGGCTTCAAAAGCTAGTGAGTCAACTTGCTGTTCTAGGAATTGAGATACCTCAGGAAGATCTCAACTCAAAATTCCTAAGAAGTTTACCATCTGAATTGGCTATGCATGTAGTTGTCTGGAAGAACAAGCCAGACATAGATTCTATGAGTCTGATGGACTTGTATAGCAATTTCAAGATAGTGGAGCAAGATATTAAGAAGGTTGCTGGTACAAGCTCAAGCTCTGGAAATTTAGCTTTTGTGTCAACTCCCAGTACCTCAAGCCAAGTGGAAAAAGTGCAAGTTGTTGGAGCAGTTGGTACTGCTAGTTCAAATATTGGTACTGCTAGTACCTCAAGCAGTACTAATGGACTCTTGGATGAGAATACTTATTGTGCATTTCTGACTACTCAGCACAATGGAAGTATGCTGACTCATGCAGACCTTCAAGAGATTGATGAAGATGATATTGAAGAGATGGATATCAAGTGCCAGCTCTCTCTTTTTAGCATGAGGGCTAAGAGATTCTTGAAGAAGACAGGCAAGAAGATAATCATTAACAGCAATGATGTTGCTCGGTATGACAAGTCAAAGATTGAATGCTATAATTGCCATAAGAAAGGTCATTATTCAAGGGAGTGCAGATTTACAGGACAACAAGATGACAAGAGTAGAGGCTTTCGAAACAAATCAAGAGTTGTGGAGGTTACAGACTCAAGCTCAAAGGCTATGGTTGCCATTGATGGCTTAGGATTTGACTAGAGCTACATTGCAGAGGAGGAAGCAGAAGCATCTTCAGAGATGGCTCTCATGGCATTTTCAGACTCTAAGGTACAAGTTTCTAAGTGTTCTAAATCTTGTGATGCTTTAAAAGATCTAGAAACTCTTAAGAAAAGATATGATGAACAAAGAATAGAGCTAACCCAAACCAGTTTTAATTTAGCAAAATCATAAAAGGGCTTTAGCTGTGTTAGAAGAACAAATTGTTCATTATAAAGGTAATGAGTCTAAGTTTGCTGATGATATGATTATACTTAAGAGAGACTTAATGTTTAGAGAAAATGAAATTAGTGTGTTGAAACATGAACTGGAAAAGGTTAAAAAAGCCAAGGAGAACATTCAAATGAGTGTAGACACACTAGAATACACATCAAAAGGTGTTCAAAAGATAATTGAATGTCAAATCTTAAACAAAGCTAAGTTAGGCCTAAGGTATAAGTCTGTTCCACCTCCTTATAGGGGAATTCCAACACCCCCTAGCATAGACCTAGAACATACAGGACTCCCTGAATTTCAACTACCTGAGCTTAAATATGTTCCTCAACCTAAAGAGAATGTAGTTGATAAACATGTGTATGAGAGTGCAAGTGATGCCTCACTTTCTGAGGATAAGGTGTCCTCAGCCAAGGACTCAGATGCTCCAACTATAGAGGACTGGACTTCTGATGATGAGGATGATCAGGCTGTGGTTAAGCATGTTAGTGTTAAAGTGGAGGAACCAAGAGTTCCCAAAGTGGTCAAACCTGAGACTATTAGGCTTAGATCAAATGCTAAACCATTTAAACCAACAGTTAGGTATGCTGAAATGTGTAGAGCCACAAACAAGCCCAGAGGTAACCAACGGAATTGAACAACGTCAAGTCTCACCAACTAGGTGATGACTTTGTCTGTGTTAGGAATGCTTGTTTCACATGTGGTAGCTTTGACCATCTTGCATTTTATTTCAACAATAGGGTAACTAGGTATTCAAGTCCTAAGGTGAACTCAGTAAAACCTCCTACTCACCCAAAAAATACTAGAATGATACCTTGATCAGTTCTTTTAAGGTCTGGACCAAGATCAGTTCATACTGCTAGACTAGCAGTTCATACTACTAGACCAGAAATTCATAATGCCAGACCTAATAAGACTCTTTACCCAAGACCAACAGTTCAAGGTGCAAAAACTCTTATTAAATCAGCACCAACAACTGTTAAAAGGCCCTTTAAAAACATAGCAGTTGTAAACAAACAAGTTTGGAAACCTAAGGTTGCAACTGCAAACCCAGCAGTTAATACTGTTAGGAAAGCAGTTAATACTGGTAGCTTTAAAAACACTGCTAAGGGAAATTTGGGAAGTGGTATAAATGCATCTGCATCATGGGTTTGGAGACCACTTCAATCTAATGGTACTCCAACTGTTCTAAAAAGATTTAATTATATTGATGCAAGAGGCAAGCCTAAGTCTATTATGGCTTGGGTACCACAAAGAAATTATTTTTTCTTTTTATGTGCATTGTTAGTCATATGCTTGTTATGTTGTGAGACAAGTGCTTTGCACTTTGTTTCCTTGTTTGTGGACTAACAATTGCAAGAATGGATGATAAGCACCAAGGAATTATAAGTGCTTTATGTTTTGGACTGAATGGTGATTTGGAGCTCAGTGTGTGATCTTTTCACACCACAAATGGTAATTGGTTCACCATGTCTAAACCACATAAGAACCAACTAGTCCAGAGCAAACGGTTTCTGGTAAAGACTAATCAAATCCGTTAATGGTTGACAATTTACCAAAAATTGTATGGTTATCAACTCACCATATCTAACTGTGAAGAGTTGGCTAGTCCAAAGCAAACGGCTATTGGTAAAGACATATCAAATCCGTTGATAGCTGATAGTTTGCTAAAAACTATATGTGCATTAAAATGTTTTTCAAATAAGTTTATACTATTCTTTGAAAATTTTGTTAATGGTTTGTACTGCTAGTGTAAACTTTGTGCTGCTAGTGTAAAGTTTATACTGCTGAACTAGCCGTTGTGACTGTTGTGTCAGTAATTAATTTTGAAGTAAAAACTAGCCGTTGGAGGTTTGTTGCGATTTTTACTGATTGATTTACGGTTTTCGAGGGATCCTCATCTAGATATTTTAACTTTTATTCTATTATAATACTATCCTAAAATAAAAGTTATTCTTTAAGTCGGTCAATTGAAACCCTAATACTCTCTCAATAAAATCTCAATTTCACTTTCATCTTCTACTTTCTAACCAAAATTATCACTATTCACCACAGTCAAATCAATAATTACTGAGAACTTATGGCAAATTTGGATTTTGTCAAGACGCACAACCAGGTGGCTTTTCTAGAGAAAACAGAGGAAGGAGATGGACCGAAATTTTATGAGATAGTGGATTTCCTCAACCACTCTCACATAAGGTATGCTTTAACTGTCTCGCCTACTCTATATGTCTCTCACATCACAAAGTTCTGGCAGAATGCAACTGTCTTGACTAGTGAAGATGAAGACTTAGAAATCCATTCTAAAGTGGATGGCATATCTTTTGTTCTTACCGAATCTACACTAAGGAGACATCTTAAGTTGGAAGATTCAGATGGTATTAACACTATGCTAAACACTGAAATTTTTGAAGAACTTTCAAAAATGGGGTATGATACATCCTCTCAAAAACTTACTTTTCAAAAAGGATGTTTCTCCTCACAATGGAGATTTTTGATACATACTCTCTTACATTGTTTAAGCCCCAAAAAGACAGCATGGGAACAATTCAGTTGCAATATTGCTATTGCTCTCATATGTCTATCAACAAACAAGGTTTTTAATTTTTCAAAGTTCATATTTGAGAGTATGGTTGCAAATGTAAACAACAAAACAAAATTTCTCATGTACCCAAGATTTATTCAAACCTTTCTGAATAAGAAAAAGAATTTGCTTAAGAAACACGAAGAAACTTTTCCTACTCCTAGCCTGCAACAAAAAGTTTTTCAAAATATGGCTATGGCAAGTAGATTGTTTACTGGGGTTGTAGTACCTCTCTTTCCAGAAATGCTTCATATTGATCAGGGTGAAGGCTCAGTCAACCCAACTGATCCCCATCACACACCCAATCAAAATCCTGAAATAACCCAAACACCCCCAATTATCACCACTTATAGGAGAAGGACCACACCTAGTCTAACTAGAGTGGCAACTGGATCCTTGCCCCATGATTCACCTCTCCTAGCAGGTAACACAGCTAGAAGTGATGAGGGTAGTTCTGGACACAATGAATTGATGGCTTTATGTACCAAGTTAACTGCTCAAGTAGAATCTTTGGAGGAGGAACTTAAAAGTCACAAAGAAAATTTTGCCAAAGTCTACACAAGGTTGACTCTTAGGGTGAAGAAGCTGGAAAACCATCTCAAGAGGAAAAGGGCTAGAGCTATACTGGATGAAGATTCCTTAGATGATGATTATTCAGATGGTTCAGATGATGATGATGGTGGCGATTCTCCCAAACAGGGAAGGAAATCAGATAAAGACAAGGAAGATAAGGGTGAGGGATCAGAAACTCAGGGGAGGCATGATGAAGAAACTGCTGATATAGGTACTGGTAATGCTGCTATTATGGATGTTGAAGATCAGGCATAAGAAACTGCTGAGAATGAAGAAACAGTTCAAACGGCTGAGACAGAACAAGAAACCATACAAACTGCTAGTTCACATCCAAGTACTGCTGAGGTAGAGTATGAAAGAAAGAGAAAAGCTAAGGGAAAGAAACCAATGACTCCTGAAGAAGCTGAACAAGAAGCTGAGAAACAGAAGAAACTAAAGCCAAGAACTCAAGCACAAATTGATTATGATGCTGAAGTGGCAAAGAAACTTCAAGAAAAGGATCAAGCAGATGAACAAGCTCAGATAAATCTTGATGCAGAGTTAGCTAAGAAGATGGCTCAGGATGATTTTGATGATCTAATTGAGTTTATGGAGAAAACAAGATTAGAAAAGGTAGCTTCCAATGCTGAGGTTGATCAGGAACAATTCAATGAACAGCTACAATATTTGTTAGATGCAGACTTAATTGTGAGAGCTCAAGCAGTGCTTATTCTTAAAGATAAGGACTTAAGTGAAAAAGAGAAGTTAGAAAAGCTCAAAAGTTTTATTCTATCTAAGAACAGAGAAGTAGCTTGGAATGATCTTATGCAGAAGATTAGAGATAGGCAAAAGAAAGGTTACAAGACAAAGATGCCTACAAAGAAAGAACAGATCAGCTTTATGAAGAGTTACTTGAAGAATCAAGCAAACTGGAAGATGAGTTACTTTACAGGAAGATCAGATGTTGAAATTGAAAAAGCTTATTATGAAGCTTATGCAAGACTGAACACACCAATTGCAAGGGATACCACAAAAGGAAGGAAAAGAGATGCAGAGTTGTTAGAATCTGATGCAGTAAAGAAACAAAAGAAGGGAGCTGAAGGATTGACTGATGAACAACTCAAGAGCATGATGGTGATAGTCACTGAATCCACAAACATCAAGCCTTTGCAAGTAAAACATCCCATTATTGGCTGGGAAGTATTCAAAGAAGGTAGGATGAAAGGGTGGAAGATTATGAGAGTTGGTGGAATTACTGAAAGATACAAGCTGTTTGAAGATTTACTCAAAGGTTTTGACAGGGAAGATCTTAATCAGTTGTGGAAATTGGTACAAGAAAAATTCAGAATTGAAGATCCACTTGAAGACAAAGACAAAGAACTATGGGTTCAATTGAAGAGGATTTATGAACCTGATGGTAGAGAATCAATGTGGAGGTTTCAAGCACAAGTCAAGGATGTCACTTGGAAATTATTTGATACATGTGGTGTTCATAGAATATCTACTAAAGATGGTTTGGAGATCTACATGTTGGTTGAGAAAGATTACCCACTCAGAACAGCTGTATTGGTTACTTTAGTATGTTCAACATTGGAAGTTGAAGCTGATTCAGAGATGGCAAATGTGTTGATTAGAAAAATGTTTGATCTTGCAGAACAGAGGAAAGCCCAGAAAAAAAGATTGACATGATAGATATTTGGAAGAATCCCCTCATCATAGGAGATGAAGCTTAATTCGAAGAAACTTAGTGATTTACAGTGAAATCATAAGTTTAGGGGAGGATTGTTGGGAATTAAGGTTAACAGTTGGAACTGTTAGTATATAAGTTGGTACTGCTGAAGAGATTGAAAACAACACTGACAGTACAAAGTCAGTTAGTACGGTTGCGTTAGAAAGTTAGTACTGCTTATGATTTTTGTAAACGTGTAGTAGATAATTATAGAAAGGATTTTGTGTATATCCTATTGGTATAGATTATAGTTATCTTGTACAGGAATCCTTGGTCTATAAAAGGATTGTCTAGGTTAAAGTTTACATACGTATCATTTTGTTAAGATTCAAGGTTGTAAACCCTAGTGATAGAAGATCACTCGTGTTATTAAATTAATAATATTGAATCGTTGAAGTAACTTGTTTCATTCATAGTTACTGTTTCATACATACATACAAAATCTTCTAAGTGTTTGCTAGTAAATTCCGCGTGCTAGTTAACATTATTCAAAGTATCTATCTAACACAAGGAGTGTGTTAAGATCCGGTCACACACTTACATCACTGGTTAGACCAGCTTGAAATTATTACCCGGCCAGGACATGTCCTTTCGATTAATGACAATTTTTGTTTCGACAATTCATTGGTGAAGTCTGAGTCACGCACACATGAGATATACGAAAGAGTTTAGCACATATGGAAGAGCTTACATTTAAGACCAAAACATCACATTTTATCAGATTGCATATTTAAATCACATTCTCTCCCCCGATCAAAAATTTCAAATCTTTTGACATTTTGTGATCCCAATTGATTTAAATAAGTTTAGAAAATATGGGAGAAAATGTGGACATGTTTAATATGTGCTGATAATGGAACATGCAAGTGCTCCCCCTCAAACCATGAGGGAGAGTGTCGGATCACTACTGATGCTGCACAAAGTTTAAAACGATGTCAGAAATTTTGAGCAAATACTCTCCCCCTCAATTAATGACCCGTTTTCTATTTAAAGAGTTGTAGTCATTGAATTGAGCGTCAAGTATTTGTGAAAATTTAAGTCCAGTTACCACCTTGTGAAACACCAAAACTCTCCTGAAGAATCATAGATGAGAAAGAATTGGTGATGTAAAGAAGACTTCTCTTCTTATACGAGAAATGATGCACTGAAACGTACATCAAATCGGAGAAACATGGATATGAAGTAATCCATGTCCAGGTGAACTTCACCCAGTGGGAGGAACAGCCGTTTTTTTTGGCGATGTGCTTTTCCCATAATGAAGAACGGGTTATAGTCTGAAGTAACTGCAAACCGACATGACATGTTTTAACAATTCGTTTGACCTTCTGCTCAAGCTTCATTTAAAGTCCCGTGTCATTATAGAATGACATTTCTAGGATCATAAATGTTATCGATAAACAGAAGACATGCTTAGAGGAACTATTTTTGGTATTTTTGTGTTTTCTGATTTTTATAGTTTTTATAGGTTTTATATTTTTCTATTTTCTTTTTGGTTTAAAATATATACAAATACATACAAGGATATATGAAGTAAATCCATTACTCCTCATTCTCTTCCTGAAGACGCTTGAGGGTTTCTGGCGTCAAACTCTTCATGCCAATTCGTGGGAGAATAAATTGGAACCGTTCTCTCGGAAGTACCTTAGTGAAGATATCAGCCAACTGAAACTCTGTCCTGATGAGGCGAAAAGTGTACCGCTTTTAAGGGGTCATTTAAGCCCGAAATCGTATTTATTTGATCAAATATTGCCCTAAATCGTTCCTTTTGTCATTTTAGGTACTTTTGAGGAGAAATCTGGAAAAGGAGGCATTTTGGACGTTTTTGGAGCATAAAAGTGAAGAAAACGGCAAAGTCTCAAAATTGTGCTGAAAGTCACCTTTGACGGCGTCAACATTAACTCCAGACGGCGTCATGCCTTGGCAAGAAAAGTTAGATGTGAAATTTACTCATGACGGGCCAGTGAGTTTGCATGAGAATTCTGACGGCGTCACGCTTTAACTAAATCAAGGGCGTCACGGCTTAAATCAAAGAGGGACGGCGTCACGTTATAGGTCCGACGGCGTCAAGCCTTGATAAGCCAGAATGGATTTTTGAAGAGCTAAAGAGGGACGGCGTCAAGAAGGTCATCCGGGAACCCTAAAAGCGGCGAGGTGACGGCGTCACAATGCATAAGGTGACGCCGTCAGATGTCAAAGTCTATATATAGTTTTCTAATTTTTTGTCATTAGGGAGAGCTTAGCGTGTGGAATTTTGGGATAAAACCCTAAGACGATTTTAGCTACTTTTTCAGGGCTTCTTGCCTTGAGATCTTCCATGTTTCATTGAAAGATAAGTTATCAATTAATCATTCAATATGTCTATGTGTTGTTTGATTCTATCTTATGCTTGTCTTTTGTTTAACATGTTAGGCTAATTTTATCTTGTGTTTGCTTAGATCTAATGAAACCTAGCTATTGATTATTGGTTGTTAGTGTGTTGTTAGTTGTATTGGATGATTGTTTATCTATGTTAGGCTTAAGAAAACTGGCTAACTTCCTATTCGGTAACTTGCTTGAACGTCTTAAGAAACATGAACCAAATGCGTACTAAAGGTTTTTATGGTTGTATTTAATGCACAAGCGAATTCTAGTGATCCCATGTTAGGAGCTTCCTAGCCGGCTCGACATAGGAGTGAAGTAGGAGCTTGTAGAGTTTGGGGAAGTAAGTACGCCACCCCACGAATGGTATTAAGGAATACACCCGTCATCCACGCGACTAATACACACTAATTAACCGGTAAAAGATAGTTAGGGAGTAAGGAAATCTAAGTAAACACATTTCTCCACACATAAGTTTCTCACCACTTTTCATTTTTGTTATTTTATTTTATTTGCATTTGTAGTAATTTGGGTTAGTTGACTAGCAACTAATTCCGCCCACTCCTTCAAAACCCGAGATTTTACTTGCTTTCATAAAAATATAAAAACATAAAAAGAATCTTCCTCAACCCTTAGACCTAATTAGAGTAGCCTTTCATACCTAACGAACACTATTCCCTGTGGAGAACGATCAATCCCCCGTACTTACCACTACACTATACTACATCGGTCAGGTACACTGCCTGGTGGGGTTGTAAGCCTCTTGAGATCCCTTGAGAGGTAAAACCTGTTGTAAGGTTGCAAAACCCACGCATCAAGTTTTTGGCGCCGCTGCCGGGGAATAGTTATTGTTTAGGTTGAATTTTTATTTCTTCTAGGTCTACTCACTAGATTCCTTTCTAGTGAGATTTTTATTTTATTTTTCTAGGTTTTCTTTAGTCTATCTTATTTCTTTGTGTGTTTGTTCGTAATTTCCATTGACTCTTCCGTTCACCATTATGGAGAACGCGAATCCACCATACTACCAACCACGTAATTCACCCACTCCATATGACATCTTGATGTTTAAACAACATAAAGATGAACCTCTCTATGATGCATGGACTCGTTTTAAATATTTACTCCAAAAAGTCCCTCATCATAACTTCGATTTTTGGTCCCTAACTCAATTCTTTTACAATCATGTCGACCGACAAGCCCAAAGGTACATTTACCATATTGCCGGCAGGGATATTAGGGAATTAAGTGCTGAGAAAGCATGGGAAGCTATTGAAGAGTGTGCCCAATATTATTATATAGTAGACAACCCAACAAACTTTAGTACAAGTCAATTGACCACAAATTTCAAGGATCATGAAACAAGTTTGTTTGGGGATGAATATGTTAGTGTTGAGATACCTAAGTGGTTGTCATGTAATGCCATAGTACAAAACAAACACATAGGTGACCTTGATGTGATGGAGGATTTAGCCGAACATGATCACATTGATCAAAAAGACCTAGGTTTTGTGATTGATGACGTCGAATCTCAAGAAACACATGATGAATCTTTTAGGCAGTTTGAATATAGCAGTCAGAATATTGAGGATGATCCGTATGATTTGGACATAGAAGTTGAAATGCCTAGAGAAGCACTTGAGATACTTGGGAAAATGTTAGGGTTAGATCCTACTAAAACGCATGATGAGGATATAGGTGAGCTTGACGTAAGGAATGATGAGGTAAGTAACATAAGCCCACCAAGTGCCCCACAAGTCCTACCATCATTTGAGGCACACACACCGCCCGTGACTTACCCGGAAGAAGTGGAAGAGACTATAGGAACCCCAATAGAGGTAGAACCCTTGGACCAAGCACAACTAGAGGATATAGGTTTGAATGCTTATAGTGATCACAACCTTACTCTTAGTTCTAGGGGATTTCCTATTTTTGATGAACCGGAGCCTCAACCAAAACCGTTACCTAATCTTCCATCCTTAGATGTGAATTTAGGAATTGAAAAAGGTCCCGATCCACCCATCAAACCATGTAGTCTGGGCAATGTTAAGATTAAGGTAGTAGACTCTAAGCCTTGTAGAGAGAAAGCTGACATAGGAGTGAACCATAACCTTTCATACTTACATCACCCATTCATGATTAATCACAAGAAACACTATGGGTTTAAACCGGGTTTATTAGGTCAAGATGGATTCCCAACTAGGAATCTCTCGAAGTTGATAGAAGATGATCCCTTTTTAGGAGAAAACTTTAATTCACCCATTGACCAAAGTGAACTAGGTAAGGTTATGATGAAAGGAGCACACCCCTTTGAGTATATAATTCATCCGTCACTCTTTCCTCATGTGGCATACTTTCACCCAGATGGTGTGTATCGCTACTATCACCCGCACTTAATCCTAAGTGTAGAAAAAACCTCTCCTTTATCCGTTAAATAAGGGTAGAGTCAGGCTCGTGACTCGAACAAAAACAAGCGCTCTTGGGAGGCAGCCCATGCTTTATTTGCTTTGTGTGTTTATTTGTTTGTTTGTTTATTTTTATTTGTTTCCGTATGTGTGTTTAATTTTTATTCTTATTGATTCATGTTCAAAACTAAAATTGTGAAAATGCTTTATTTTGTTTTTAACTTCGTCTTAACTACATATAAAGGTATTTTACGAAAGATAAGTGTAAGGGAAATCTAAATTGGTTTATTAGAACACAAATGAACATGAATCGTAATAATATTAAATTAGCATACATATTCGTATGTGTTTGAGTCAAATGCTTGTATCGAGTCATAATGATGTTTTGCAGGATTTCCAGGAAGTAAGGTAAAGGTTTTTCCAGAAATTTTCCGGAAACTTAAAATGAAAATTTTTGTCAGGCCATTTCTGACGGCGTCAGGGGTTATAACCTGACGGCGTCAGATTTAATTTCCAGAAATTTTTGAAAATTTTGTTTTCATAAAAAGTTTTTATTAAAATCTCCAACTTATAATCTCCAGGAATCTGCAAAGTTATCATTCCACAAGCATTATATCCTTATATATAGATTTTATCCCGCCGATGTTATGCAGGTTTTCGTGTTTGTTTTCTCAGGTTCAACAGGTTATTTTGGACAAGGAAATGTTTTGAATCAAGCTTATGGCGATGCATTAGTCATGGAGCTTCAACATTCTCTTTGGAGGAAGATTTAACCGTGTAATTTCATTATCCAACGAGCGAATCAGGGGAGTATTTGATTTCATTCTTTTACTTTTTCTTTTACATCTTGTTATTTGAACATTAGGGACAATGTTCATCTTAAGTGTAAGGGGAGGGTAAAAGTACGACTTTAGAGAATACAATTGCGCTTGATTTTTGTTTGTTTAATAGTAGATGTGTAATAAAACTGAGAGAAATACTTGTTAAGGTAATTTTAGTGCCAAATTTAAAATTTTTTACAACATATAAGAGTGAAACTTTGATCTTAATGAGCGTCTCACGGATAGGAGTTATATGACTAGCACAAAAACCGTACCACTAAAAAATTTTCCACCCCCAAATATGTGAGGTTCGCCCCTAGAATTGGTAGGAAAAGCATTTATGCTATGATGTGTGTACCGGTAGCACTTAGATTCTAGAACTTGCGTTAGGACCATTCCGAGGCCACAAGTGAGACTACATTCGTGTAGTTAGATTTACTACATGATAAGAGGCATTAGGATTAACCCATTGTTTTACACCTGTGTTTTTGTTATAATTACTTTGGCTACATTGGTCAAGTAATTCTCCCACACCCTTTGCGTTGTACTCATTTTTAGTACACGATACCCCTAGTACACCCCTCAGAGCCTATCTTTTCGTTTCAACCTTTAAGCATTTTACTTAAAGGAAGAATTTGTTACACCCCACTTAAATGTACACCCAAATCGCCTTAGCCTACCTTGTATGCACTCACCTTTAGTGCATTATTGTGACAACATTTGTTTAAACCCAAGTTAATTATCTAATTGATTACATGGTTGCTAAGTCGAGTCATATCCTTGTACATATTGTTTTGGGACGATTGGGACTCATGGGTAAAGTACTAGTGTAATGGAGTAATGGGGAAGAACATCATTTATTACCCCATATGTGCTAAATGTTTTAAAAGTACTCCAAGTTTTTCAATTATCTTAATTCGAGTCATTAGAATAGTTATTTGTAAAGTTATGTAAAAGTTCAAGTGTAAGGGGATGCAATGCCCCTATGATGTATTATTTTGGATGGTAGGGTAAAAGTGTATGCAAAAAAAAAAAAAAAAAAAAAAAAAAAAAAAAAAAAAAAAAAAAAAAAAAAAAAATCAAGAAAAATACAAAAAAAAATGAGAAAAAGAAAAATAGAAAAAACATACGGACTACCATCCCGTTTTATTTTATGTTTATTTTATGTTTATGTTATTTTGTTTCTAGCTTAAGATCGAGTCTAGTCTTGGCTTAGCAACGTTGTATAGTACATGTGATTGATCAAGATCTTTAACTAGCCACCAGTAAAATATTCTTTATCCAACAAAACCGTGTTTTCCTTTTCCCTACACCTAACGTTATAACCCATTTAAAAGCCCTCTTTGATAGTTTATCTTAGGTGCTTACGCCTAGTGGAGGAGGTTTTCGATCCTTTCCCAAGCCTATGGTAATCTATTTGCTATGACAGGTAGTGAGAGATATTTTCCGTTTTCATTTATGAGATTTATTTTGATGACACTTGAGAGATGTGAGTATCTAAACACTACTTGTGAGGTGCTAGTATGTAATCTCCGTGCTTATTATGATTGAAGTGGAACGATTATTTGTTGTAATTACTTTTATGTTTGCATTAAATGACCCCTAACTTGTATTTTGATTAGAATAAAAGCGCATTTGCTTGAGGACAAGCAAATCTCAAGTGTAAGGGTATTTGATGAGGCGAAAAGTGTACCGCTTTTAAGGGGTCATTTAAGCCCGAAATCGTATTTATTTGATCAAATATTGCCCTAAATCGTTCCTTTTGTCATTTTAGGTACTTTTGAGGAGAAATCTGGAAAAGGAGGCATTTTGGACGTTTTTGGAGCATAAAAGTGAAGAAAACGGCAAAGTCTCAAAATTGTGCTGAAAGTCACCTTTGACGGCGTCAACATTAACTCCAGACGGCGTCATGCCTTGGCAAGAAAAGTTAGATGTGAAATTTACTCATGACGGGCCAGTGAGTTTGCATGAGAATTCTGACGGCGTCACGCTTTAACTAAATCAAGGGCGTCACGGCTTAAATCAAAGAGGGACGGCGTCACGTTATAGGTCCGACGGCGTCAAGCCTTGATAAGCCAGAATGGATTTTTGAAGAGCTAAAGAGGGACGGCGTCAAGAAGGTCATCCGGGAACCCTAAAAGCGGCGAGGTGACGGCGTCACAATGCATAAGGTGACGCCGTCAGATGTCAAAGTCTATATATAGTTTTCTAATTTTTTGTCATTAGGGAGAGCTTAGCGTGTGGAATTTTGGGATAAAACCCTAAGACGATTTTAGCTACTTTTTCAGGGCTTCTTGCCTTGAGATCTTCCATGTTTCATTGAAAGATAAGTTATCAATTAATCATTCAATATGTCTATGTGTTGTTTGATTCTATCTTATGCTTGTCTTTTGTTTAACATGTTAGGCTAATTTTATCTTGTGTTTGCTTAGATCTAATGAAACCTAGCTATTGATTATTGGTTGTTAGTGTGTTGTTAGTTGTATTGGATGATTGTTTATCTATGTTAGGCTTAAGAAAACTGGCTAACTTCCTATTCGGTAACTTGCTTGAACGTCTTAAGAAACATGAACCAAATGCGTACTAAAGGTTTTTATGGTTGTATTTAATGCACAAGCGAATTCTAGTGATCCCATGTTAGGAGCTTCCTAGCCGGCTCGACATAGGAGTGAAGTAGGAGCTTGTAGAGTTTGGGGAAGTAAGTACGCCACCCCACGAATGGTATTAAGGAATACACCCGTCATCCACGCGACTAATACACACTAATTAACCGGTAAAAGATAGTTAGGGAGTAAGGAAATCTAAGTAAACACATTTCTCCACACATAAGTTTCTCACCACTTTTCATTTTTGTTATTTTATTTTATTTGCATTTGTAGTAATTTGGGTTAGTTGACTAGCAACTAATTCCGCCCACTCCTTCAAAACCCGAGATTTTACTTGCTTTCATAAAAATATAAAAACATAAAAAGAATCTTCCTCAACCCTTAGACCTAATTAGAGTAGCCTTTCATACCTAACGAACACTATTCCCTGTGGAGAACGATCAATCCCCCGTACTTACCACTACACTATACTACATCGGTCAGGTACACTGCCTGGTGGGGTTGTAAGCCTCTTGAGATCCCTTGAGAGGTAAAACCTGTTGTAAGGTTGCAAAACCCACGCATCAGAAACTCTGTCCTCACGAAGTAGAGTTCAACAACCCCTTTCTCAACCTGTTCCCTTATAAAGTGATGCCGGATATCGATGTGCTTTGATCGGGAATGTTGGACATTGTTGCAGCAAAGAGCTATAGCACTTTTGTTATCACAATACAGAGGAATCTTGTTCTATGCAAAGCCATAGTCCAATAGTTGAGATCTCATCCATATGATTTGAGCACAGCACGCAGACATGGCAATGTATCCAGCCTCTGTGGAAGATATAGATGTACTCATTTGCCTCTTAGATGACCTGCTTACTAACTTTTCCCCTAGAAAATGAGTACTTCCCGACGTACTTCGACGTGTATCTTGTCACCCCGCATGGTTTGCATCTGCATAGGCCGTGAGTGCCATGGCAGTGTCCTTAGGATACCAGAGACCCATGTGAATAGTCCCTTTAAGGTATCGAAAGACCCACTTTACCGCTTCCAGATGCTTTTTGGTGGGCTTAGACTGGTACCGAGCACACATGCATATTGCGAACAATAGATCTGGCCTACTAGCGATGAGATACATTAGGGATCTAATCATACTTTGAAACATGGTTTGATCAACAGGGATCCCAGAGAGGTCTTCATACAACTTCGATCTCTCAACCATAGGAGTGTCAACAGGATCACTTGAATCACATCCAAATTTCTTCAATATTTCATTTGCATATTTGGATTGATTAATGAAGATGCCTCCGGGACTTTGAGAGATTTGCAAACCTAAGAAGAACGACATTTGTCCCATCATAGACATTTGGAACTTAGAACTCATCTCTTTAGAAAACCGATCACAGTCCATAGGATCAGAGGAGGCAAAGATAATGTCATCTACGTAGATCTGAACGTGAAGTAGATGTTTGCCCGTTTTTCTATTGAATAGCGTAGGATCAACAACACCTTTGGAGAATCTGTTTGCCAGAAGAAACTTAGAAAAGGTATCATACCACGCCCTAGGTGCTTGCTTTAAGCCATAGAGGGCCTTCTTCAAGCGATAGACGTGAGTAGGATGATCCGGGTCCACAAATCCTTCTAGTTGACTCACATAGACTTCCTCTTTCAAATCACCATTTAAGAATGTTGTCTTGACATCCATTTGATAGACTTTCATATTCTGACTGGCAGCATCAGCGAGAAAGATTCTGATGGCTTCAATTCGAGTAACCAACGCAAATGATTCTTCGAAGTCTATGCCTTCTTCTTGTCGATACCCCTTTGCAACAAGCCGTGCCTTATTTTTCAGAACATCACTGTGCTCATCGAGTTTCACTTTGAAGATCCACTTTAGAGCGATAATCATTGCACAATCTGGGGGAGGCACTAATTCCCATACTTCAAGTCGATCAAACTCATGAATTTCTTCTTGCATTGCAGTAAACCAGCAGTCTTTAGACAAAGCATCTTTGAAGTCTTTGGGTTCAACTTTGGATAGTACGAAATTATAGAAGCACCACAATGCATCGGTGGCAAGTTGCTTTCGTGTGGATACCGGACGAGAAGGATTTCCAATAATGTTGTCAATCGGATGATCATTGGTCCATTTTCTGAGATGATCATGTGGTTGAGGGTAGTGAACTGATGTTGCCGTGTTAGGATCCCCTGTAGAAGATGTCTCTGTAGAAGATTCAGGAGCAAATATATTCTCGAATGGACCATCATCAGCAGGAGCAAAAGGATTCACTTCAAAAGAATTGTCTACTGCAGAGCCTTGCTGTACCGAAGGAGATTGAATATTTGATGATGATAGTGAGTGACTGGCAGATGGTGCATCTTGACAGACTAAGACAGATACAGATGGACCCTCTGAATTTTGTGGAATTGGAGCATCAGCAACTGGAGGTACAGGTAGAGCTTCCATTGTAGTATCAATCGTTGGTAGCTCAAAGTATTCATCAAACATCAGATCAAACAAATTCGTCAACTCTTCACTGGTAGGGGGTACATAAGGAACTGCAGGAGTGGGATGCTGTACAAGACCTGAACTAATTGGTCCAGGAGACAAAAGATTAGGTGCGGTTCCAGAACTTGTGTGTCCAGGAGCCGTTTGCTCAGTCAGCTCATCGAATGTCACATGAATGGTTTCCATAATTTGTCGGGTTTGTTTGTTGTAGATTCGGTATCCCTTGCGATCTGGTGCATATCCAACGAAGAATCCTATGTCTGCTTTAGCCTTTAGTTTTCCCAGATCCTGCCTGTCATTTGTTGGGTAGCATAGAGCACTAAACACTCGTAGAAAAGAAAGATCTGGTTTCTTTCCATGTACCAGCTCATAGGGAGTTTTGCTGTGAAGAGTATGTATCAAGGATCTGTTTTTGGGTGTAACAAGCTATAGCAATTGCTTCCGCCCAAAGAAACATCGTTGCCTTAGAAAATATCAGTATGGTTCGTGCAGCTTCCATAAGAGTACGATTTCATCTTTCAACAACGCCGTTCTGCTGAGGAGTGTGTGGAACACTTTTCTGGTGAGTTATGCCAATACTTTCATAAAATTGAATGAGTTGTTTGTTAACAAACTCAGTCCCATTGTCTGTTCGGATGATTCTGACGGTTTTGTTGAGTCTAACTTGCAGCTGTTTGATAAGTTTGATGATAACCTCTGGAGTCTCGTCCTTGGTTCTTGGAAACTTCACCCATGTGAACCTTAGAGTAGTTGTCGACCACTACAAACACATATTTCTTCCCATTTATAATCTGCACTCTCATTGGTCTGCATAGATCCATGTAAAGGGTGTGAAGAACTTCCATGATGGTGTTTACAGTTTTGGGTTTGTGAGTATGCTTCTTGCTTTTGCCCAGTTGACAAGCAGAACACAGATGATCCTTTTCAAACTTCAATCTGGGCATACCTCGTACAAGATCCTTACGAGTAAGTTTATTTATGGTACCGAAGTTTAAGTGATTTAAACGACAATGCCAAAGCCAGGATTTGTTCTTTGAGGCTTTTAACAGCAAGAAAATAGGAGAGGATCGCATCATGTCTTCAATAGAGATGGTGTATAGATTAGTGCCACGACTACCTTTAAGAAGATCAATACCATCCAATTCTCTGACGAAACATGTGTGTTTTCTGAAAGCAACTTCAAGATCAGAATCACAAAATTGACCAACAGAGAACAAGTTGTGCACAAGTCCTTCCACGTAGTTGGTATGTGCTTAAACACATACCTTTTCTTGACCAAAACCAGACCCAAATAGACCAAAAACTAACCAATTATGCCAAATATTTCGTGTTTTTGTGTTTATGATCGTGCAGGGATGGATATTGTAAAAGTGGACTATTATCAAGATAAAAAGACAAACCGAGCACGGGATTTGGAAGAGTGTCGAAAGACGAAGCCGGGGAAGCAAAATAATCAAAGAATGAGCTAAAAATGTCATAAATACCCTTGAAGAATCATCAGTTGTCACATTTGGTCCTTGGAAATATTTTCAGCATGTGGCAAAAATAGTCCCTAAGAATTAATCTCATTGCACTCAAAATCCTTTACTAAATTCCAAATAAAAATACACAGCCTAAATATAAACCCAATTCACAAACCCACCAGCCCACAAATAAAGTCCATAGCCCACTTTTCATTTAACTCATAACCCAATACCAACCCAACCCACTTTACAATCCCACAACCCAAGCCCAACCTTTTATAACCCAAACCCGATCCATCCACTAACCCCTATACCCGGTCAACAAATATTAAAACACAGTCAAACAAAAATAAACGGTCAAACCCAGAATTACCCGCGCCCCAATTCCTTTTTACCCAGAAAAATCACTGTACGACGAACCCTAACTCACCAAATCATTTAATTACCGCAATTAAGGGTATTTTAGTACATGCACGCGTATCTAGGAGGATTCCTGACATGTCAGGAATGACATGTCAGCGAAATGAAGCCCTCCTATTGGTTTGGAGTACGTGGAGGGTTTAATCCAAGGGCCAGAAACGATTGGGTGATGTTCAAGGATGATCTGAGGGCTGAAATGATTTCAAAGAAGCACAAATCTTACACGGATCAGTGACATGGCAATAGAAGGCTCGGCTATATAAAGCCCTCTTCTCACAAGGATTGAGGTGTTAGGCATTAGGAGTAGGAGTAGTGTAATTTAGGGTAGGATTTATTTGTAATTTCTTTTCAGTTCTCAAATTCTGTACTCAGTTTCAAGTTTTAATAAAAGTCAAACTTTGGTCAATTTTCTGTTCATCTGCTTATGGGTTTATATCTGGTACTTTTCTCCGTTTTTAAGCTTATTTGATCTTATTGTGTTCATATTATGATAGTTCATTAGTTAGTGGTTAACTTATTTCCTTTTGAGTTTTAAACTTCCAAGAAGTCAAGTGATGTTCAACTGCTTTTTCAGCTTATTTGAGTGATAATTTCTAGCTTTTAATTGTTCATTTAGGATTCAGTAGGCTAGTTAATCACTAAAGTTTTAGTCTCTCAGCTTTAATTAGATTTAAGTAGTTTAATTCTCAAATTGTTTTTCTATAAGGGTTGTTTGGTTTAATGTTCAATTTAGGTCATAACTAGTAGATTACTGTTCACTTGCACATTAGTATAGTTGGATTAAGCATAAAGTTGCTTATATCAGCTGTTGTTTGGAGTTTAGAGTTAGTTTGGAGGATGTTTTAGTTTATAAGGTATAATTAAGGTTTTTAGGAGCTTATCTGATCATTTAAGCTAGTGATAAGCTGAGGCTTTTATGAGGTCCCTTTTCTTGCCACTTTTGGTGATAGTTTGTTGTCTAAGTAAGATGCATAGAGTTGGTATTGTTTCATGAGGTACTGATAGAGATGAGGTCCTATATTCCCAACTGCTGCAACAGACAAGGGTATGTAGACCTGCACATTAGTCTGCCAACCTCAGCTTATGGATTGCTTTGCATCTGCTTTTCCTTCTAATCTATTTGTAAGATTTTTGTGTATATCAGTAGCTTATAGTAGTGTCTTAAAATTTCTGAGCTTATATTTCATTTTTAGCTTTTTATATAGCTTATAATTTGTCTGCAAAACCCCCCATAGATCTGCTCAGGTCTGCTCTTATTTCAGTCCACAATCACTTCTGTTCTTAGGCTTATTTAGAGTTCAATTGGGTTGTTTAAATTAGGGCTTTTAGTATTTTAGTATAGCTTATAGTACTGAGAAGCTTTTGCCCCCATAAGATCCCACTAGTTAGCTTATCTGAATTACTTATTTGTTCTGCAAATAGGTGGTTTAGCCTTTGTTTCTGTCCCACTTTGCAACTGTTCTTCTGTTTTTCTGCTTATTTCTATAGCTTATTTGTACTTTTTCAGTTGATTTTAGTTTTAAATAGTGTGCTTGATTGATTTTGATCAGTAGATAATTTTTAGAGTTTTTAGCTTATTTTTAGCTTTTCCCCAACTGCTTATTTCCACTGTTCTGCTTATTTAGGTGTAGTTTAGTCCTGAATTTATTTTTCCTAGACTTTCAACTTAATTTTAGATTTACTCAGAAAAATTTTCACATTTTTCCATATCAGTTTACTATTTTTAAATCATTTTAATAATTTAAATTAGTTTTAAATTCATAATAAATAAATAAAAAGTCAAAAAAAATATTTTTCTTTTTCCCATAATTTTCTTTTGTCATATAGAATGTAGGAAAATTGTTTTCATGCCCGTAGGATTAGTAGTGCTTCAAATTCACTTTTTACTTTGCGAACTTACGTTTATTTTTATTAAAACACTCGTTTTTAGTTTTAACCATGTTTTAGCTTAATTGTTCTTTTAGTTATCATTTCATATGCTTTATTTGTTAATTTTTAGTGTTGATTTACTCTCCGTAGTGATAATTACCAAAATTTCACTTTTGTCTCTCATTCACTACACAAATCACGATCCCGGAATCACAATTTTATTCGATCTTCATCGGGACAACGAACTCGGGGTTTTCACATTATTTACATTTTGTGATTTCCTTTCTTTTGAAATATAATTTGACATGCATCAGTAGTATACCCTAGAAATTACACTGTCACCAAACACATAATCTCCATAACCCATAATCGCCCCAAAATGGTCGTTCCCGAATCTAACTGTCCCGATAAACTTTTTCACAAAATTCTTGAGCCGTGAGCGATCCCCGGTCATATGTTTTGAGCAGCTTAACTCCAAATACCAAAGGACAATTTGTACGACCTGCATTTGAAAATTGACAACGATGGATAACTGAAAAAGGTGGATCCCCACGTGCAACTGGGGTCTGTTTGGTTAGCACAAACAAATTCTGGAACTACAAAAATCATAGATGCCATGGTATTCACATTGGAAACTTCACTAGTAGATGCAATGGACCTAGTTACAGGGCATTGTTTCTCTAACGGGAAAATTCTACTAGTTGGCTTCCATTCCTTGACAATCACTACTTTGTGATTAGTCATTCAAGTTAAGGGGCACTTATTTCCTAAAGTGAATTTTCTTCCACTGGGCTTCCATTGATAACCAACATTATTAAACATATTTCCTGTTGCTTTCCAAATCTGCTTACTCAGTTCAGGTTTCCTAACATTCTTAACTGGGGATCGTTTAGGCGACATCAAGAATGACACCACACAATCATCATGACTACCAGAAATTAAACATTCGTTACATGTTTTACAGACAGCATTAGAATTCGAATTAATTACAGTACGCTTATAGCTAATACTAGAATCAACATGATTCTTTTTGATCAAATCAAACTTATTGTTCCTAAGGTGGACTTCTACTTTCTTCTCATGAGCACTCTTAGCTGGTGCAGTCCTATCTTTCTTTGTATTACGACTAGGCTTTGACCCGCTAGCTTTAGTGTCACTGTTTACTCCTGTAGAAGCAATGATGGGAACATTAGTTTGTTTCACTGCCATTTGTTTTTCCGATTTTGATGTGTTGGGTTCAGATGTTTTCGGTGGTACATCAAAGGTAACATGCTTGTTCTTAGTCATTGATGAAGATGCAATAAACCTAGCTCGCTTGTTATCAATCTTAGGACATGTGCCAATAACATATTCTAAGAGTTCCTGATATCGTTTAGTGAGGAAGCAGGCATCTACAACTGAACTATCTAGTGGTTTCTCTAACCTATCCTCTTCTACGGTCTCACGAAGAATGTCAAGACTATTCTTAAGATGAGTGAGACAAACTTGGTGAGCTCACCTATTGTTTCTAAGAGGAAGCGGGATAGTCACAACATCAATTGCATATTTTCTATAAGCAAAAACCTTTTGAACAACATTTTCACTAGTGATGATTGGCATTTTTCCTTTCACCTGAGTCTTTAGATTCTCAATCTCATTTAGCAAAGAAGTTATTTTTTCATTGTGATTGTTACGTGTGACTTTAATCGAGTCATATAACTCTTTGTAATGCTGTTTGATTTTTGAATTTTCAGCTTGAAAACACTCATTTTCATATTGTAATTTATTGATGGTGTCTTGATAGTGAAAATTCTGAGAATCTGAAGACGATAGTTTACGGGTGCCCATCACATCACTCTTATTTGATTTTAATTGGGCAATTTGGGTCCTCAATTTTTGAATCATGTTAGTGTGAGCTTGAATTTTTTCATCTCGTTTGCTTAATTCAAAATATGCATCAAATTCAGGAGCATCCAAAGATGTCTTGGCATTTGAGATTTTAACTCTTTCTTCTAAATGTTGATATTTTAATTGCAAATTAAGATTATCAACCTCTAGTTTTGAAAAATGCCTGACCTTGTGATGTGTTACATGTGTGTACAAGTTTTAAATTTATAAGGGTTGAATTACCGAATCTAGAAATAACACATACGAGCAAGTGAACTCATCCGTTATAGCAAGATTATGAAGGTAAGTCGGGATCGTTCGCAGGGATTTGTGAGTGAATCTATGTGTAAGTTTAAAAGCTAATAAAAGTAAATCTCTAAAACAAACAATGATGATAATATGAGAATTCAAATGATTAAAAACTACACTTGCTTAGACTAGTTTACTACTCTTGATAAGCATGATTGTGATAACTTTTGTTAACATGTTGGTTATGATAATTAGTTTAGTGAACTAATCTATTGTTTCTACAAGTTAAACCTTCGTCAAAATTCAGTTCATAAAAACAAGCATTAAGTCTAACCAATCAATTCAAGATCAATTCAAGGTTCATAAATTTGGGATAACAAACTTAAACACAAAAATGGTCTTTTGTTGTTTCAAATATGCTTAGGAAATGGTCAATACAAAAGGTAACCGATTCATAGACAAATAGGTCACAATCGATTGCAAACTACTAATCTTTCGACCTTTAAGGTGTCTTACAATCAATCTAATTTGATAGACAAAAGCATTCTTATTACAACCACAATTAAATTTCTTTGTTTAACCAAGAATATTGGGTAAAAACAATCATTCATAGACAAATGATTATAACTAGTTGAATAACAACAAATCTTTCGACCTTAAGAATTATTAACAACTAGTCAAACTTGATTAACAAATGTCACTACGAAACTTAATCAAAATTTGGATCTTAGAATCAACTTGAAATTGAATTAAAACATGTTATCACAATCATACGCAAAACACTAAGTAATAAACATCATCTAAATAAGTGCACAAAGGCACTAGCCACTCATAGCAAACATAAACATAAATTCAGAACTTTGGACATTAGAAATTATGATTGAAAGTCTTACAAAGATTGAAATAAGATTACAAATGGTAAGGTAATGATACCCAAAGTATTGGTGTTGACTTCTTGATGTTTTGACCTCCAAATGTTGAATTCTTGACCCTTCAAAGTTTCCTGGACTTCTAAGGACGAATTTAGGACTTTTGAGAGAGTATTGTTAGAGTGGTTGATGATTAGAATAATAATTGGTAAATGTGTCACCCTAAAATGATTGTAAAAGGTTCTATTTATACTACTCTCAAGGCTAAGGGTGATAAATGCTCCAACTTGGCCTCCAAGCAGAGTAGAAGAGACTAGAAACACTTTGGGAAAGGCCTAGAATCATGAGCAATAAGTTGGGACATTTAATGATGAAGTTTGGGATTACAGGTCACCTCCAACTGATCGGTATTGGCTCCAACCGATCGGTTGGTGTTCAGATGTGGCCTCCATCCGAATCGGTTGCGGGCTGCATCCGATCGGATGGGGGTTGCTGTGAACACAAATTTTGGACTTTTGGCATTTGGCTTGTTTCTTGTTCATGGCTCTTGGTTCTTCATCCAAACTTGATATTTTCTTTGTCTTGAAGCTTGTCAACTTGAATACTTGGACCTTCATTCTTTGAAATGCCTATTTGGTGTGGAACTTGACACAAGAATCTCCGTACCATCATAAATATTTCCTTCTTCCTCATTCTTTCATCTTTTTTCTTCCTTTTTCCTGTTTTTGGCTACATATACTTTGCAAACATACTTTGGCATGATTAAGTAACAAAAGCATATTAATATAACCAAATAACACATATAAAAGTACGAATAACGCGACCAAAAACATGCACAATTTGAGCGTTATCAAATTTTCCCACACTTAAACTTTGCTTGCCCTCAAGCAAATCTAGAATAAAAAACAATAATCCACATGGTACTCAAGTATGTTTAGGAAAAATGTGATGCAAATCTATCGAGTACAAGTACAAGTCAGATTTATCATTTTAAGCTTTTATAATTGAATCATTGAGATGTTTGACAATACCCAAATGATTTTCTTGCTTGATGAACATTACTAAACACCTCACGAAAAAGGAACGAAATATAATTCAATCAAAACACTCATTTATATGGTTGGTGGAGTATACAAGAGAAATCACACTCATTGCTCAGTCGTGATCTAAATATTACCATAGGCTTGTACAAGAAACAAAACTACACCGATATGGCGTGAGCACCAAGTATACATATCAAAGATGTCTTTTATTCGGGTTTAAGGATTCAAGGGTTATATCAGACTTATGTGCAACTATCTTATGCAAAACATAATAGCTCGTTGGCATGAATTCTTGCATCACCAAATAACGGATGATCACTAAGGATACCCTTAGATCGCTAGCAACGTTACCTAATTCCTCAAGAAATTGGATGGTCACTACATGTTAATACACTTGATAATTCCACAAAGCCAAAAGGTGAGGATAAGGCATGGGATATATTTTAGAAAGGTTTAATAATAAAGAATATACAAACTAGTCAAAGTCTACTAACCGAATGTTGCTAGCTACTTTATTCCATAGCTCATCGGCTATTCTTGTCACCTTATAGTTGCGATGACTTATTCTCTTTTTTATTTTTTATTTTTATTATTATTTTTTTTTAACATAAACTTTTCACTTGTCATCTTATAATTGCAATGACTTAACTTTAATAATTGCTTATGGAGTTTGCAACTTTCTTTGAACTTTCATGATTTCCCACATAACATCCATCTTGCCATATAGCTAGCAACCAACCAAGACTTGACTAAGGGTAAGGCTAGGCTAAAAAGTGTAAAATCTTTTTATATTTTTCTGGATTTTATCAAAAGAAAAAGATAGGCTCAGAGGGTGTAACTAGGGGTATCTAGCGCTAAAGATAAACGCTAACAATCGGGTTTATATCGGTGGTTAACTAGTCAGTGTAACTAGCTAAATATCAATACGAAAGGCTATTTGGGTTAAATCCTAAGGTTGCCTCTTATCACGCATATATACTTATATCACACATGAAATGTGATCTCACAACGGTCTCGTGATGAATTACAAGCACAAGTTCTAGAATAAATAAAATCACCGTCACACTCATAGCAAAAGCATAAAAGATGTATGCTATATACAGAACAGGCTTAAATCCTCACATTTTGTGGAAAGGCTATAATATGTGCTAGCTAATGTTATCAATCCCATAATGGATTGCAATATTAATCGGGACACATCTCAATTTTTCAAAAATTACAGGTTTCACCAGTGGATTGATCCAGTTATTCTAATATATTATCCTTAAAATGACAAATAACTAGATCACAAGGGCAAACAAAATTTAAAATCTAACTCGAAATTTACAATTTATCCTTATTTTCCTATTCACCACCCCCCCCCACACTTAAGTTAAGCATTGCCCTCAATGTGATAAACGAACTTCAAGGAATGAAAATAGGGAAATAAGAGAATAAACCATATTTTCCGTGCCCCATATGATTCTTTGATCCAAGTGTTCAAGCTTCGTAATCATTACCTGCAGTAATCTTAAAACAAACAAAACAAACACACGAAATATTTTTATGTTTTATTCAAAAGTCAGTGGTACACCCCCACACTTAAGTTCAACTAAGGTCTTAGAGAAACTTTGGGGTGTAATCACTTTGAAAATAAATAAGAACTAAAAATAGCAAACACACGGGTTGCCTCCCAAGAAGCGCTTGTTTTATTAACGAGTCGTCAGCCTGACTCAAATTTCCTTTGGCCTACGTTGGTGTAATTTTTGATTTCTTCTTTGAAGATTTGGGAACATACACCAGTTTTCCTATCACTATTTCCTCTCCCGTTTCATCTATGCTGTACAACTTTGCGTTTTCCCAAGCTTTAGGAAGAACATCATAGATAAATTCAGCATTTTCCTCGTAGTCACTTAGGAACGGTGTCAGGAATGTGATAGATTCATATTCTGATTCCGTCAAAATCTCTTTGATAGAAATCTCGTTCATTTGCTCCTTATCGTAGTACAATTTAATTCGGTGACCATTGACAATGAAACTTCCACCTTGTTTATCATATAACTCAACATATCCAGATTGGAAATCCATGTTTTACTATATACGGTCCGAACCATTTTGGTTTCAGCTTAGGAGATTTGAACTTGTATTTCATATTGAAAAGCAGAACTTTGTCTCCAGCTTTGAATTCTTTCCTAATTATTAGCTTTCTATCATGATAAGCTTTGGTTCTAGCTTTGTAAAGCTTAGAGTTCTCATAAGCTTGTAGTCTCAATTCATCAAGTTCATGCAATTGCAAAAATCTCTTCTCCCCAACTATTTTGAGATCAGGGTTACAGTTTTTGAGTGCCCAGTAGGCGCGATGTTCGATTTCGAACGGCAAATGACAAGTTTTTCCATACAAAAGTCTGTATGGTGTTGTACCAATTGGAGTTTTGTAAGCCGTACGAAATGCCCACAGAGCATCATCAAGTTTTCTCGACCAAACGGCAGGATTATCTTTGACCGTTTTTTCGAGTATCCTTTTTAAGACTCTGTTGGTGTTTTCGACTTGACCACTGGTCTGTGGATGATAAGCTGTAGCAAAACGATGATGAACTGCATATCATTTCATAATTTTCTCCATTTCTCTGTTACAGAAATGGGTTTCTCTATCACTTATTAAAGCTTTAGGAATTCCATAACGAGCGAAAACCTTTTTGAGAAAATTAACAACAACTCGTGCATCATTTGTGGGTAGAGCTTCGGCTTCAGCCCGTTTTGAAACATAATCAATAGCAACGAGAATGTATTCGTATTTGTGCGATTTAGGAAATGGTCCCAAAAAACCGATTCCCCAAATATTGAATATTTCGCAGACTTGAATGCTCTTTTGAGGCATTTCATCCCTACGAGAAAGACTACCAGATCTTTGGCAAGCATTGCAGTTTTGAACAAGAGTATGAGCTTCTTTGAAAATTGTTGGCCAATAGAATCCAGCATCAAAAACTTTTTTAGCTGTGGTGGAAGGACCATAGTGTCCCCTAGTCGGGCCATGATGGCATTCATCAAGAATTCTTCTTGTTTCGAAACCATAAACATATCTTCTGATCATCCCATCGGGACACATCTTGAAAAGATAGGGCTCTTCCCAATAATAGTGTTTTAGTTCTGAAAAGAATTTACTTCGTTGGGCATGAGTTAATCCTTTTTTGAGAATTCCTCCAACGAGATAATTTGCAAAATCTGCAAACCACGGAATTTCTTTTTCATCATTTCTGTCAACAGTCATGAGAGTTTCATCAGGGAAGTGATCGTCAATTTCATCTTCCTTTAACTCTTCCAAATTTGGATTCTCAAGACGAGACAAATGATCAGCAGCTAGATTTTCTGCTCCTTTCTTATCTTTGATTTCTATGTCAAATTCTTGGAGTAGCAAAATCCATCGGATAAGACGCGGTTTTGCATCTTGTTTGGTAAACAGATATTTGAGCGCTGAGTGATCAGTGAACACAATCATTTTTGAAAGCAAAAACAACGGCTAACAATTCTTTCTCCGTAACCGTGTAATTTTGTTGAGCATTGTTAAGTGTTTTGCTAGCGAAGTATATAGGACGGAAATGTTTTCCTTCACGTTGTCCTAATACAGCTCCAACAGCAAAATCACTTGCATCGCACATGAGCTCGAATGGTAGTGACCAATTAGGTGAAACCATAATGGGTGCACTAGTCAGTTGGTTTTTCAATGTTTCAAATGCCTTCATGCAATCAGCATTGAAGTCAAAAACAGAATCTTTTTCAAGAAGTTTCGTCATAGGACGAGATATTTTGGAAAAATCTTTAATAAAATGACGGTAAAAACTGTCATGTCCTAGAAAACTTCTAACGGCTTTAACGTTAGTTGGAGGTGGTAATTTTGTGATAACATCGATTTTTGCTTTGTCAACCTCCATTCCTGCACTGGAAATTTTGTGTCCAAGCATAATTCCTTCAGTCACCATGAAATGATATTTTTCCCAGTTGAGAACAAGATGTGCAGCTTCACATCTTTCGAGCATTTTATCAAGATTAGAAAGGCACGCTTCAAATGAGTTTCCGAAAACTGAAAAGTCATCCATGAAAACTTCCATAGATGTTTCAAGCATGTCTTGGAATATTGCAATCATACACCTTTGAAAAGTAGCAGGTGCATTAAAAAGACCAAAAGGCATACGCCGGTAAGCGTAAGTTCCAAAAGGACATGTGAATGTAGTCTTTTCTTGATCGGCAGGATCGATAGGAATTTGGAAATATCCTGAAAAACCATCAAGGAAACAAAAGTACTTGTTCCCTGCTAATCTCTCAAGCATTTGATCCATGAAGGGTAGCAAAAAATGATCTTTTATGGTGGTTTTGTTTAATTTTCTGTAATCAATACATACTCGCCATCCAGTAACAGTTCTAGTAGGAACTAATTCATTCCGTTCGTTAGTCACAACGGTCATTCCTCCTTTCTTCGGAACACAGTGAACTGGACTCACCCAAGGACTATCCTCGATGGGGTAAATGATACCGCCATCAAGAAGTTTGATGATTTCATTCTTAACAACTTCTTTCATGTTGGGATTGAGTCGACGTTGTCTTTCTACAACGGGTTTAACACCTTCTTCGAAATTGATTTTGTGTTTACAAAAATCAGGGCTAATTCCTGGAATATCAGAGGTTTTCCACGCGAAAGCTCTTTTATGCCTCTTTAGAACAGAGATGCGACATTCTTTTTCATCGTCATTGAGCAACGAAGATATGACTACTGGAAGAAGAGAATTATCCTCCAAGTAAGCATATTCAAGATGATCGGGAAGTGGTTTTTGCTCAAGATCAGTTGGTGGTTCTTGAAGAGATATTTTGATCCTTAATTGATTATTAAAAGTGATTTCCTAAAAATTCTTTTCCACTATTTCTCCTTCTTGTTGGGAATGCTTCTAACATGAAAATGTGACAACATATTTGGGATTACAATAGTTATCTTGTATGGCACAAACACATGGACTGAAACCGTCATTTATGTAATGTCATGTGTATGTTATCCTTTATATACCCTCCTAGACTTCACTAGGTGGGTGAGCCTTGTTTGTGTTGGTTTTAATTTTCACTTTTATCAATAATAAGACCAGGTTCATCCTCTCTCAATACTTTCTCTCTCTAAAACTCTTACCATGGAGATGATGTATTATCATCATCCCCGACCTCCCGATTCACAATAACTTCACCAAAACACGATCCAACAATTAGTATCAAGGGCCATGTTATTAGTTTTTGGTTGATTTGTGTGATTTTTTCTTGTCAAAATCGTATTTTTTGTGTGAATCAGATCTGTTTTTGAAGCTTTTGTGGTAACAGTTCTTTTTTCACAAGTTTTTGGTCATACAGTCCATTATATTGGTCTAATACAGTCCGTGTATAACTGATATATTGTTTATGATTGTTTGTACCAACCCATGACTTTAAGGTCGATAACTGGTCAGAAATATGTGGTCCGAATAGAATACTTGTCAGAAACTCGTCTGAATGGTGGTCAGATAATACTGGTCAGAATCTGGTTGGAATTTTTTGGCCGGAAAAGTGGTCGGAAAAAATCGTCAAAAGGCAAAACCCACTTTTATCGAAATTGCTTGTAAAGCAATTTCGATAAACCCTTGATTATAGAAATTGCTTGTATAAGCAATTTCGATAAACCCATGGTTATCGCAATTTATCTGGTCAACCGGTCAAACCTGGTCAACGATTCAAACTGTTATCGAAATTAAAAGATAAGAAGGAGATGAAGAATAATAAGACCAGCAACCACAAATCAATATACCTCTATCATTGACTTCAATCTTTAACATCACAAGTCAATTAAAAATATGAAAATACATCACATGGACTTATGATAAGATACGATGCTATCACTGCCCAGACTCTTATCTACCACAGCAACCAACAATACCACTACATCCAACAACTAATATCTATCCTACCCTATCTCCGCATTCTCAATACATCAAGACTCGAACTGAATAATTTAATAATCATAGATCTCAGTTTTATGGTATATGGTATCTCGTATGAGATATCTAAGATCTTTTAGATCTATACCAACATAAACCATCATTGATCTTCTAGAAGCATGAATTTTTCTATATCCGAATATAACAAGAAAGAAATATAACAAAACTATTACTTTCTCTCTTTCATTCGTTCAAGACTCTCAAACAAAATATAGAACCTACCGTGACCTTTCAAAGGATCTTGACGCCTTCAAAGTTGTTTCTTGATTCAATATCGTGAAGAAAAAGTAGATATAGGTCCGGCTATGTCTTTTTTATGTTTGTGATATATTATTCGAGTAATGTTATACTCGGATAATTAGATGATGATGGAGATGTATTGGGCGAATGCATTTGATTTGGGTGTTTAGGGATTGTTGTTGTGATGTTTACTGCAATTAAGGAGATAAGATGGAGGGGGGGGGGCGGCGGAGAGTTTATGAGAGATTAGGGTTAAAGAGTGGTGTTTAAGGTGTTATTTATAACCATTTAATTAGGGTAATACTTAGACCGGTTGTTGGGTTATCATTGGATCTCTTATTTAATGTCGTTTGATGGGCTGGAACAAAGACACGGGCTTCAATTTTGTTTGGGCTGTCTTAATACTCAAAGGTGTTTGAGTTGTGTTGATTAACAAAATAAATTAACACATGGGCTAAAATTTGATTATTCTAGTGTATTATAAACATATTGAGTTAATTTTTGGTATAATTTTTGGCTAAAAGGAGTGGTATATTGGTTGTTACAAATATTCACGGGGATACGTTTTTGACAAGATCGAGATAAAACCATTATCATAGTTCACTTAAACCGTCATAAGGCTAGTTTTGGGCATATAACCGTAAGATGTGACTACGGCGTTAATTCATTATTATTTATTTGAGGTTGAAGTGGAATTTCACGGGTGCTTGTACTTAGTATCTTGAAGATATCGGGGTTGGTTGGATGCATGATTCTTCGAGATCCTTGTTCGAGCTTATAACCGTTAGAATGATTACGACTTGAGTTATCTAGTTATACCTGATGTAAGGAGTTACGTTGTTGTGCTCACAGAGTATAACTATCACTTTAAAGGAGTTATGTTATAGTGCTCAAGTGTCACAAAATGCTGTGGATAGTTCGAGAGAAGTTTATATACAGTTAAGGATGGTTGGATGGGTATATGATTCTACCTTTATTGAAATTCTCAGTATTGGTTCTTAGTCAGACAATAGTGCAAGTTTAAGTCACAAGTTCGGGTTATTTTTCTTCAGTCTCAAGTTCGTAATACTGGGTTTTCTCCATCAGTAGTCACTACAAAAAGCCATCAGAATGATAATGGGGTCGGTAAAGAGTTAGTAGAGAAGAGTATCAAAGAGTAGAGATTTTATCAGCAGTTGATTCTCACGGGCTATTTATGGTACTTCACACATCTTCGACTAATTGGACATATAGGGTTTACGCTACCTCCATTTACACCGTAACCATAGTGTGTATGCTTCTGATTCCGCGAAGACATCGTGGGGGAAGACAGAGTGAATGTTCTTTGACTTTTCTTGCATTCTTTGCGAAAACACTCTTTTTCCACATGTATCTACAATTAGGGGGAAGAAATGTGCACATAGGGGACGCATAACAGATTCACGTGATCGAGCTTACAATTTTAGTACTACCAGAGAGACGTCCGCATAGATGATCAGTGGTTCGGTTTTGTGATTTTGGTGTAATCATTTCAACTTTCGCAGGTTGTGATATGCAAAGTAGCCTACTTATGTGAGACGATCTTGCTGATTTCTTGCATGTTACCCCCGAATGGAGTTTTCGCATTGAGAATATTCGTTACTGAGTACTAGTCAGATTTGCTTGGTGTGGTTTACGATGTCATCTACAAATTCCGCTGCGTACTTAAAAACTTCAAAATTTAGAAGACATGTTAACTACATCAAAGTTTCGAATCTGCTGAAGCTGGTTGTCAGTTTGGGGGTAAACTGATTCATAAACTTCACCAAAAAGAAGTATACGAAGAAGCTGTTAAATACATGCAACATGAATTGGGGGGAAGTTAATCCAGTTCATGCATATTACATCGTTTACCCACAAGTGAAGAAAAGTTCTCAAGCCGAGGTACAAGATGAAGACAAAGAGCGTCAACTGTAGTCATCCTCAGCACTTGAAGAGCTTATGAAGACCTTTCTTTATTTGTTTTTGTCCTTGTAGGAAATGATGTAAGTAATCCCATATGTTGCCACATTGCGGGAAGATTGTTGGGAATGCTTTTAACACGAAAATATGACTACATATTTGGGATTAAAATAGTTATCTTGTATGGCACAAACACATGGAATGAAACCGTTATTTATGTAAATTCATGTATATGTTATCCTTTATATACCCTCCTAGACTTCACTAGGAGGGTAAGCCTTGTTTGTGTTGGTTTCACTTTTCACTTTTATCAATAATAAGACCGGGTTCATCCTCTCTTAATACTTTTTCTCTCTAAAACTCTTACCATGGAGATGATGTATTATCATCATCCCCGACCTCCTGATTCACAATAACTTCACCAAAACACGATCCAACACTTCTTCTTCTTCATATTCTTCAAATTTTACTTTCAGAAAATCAGCGAATTCTTTATCAAGATCTGTTTCACTAATCTTCTACGAAGTAGTCATGAATGTATCAGAATCGTCAAGTAATGCATCCAATTCTTCCTCAGTGAGTTCATCGATTACATCAATGTTAAAACAAGTGTCATCACTAGAATATGGATATTGCATTGCTTTATCGATTAAAAAGGTAATTATATCTTCTCCAACTCCAAGATTGAGTTCTTTACCTTTTACTTTGATGATAGCATCAGCTGTGTTTAGGAAAGGTCTTCCTAAAATAAGAGCTACTCTACTATCTTCCTTCATTTCTAGAATCACAAAATCCACGGGAAAAACGAATTTACCAACTTGGACAAGCATATTCTCAGCAATCCCAACAGGATATTTGTAAGAATGATTGGCTAATCGAATACTCATCTTTGTTGGTTTCAAGGTATTGATGGATAGTTTTGAATACAACGAATAGGGCATCAAATTGATACTTGCACCTAGATCGGCTAAAGCATCGCATGTGATGTTGTTTCCTAATGTGCATGGAATCAGAAAACTTCCAGGATCTCCGAGTTTTGGTGGAATTTTTTTTTGAACAATGGCTGAACATTCTTCATTGAGAAAGGTAGAAGATATTTGCTCCAACTTGTTCTTGTTATTAAGAAGTTCTTTCAAATTTTTTCCATAATTGGGCATTCCAGCTAGAACATCAACGAGGGGTACATTGAGTCAAACCTCTTTGATCATTTCAACAAACTTCTTATAACGCTCTTCCATCTTTCCTTTCTTAAGGCTTTGAGGATATGGAATTTTTGGTCTGTAAGCCTTGACTGGTGGTTTGGGTTTTTCTTTGGTGGGTGTCTTTAGAGTATTTTCCTTTTCTGCTTCTTCAGCTTCATCCTCACTTTCATCATGGATGATCGTGGTATTATTTGGATTGAAAGGTGGATCATAAGAAAGACCACTTCTTGTGAATACAGCGTTGATATGCTCATTTCTAGTCTGTGGTGGACGATAAGTTTTATCGTTTGATCCTGATGATGTTGGCTTAGGGTTTGATTGGGTATTACTTGGTAACGAACCAGATGGTCGGGAAGAAAATTGATCAGAAATTCTACCGAATTTGTTTTCAAGATCCTGAATAGATGCTTGATGATTTTTCTGACCTTGCTCAACTTTGCTTTTGAGATTGAAAAATTGGTTCTTGACAAACTCATTAGTTGATTTTTGAGCAGTCAAGAATTCTCTCATCATTTTTTCAAAATCGGTTTCTTTTGGCTTTTTATCAGAAGGTTGTGGAGTTTGATTGTCTGCTCGAGGTTGAGAATCATGGTGGTTGTCCCTTTGTTGGCGATCTTTCCAATTTACAGAATTTCTCCTGGAATAATTACCTTGATAACCGCCTCCACAGTATCCTCCTTGGACATAGTTAGCTTCTCCTTTCGTAGGTTCGTCCATTGTTTGATCATCATATTCCGATGATGTGTGATTTCCTCCACAATTGTTACAACCATCTCGCATTTCTTTCATTTCTCCTTTAAGATCTTCATATTGCGAGTCGATTTTGGAAGTCAAGGCTTCCATTTTCTCCATGAGTTTAGAGGTATCGGAACTTTCAGCAAAAGAAACGGTTTTTCATAAAGGTTTGGTTTTGGAATCGTTTGACCAATCGAGTTTGAGGAGTACTCGGTCTTCAAGCAATTGATATGCTTGATTAGGGGTCTTATAGAGAAAAATTCCTCCAGCATCAAGGATTCCTTGAGATGTTTCATCAAGTCCATGGTAGAAGATTTGGATAATGGTTCCTCGTCCTAAACCATGTCCATGACAACTACGAAGCAAATCTTTCATACGAAGCCAAGATTCGACAAGTGATTTGTTAGGATTTTGTGTGAAAGCACGAATTTCTCCCATGAGTCGGTCAAACATGGCAGGTGGAAAGAATCGGCTTACAAAAGCTTGCCTCATCTCCTCCCAAGTATTGATAATTCTTGGGGTTAATTCGTTGTACCACACTTTTGCATCTCCGACAAGTGATGATGGAAAAAGTTTGAGTTTGATGGCGTTGACATCGGTGTCGCCATATCGGAACATGCCACAAATTTTGATAAATTCAGCAATGTGTTTGTGAGGATCGGCCCTCGAACGGCCATCGAATTGACGGCCTTTGATCATAGAAAGATTGTGACCTTTTACAGTGAAATTGTTACTAAGGTTAACAGGAACAATAACAGATCCATGAGTGGGTGCTACGGCTCGGTTGGCGGCCCACATGGGTTGATCGTCAGCCATGGGAAAAGGTTGATCAGTGAATGGGTTATAAACGACTTTGGCTTCAAAAAGGTTATCAAACGGTTGGTTTGGTACACTTCGTACACGGTTGGCTAATGGAACAAAAGGTGTTCTTCTTCTTGTTCTTGTTCTAATTAAACTTTTGGGATCGGAAAGAGGTGAAATTGGTTCTACTCCAGTCGAACGAGTGTTCATACAATTCCCAAGAGAATCGAGACAATGTCTAAACACACGAGCAAAGAATGAAAACAATTTGAAAAATCATAACTGAAGAACCGATCAGATGAAGGGACTTCCGATTGGATGGACTTCTCGGAAAACATTTTATTTTGGGATCCGATCGGTTGGGTGGAAATCCGATCGGATGGGAGTCTCGGTAAAAATGGAAATTGGGCAACCGATCGGATGGATGGAAAACCGATCGGATGGTTAGCTCGGAAAAACTTTGTTAATACAAATATCATCCTAAAACGTTATTTATATTTTACGATCTTTGTGTAACAACCGTGATTTTAGCAGGTTGGTTTGACTAATAGTCTCAACCTATTTAGCTTTTATGTGGTGTGTGCTATGTGCTTATATGTGATGTATGTGGTATAAGTATGGTATATGGGTATTGAGTACGTGTGTTAGCACTAAATCCCTTGAAGTGATATTTTCTTTATGAGTTGAGTAGTGTGAATTTTGGGAAAAGTTCATTTTGATCGCCTTTGTGGTGTAGAAATGACTTGGGTAGTTTTGGTGTTTCGTGGTTTTGCGTAACGAGACTCCGTTCAACTATTTGAGCGTTAGTAAGTTACGTGGGAGTTATATTTATGGAGTATACTTATGTTAAGTGTGAAAAATCTATTTTTGGAAACTTTATTTTGAAAATGATATTTTTCCGGGTTGTCGTAAAAACGAAGATTTATCGCGTAAGGTGTTAAAAATTGATATAGGGTTTTTATAAAATATCAAAGGTACAAGGTTTTAAGTGTAATAATTAATAATAAAAAAAAAAACAAACTTTTTATATAGGGATATATTAAAAAACGAATTTAGGGTTTTTAGGGATAATTAGGAAACCAAATTTGACTACAAATACACTTACCAAATATTAGGTTATCTGGAATTTTCCATAAAGGCCTATAAATACAAAACCAAGAACCCTCATTCATCCTTAATGAAAAATTCGGTCAACCACTAGAGAGAAGAGAAGAAAAATTATTTTTAGAGTTTACATTCTTCAAGTATTAAGGTAAGTTTATAAAACTTAAGTTTAATTAATTTTTATTGATTCATGTAATGCAATTGTGATGGATCTAGGGTTTATAAAATTCTGTAAATTAATGATATTAAATATATTGGGAGTGTTAATTATTAATAATATGGTGATTGGTGTAGAGATTAGGGCTTAAAACATGTTAATTAATGAGTTATGAATCTGGCAGATTTAAAGGTCTATAAAGAAACGATTGTAATTAATAGATGAAATGAGTTAGATCATGAATTTTATGTCTAAATTATAGTTCAGTGAAAGAGATTTCGAAAAAGTCCGACCATCAGTGTTTTCGAGGTCGGGAAGTCAGTCAAACGAATTTTATGAGTTAAGGTGTCAAAACAGTTAAACCGGGACAGAATTAGGGTAAAAGTATTGAAGTCAAAAGTGGCTTTGAAAGTGGAATTTGGATAAGGCCTTTGGTGGGAATCAAGTTCTATATTATATTTGACTTCCACGCGAAAATTAGATGATAATAAGTTGTGCGGGTGGGTCTATGAGGTCAAAACTTTTTGATGTCCGATCAGATCCGAATCTGGATAGATGATATGTTTGATTTTTCATTGAGTACATGTGTGGGTTTTTAGTGCATGGCCTTCTGGGACAAGCTTGTATGCTTATGAAAGATCGTTGTTAATTTTTGGTGTGAGTTGTGAAGTATTATTCGCTGTGATTTTATGTGGGTGAATGTACCCTATAAATCTGCGTTTTCTGGAAGTTTTAATAAAGGAATTTAGTAAGTGTCAAGTATTGGGTGGTGATTAGTATGGTATCTAGGTAATCCATAGTGGGTTATATGAACCTTAGACATCCATCATATGTGTGTTACATGGACTATGGCTTTTAGCTTGGTCGCGTGTAACGTGATTGTTATTTTTGTGGATATAGATTTGTGTGTAGATAACTTGGAAGCTGCGGAATTGAGGTGAGTTCATAGTCCCATATTTTTACTTTGTTTTAAACTTGGGATGGAGATGATGCTTGTTTAAATTATTTTTGAGTTACTGTGATTATGTGGTTATAAAATGCATGGACGTGTAATTGTTATTATACTTATACTACATGTTATTATGGTGTTTATTTGTGGTGATTATACGAGTGGGAAGATGCCCTAGTGGCTCTACTCGTTATTATTATATCCGGCCGGAAGGGGAGTTATATTGGATCGGTGGGCGCGTTCCGTCCCAATTATTGTGAACTTGGATCGGTGGGCACGTTCCGTCCCAATTGTGGTGGTATTTGGATCGGTGGGCACGTTCCGTCCCAATTTATATTTGGATCGGTGGGCACGTTCCGTCCCAATTGATGTGGTGTTTGGATCGGTGGGCACGTTCCGTCCCAATTTATATTTGGATCGGTGGGCACGTTCCGTCCCGTAAGCTGTGATTGCATGTTAGTTGTATGATAACTTTGCTTTTACTGTCCTGCGAATGCTAGCTATGATATGTTTTTTATAATCACAGTAAACTGATTTTCGAGGTGTTTTATGTGTCGTAAACCTATGAATCTCACCAACATTATGTTGACGTTTTAAGCATCATTTTCAGGTGAGCATTCTAAGGCTAAGATAGAAGGGCGCGATTAGAAGAGACCTAGTTTGCATTTGAAGATGATTATCTTGGTGTTACTAATTTAATTTAGTTGGATTTGGCTTATGATACATTGATGTCTTCCATTACTACTTTATGTTTTAATGGAGATATCTTGGATATTGTTTTGGTTATTTATTTTGGGGTATCGTTACGACACTTTGTGTTTGTACCTTGCTCTTTTTATTTGCATGTAGTATTTTCTCTATATAGACGCCAAGTGTTGTGATGATATCTATGATGTTGCACTCGCGTTTCCGCCATTGGCGAGGTGTGACAGATTGGTATCAGAGCCAGGTTATAGAGAAGTAGGTGGTTGAACCTAGATTATAACCTAGGAGTCCCTCATATAGTTGCATTTAGGGCCTATGTGTTAGTATAGTACTTTACGTGTTTTTCCTTCTTGAGATTATGAGTAGTTTCGATTGAGTTTTAGACGTCTGTTGGATCCTCATACTTACTATCATATGTGTCATTTTTAGCATGGCACCTCTCGCGCGTAGCAAATATTGTTGGGCAATTGTTGTCGCTACTGGTTGCAAGAGGATTGGTAGTTTGAGACGGGCTAACAAGAGGATTTTGATTCCTGCTATCATGTGGCCATGTCTGATTGAGGAAAATATGACATTAGTAAACGTGGGTGGAACGGAGGTACAAATGTACGAGACGGAGGTAACTGATAAAGACGGCTTCACGACTAGGTACCCTAGGAGGTGTCCCAAGTTCATAGAAGATGGAGGAGTAGTTCGAGCTGAGCCCCGTAATTTGTATGGATTTGTGGACCATATAGAGGAGGAAAGAAGGAATCCCGAGAGTGGCTTTGATAGTCATCCACTACCACGGCCGAGGGAAACCGAAATGGATGGCTAAGTGAGGAAGACGAAATGGATTCGGACCTGGAGTCTACGGCGAGTAGTTGAATCATTTCAAGATAGACGAATGTTAGGATGGAGCTCGAGCCACGTGCGACATTATTGTTTAGCGTTATGTTTTGATATGTCTTTTGTGTTCTGATGTGGAAATTGTGTTGGAATATAGATTCCGTTGGATTTTGGGATTTCCCTAAGTGATTTTGATTATAGAGTTAAAATGGTCGTTGGAATTGTTCCATGATCGTTGGAATTATTCCACGTAAGATGATTGTTTGCATGAAGTGTGTTCATAGGAGGAAGTACACTTGTGAAAGGAAGCATAGATAATTATGGTGGCCAACATAATTATACATGCTTCACAACACAAGTGGACTTGCAAGTATGATAACATGGATTGTGCTGTGTATTAGGTGCTATGTGATATATGCGCGTTATCATTGAGATGTGTGGTTTTGGAAGCAAGTATACGTGTGGAATAGGCCTTATAACTATGGTCGCGAACATAATTATAAGGGTATCACACACTTGGACTTGTGACCATGATTACATTGATTGATGTTTGTTGTTATATGTTGTGGTAGGTGTTATGTGATATCATGTTGATGATGGTTGTATGGTTAGAGATGTATTCTCTTAACCGTTTGGGAAATCGTTGTATGCAGCAAGGTGTGGGTGGTAAGATTCCATTCTAACTATCATATGCTGATACCCCGATTATCTGTTGGTAATAATGTTGTGGTATTTAAGTTGGTTCGTTTGCTAGACTATTGAATGATGAGCCTAGTGAACTTAAACCTAGTATTGTGATTGAAATAGCTAGTGGTAATGAGGTAGAGGTTGACAAGGTTATTCGTGGGTGTACTATAGTGCTAGAGAGTATCCTGTTCACAATTGATTTGATACCTTTTGGGCATGGGAGTTTTGATGTGGTGATAGGGATGGGTTGGTTGTCTAAGCATAGGGCCGAGGTCATATGCCACGAAAAGGTAGTTCGTATACCTTTGGAAAGTGGTGGTGTTCTTCGGATACAAGGAGAATGCTTAAGGAAGGATTTGAGAACCCTTAAGACTGCGAAGGCTAAAGAACTTAAGTTGGAAGAGATTCATGTGGTATGTGAGTTTCCTGGCGTTTTTCCTGAGGACTTGTCCGGATTGCCTCCAATCCGTCAAGTTGAGTTTCGTATTGAGTTGATTCCTGGAGCGGCACCTGTGGCGAAATCCCCATATCGTTTAGCACCCTCTGAGATGCAGGAGTTGTCCGCTCAGTGCAAGAACTCCAGGAGAAGGAGTTTATTCGACCTAGTCATTTTCCGTGGGGAGCACCTGTGTTATTTGTTAAGAAGAAGAATGGTTCGTTCCGGATGTGTATTGACTATCGAGAGTTGAACGAGTTAACTATTAAGAATCGGTATTCTCTTCCTAGGATCGATGATCCCCTTGACCAGCTGCAAGGTTCTCGATTCTTTTCGAAGATAGATCTACGTTATGGTTATCATCAGCTAAGAGTGCATGAGGAGGATATTCCGAAGACCGCCTTTAGAACTCGTTATGGACACTTTGAGTTCACGGTTATGCCATTTGGGCTGACGAATGCACCTGCGGTATTCATGGATTTGATGAATCGCGTTTGCAAGCCTTACCTGGATAAGTTCGTGATTGTGTTCATAGACGACATTTTAATTTATTCCAAGACGAAGGAGGAGCATGGAGAACATCTAAGATTGATGCTAGGATTGCTGGGGAAAGAGAAGTTGTACGTCAAGTTCTCAAAGTGTGAGTTTTGGCTTGAGGAGGTACATTTTCTTGGACATGTGGTGAATAGTGAAGGAATACATGTAGATCCTAGTAAGATAGAAGCGGTCAAGAACTGGAAGGCTCCTACGATGCCGTCCGAGATACGCTCGTTCTTAGGATTGGCAGGATGTTACCGAAGATTTATAGCGAATTTTTCGAAGATTGCTAAACCCCTCACTTTGTTGACTCAGAAAAACAAGAAGTATGTTTGGGGAGAAGAGCAGGAGGTGGCTTTTCAGTCACCAAAGGATAGTTTGTGTAAGGCACCTATTCTGACGTTACCTGATGGGCCAGATGATTTTGTTGTGTATTGTGATGCATCGAATCAAGGATTTGGATGTGTGCTAATGCAAAGAGGTAAGGTGATAGTTTATGCATCCCGACAACTCAAGATTCATGAGAAGAATTATACCACTCATGATTTGGAGCTTGGTGCAGTAGTATTTGCTCTCAAGAATTGGAGACATTATCTGTATGGCACAAAGAGTATTGTTTATACGGATCATAAAAGTCTTCGGCATATCTTCAATCAGAAGGAGCTGAATATGCGGCAAAGGAGGTGGATTGAACTATTTAGTGATTATGATTGTGAGATTCGCTACCATCCTGGAAAGGCGAATGTGGTAGCTGATGCTTTAAGTAGGAAGGAGCGGATTAAGCCTAAGCGTGTGCGAGCGATGTGTATGACTCTACAGTCGGGAATTAAGGGTAAGATATTAGCAGCGCAAGAAGAAGCCCTCAAAGATGAGAATGCGACTGCTGAAATGCTGCGTGGATTAGGTCAACAAATGGAGAAAAGGGAAGATGGTGGACTGTATTTCTTAGATAGAATATGGGTTCCATTGGTAGGAGGTGTAAGGAAGTTGATAATGGATGAGGCTCATAAGTCGAGATACTCGATTCATCCGGGATTGGACAAGATGTATTATGGTCTTAGAGATGCTTACTGGTGGCCGGGAATGAAGAGGGAAATAGCTGAATATGTTAGCCAATGCTTGACTTGTTTGAAAGTTAAGGCTGAGCATTAGAAACCCTCAGGATTGTTACAACAGCCGCCGATTCCGGAATGGAAATGGGAGAGAATAACAATGGATTTTATTACGAAGTTGCCTAGGACGAGTAGTGGACATGACACGATATGGGTCATAGTGGACAGGCTGACGAAGTCTGCACATTTTCTGGCCATTCGTGAAGATTATAAGATGGAAAAGCTGGCGAGGATTTATATTAATGAGATTGTGGCGAGACATGGTGTGCCTATGTCGATTATTTTAGATCGTGATAGTAGGTTTACTTCGCGGTTTTGGCAATCATTGCAAAAGGCGTTGAATACACAGTTGGATATGAGCACTGCTTATCATCCACAGACTGATGGGCAAAGTGAGCGAACAATTCAGACTTTGGAGGATTTACTTAGAGCGTGTGCTATTGATTTTGGAGGAAGCTGGGATACTCATTTGCCTTTGGCTGAGTTTTCCTATAACAATAGCTATCATTCCAGTGTTAGATGTGCGCCATTTGAGATGTTGTATGGGAGGAAGTGTAGATCGCCTATTTTATGGGAAGAGGTTGGGACGAGCCAACTAATTGGTCCTGAAATAGTGCAAGAGACTACAGATAAGGTGTTTCAGATTAAGGAAAGACTTAAGGCAGCAAGAGATCGCCAAAAGAGCTATGCGGATAATCGCCGTAAGCCCTTGGAGTTTAGTGTTGGTGACCTTGTAATGCTGAAAGTGTCTCTTTGGAAAGGTGTTGTGCGTTTCGGTAAGAAAGGCAAATTAACACCTAGATATGTAGGACCGTTTGAGATTACGGAAAGGATTGGACTTGTGGCATATCGGTTGAGATTGTCTGAAGGGTTAAGTAGTGTGTATGATACGTTTCACGTGTCTAGTCTGAAGAAATGTTTGGCGGATGCTAGTTTGTATGTGCCGTTAGATGAGATTAAGGTTAACAGGACTCTTAACTTTGTTGAGGAACCTGTCGAGATCATGGATCGTGAGGTTAAGAGTATGAAACGTGGTAAGATAGCGTTGGTAGAGGTACGTTGGAATTCAAAGCGTGGTCCTGAGTTTACTTGGGAACGTGAGACATGAAGTGTTGCATCGATCATCTTAGATCATGATGAGATACTTACTTCGCGATTGTGGTATACGGTTTATAGAGCTTTGGGTACGTGGTTGTAGATGAGTACGGCTTATCATTCTTAAGTAAATGGATTAAGAGGGAGTACAAATTTGACGTTGGACGTTTCTTATGTTCAAGATTATGGTGCTGCTATTTGCACCCTAGCGTGGGTGAGCAAATCATTTGTAGTTGGATTTAGATCATGGAAGTTCGGTACGGGGTATTCGGGTTATTGATCGGAGTAATGTATATTTCCGTGTGTCGTTGGATCGTCGGTAATGTTTTCTATCGTATGTATTCGAGTATTCAAGTGGTCCATATCTTGTGGTATTTTCTCTGTGACTGTATGGCGTGGTAGAATTCCCCATAGTCATAAGAAGTGCTAGTGATTTATGGTTTTTGGCGTGGTATTATCTAGTTGGGTATCCACAAATTTCTTTGGCTAATGTTACTGGTGACTCGAGTAGTTAAATCTCGGGACGCGATTTCCCTAAGTGGGGGATAATGTAACAACCGTGATTTTAGCAGGTTGGTTTGACTAATAGTCTCAACCTATTTAGCTTTTATGTGGTGTGTGCTATGTGCTTATATGTGGTGTATGTGGTTTAAGTATGGTATATGGGTATTGAGTACGTGTGTTAGCACTAAATCCCTTGATGTGATATTTTCTTTATGAGTTGAGTAGTGTGAATTTTGGGAAAAGTTCATTTTGATCGCCTTTGTGGTGTAGAAATGACTTGTGTAGTTTTGGTGTTTCGTGGTTTTGCGTAACGAGACTCCGTTCAACTATTTGAGCGTTAGTAAGTTACGTGGGAGTTATATTTATGGAGTATACTTATGTTAAGTGTGAAAAATCTATTTTTGGAAACTTTATTTTGAAAATGATATTTTTCCGGGTTGTCGTAAAAACGAAGATTTATCGCGTAAGGTGTTAAAAATTGATATAGGGTTTTTATAAAATATCAAAGGTACAAGGTTTTAAGTGTAATAATTAATAATAATAAAAAAAAAACAAACTTTTTATATAGGGATATATTAAAAAACGAATTTAGGGTTTTTAGGGATAATTAGGAAACCAAATTTGACTACAAATACACTTACCAAATATTAGGTTATCTGGAATTTTCCATAAAGGCCTATAAATACAAAACCAAGAACCCTCATTCATCCTTAATGAAAAATTCGGTCAACCACTAGAGAGAAGAGAAGAAAAATTATTTTTAGAGTTTACATTCTTCAAGTATTAAGGTAAGTTTATAAAACTTAAGTTTAATTAATTTTTATTGATTCATGTAATGCAATTGTGATGGATCTAGGGTTTATAAAATTCTGTAAATTAATGATATTAAATATATTGGGAGTGTTAATTATTAATAATATGGTGATTGGTGTAGAGATTAGGGCTTAAAACATGTTAATTAATGAGTTATGAATCTGGCAGATTTAAAGGTCTATAAAGAAACGATTGTAATTAATAGATGAAGATTTGTTAGATCATGAATTTTATGTCTAAATTATAGTTTCAGTGAAAGAGCTTTCAAAAAGTCCAACCACAAGTGTTTTCGAGGTCGGGAAGTCAGTCAAACGAATTTTATGAGTTAAGGTGTCAAAACAGTTAAACCGGGACAGAATTAGGGTAAAAGTATTGAGGTCAAAGGTGGCTTTGAAAGTGGAATTTGGATAAGGCCTTCTGTGGGAATCAAGTTCTATATTATATTTGACTTCCACGCGAAAATTAGATGATAATAAGTTGTGCGGGTGGGTCTATGAGGTCAAAACTTTTTGATGTCCGATCAGATCCGAATCTGGATAGATGATATGTTTGATTTTTCATTGAGTACTTGTGTGGGTTTTTAGTGTATGGCCTTCTGGGACAAGCTTTTATGCTTATGATGGATCATGGTTAATTTTTGGTGTGAGTTGTGAAGCATTATTCGCTGTGATTTTATGTGGGTGAATGTACCCTATAAATCTGCGTTTTCTGGAAGTTTTAATAAAGGGATTTAGTGAGTGTCAAGTATTGGGTGGTGATTAGTATGGTGTCTAGGTAATCCATAGTGGGTTATATGAACCTTAGACATCCATCATATGTGTGTTACATGGACTATGGCTTTTAGCTTGGTCGCGTGTAACGTGATTGTTATTTTTGTGATATAGATTTGTGTGTAGATAACTTGGAAGCTGCGGAATTGAGGTGAGTTCATAGTCCCATATTTTTACTTTGTTTTAAACTTGGGATGGAGATGATGCTTGTTTAAATTATTTTTGAGTTACTGTGATTATGTGGTATAAAATGCATGGACGTGTAATTGTTATTATACTTATACTACATGTTATTATGGTGTTTATTTGTGGTGATTATACGAGTGGGAAGATGCCCTAGTGGCTCTACTCGTTATTATTATATCCGGCCGGAAGGGGAGTTATATTGGATCGGTGGGCGCGTTCCGTCCCAATTATTGTGAACTTGGATCGGTGGGCACGTTCCGTCCCAATTGTGGTGGTATTTGGATCGGTGGGCACGTTCCGTCCCAATTTATATTTGGATCGGTGGGCACGTTCCGTCCCAATTGATGTGGTGTTTGGATCGGTGGGCACGTTCCGTCCCAATTTATATTTGGATCGGTGGGCACGTTCCGTCCCGTAAGCTGTGATTGCATGTTAGTTGTATGATAACTTTGCTTTTACTGTCCTGCGAATGCTAGCTATGATATGTTTTTTATAATCACAGTAAACTGATTTTCGAGGTGTTTTATGTGTCGTAAACCTATGAATCTCACCAACATTATGTTGACGTTTTAAGCATCATTTTCAGGTGAGCATTCTAAGGCTAAGATAGAAGGGCGCGATTAGAAGAGACCTAGTTTGCATTTGAAGATGATTATCTTGGTGTTACTAATTTAATTTAGTTGGATTTGGCTTATGATACATTGATGTCTTCCATTACTACTTTATGTTTTAATGGAGATATCTTGGATATTGTTTTGGTTATTTATTTTGGGGTATCGTTACGACACTTTGTGTTTGTACCTTGCTCTTTTTATTTGCATGTAGTATTTTCTCTATATAGACGCCAAGTGTTGTGATGATATCTATGATGTTGCACTCGCGTTTTCGCCATTGGCGAGGTGTGACACTTTGCTTAGTTTTGTTAATGACAATTACAAAGTTTATCTTTAAGCAAAGCATAAATAAGATTAAGTCTTTTACATTTACAGTGATAAGCATTTTACAAACACATTTTCACATCACAAAGTTCTTTAGCAATGACATTTACAAGTTTACATGTTTATTTCTTAAAATGGAAACTTTATTAGTTAAATATTAGGATGACATCATGGCATGCATCATCTACACAATCTTGGTAAGATTTTGTGATATTTTGCTTAGATCTTCAAGCTAAAGAGTTGACATTTGAAGATATGGAAAGATATGGAAAGATTTGGAAAGATTTGGAGATCTCTTTGCTGGCCTGACACGGCGGATCCAAAAGCATACACGGACGGATCCAATTTTGGGGATCCGCCGGATCCGCCGCCTGTTCATCAGCTTTGCCTATAAATAGCAAGCTGATCATTTGGCCATTTTATCACTTACATAGCTTAAATTAGATATCCTTTCATTTACATATCACTAACCCTTAGCATACTAACATTACATAGATCTTTCCTTTTGTAGCAAAGAAGATCTCAACATAGAAGGATCAACATACTGTTGTCATCCTGTAGTATAGAGTCTGTGTGATCTTGCATCAGTTCACATATCATAGTTGCATCTTTTATTCAGTAGAAACCGGTTAGTGTTTTAGTCCTCAAAACACATAGAGTGTCGGGAGTGGTTGTACCCTTGTAAAGAACCAAACGGGAGTGGTTGTACCCTTGTAAAGAACTCGACATCTAGCTTAGTGTCGGTAATCAATTAGGCGACGTCAGGTTGGTTCTTCCTTAAACAAGAACTAAGTATTTAGCTTTGTTCCAGAAAAAGGTGTAAGCGACGTGTATTAAGGTTTTCTCCGCCGAGAAGGGAGTTTTGTTTCTTAGTGAAGAATAACTCTCGAGTTAGAGGCTTGAAGAGTGGAGTAGGGCAAGGATAAGAGTCCTTATAGCCGAACCACTATAAACATCCGTGTTATGTGGTTTGATCTTTCCTCTCTTTACTTATTTACTTACATTACTTGTGTGTGTGCTTGATTGTTTACTTTACTTTGAAATCATGATAAGTAACAAAGCGAATTAATTTTAAACGGTAAAAACTATTCAACCCCTTCTAGTTTTCCACAATTGGTACCAGAGCAGTGTTACTCAAGATTTTCAAAATATATTGTATTTTAAAAACTTGAAACGATCAATGGATTTTGAAAACTTTAAAGAAGGGCAATCCATGCAAAAACCACCACTATTTGAACCTAATTGTTTCATATATTGGAAAAATCGCTTTGAGACATATGAGAAGTCAAAAGACATAGATCTGTGGTATATTATTGTCGAGGGTGATTACAAACCTACAAGTAGTGATATTTCAGGTGGTCGGGATATAGGTAACTCTTTTATTCGTCACAGTGATGAACAAAAGAAATTGATTGCCAAAAATAAGGAAGCCAAAATGATGCTTTACAATGCCTTACCTAAGAAAGAATATGAAAGAGTTTTCATGTGTAAAATGGCTAAGGATATTTGGCAATCACTAATTATCACTCATCAAGGCAACTCACAGGTCAAAGATAACAAAATTGATATTCTTGTTCAACAATATGAACAATTTGTTATCTTTGAGGATGAGACCATTGATAGTGCTTTTTCTAGGTTTAATACTATTATTACATCTCTCAAAGCACTTGACGAATCTTTTTCTAGTAAGAATTTTGTCAGGAAATTTTTAAGAGCACTCCACCTGAAGTGGAGAGCTAAGGTGACAGCTATTGAAGAATCCAAGGATCTTTCAAGCATGACACTGGGACTCGGAAACCTCAAAGTTCACGAGATGGTAATGGAAAAAGATTTAGAATTAGTCAAAGGAAAAAAGGAGAAGTCCATTTCCTTGAAAGCTAGGGTAGAATCAAGTAGTGATGCAGAATCTAGTGCTAGTAGTGAAGATGAAGAGTATGCCATGACTGTAAGAGATTTCAAGAAATTCTTCAGGAGACGAGGAAAGTTCGTTAGACCACCTCGTGAAGAAAAGAAATCCTTCCGGAAAGACCATAATAATAGGAAAGGAAAGGTAGATAGAAAGTGTTTTAGATGTGGAGATTCTAGTCACTTTATAGGAGAATGTCCAAAGCCTCCAAAGAACAAGTCTCAAAGAGCCCTTATCAGTGGAGCTTGGAGTGATAGTGAAGGAGATGACAACGAGCCTAAGAACGACGAAGTTGCTCTAATGGCTCATGACACAGAAGAGGTACATTCTGACTCGTCATACTCTTTTATTAGTGATAACACATTAGATATAGAATATAGCAAACTATGTGAAATCACTCTAAAAATCATAAGCAAAAATAAGTTCTTAAAAACCAAAAAGGAATTTTCAGAAAACAAATTTCATTAGTTAAAAGAGAAAGCTATAAGGTTAGAAAGAGCTAGAGGTATTAGAGAAACATGTGTTTTATGTCAAAACTAAAACTTGAAATAGACACATTAAAATCCACACAGGAGAGTCTTGTCAGACAAAACTCCAAATTCAAAAGGTTTGACAAACACTTAAGTTGTACTGATGACATAATGAAAATGCAAAGAATACCTCATGGTAGTTTCAAACCAGATTTTATGAGAAATGGAAAATTTAGTGACTTTCAGGAACAAACGGCAAAAGAAAAAGAAACTGTTCCAACTACTTCTGATAACCACAGATCTGGCGGATCCAAAATTTTGGTTCCGCCAGGTGTATCCAAAGGATCCGCGGAAACAGAAGTTGAACAGAAGGCTATTAAATTAGATCGTACAAATTCTGTTAATGTCACTAGAAAACCCAGCACGAGTACAACTAATAACAAACAAAAATCATCAGTCTCTATAGGAAAAGGTCAAAATAAGAATAGGGTTAAAACGATTGTAGACTCCTCATTTTATGAAGGAACCATGCCTAGGGAAAAATTTGTGGCAATTCCCTTTGATTATATGCTAGATATCAGTGAACCATGGTAATGTCGTGTCTAACCCAAACGGACCCATGAGATATTGGGAACCAAATGTTTGAGCTTTGTCTTGAACTAAGGTATGCTCAAAAGTCAAGTTAGAATCAAATTAGTGGATCAAAGATAGTAAGTATTCAAGATAAATGATGAGAAGCAAAAGCATTTCTCTCAACTTACCAAGTGTACGACGAAGGTATTGTCACATTCGGTAGCAAGCTTGATAGTCAAGTCATCAGAAAAGGTACAATTTCTCATGACTCTCTCACTATTAATGGTGGTGCTCTTGTAGATAACTTAGGATTTAACTTGATTAGGATTAGTCAACTATGCCATAATAAGTATAACATCCTTTTAGTGAAAATGGAAGTAAAATACTTAAGGATGGCATAACCGTAGGAAAAGGTGTTTTGAATAACGATTACGTTATCAAATTAGATAAAACACCTAAAGATAAATCGTTGTCTCACTCCCTTGGACGATAACTCAAATCTATGACATCGACGCTTAGGTCACGTCATTATTAGCTAAGGAACTCGTTAGGACCCTACGGGATGCTTTTGACCCGTCTCTATAAAACCTTCGAACCCATTCATAGAAATGCCTTAGGCTTTGCCCATTTTGAAAAATCAAACCATGTCTACAAACTCAAGAAAGAATTATTTGAACTTAAGCAAGCACCAAAAGCTTGGTATGATCAACTTAAGACTTTCTTAGTAGTCAATACTCTCTTCACCAAGAAAAAGGGATCACATGTTATCATAATCCAGATATATGTTAATGACATAATGTTCGGTTCAACTTGTCAAAGAGCTATGCAACGATTTCTCAAAAATCTTGCATGACTAGTTTGAATTGAGTATAATGGGGGAACTAAACTTTTTCTTAGATCTCCAAATTAAACGATTAGATGATGAAATACTCTTCAACCAATCTAAGTATATCAATGATATGCTTAAGAAGTTTGGTCTTGAAGATTCAAAACCCATGAAAACACCAATGTCTTCCGAAACCAAACTTACCAAGGATGACGAAAGTGAATCCGTAGATAGCACTAAATATAGAGGGATGATTGGTAGTTTACTCTACCTAACGGCTAGTAGACCGGACATTATGTTTAGTGTTTGTCTATGTGCACGCTTTCAAGAAGATCCCAAAATATCCCATCTTGAAGCCGTTAAACGGATATTTAGGTACATAGAAGGCACTACACATTTAGGATTATGGTATCTCAAAGGGACAGGTGTAGAAACCATAGTGTATGCCAATTTAGACCATTCCGGTAATTATGTTGATAAGGAAAGTACAAGCAATGTGAGACACTATTTTACTTCATGATTCACTAAGAAACAAACAGTCCTCGCGACTTCAACTATCAAGGCAAAGTGTGTCAACAAGGAGTATGGATGAAGCAGGCTCTCAACGACTATGGAATTGTACTCAACGACATTCTCATTCTTTGTGACAACAAATGAGCTATCAATCTTAGCAAAAACCCAATCCAACACGCTAGAACCAAACACGTCATCACTTCCTTCGTGACAATGTTCAGAAGGGAAACATCTCAATTGAGAAAGTTTCCTCAGTGGACAACATTGCCGATATCCTCACAAATCCTCTCAAGAGAGAACCTTTCAAGTAGTTTAGGATTAATGAAACCTAGTGAGTAGAATAAACGTTAGCTCAAACCTTAAGATTAACCAAACTCGGCAAAAACCCAACCTAAGTTTCTATCCTGCGGAACCAAACGACAACAAGGGCGGAACCCTTGTTTGGGATCCACTGGATTCGTGAGTTACTAAGACAGTTTTAAACTTATTAAAACAAATACCCTTTACTGTACACCATATTCACCAAAACACACATCTCACTGAACTCGACCCATAATTCACCAAACTCAAAAATTAGGTCATTCTCAACAACCAATTTGTGCTTAATTCATCACTGTAAGTATCCTAATCCTATCTAATTTCTAATCTGAGTCTAGGATTCCTATTTGTGGCACAAAATCAAAACTTGGGGTTATGCATAAATCTTGAAAAATCATGAAGCATACTTTCAAAATTGCATAACAAATCATGTTTTTGGACATTGTTCATACAAATACAAAAACGTTAGGTTTTAAGAATCACTTGCATAATGTCTCTTGAATGCTAAAGGGAAAACATAATTAATATGTATTTTCGGGTACATTCAATCGTAGCTACATTGAAGTAGGAGCGTTTGGGTTATCTCTTGTTTAATCATAAAACTTGCATAAACATAATTTTCATGCATCAAAAGGAGTCGAGATAACCGCACCTCCACATTGTCCCCATGTAGGCACACACTAGACATATATATACGTATGCTTGATAATTTCAACTAAACTATATATTTTTCATGTCTAGGATAACTATGCCTCCCGCAACCAATTACGATCACAAACACGCCAAAAAATACCTACCTCAACACCACAAAACCAAAGGTCTCACCGAAGCTCAAGTTAATGTCTTCAAAACCTTAGAAAACCGGTATGTTCACGAAGGCAGAACCGTAGACTCATCATTTTTAAAAGAAACCAATATCCGTGAACAATTAGCATCCATCCAACTTAAGTGTCTCCTCGACATCGATGAACCTATCATTCCTAGGTTTATTCTTGAATTTTATGCCTCCGTAAAACTTACATCTAACGACTTTGGAGCTTTAAGCGTCCATTTCAAAGTAAACCAAAGTCAATTCAGCTTTCCTTTAAATCAATTCAGAGAAGTTTTAGGTATCCCAAATCAAAGAACTTGCTTTTATTCATACAAGTGGCCTTTGTCCATTCTAGAATGCAACCTTGGTCGTTCACATCCATATGATACACCTCTCACTTCCAAAGAAATCATTCGAGACCATCTCTTCAATCCTAGAACCAACCAAACTAAGAAAATCCGAGGTAAACAAGTAAATCGAGATCCATTTGCCATGGAGCTTAATGAACTCAAACACGAATTTAAGAAACTAGAGGAAATTATTAGAGCCAATTTCATTAGCGCTGTCGGTAATAGGGATCACATAAATGCAAGCTTATGCTACATGCTCTACTATGTATCGACCCACCAACAATTCAACTTAGCCTACTATATGGCCAAAAGAATGACCGATATACCTGCCTTAGGCATAACCACCATGCCATACGGGATGCCTCTTACCCGTCTATTTAGAGCTTCTATACCTATTCCTCAAAATGAGAGTGGTTTCCTTCCTCTTTACACTGAAATCCTACACACTTTTGTTCATCTTAGCGATTATAGGGTAGCCGTAGCTAGAGGAAAACGTGCTCATTCTCCATCCCCATCTTCATCATCATCGGCTAGTGAGGAAGACGGCTTGCCTAACTCTAGGATTCCTCCACCCGAATACTTGAGTGAACTTCCTTCCATTGACAATGAATCCGAGGAGCTTCGACAAACAAAGGAAATGATAAAGAATCTAGGTCGGTGGATCATGAAACTTCAGAAGGGTCAGAAGAAAATAATCAAGATGTTGAGCAACAAGTGGCAACCAAGGAGTGTTTGGTTTTAGATTTTTTTTTAGACTTATTTAGACAATGTGATATTGAACTTGTGTGGTTCTTGAGATATTAGGTTTGCACTTATCTCCTACGTGAACTAACCTGTAGTTGCAGGTCAATAACACATATTGTTATCAATTTTCCGAGATTAAGACCTCGTTTGGCTTAACTCCTCTTTATGGTAAGATGTTATAATTGGATTAATCTATGTGCATATGTGTGTTAGAATCTATATTTTTAGCATATTTGTTTCATATATTAGCTATTACATATGTTTTAGGAGATTTTTTGGGTTTTTGACCAAGAAACGCGATTTTTGACTTTCATTCTGTTAAGAAACTGAAAATCCATATGGCGGATTTTGGCGGATCCCATAAATTGGTTCCGCCTAGTGTTTCATTTGGTTCCGCCAGTCCAGAACCCACGGATTCCACGGCTCCCAAACTTTGGCTCCGCCTTTGTTGTCGATTGGATCTGTGGGTACTAACATTAACCTTTTTCAAAACTTTCCCGATTAAACGACTCTTAGATTCTTCATTTTAGGAGCATTTCACTGATCATTGGGATGATTAGGAACCATTAGAACAATTAGAAAACAATAGAATCAACATTCCCACCAAAATTTGAATATTCAAATTTTTGTCTAGATTACCTTTTTCTAACACATCAGGATTCCTTAGCTAGGTTCCTTGGAATCCGTGAATCAAACACATTCTATTCTTTTGAGTCATCTTCTGCTTTTCTTCATATCAACTCCATTTCTATGGATTGACCTTCACAAATAGGACAAACAACTTTATCTTGCTCCAAGTTTTTGGAAACCAACACCTCTTCAAACATCAATCCAAACATCAATTTCCGTGCACTTTAGAGTAGTATAAATTAGAAGCCTTAGGATGATTTTAATTCACATTCTCATAATCATACCTGCACAACTTTACAATGCACAAAACCAACAATTCACACATGTCCAGACCACACAGAAGGACTGCCAGAATTAGTGTCAGACCATACTGGCTTGTAAATCCAACCTCTAATGTGAACTTCCCTACCATATCCCCCACTAATTCAACACCTATCATCATTCCTGTGGTTAACATACCATCACCCATTTCAACTCAACCATCAAGATCACATTCACATATCATAAGTCCACTAGGTACCTCACCATCACCTACATCAAGGTCTCCATCACCTGCCATAACTCTAATAGATAATACACCATCACCAACTCTATCTCAACCAAGATCACCATCACCACCATTAGCTTCCTCACCAATACCCACATCATCTCAAGTAAGAAAATCATCATCATTTTCACAAGCACCCAACTTGCAACCCCATGATTTACTTAGCACACTCCAAAACATTGATGAGTCAATGTGGCTCAATCAACCAAACATTCAAGGCAATGAGGAACTTGATTCAAACCCACATGATACTAAGAACTTAGAATCCATTTGGCTTGTCTCTATCACATCTTCATCAAACCCAACCAATCCTTCTCAATAGATGTTCTTAGGATTCATCCTAGTATTTTCTTTGTAGGATTTATTTTCTTCTTGTAACGTCATGTTTAGTGACTTATGTCACAAACAAATTTTCAATGAATGGATGTTATATGTTTATGCTTGTAAGTGATCAATATCAAGCATATTATCTCATTTTAGGATACTAACATCATAGTGTGGTTGTCTTAACTTAACATATTGCATTGATCAAATGTACATTAGGTACAAAAATTTGATCAGACACTTCATTTTGACCTTTTAGACGTCAAATAGGTTAACCATTATTGGTTGACTATTTCATATGCATATTGCTTCTTGATTGAAGTATCTCATTACTAACCTTTATTTTGTAGCTTTTTTCAACCTTGAATTCTATACGTTGGTACCCTAGAAACGGGGAGTATAGATCGAGGGGGGAGTTTATCACATACTAACTCATCATTTTTAGCTTTTCTCAACCTTGAATCCTATACGTTGGTACCCTAGTAACGGGGAGTATAGATCGAGGGGGAGATTATCATATACTAACTCATCATTTTTAGCATCCTTGAAACGTATACGTTGGTACTCTAGCAATGGGGAGTATACATCAAGGAGGAGCATATCATAGTCTAACCATTTGTCTTGTAGGATCATACGTCATATCATACTCTTGAAAAGTATACGTTAGTACTCTAGCAATGAGGAATATACATCAAAGAGGAGCATATCATAGTCTAACCATTTTTTTTGTAGGATCATACATCATATCATACTCTTGAAATGTATACGTTGGTATTCTAGAAATGAGGAGTATACATCAAAGAGGAGCATATCATAGTCTAACAATTTTTTTTGTAGGATCATACATCATATCATACTCTTGCAATGTATACGTTGGAACTCTAGCAGTGAGGAGTATACATCAAGGGGGAGCATTGCATATTCTAACCATTTCTTTTGTAGGTGCATACATCATATCCTTGTTACTCCAATTAGGGGGAGTATAAATCAAGGGGGAACTTTAAAGTTCTCAAAATCGCATTCCGCTACGCATATCTTCTTTTTGTTTCGACAAAAAGAGGGAGATAGGATTAAGTTTGCATCAACTGTGAAAAATCACAGTACATACACTTTAGCTTAAAATAGTTTTTAAAACTTGCATAAACTAACTTAATCTATATTTTTAAAAGACTCATCCTTTATTTAAGCTCTCTACTTAAAAATACACTTTATGTTTTGTCATCAACAAAAAGGGGGAGATTGTTAATACAAATATCGTCCTAAAAACGTTATTTATATTTTACGATCTTTGCTTAGTTTTGTTAATGACAATTACAAAGTTTATCTTAAAGCAAAACATAAATAAGATTAAGTCTTTTACATTTATAGTGATAAGCATTTTACAAACACATTTTCACATCACAAAGTTCTTTAGAAATGACATTTACAAGTTTACATGTTTATTTCTTAAAATGGAAACTTTATTAGTTAAATATTAGGATGACATCATGGCATGCATCATCTACACAATCTTGGTAAGATTTTGTGATATTTTGTTTAGATCTTCAAGCCAAAGAGTTGACATTTGAAGATATGGAAAGATATGACAAGATTTGGAATGATTTGGAGATATCTTAGCTGGCCTGACACGGCGGATCCAAAAGCATACACGAATGGATCCAATTTTGGGGATCCGCCGGATCCGCCGCCTGTTCATCAGCTTTGCCTATAAATAGCAAGCTGATCATTTGGCCATTTTATCACTTACATAGCTTAAATTAGATATCCTTTCATTTACATATCACTAACCCTTAGCATACTAACATTACATAGATCTTTCCTTTTGTAGCAAAGAAGATCTCAACATAGAAGGATCAACATACTGTTGTCATCCTGTAGTATAGAGTCTGTGTGATCTTGCATCAGTTCACACATCATAGTTGCATCTTTTATTCAGTAGAAACCGGTTAGTGTTTTAGTCCTCAAAACACATAGAGTTTCGAGAGTGGTTGTACCCTTATAAAGAACCAAACGGGAGTGGTTGTACCCTTGTAAAGAAATCGACATCTAGCTTAGTGTCGGTAATCATTTAGGCGACGTCAGGTTGGTTCTTCCTTAAACAAGAACTCGGCATTTAGCTTTGTACCGGAAAAAGGTGTAAGCGACGTGTATTAAGGTTTTCTCCGCCGAGAAGGGAGCTTTGTTTCTTAGTGAAGAATAACTCTCGAGTTAGAGGCTCAAGGAGTGGAGTAGGGCAAGGATAAGAGTCCTTGTAGCCGAACCACTATAAACATCCGTGTTATGTGGTTTGATCTTTCCTCTCTTTACTTATTTACTTACATTACTTGTTTGTGTGCTTGATTGTTTACTTTACTTTGAAATCACGATAAGTAACAAAGCGAATTAATTTTAAACGATAAAAACTATTCAACCCCCCTTCTAGTTTTCCACAAACTTTTTTTTCTTTCGAAAACGAACTTGGAACGAAATGGACTTCTAAAACATACAGAAACTCGATCAAAATCTCCGGCAGCGGCACCAAAATCTTGATGTGTTACGTGTGTGTACAAGTTTTAAATTTATAAGGGTTGAATTACCGAATCTAGAGATAACACATACGAGCAAGTGAACTCGTCCGTTATAGCAAGATTATGAAGGTAAGTCGGGATCGTTCGCCGAGATTTGTGAGTGAATCTATGTGTAAGTTTAAAAGCCAATAAAAGTAAATCTCTAAAACAAACAATGATGATAATATGAGAATTCAAATGATTAAAAACTACATTTGCTTAGACTAGTTTACTACTCTTGATAAGCATGATTGTGATAACTTTTGTTAACATGTTGGTTATGATAATTAGTTTGGTGAACTAATCTATTGTTTCTACACGTTAAACCTTCGTCAAAATTCAGTTCATAAAAACAAGCATTAAGTCTAACCAATCAATTCAAGGTTCATAAGTTTGGGATAACAAACTTAAACACAAAAATGGTCTTTTGTTGTTTCAAATATGCTTAGGAAATGGTCAATACAAAAGGTAACCGATTCATAGACAAATAGGTCACAATCGATTGCAAACTAAAAATCTTTCGACCTTTAAGGTGGATTACAATCAATCTAATTTGATAGACAAAAGCATTCTTATTACAACCACAATTAAGTTTCTTTGTTTAACCAAGAATATTAGGTAAAAACAATCATTCATAGACAAATGATTATAACTAGTTGAATAACAACAAATCTTTCTACCTTTAGAATTATTAACAACTAGTCAAACTTGATTAACAAATGTCACTACGAAACTTAATCACAATTGGATCTTAGAATCAACTTGAAATTCAATTAAAATATGTTATCACAATCATACGCAAATCACTAAGTAATAAACATCATCTAAACAAGTGTACAAAGGCACTAGCCACTCACAGCAAACATAAACATAAACTTAGAACTTTGAACATTAGAAATCATGATTGAAAGTCTTACAATGATTGAAATAAGATTACAAATGGTAAGGTAATGATAACCAAATTATTGGTGTTGACTTCTTGATGTTTTGACCTCCAAATGTTGACTTCTTGACCCTTCAAAGTTTCCTGGACTTCTAAGGACGAATTTAGGACTTTTGAGAGAGTATTGTTAGAGTGGTTGATGATTAGAATGATAATTAGTAAATGTGTCACCCTCAAATGATTGTAAATGGTTTTATTTACACTACTCTCAAGGGTAAGGGTGATAAATGCTCCAACTTGGCCTCCAAGCAGAGTAGAAGAGACTAGAAACACTTTGGGAAAGGCCTAGAATCGTTAGCAATAAGTTGAGACATTTAATGATGAAGTTTTAGATTACAGGTCACCTCCAACCGATCAGTATTGGCTTCAACCGATCGGTTGGTGTTCAGATGTGGCCTCCATCCGAATCGGTTGCGGGCTGCATCCGATCGGATGGGGGCTGTTGTGAACACAAATTTTGGACTTTTAGCGTTTTGCTTGTTTCTTGTTCATGGCTCTTGGTTTTTCATCCAAACTTGATCTTTTCTTTGTCTTGAAGCTTGTCAACTTGATTACTTGGACCTTCATTCTTTAAAATGCCTATTTGGTTTGGAACTTGACACAAGAATCTTTGTACCATCATAAATATTTACTTCTTCCTCATTCTTTCATATTTTTTCTTCCTTTTTCCTGTTTTTGGCTACATATACTTTGCAAACATACTTTGGCAAGATTAAGTAACAAAAGCATATAAATATAACCAAATAATGCATATAAAAGTACGAATAACGCGACCAAAAACATGCACAATTTGAGCGTTATCACCATTTTATCTTGGTCATTGTTTTGGATTTTCTCATGCAATTTTAAATTCTCCCCTCAAGCTCGACAACACGATTCTGGGAAACATTCAATGCAATAGACAACTCATGAAATTGACAAGCAATTAATGCAGAATCAGTAGTAGTACAAAACACATCTTGTGCAATACATCTAGCAAATCAAATTCTCGTTGGTGATGAGAATGTTCTTTCTCTCAATCTCACGACTCTTAAGTTCTATCGCATTTTGGGACACCTCATTTTCCGTATCTTTAAATACCTCTTTCATCTCTTTTACTTCAGTTTTAAGGGTTTTTTGCGTGCCCTCAAAATGTTCCTTGAGGAGTTTAAAGAATGGAATGACCTCAGTTAAGTAGCACTCTTTTGTTAGTTCAAAACCCCTTTCCCCTTCAGTAATTCCCGTTGGCGTAATTCTCTTCTTACATGTTTTATCAAAATCAGCAAATAGTTGACTAAGAACATATATGCTAATTAGAGTTTTACATTCTGTGGGAAGAGTTAAAGGAACTAAGTGCCTGGGTGTATTGGGTGGGTATACCGTTGCAGCCGCTATTTTTCTAAGGAGTGGAGTTTTGGCTTTAAGTTCATCGGCCTTTCTCTTTTCTACGTCCAAAGACCAAAATATTTGTTCTGGCGTCAACTTTGTTTGAGTTGCAAAAATAGTCAATCGGTTCTCCTCATAGTAATCATGGGGTTTGATTATGACTCGATTGGCTATACATTTGGGATCCTTCATTTTTTCAGCCATTCTTTCTCTACTTATTACTTCTACCTCATTGCTCTCTTCAAATGATGACACATCGGGAGGGGCATGACCAGGCTTAAGCATTACATTTGCATCATATAAGGCAGGTTGGGCAACTTTAACACTCTTAAGTAAAACTGATTTAGGTTCACCTGCATCCTTTTCACTATTTTCATCACACAGCCTTTTATGCTTTTGAATCATTTGAGCAGTTTGTCTGGTCTGGTCTTGTGTGTACAATTTGTTTTCAACCTTGTTCTTTAACGTTTTAAGTTTGGAAAAATCATTTAAGAGTTTTGTTTCTTTTTCTTTGAAATCATGTTTACACTTTCTTGGATCTCCTGTTTTTGTTTAACAGTTTGATCAAGTTGTTTTCGTAAAGAATATAACTCCTTTTTCAATGTTTCTTCCCTTAAATTACATTTTGTTATGAATGTACGCATTTGACTATCCATTTTCTGCTCACGTTCAGTTAGCTCAAATTTTGCACATTGTTCATATATGGCTACCTGATCTTTATAGATGTTAAGTCTAGTGGTCAAGGTGTCATCGGGGATAAACACGGTGTTCTCATGCAACTCACCAGCATTATCTACAACACAAGCATTATCTACAACAGAAGATGCACTACTTGGTACAACAGACACATCGTTGTGATTCACATATTGTTCATATGGAATAACATTACTATTTCCCATATCAATAGTATCTGATTCAACAACATCTGTCTGTTGTAATTTGTTAGGAATCTTCTGTTCATCTACCATGTTATATGTGTCATAAAGCTTTAGTACCACAGATATGATAGATGCATTGGAAGGACCAGCTTGTTGGGGTGATGAGACTGCAGAAGACAGATTAGCCATGAAGATGGTTTGAGCAGTGGGTTCATCATCAACATCTAAGTCAAAAGCATCACAGTCATCAGCTTGGAAGATGTTGGGATCATTCAGTGCCAAGTCCTGAACTGGTTGATCATCCACATCAGAATCAAACGTGTTCCCCTCATCACTAGCAAGGAACAATAACTCTTCTTCGTTCAAAGCTACTCCATTCTCTTGAGCTTGCATCAACAACATCTTATCCTTGAAGTAGTCAAAGTTTTGTGGACAGTTTGGTTGAGTGCAGTTCCTTGCTATGTGTCCTAGTCCACCACAGTTGTAACACTTGGTTTGCCTTCCCTGTCCCTGATTAGCATTCCCAACTCTGTTCTGTATATTACTCCAAGCAACATTCCTTTGATTCAGATTCTGCCTTCCCTGAACATTCTGAACCACAACCCTTCCATCTTCCACTGTTGCTTGAATACGTGGATTTGATGAAGTTTGAAGTTGGTTGTTGGTTTGAGGGAGTGTTGCTCTGAACTGTTGGATAAGTAGGGAAACTTGGTTGGAGAGATTATCAATCATCTTGTCAGTGTGAGAGTATCCTGAATCCAGATGGGTGTTCACAGCAGGTGGTGGGTGCAAAGATGATTGGACAAATAGTATCTGATTCTGTGATGAAGAGGGATGGTGATAAACTTGATCATGTGAGGATTGATTGATCAGCTGAACATTTGAGAGAAAAGCAAGTGGATCATTTGTTGTTGTTGGATTGAGTTTTTCCCTCAGTTGACGATCATAGACAACATACTTTTCATGTTGTTGTAAGTAAGCATACAGCTGTTCATAATTGGTTTGTCTCAATCCTTTGTTGAGCTTTACGGCTGTAACAAATCTGTCCCACTCAGGTGACATATTGTTCACAAACTTAGAATTGAGCTGGATATTTGGCATTGTCATCCTGACAATCCTCATGTCATTCACAAGCTTGTGAAATCTCACATGATAGTCAGTGATGTTTTTGCCAGGATTCATCTTGAAATGCTCAAACTCATCATACAGCTGAGATTCACGATCTTCTTTGGTCAGTTTAGATCCAGCCAGAAGCATTTTGACATTGTCCCAAACAGCTTTGGCTTCAGTGTTGAAGTTGATAAGCTTGTAAACGTCTTTGGAAAGTCCTTGAATCACGATGTTAGAAGCTCTAATGTCTGCATCATAACGCTTCTTTTCCTCCTCATTAAGATCGTTGTAAGTGCATGGCCTGTCGATTCCAAAAGTGACAATACCATCCTCAGCGGTAGTGACAGCATCTCTAGTGGTGCCCATTTGAAAGGGTCCTTCATCAATGGATTTAAGAATGTTGAATCCATTCTCTTTTCCCAAGTAGTAGAGTTGAATTCTTTGCGCCCATGACTTATAGTCCGTCCTATCAAGCATAGGAGGGCGGGTATCAGACCCGGCAGCTTGAATGTCATCAGAAGAAGTGCTTGCCATGATGTGAACTTACACGGGATTTTACAACTCTTGTGATTTAAACCGAGAAATCAAATCTTTCGCGGGATTTTATAAAATCAACAAAAGAAACCGTAAGATACTGATTACTTGAGTGTGATATGATAAGGTTTGCAGATCACAATGAATAACCAAAGGCAAATTGCAATACTGGTCTTCAAAAATTCAAGTTACAGAAGCCAAGTCGCAACTGATCAAATCGCAACAAGTCAAATCACAATTAGTCAAATCGCAACAAGTCAAATCGCAATTAATCAAATCGCAATAAGTCAAATCGCAAGTGTCAACTCGCAATGTCAAATTACAATCAGTCAAATCGCAACTAGTCAAATCGCAACTTGTCAACTCGCAACTAATCAAATCGCAACTAGTCAACAGTGACTCAAATCGCAAAGATCAAATCGCAATTATTCAAATCGCAAGTCACAACCTCAAATCATAGGCACAAATCGCAATCCCAAATCGCATTTCACAACCTCAAATCGCAGGCACAAATTGCAATTCCAAATCGCAAGTCACAACCGGACAAAACAGTCACTATCTTGCGATTTGTCTTCTTTCCCTTTTTAAGTAAGACACCAAATCGCAGACCCGACACTTACCAAATCGCAACAACCAATTACCCAACAATACACAAAATGCAACCAGAAACAATGCACCGAGAGCCAAATCGCAATGAAGATAAAATCTTCAAACTTCCAAATAAGTCACCAAGTGAACCGTGGATTAGCTAGAAATGATACTAGAGACTTTTGTGACTACGAAAGTACAAGATTATAACGATTCTAACCACAAACTCGTGAGTGTTCTTGTATTTGTATTTGAACCAAAAAAGAGAAAAAGAACAATAATAACAAAAACTAAACCACTAATTCGTACACACAATCCAACCAAGATGTTTTCTCTTAAAAGCTATTCGAACCAAAAGAGAGCCACAAACCAATAAGAGAAATCCGAGTACCAAACTATTCGAACCAAAAGAAAACCACAAACCAATAAAAGCCTATGAGCTAACATAATGCTAAAGGATACTCGGGGTGACCGAGTCTTTCATATGAATATTTATATTCCTAACACCAAAGATCTAGGGAAGGCCAAGATATTTAGCTTTTGAGTCCATTTGATGCACATGAAATGTATAACTGATGCTGTAATGTTGATCAGTTGGAGTGTTAGGAGAAAAAAAGCGGATGACTTTTCAAAATTGACAATTTGGCCCAAAGCTTGAAAATATGACTCTAAGATGCGGATAATAGCCGAGCATTCGGCATGTGTAGCTTTCAAGAAAAAAAGGGAATCATCTACAAAAAAGATATGGGAGATCACGGGGCAAGCACGAGCCATTTTAATACCTGATAGAGAGCTTAAAGCCATAGCCTTGGAAATCTGATGAGATAACACATCAGCAACAATGATAAAAAGGTAAGGTGAAATTGGGTCTCCTTGCCGACGCCCCCATTGCGGTTTTGTAGCCCCGACTGAGTCCCTGTTCACAATAAACTCTAATTCATATGTCGTGAGGCATGCATGAATCCAGTTACACCAGAGAACACCAAAACCCATTATACATAAAACATCTAACAAGAAATCCATTCGACTAGGTCAAACGCTTTATTTAGATCAACATTAAAAGCCATAACATTTTGCTTACCTTTTTTTTTGTTGCAGATATAATGTCCTGAATTTTTCTCTCGGGAATGAATGCAGATTGTTGTGGGGAGATGATTTTACTCATTAGTGGTTTTAACAGGTTCGATAATACTTTAGAGATGATCTTGTATATGAAGTTGCAAAGGCTAATAGGCCGAAATTGGGTAAGTATACCCGAGGCAAGGGTCTTTGGAATAAGAACAACCACTGTCTTATTTATTTCAGGTAGCATGTCCCCCATTTCAAAAAAATAGTGAACAACTTTACAAACAGAATCTCCAATAAGATGCCAATACTTTTGGTAAAATATTCTAGAAAAACCATCTTCACCTGGAGCCTTCAAACCACCTAGTTGAGAGGATCTAAACACACTTAGAATGTGTTGAGGATACATTGAGTGTATATCAACTGATATACGGAATCTACCAATTGATGCTTAGAAGATTTGTTAATGTAACAGTAATGGACAGTTTTGTATGAACAATCAATAACACCAAACGCTTCAATATTATTAGATATAAAACGAGTGATCTTGCATATCACTGGGGTTACAAAACCTTGAAGCTTAACAAAACATATGTGTATGAAACATCTAACCTAGGTCCTCCTTTTATAGCACAAGGAGTCCTTTACAAGATAAGTACACTATCCGTATACTTCTAACTATATAAGATATACATACAATCTTTTCTATACTTATCATTCTACATGTCATCAAGAGCAGTACTAATCTTCAGTCTTTATGCAGCAATATCATCTTCTATACTAGCAGTACTAACTCAGCAGTTAGTACTTTTAGTTATATCTTTAACAGTCTTCAACTTACACTAGCAGTACTAACTCCATTAGTACTGTTAGTGTTATATCTTCAGCAATACTAATCCAAAACCAAGTCTTGAACATTTAATTCCTAACAATCCTCCCCTAAACTTGTGATTTACCCTAAATCATCAAGTTTCTAAATTAAATGATTACCTTGTGAGGATTCTTCCAAACACTATCTTGTTAGTCTTAGTCTTAGTCTTGTAGCCTTCATTTCTCCTGCTTGCTGATTTATTTTTCTCACTACCTCTCTCGCCATTTATAAGTCTTCATCAACTCTGAGCTTAGAAGCTAACATGACAAATAAAATTCCTTCTCTCAATGGATAGTCCTTCTCAATTAACATGTAGACATCCACTCCATCTTTTGTTGACACCTGATGAACACCACAAGTATCAAATAATCTCCAAGTAGTAGCAAGGTCATGGGCTTGAAACTTCCATAGAACATCTTCTGAGTCAGGTTCATACAAACTCTTCAGTTCCACCCATAGCTCCTTGTCTTTGTCTTCAATAGGATTTGTTGATTTGAACCTTTCTTGAACTAGACTCCAAAGTTTTTCCAAGTCTTCTCTATCAAATGCCTTTATTAGATCTTCAAAATACATGTAAACCTCTGATTTTCCTCCTACCCTGATAATCTTCTAGCCTTTTATAACCCTAGCTGAGTAAATTTCCCAGTCAATGATGGGATGTTTTGCTTGAGTAGGATCTACATTCAATGTCTCTGGAACTATCACCATCATGTGCTGAAGTTGTTCATCAGATAATCCCTCTACTATTTCTACTTCTTCAACTACTTGTTCTTCCTTTTCTTGCTCAGTCTTATGCTTCTTTGACTCCTCTAATTCTAACTGCTCACATGTTCTTTTATTACCTCTACTTGTCTCAACAGTTTCTATATCTCCTCTTAAGAAAATTTGAATATTCCTATATACATTAAAATACAATCTCTCTTTCTCTTCATAATACCTTCCTTTCAATTGCTTTTCTTTCCAATAGTCTTGATGTTTCAGATAGTCTTTCATGTATCTCATTTCTTGAGCTTTTGTAGGTTTCTTCTTTGCTGCTGACTTCTTACTTTGATGCTTCTTTAACTGCTCCAATAGGTCACTGATTGCACTCTCTTGTTCTTCAGTTGTAAATTGTGGCCTCTCTTCTTCTTGCATCTTTGCTGCTAATTCCATATCAGCCTATTCTTGAGCAATTCTTTCTTCTTCGTCACTGAGTATATGTTCAACCATGAACCTTGCAATTCTCTCCTCTTCAGCTACTTTTGCTTCTTCTTCAGCTTGAAGTCTTGAAGCAAGTTCCTGATCATAAGCAATTTGAGCTTGAGATTTCTTGCTTATTTTCTTTGATGGCTCACCTTCAATCATCATAGCTTTTCCTTTGTCAATTCTTTGTCTTCTCATGTAGACTACACCAGCAGTACTAATCCCTGTTCCAGCAGTACCTATTTGTTCACCAGCAGTACCTTGTTCATGACCTTGATGAGCTTCTTCCATAGGTTCATCTAACCTCCCCTAAGCATCAGAACCTTCTTGGACCAATGAGACATTGGGATCTTGATCTAACTTTGCCATCTTCCTCCCCTGTTTGGAAGACTCCTCACCCATGTCATCATCTTGAACATCATCTGAGCTAGAAGAGCTTGAGGATTCCACCACCTGAATTGATCTTTTTCTCTTGAGAGTCTTTACTTGCTGCTCCAACTTATTCACTTTCAAGATTAGTTTGGTGTAGACTCTTCCAAAGATTTTCTTGGTGGTCTTGAGCTCATCCTCCAAGCCATTAACTTTATGTGTCGATCTTGTACACAAGTCCATCAATTTATTTAGTTTAATACTGCCCTCAGTACTTCCTGATGTGTTATCTTCAGGGAGAGGTGCATCATGGGGCATAGACTCAAACTCCACCAAAAGGTGAGCATCTGAGCTACCCATTTGTTCCATTTGGCTTGGGATTCTACCACTTGTACTGGGTTCAAAAGAACTTGGTACAATAGGTGTTGCCATAGGTTGGGTCTTACTGATGTTACCCCTTTCCTGCCCAACTTATAAGCCTGAGACAATAGGGGCAGCCCTTCCTATACTGACATAGTTAGCCTCATCTGCCTCTTGGGAAGTGGTAGGAACTCTGTGCTGAGGAACACTAGAACCCTCTCTGGTAATAGTCCTAGGAGGTGATAAAATTGGTTGTGAGGCTGTTTATGATGAACTGGTGGGTGTGTGTTGGGTGTCAACTGGGGTTGTTCACCCTTCACCCTGTACCTGCAACATTGTATCAAAAAGAGGCACTTCCACCCCACTATACCCCTTTGAGGCCATCCTCATGTTACTAAAAAGTTTTTGGGTAAGTGTTGGGGTTGGATAAACAGTTTGGTGAGGTAGAAGCTGACTTTTCCTCATATTAAAAATTGTTTGAATAAAACGTGGATACAGTAAAAATTTTGATTTGCTATCCACATTCTTTATCATACCTTCAAAAATAAGTTTTGAAAAACTATAAGTCATATTAGTTGATAAGCAAATGAGAGCTGTTGCAGTATTGCTACTGAACTGTTCCAATGAAGTTTTCTTTGGACTCATACAATGAAGTATGGTATGAATGAAAAACCTCCATTGTGGGACAAAACAACCTTTTTGAAAAGTTAAAGATTGAGATGTGGTGTTATACCCCATTCTGGATAAAGTTTGAAAATTTTCAGTATTTGGCAAATCACTAATACCATTGTCATCTGCTATTTGGAGATGCCTCCTATCAGATGATCCAGTAAGAGTGATGGTTTTGCCATCAACTGTTGCGTTAAGCTCTTTGTCTCTAGTCTCAATAGTTTTGACAGTAAGAGTCTGCCAAAACTGCTTGATTTGGGAGACATAGATAGTAGCGTTTAAAGATAAAGCATACCTTATATGAGTTGAATTCAAAAAGTCTACTATCTGATGAAAGTGGGCACCCTCCTTTGTTTTCTCCAAAAATGCCACCATGTTATGTTTGTCGACAAAGGTTAAATTAGCCATAATGATCAGTAAAAGTTTGATGTAACTGCTGGGATTTGACTGATTAGGTAATAAAGTAGGTTGAGTAAAGCGAATTGAGAATTTATATAAGAATGCTTAGGGTTTCTATTGGATCGACTTCAATAAAAGATAACTTTAGATTGAAAAAAGTTAATAAAGTAAATTAAAATTGAAAATATCCAATTTAGAAATCCCTTAAGTAAAGTAATTGACTAGAAAAATCTCAACGGTTATATTCAAAAAACGGTTATTACTCAACAGTACAAAAGGCTATCCGGCAGTACAAAGTTTAGCCTAGCAGTACTAACTTTTTCCTAGCAGTACTAAGTTTTGGAAAAACTTTGACGCAGCAATATAAACTCAATTTTTTGATTAAAACTATACTGTATACCAACATTTTGAAGGGATTAAGTGTAAAGTAGGACACTTAATCAGATTTCGGTTTAATTCAACCTTTGGTTGTGTGAGAACCGATAATTTCAGTTATAAATAACTGCCTGTGATAAGATAAACTCATTCAAAGAGCTTTCTTGACAGGGTTTCCACCTCGTGGCAGTTGTTGCCTCTAACACAAATGTGTTAGATTCATTGTTGCTCGCTATTCTCTTTACCAGATGTCCTTGGACTAACACATTATACTTAGAAAAGTTTAAAATGGTAAAGAGTAAGTTAGATCAGTTACTATCTGACTAACTATACCATCAATTCATATGCGAAAATATCATAATTAGATTTCAAGATATTCTTTTTAAAGTGTCTCTCAACTCAGGTATAAAACCTTTGTCAAGGGATCCCCAAATTCTTTCGATCATCAATCAATCATGTCAGCAACCATATCACCACTTGCTTCTCACACATTGCAAACTCCATAACCTGCAAATGTTAGTCCAAAACCAAGAAAACAAAATGGAAAACATTTGCTTCATAGTAGTACAAAATATGACTAACAGTTCAAACATAACAGTCTTAATTTGCACTAGCAATACAAATTATACACAGTAGTACTAATTGACATTACTAGCAGTACAAATCCATTTTCATGTACAAAAACACAAAGATTAAAAACTTTAAGGATTAAGCATTCCAATACTTGCTACCAAGTATTGAAACCTCCCAACATCAAAAGCTTTAGTGAGAAAATATGCAAAATTGTTATCAGTATGAATTTTAACAACCTGTACTAGCTTTTTCTCATTGCAGTCTCTTATAAAATGATGCCTAATCTCTATGTGTTTTGTTTTAGAGTGTTGAACTGGATTTTTAATAATACAAATTGTACTGCTATTGTCAATGTAAATCATGGTATTCATAAAATTATACCCATAGTCAAGCATCTGATTCCAAATCCATAGAACTTGACCACAGCAACTAGCAGCAGCCACATACTCAGCTTCAGTTGTAGAAGTGGCCACAATAGTCTGATTCTTGCATTGCCATGATATCAGCCTACAACCTAGGAACTGACAACCACCTATTGTTGATTTCCTATCCAGACTAGCACCAGCATAGTCACTGTCTGAGTATGCCACCAGATCAAAAGGAGATCCCCTAGGATATCATAGACCCAACTTAGGTTGACCCTTGAGGTACCTAAAGATCCTCTTCACAGCAACCAAATGTGAAGCCTTGGGATTGACTTGAGGCACATGCACACATGGCAAACATAATATCTGGTCTTAATGAAGTGGGATACATCAAGGACCCAATCATGGACCTGTAGGTGTGTACATAAATATTTTCACCATTTGAATCTTTGAGCAAAGGTTTCTATGGATCAACAGGTGTACTTGCCACTTTTCCATCAGTAAACTGAAACTTCCACAATATCTCAGTCACATATTTATCTTGACTGATAAATATGCCTTCAGTTGTTTGCTTCACTTGCAACCCCAAAAAGAAGGTGAGTTCACCCATGGAACTCATTTGAAACTTATCGTGCATAAGTTTCTCAAATTCAAGACACATCTCCTTCTTTGTGGATCTAAAAATGATATCATCCGCATAGACCTGTACCAGCAAAATATCTCCCTTGTTCTTCTTAATAAACAAGGTCTGATCAATCTTGCATCTATGAAACCCATTCTCCAATAGATAAGTAGCTAAAGTTCCATACCAAGATCTAGGAGCTTGATGCAATCCATAAAGAGCTTTTACCACCTTATATACCTTGTCCGGATGTTCAGGATCTTCAAAGCCTGGAGGTGGAGAAACATATACCTCTTTTTCAATAGTACCATAGAGAAAGGCACTTTTGACATCCATCTGGTAAACCATAAACCCCATGAAAGAAGCATAAGCTAAGAATAATCTTATGGCCTCAATCCTAGCTACAGGTGAAAAAATCTCTTCATAATGAATTCCTTCCTCTTGTGTATAACCTTAGGCTACAAGTCTTACCTTATTCCTGATCACTATCCCCCTTTCATCTTTCTTTTTTCTGAATATCCACTTAGTACCAATAACCTTCATACCCTTAGGCAAATTAACCAGCACCCAAACCTTTTGAATTTTCAATTGTAAAAGCTCCTCTTGCATAGCTTTCACCCAGCTTGAATCCTGTAAGGCCTTAAGTATGTTCTTGGGTTCTTCTTGTGAAAGGAAACATACAAACAGACATGTATTGGCATCTTCATGCTTTTTCTCTTCATAAACTGCACTGAGAAAGCCATGTTGATATGAATTCATGGTCTACCTTCTATTCTTAACACCAGACTGTATATCTCTAATCACATTTTCTAGGGAGTGATCCTTGTGAATTCTTATGTGTGGAGTTGTAGGAACTTGATAAGTAAGTGGCATGTTATTGATATCCACTTCATCTTCTGAGAAGTCATCAGCAGTAGTAACTGGTGGGCTAGTAGGGTTAACATATTGCCCAACAGTACTAACATTAGTCTCAGTAGTACAAACCCCATTTGTACTGCCTTTAGGATTCTCTTGTTCTTCAACACTACTGTTGGGTATACCTCTAACACTAAAATGTGACAACATATTTGGGATTACATTAGCTATATTGTTAGGCACAAACACAAGGACTAGAACCGTCATTTATGTAAAGTCTTGTGTAAGTTAGCCTTTATATACCCTCCTAGACATCACTAGGAGGGTGAGCCTTGTTTTTTGTGTATTTCACTTTCCTTTTTATCAATAACAAGACCAGGTTCATTCTCTCTCACACTAATCTCTCTCTCTAACATCTAACCATGGAGATGATGTTCTATCATCATCCAAAACACGATCCAACAATTGGTATCAGAGCCAAGGTTTTAGTTTTGGTTGATTTGTTGTGATTTTCTTCTTGTCAAAAGCGTATTTCTTATACTGGTAGACCAATACTTTCACTGTTTACATACCTTTTGGTCCGATTGTATCAAAACAGTCAGTTAAATAATAATCTTTCATCATATGTGTTTCATATCTGTTTTACTTGAGGTCTTGTATAAGTCCAAGTTAATAGTTATGTCACAAGTTATTTTTTTTTTGTGACTGATTTGATTATTCCCGTGAATATTAAGTCGTCGGAAAATATTATCTAAATGGTGTTCGATAAGTGGTCAGATGAAGCAGTTCATTACTGGTCAGAAAAAGGGTTCGATAGATGGTCGGATAAAACTGGTCGGAATCTGGCCGGAAATTTTGGCCGGAAAAGTCATCGGAAGGCTTTTATCGCAATTGCTTGTATAAGTAATTGCGATAAACCCTTTTTCATTGCAAATGTGGACCGTTATCGCGAATGCTTTATTGCAAATGCAATCTTTATCACAAATGCGATTTTTATCGCAAATGCAACTTTTATCGCCAATGTGACATAAGACTACTTATCGCAAATGGTTTTATCGGGTCAATGGTCAACAGTCAATGGTCAACGATCAAACTTTTCAAAATTAAAAGAGAAGAAAATAAGATGAAGCAAACGACTCAAAAAGACTCACGTGAACCCATCATCAGTCATTGCCAACTATTAACAACAATAAAAGAAGATGAGGGAGATACGTGACCAGAATCAACACCACCAACTTTAACTAAAATCTAATCATACATCCAATCCCATCTCATCACAGATTATCACTATTTGCTACATCAAGTCCCTTCACCATCACCTCACAGCCTCACAACATAACCGACAAAATCCCACATTCAATCTACCAAAACCTGAACTATCCGAACATAAAGAATGACAAACAAGAAAAATACCTACTTGAGGCCATTATCAAGACCTGAATATGAAAAATACTTGAGTCTTTCGTGGGTTACCAGATTTGAACAGTGGTATACAGTTGAGATTGGTTTTTTTGTGTGTTTATATTCAATCGATCTATTGTGTTCGATTAGGATTTTTTTTTTCTTTTTTTTTTTTTTTTTTTTTTTGTGATTGATGAGATTAGGTTTGTGTTGTGTTGTGATTTGCTGACTGCGAGTGAGCAGATAAGATGGAGGGGGGCGGATAAGTTATGAGATTAGGGTTGGGGTTGTGTGTTATTTTTATCCTTAAACACCCATATAATTAGGGTTGGGATGGTTTTAAAGCATTTGTTTTGGATCGGGTTATTAAGTTGCGGACCCGAGTATTTTAACTCTTATGGATTGGTCCGGATTTTTTTGTTAGGCTGATATGAGATTGTGGACTGAAGTGAATGTAAGCGTGGATTGGGCTGAGAAGTTAGTGAATCCGAATTTATTTAACACTTGTGGCTGAAAATTTAATTATCAAATGTATTCTTTATACATTGTGATAATTTATTTTTGTTACAATTGTTGATTAAACGAAGTGGTATTTTGGTTATCAATTTTCACAGGGATATGTTTTTGATAAGATCGGGATAAAACCATTATCAAAGTTCACATAACCAAGTAACGAAGGCTAGTTTTTGAGCATATAACCGCAAGATGTGACTACGGCGTTAATTCATTATTATTTATTTGAGGTTGAAGTGGAATTTCACGGGTGCGTGTACTTAGTATCTTGAAGATATCGGGGTTGGTTGGATGTATGATTCTTCGAGATCCTTGTTCGAGCTTATAACCGTTAGAATGATTACGACTTGAGTTATCTAGTTATACCTGATGTAAGGAGTTACGTTGTTGTGCTCACAGTGTATAGCTATCACTTTAAAGGAGTTACGTTGTAGTGCTCAAGTGTCACAAAAAGCTGTGGATAATTCGAGAGAAGTTCATATACAGTCAAGGAAGGTTGGATGGGTATATGATTATACCTTTATTGAAATTCTCAGTATAGGTTCTTAGTCAGAAAATAGTGCAAGTTTAAGTCACAAGTTTGGGTTATTTTACTTTAGTCTCGAGTTCGTAATACTGGGTTTTCTCCATCAGCAGTTGACTCTCACGGGCTATTTTTGGTACTTCACACATCTTTGACTAATTGGACATACAGGGTTTACGCTGCCTCCGTTTCCATCGTAACCATAGTGTGTATGCTTCCGATTCCGCGAAGACATCGTGGGGGAAGAGAGAGTAGATGTACTTTGACTTTTCTTGCATTTTTTGCGGAAAACACTCTTTTTCCAGATGTATCTGCATTCAGGGGGAAGAAATGTGCACATCGAGGACGCATAACAGACTCACGTGATCGAGCTTACAGTTTTAGTACTACCGGAGAGATGTCCACAGAGATGATCAGTGGTTAAGTTTTGTTATTTTGGTGTTATCATTTCAACTTTCGCAGGTTGTGATGTGCGAAGTAGCCCACTTATGTGAGAAGATATTGCTGATTTCTTGCATGTTATCCCCGAACGGATTTTCCGCATTGAGCATAATCGTTACTGAGTACTAGTCAGATTTACTTGGTGTGGTTTACGATGTCATCTACAAATTCCGCTGCGTACTTAAAACCTTCAAAAGTTAGAAGACATGTTAACTACATCAAAGTTTCGAATCTATTGAAGACGGTTGTCAGTTTGGGGGGAAGCTGATTCAGAAACTTCACCAAAAAGAAGAATATGAAGAAGCCATTAAAGACATGCAGCATGAATTGGGGGAAAGTTAATCCAGTTCATGTATATTACATCATTTGACTACAAGTGAAGAAAAGTTCTCAAGCCGAGGTACAAGATGAAGAGAAAGAGCGTCAACTGTAGTCATCCTCAGCACTTGAGGAGCTTATGAAGACCTTTCTTTATTTGTATTTTTACTTGTAGGAAATGATGTAAGTAATCCCATATGTTGCCACATTGTGGGAAGATTGTTGGGTATGCCTCTAACACTAAAATGTGACAACATATTTGGGATTACATTAGCTATATTGTTAGGCACAAACACAAGGACTAGAACCATCATTTATGTAAAGTCTTGTGTAAGTTAGCCTTTATATACCCTCCTAGACTTCACTAGGAGGGTGAGCCTTGTTTTGTGTGTATTTCACTTTCCTTTTTATCAATAACAAGACCAGGTTCATTCTCTCTCACACTACTCTCTCTCTCTAACATCTAACCATGGAGATGATGTTCTATCATCATCCCTGACCTCCCGATTCACAATATATCATCCAAAACACGATCCAACAACTACCTTCATTGTTTCCATCTTTAGAACCCTTCTTGTTTGCATCATTTCAAGGTTCAGAGCTTGGGGAGCTCTTGATCTCATCCTTTGAAGATGAATCAACACTATTCCATATTGGCATCGGTATGCGATCTTGATCATTCTCCTTTTCCAAGCTTGGTTCACCTGTTACAACACTATCTTCTGAATCTGCAAAATCATTAGAATATGTTCCTGCAACAACTGGTACATAGTTCATAGATTGTGTTAGAGTATCAAGATCAAAAAACCATTTTGGACCTTCACCTGCAACATTAGACTTATTCTCTAAAAACTGAACATGCAGGTTTTCCTCTACTTTCCTCGTTCTTATGTTGTATACCCTAAAGGCTTTGCTGTTTAATGAGTACCCAACCAAGGAACCCTTATCTGATTTTTCATTAAATTTTCCCAAATAGTCTAAGGTATTAAGAATAATGACATGACATCCAAATGGTCTTAGAAAACCTAAAGCAGGTGTTCTTCCTCTAAATAGTTCATATGGTGTCTTGTTGTGAGGTTTGACTACTAAAACCATGTTTTGCACATAACAAGCAGTATTAACTGCTTCAGCCCAAAAAGTGATGGGCAACTTAGAATTAGCTAACATGGTCCTAGCAGCCTCTATTAGTGTTCTATTCCTCCTTTCAGCAACCCCATTCTGCTGAGGAGTTCCAGCTATACTAAACTCTCTGTTAATACCTTTTTCTCTACAAAATTCATCCATAACTCTATTCTTAAACTCAGTCCCATGGTCACACCTGATGATTCTCACTTTCTTGTCAACTAGATTTTCTATTTCAGTTATAAAAGTCTTAAGAATGCTAGTTGTCTCATCCTTAGATCCTAGAAAGAAAACCCATGTGAATCTACTATAGTCATCAGTTACCACAAGACAGTACTTCTTATGCTGAATACTACTCACAGATGTAGGACTAAACAAGTATATATGAAGCATAAATAAGGGTTGAGTAATAGAGTTCTGGGTTTGGGGCTTACAAGAAGCTTTGTGTTGTTTGCCTTTGAGACAAGCAACATAAGTTTGGTCATTTTCAAAACGTTTTTGAGGCAAGCCTCTTACCAAACCATCTTTAACAATCTTAGTTATGGTTTTAAAGTTGACATGACAAAGTCTCCTATGCCAAAGCATTGACTCCTCCAATGTGGCTTTTGCAACAAGACAAGTGAGAGCCTCTTTAGGAACAATTTTCTTCATGTCAGCACTGTACATATTGCATTTTCTGGGAACTTTAAGTAGTACCTGACTTTCATCAGGTAACTTAAAGTCTGGAGAAAGAACAAGACATTCAGTGTCTGTAAAAAGAACTTTGTTCTTTTTTTCGCACATTTGTGAGACACTAAATAGGTTATACTTGAGTTCGTGCACAAAATACACATCTTCAAAGTCAAGTTTACCGGTTTTCAAAGTACCTTCACCAGTAATCCTGCTACCAATTCCTCCCCCAAAGGTAACATATCCTCCATCCTTTGGTGTAAAGTCTGAGAGGTAAGACATGTTCCCAGTCATGTGCCTAGAGCATCCACTATCTGCATATCCTTGATCTCCTTCATCATCTTGTGGATGTCCCTGCATATTAAATAAAGGAAATTAGTTTCCTTTGGGGACCCAAGCCATTACAGACTTGGATCTGCCTCGTGCATCAATGTAATCATATTTCTTTAATTTCATTGATGCACCATTGGGTTTGATAGGTCTCCATACCCAACATGCTGAGGCCTTTACAGCATTTACCCCATTTTTCCAAGTAGTGTTTCTTGGCCTAGCAGTACTAACTGCTGGCCTAGCAGATTTTAACCTTTGGGTTCCAAAATTTGTTGTGAAGCACTGCTTTCTTGTAAAAAGGTTTGTGAACTGTTTGTTGTGCATTTTTAGAAAAACTTGAAGATGGTTTTGCACTTGAAACTGTTTGTTTAGGGTGAACAGTCTTAATTGGTCTGGCAATACTAACTGCTGGTCTAGCAGTACTAACTGGTTTAAGGCCAGACTTCATTAAAATTGCTCTGGGAGTCACACTATTAACACTAGGGTGGGATTTTCTTGAAAAATTATTTAAGTTCACCCTTTCATTCATATTCCTAAGGACCCTTTTATTCCCTGTAACCATCCTTTTCCCTTGATGGTTATTGCAAAAAGCATGTAGGTGGTCAAAGATACCACAAGAAAAGTAAGCCTTGTTGTACATGACAAAGTCAGTGCCTAGTTGTTGGGATTTGAGATTGTTCCAGTTTCTCTGGTTTCCCCTAAGCTTGTTTGTGGACCTATACAACTCAGCATATCTAACTGTTGGCCTAGCTTATTTTAATTGTTTTCTAGGTTTAACAGTTTCAATTTTAACCACCTTAGGAACAACAGTTCCTTTTTGCTTTTATACAACAGGTTTAGTCACAATCTGATCCTCATCATCAGATTCCCTGTGAAACCCCAAAATTACTATAATCCGAAATGACTAAAATGCCCTCAAATTTGAATTTTAAGAACTTATGAAAATTATGAAAGTAATATCATTATACTTAACCTAAAATGATTATGTCCTAAGTTAACTAATGAATTAAGCTCCAAATAAAAACATTACACTATAAGTAAGATGTACAAAATAAAAATCCTACATCTAACTAAGCTAGTCGACATTCTATGTGTTACAATCTTCAAAATTTTTGGCTAAGTATCAAATCAAGAAGATAAGAACACATTAAAACTTGTTTGATATCATTCCTTAAATCTTGGTCCTTTCCCTTATTAACAAAATCACAATACACGGTTTTGATATCCCCTATATACCGACTTTTTATTTTCACCTTCACCAAAACCCTAAAATCTCTCCATTCCATCTCATTGAATCGGTTCAAAAGAAAACAAACCAAGAAACCCTAAAATTTTCTTGTGCTATTCAATCCAAAGGAAGAAGAAGAAGCAAGGTTTGATCATTGTTCTTGCTTAATTCGTATCATAAGGTAATCATATACACATCTAAGTTAATCCATTTGAATTATGAACAACACCTAATCGATCCATATCATTTTCTTGTGTTTCTTTTCATTCGTACCACACAAGAAGAAGGAAGGAGAAAGTTGGTGATCCGTTCTTGTGGTTTTCTTGTTCCTTCGATCACGCTACGAGGGTAAATTTTTATCATCCTTCTTGTTGATTCTTGTTTTTGTTTCCTTGTTGTTATGGTCGTTTAATATACTCATGAGATAAGAGAAAAGATCTCATAAAATGATAACATGTATACATAAAATAACGAATATAAGCACCCTATTATGAATCGACTTATGTATATGAATCTGAATTCTAATTGTTAGGAACATGTTATGATCATGTAAGAATCTACCAATATATATGTTACTTCATGTATAAGTGTTTTGTATCAATTGGAAATTTGTTAGAATGAAAAACCCTAAAAGATCACATAAAATAATGAACATTGCTGTTGTCCCCGAAACTTTGGTCTAATTGATTCGATTGTATCTAAATGATGTGAACGTATTTTTTAGTGTTTCTGGAGTCTAAAATTAATTTTAAGAAAAGAGATCTCTGGAAAACTAAGCCTTGTAATTTTTAGAGGTCGGGAAGGTACACTTTTTGATTTTATTAGTTCGAGTGTCAAAACTGAATTCGCATGTCTGGAAATTCAGTCCGGGTTTTTGATTTTTAATTTGCAAAACATGTCGAATTAGAGGATTTCCTTTTATAGGATTAATATTAAATATGTATAGCACTTACTGGATTTTTATAGATTTTTATGAATTATTTAAATGGGGTTTTGAAATACAAACTTTTCGGGTGTCAAATCTGAACAGAAATCTGGACGAATTGGCTTAAGGGATTTTTAAACTATAGTAATACTACTCAATAAAATCTGTAAAAATTATATAAAATACTCAATACATATGGGTACATCTGGGTAAAATTATAGAATTTTATGAGCTGGTTTAAGGTGTGTAAAAAAATTAGCTAAAGTCTGGTCTGTTCAAGGTTAAAATCTTAGTAATAGTTAAAAGGGGCTAAATAAGGGTTTTGTGTATTATTAAGGGTTGAACTTATCTTTTTTTAAACTAAAAGGACTTAACTTGTTAAAACATATAACTTTATGATATTTACATTTTATACCCTAATTTTACCATAATGACACTATAATCCTTAAACTTGTTATATTTGCATAATAAACCCTAAACTTATGAAAACTACACTATGAACCCTAAACTTGTACAAACATCATTGTGAATCTTGAACTATTAGTATTGTCACATTTGATACCTTAAACTTGAGTAAATGATAAATTTGAATGTTAATAACTAATGTTACTAAATATGGAAACTTACTATTTTTGGAAAGTTACTAAATATGGAAACTTGCTATTTTTGGAAAGTTAACTAATATGGAAAGAAAACTAAAATGAAACCTTTATGACTATGAAACTTATAAGAAAACTTATGATTACTGTAGATCGGGTGAAGAAGGAGTGATCTTCTGCTTCTTTTCATTTCATTGCTTGCTTGTGTGCTTTGTTAAGGTACAGATATTCTTTCCCTTCTCAGTAGGGATATTTCCATTGATCCTATGCCTGACATGATTCCCTTTATTTGATTCATGACTTTCATTGTATGATTTTCATTCTTGTTTATTCAGTCTGACATTTATTTAAATGTCTCTGCCATGCTTACTTGAGTTACTATCTTGTTTCTCCTGCCATGCTAGTTTGTTATTGTTGTATGCTATGATAGATCTGTGCCTGAGCTTACCTAGTTATGGAGGTACCATGACCATGTATTTCATGGCACCTTAGGCATGACACTCCTGTAGAGGTGTGATAGATCTACGGCGTTCCCCCTTATGTTATGATTTATTTTGCATGCACTATTGGCCAACCTTATATGTGTGCTTAGTCTAGTACTGACATACATACTTATGTTAGGGAGCGTATGGATGCATCCTAGGTTTTATATTTTATGTGATTATGGTGACCAGGTGGTATGTGCCTTGCACTCCTTCTCACATTTTTATTTTATTTACTTAGAGGTCTCCCCTCTTCGTATACTTGTATTGTTTTAGTATGATTTGATAGATTATGTATGGAGTTCTTATGGCACATCCTTAAATGAACCTTTCTTTGTTTTCATTTCGTTTCCTTAATTCATTTTCTATCTAGTTCTCATGCACTCTTGATTCTTAGTTCTCCTTCATGATTATGCTTTTCGTTTTGTATTCTTATTTCCTTCGTTGCTTATGCTTATTTACCTTTATGTTTATGTTTCGTATATATATCTGTTCACTGGGCTTTTTAAGCTCAGCCGCATGTTTTCTTTTCTGATGCGGCAGGTAATAAGTGGGGCGACGGGCTTAGGAATGAGAGAGAGTAGGACCTAAAAGACCTATTTATTTGTCATTTCATTGTCCATTGTTTCGGACTTTCATTTATTTCTGTACTTGAATATTATTTCTTTACTTTGGTTTGTTTTGGTTAACCCACTATGCATTTGGGATTATCTTTTGGATATTAGTCTTGATGTTCGAGACTTAGTTATTTATTTCGAGACTTAGTTATTTATTTAAAAGACTTCCGCTTACATTATGTATGCTATGTATGACACCATAATGTGATATCTTGACCTTGTCGGGTCGGGGTGTTACAGTTATGGTATCAGAGCGACTGGGTTTGACCTGTAGATCCTTAGAAATGACCTGTGAGGATATTGGGTAGACACTAGGCTTTCCGTTTGACGCGATCTCTCTTTTCACATTTTGACCCTTACGCTTGTTTTGTGTTTTTGTCTCGTTTATGACCTTTCAGATGGTGAATACTCGTCAGAATGAGTTTGAGGAACCCTTTGGTGCTGCTTTTGATGCAGCAGTTCAGTGAGTTGTTGATGCGTTACTTCCCGGTTTGACTGCACGCATCACGGAGGAGATTAGGAGGAACACCGCTAGTAGTAGTGGTAATGGTGGTAATGGTAGTGGTGGTGGTGATGATCCACCAGTGTCGATCCATGTGTGGTTGGAGCGGTTCGTTAAGTAGAAACCGCGTTCGTTTAGTGCTGCTACTGCTCCTGTGGAGGCGGAGAATTATATATCTCACATTGAGAAGATATTTGAGGTACTTGGCTGTGACGATGGGTTTAAGGCACGTTTGGCTAGTTACAAATTTGAGGGAGATGCCCTCAGTTGGTGGAAGGCATATCGGTTGGCTAAGGGAGGTGATGAGTTTGTTGCTGGGTTATCATGGGCTGAGTTTCGGGAGATATTCTTTCTTCAGTACATCCCTCAATCAGAGAAACAGAAGTTTGAGCGTGACTATCATCATATTTTCCAGTTGGATAGGGAGTCGAGTGCGGAGTATATGAAGAGGTTTGTGAGACTTGCGGGTTTCTTGGGTAAGAAGGCTGGGACTTCGGAGGAGCAGGCTCTGCATTTTAAGTGGGGGTTACGTGATGAGTTGCTGGATGGTATTCTGAATACTGATTTTACTGATGTGGCACAAGTTGCCAATGCGGTCCGTAATAAGGAGTTGATGCAAGAGAGGTCTAGACGTGGGGTGAAGAGGACTCATGAGAGTGATCATCAGCAGGCTCAGGGTAATAGTCAAAGGAATGTTGTTTCGAGGGGTAATGAGTTTCGGGGTAATGGCAGGCGTGGTAACAACAACAGTGGGCAGAATCAGCGGTCAGGTCGTGACCAACAGTTCAAGGGTCAACAGAGTCTTGGTAATCAGCAGGGTAATCGTGGTGCTACTTCTTCAGTGGGGCAGAAGAATGTGGGGGAACAGCTTCCACCTTCTCCTATTTGTGTTGAGTGTGGGAAAAATCATCCTGGTCGTACTTGTTATAAGGCTACTGGTGCCTGTTTTAGTTGTGGTGAACTTGGACATCGGGTTAGGGATTCTCCGAAGGCGACTGGCACCAACCGTGGGAATGGAAATGGTGGGCAGCAGGCTTCTTAGGGCCGAGTTTTTGCACTAACCAGGGATCAGTCTGCGGGTACTTCTGGAACTGTCTCGTCTATATATTTGATCGTCCCATTTTTGTTTTATTTGATACTGGCGCTACACATTCTGTAATATCTACTACATCTACTAAACACATTAATACGACCGCAATACCACTAAACTATGCTTTATCTATAGCAACACCAATGAAAAATTCCGTGACCATTACTCATGAATACGTGAATTGTCCTCTTCGTTTCGACGATAAAGTTCGCTCTACAAATCTTCTTCCTCTAGATATTTATGACTTTGATGTAATCTTGGGTATGGATTGGTTGTCGTGGCATCGAGCTACGATTGACTGCCATACCAGGCGCGTGATTTTTGGTGATCCTTGTAATCCTGAATTCGTCTACCAAGGTTCTCAGCTTGGTAAACCTATTAAAATCACGTCTGCTATGAAAGCTCGTTCTCTTCTGACACATGGTTGTGAAGGTTTTCTGGCTTCGATTAAGGATTCATCTTCGGAGATTTCTAGTATGGAGAGCCTTTTGGTTGTTCGTGAATTCCCATATGTATTTCCTGATGAACTCCCAGGTATGCCGCCTGAGCGCGAGGTTGAATTCTCGATTGATTTAATTCCGGGTGCTGAACCCATATCCAAAGCTCCTTATCGTATGGCTCCTGTTGAATTGAAAGAATTGAAAGAGCAGTTGCAGGAACTGCTTGAATCTGGTTTTATCCGTCCCAGTGTTTCTCCGTGGGGTGCTCCGGTGTTATTTGTTAAGAAGAAGGACGGGAGCATGAGACTATGTATTGACTACCGTGAGCTTAACCGTATTACCATTCGAAATCGTTATCCGCTTCCCCGCATCGATGATTTGTTCAAACAACTTCAGGGAGCGAAATTCTATTCTAAGATCGATTTGAGGTCTGGATATCACCAGCTGCGTGTGAAAGAGCAGGATATTCTTAAGACCGCATTCCGTACAAGATATGGCCACTATGAGTTCTTGGTCATGCCATTTGGGTTGACGAATGCTCCAGCGGTTTTCATGGATTTGATGAATCGGATTTTCCACGAATACTTAGATAAGTTCGTGATCGTGTTTATTGATGACATTTTGGTGTACTCTAAGACTAAGGAGGAGCACGAGAGCCATCTCCGTGTTGTTTTGGAGACTTTGAGGCAGAAGAAGTTGTACGCCAAGTTTTCCAAGTGCGAGTTCTGGTTAGAACAAGTTGCATTCTTAGGTCATGTCGTTTCCGCAGATGGTATCACCATGGATCCGGCTAAGGTTGAGGCTATCACCAAGTGGCCAAGACCGACCAATGTGACTGAGGTCAGGAGTTTTCTTGGACTGGCTGGTTATTACAGGAGATTTGTTGAGGGTTTTTCTCGTTTGTCGTTACCGTTGTTTCTGCGTCGATTCTTACTCTACCATCAGGTTCAGGAGGTTATCAGATCTACAGCGATGCTTCGAAGAAGGGTTTGGGTTGTGTTTTGATGCAGCATGGGAAAGTGATTGCATATGCTTCTAGACAGTTGAAACCGTATGAGGCGAACTATCCTACTCATGATCTTGAATTAGCTGCCGTTGTCTTTGCTTTAAAAATCTGGAGGCATTATCTTTATGGTGAGAGTTGTGATATATTCACTGACCATAAGAGCCTGAAGTATATCTTTACCCAGAAGGAATTGAACATGCGACAGAGACGTTGGTTGGAGTTGTTGAAGGACTATGACACTAATATTCAGTATCACCCTGGGAAAGCCAATGTTGTGGCTGATGCTTTGAGTCGTAAGTCGGGAATGATTGCTAATCTTGACTTTGAGCCGAGGATTCTTAATGACTTAGAGCTTATGGAAGTTGAGCTGTGTGTTCGGGGTCATGATGGTTTTTGGGCTAGTTTGAAGGTGGAGTCTGATTTGATGTTGAGGATTAAGGAAGCTCAGAAGGAAGACGGTGAGTTATGGGCTATTGTACAGAATGTTGAGGATGGTGAACAGTCAGAATTTCGTGTGGATGCGGATGGTGTCGTTTGGTTTGGAGATCGTCTATGTGTTCCAAATGATTCCACTCTTCGTGAGGCTATGCTTTCTGAGGCACATAGTTCTCCGTTCTCTATTCATCCAGGTTCGACTAAGATGTACCATGATCTTAAGCAACATTTTTGGTGGAATGGGATGAAGCAGGATGTAGCTCTGCATGTGGCCAGATGTATGACATGTCAGCAGGTTAAGATTGAACACCAACGTGCAAGTGGTCTCTTGCAACCTCTTGACATTCCTACATGGAAATGGGACGAGATATCTATGGACTTCGTTACCGGTTTACCTCGTACTCTTCGGAAGCATGACGCGATTTGGGTCGTTGTTGATCGTCTGACCAAATCTGCGCATTTTCTCCCCATTCGTGTTGATTATTCTGTGAGTCAATTGGCTAAGATCTTTCAGTAGGAAATTGTTCGATTACATGGTGCGCCGTCTTCTATTGTGTCCGATCGTGATCCTCGTTATACGTCTCGGTTCTGGAAAGGGTTACATAAAGCTTGGGGTACGCGGCTTAAATTCAGTACGGCATTTCATCCTCAGACTGACGGACAATCGGAGCGGATGATTCAGACCTTGGAGGATATGTTGAGGTCTTGTGCTTTAGAGTGGACAGGCCACTGGGATGATTATTTGTATTTGGTGGAGTTTGCTTACAATAATAGTTGGCATGCGAGTATCAGGATGGCTCCATTTGAGATGTTGTATGGGCTTAAGTGTAGAGCGCCGGTTTGTTGGAATGAGGTCGGGGAACGACTCATTGAGGGACCAGAATTGATTAGGATTACTAATGAGAAGGTGGTTGTGGCCAGAGAGAAGTTGAAGGAAGCTCGTACTAGGCAGAAGAGCTATGCTGACCGTCATCTTCGTAATGTTGTGTTTAACTCTGGTGATCGTGTTTTCTGGAACGTTTCTCCTTTTCGAGGCGTTAAGCGTTTCGGTATGAAAGGAAAGCTTAGTCCACGTTATATCAGTCCGTTTGAGATTCTTGATCGGGTTGATGAGGTATCTTATCGCTTGGCGCTACCTCCCCAGTTATCGCATGTGCATGACGTTTTTCATGTGTCACTTCTTCATGGGTATAATTATCATCCGCTTAATGTTGTATCTTGCCCGTTCGATCAGATTCGGGAAGATCTTTCGTATAGTGAAGAACCTGAGGCTGTTTTGGAGCGTCAGGAAAGAGTCATGAGAAATAAAACAATTCCGTTCGTAAAGATTCTTTGGAAGAACCATCCTGAGAGCGAGGCTAATTGGGAGACCGAAGAATCAATACGATCCAGTTATCCACATTTTTGTTTTTGACTTGGTACGTATTCATTTCAATATCGTTTTCGATTTCGTATTTCTATTTCAACTTCGTATTTCAATTTTTGAGGACGAAAATTTTATTTTAGAGGGGAAGAATTGTAAAACCCCAAAATTACTATAATCCGAAATGACTAAAATGCCCTCAAATTTGAATTTTAAGAACTTATGAAAATTATGAAAGTAACATCATTATACTTAACCTAAAATGATTATGTCCTAAGTTAACTAATGAATTAAGCTCCAAATAAAAACATTACACTATAAGTAAAATGTACAAAATAAAAATCCTACATCTAACTAAGCTAGTCGACATTCTATGTGTTACAAGCTTAAAAATTTTCGGCTAAGTATCAAATCAAGAAGATAAGAACACATTAAAACTTGTTTGATATCATTCCTTAAATCTCGGTCCTTTCCCTTATTAACAAAATCACAATACACGGTTCTGATATTGTAAAACCCCAAAATTTATATAATCTGAAATGACAAAAATGCCCTCAAATTTAAAATTTTGAGAACTTATGAAAATCATATAAATAACATTCATGATACTTAACCTAAATTGATTATATCCTAAGTTATGTAACGAATTCAGCTCCAAATAAGAACATTACATTATAAGTGAATCACAAAATAAAAATCCTACACTACAAGCCCTAAACTAGTCGATCCATATTATGTGTCCAACACAAAAATTTCGGCCCATATCTACAAGAATGAAGAGATAATCATGCATTCATTTGGCCCATAATGATAATTGATTCATGCCTTATTTACACAAATCATAATACACGGTTTCTCTAAAACCTTCATACCGAAAATTTCACAAACCCTAAATCCCTCTCCATCAAAAAATTTCGGCTGCCTCTCCTCTGTTCATTCTTGTCGATCCAAGCAGCAACCAAAGGAAGTTTTTGGTATTCTTGATTGTGTTCTTGTCCAAGGTAACCATACATGTCTAAATATTAATCCATTCGAATTGTTCCTAAGCCCTAATCGATCCATGTTTGTGTTTTCTTTTCTGCCATTCGTACCAAGAAGAAGAAGGAAGGAGGAATTCGTGGTGATTCAATCTTGTGGTGTTCTTGTCTTCGTTTGGTCTTCGAGGGTAATTTTTGTATCATCCTCTCTTATGAATCCTTGTCCTATTCGGTTCTTGTGATGTTCTTGTCGAGTTTTGATCACATAAAATGATAAGTTGTTACATAAAATAATGATCATGAAACCTTAAAACCCTAATATGTATGAATCGAATTGTGCTTATGAATCTGAATTTAATTGTTATGATTATGTTAAAACCTTGTAAAAATCGACCTAGACATGTTATAAACTCAACAATAATTGTTTTGTATCAAGAATTAAAGATTGGAATGAAAACCCTAAAAGACCACATGAAATAATAGACCAGTTCTGTCCAGGAAAAATTTAGCCGAATTGAACTGAGTATATCTAAATGATGGTAACGATTTTTTGAGAGTTTTTGGAGCCTAAAATTAAGTTCAATGAAATAGCTTTCTGGGAAAATTAATCTTGTAATTTTTAGAGGTCGGGAAGGAAACTTTTTGATTTTTAGAAAATTAAGTGTCAATAGGAATTCGTATGTCTGGAAAATCCGTCCGTGTTTTTGAATTTTAATTTGTAAACCGTGTCGAACTAGAAGACGCGCTTTGAACTGAGCAATATTTCATATGTTAGGTAATTACTAGAATTTTTGTAGATTTTTATAAATTTTCTAGATGGGGAAAAGAAATAGAAACTTTTCGGATGTTTCATCAGATACGATTCAGGGACATGTTGTGGAAATGGATTTTTCATTCATATTTATACTAGCTAATAAAATCTTGAAAAATTATGTAAAATACTTAAGAAATTGAGGTATCTGTGGTAATTTTTGGGAATTTTATTTCGGAGTTCATATATGGTTAATAAATTCGACTAAACATGACTAGTTCATATGTAAAATTTGTAAAAAGTGTAAAAGGGTTTAAAAAGGTATTATGTGTTTATTTCGTAAACTAAAGGGTCTAAATGGTCATTTTTCTAAAACTAAGGGACTTAACTGATGAAAACATGTAACTTGATAATATTTACATATTACACCCTAAACTTATTATAATTGCATATTAAACCCTAAAATTTTGGAAACTACTTTAAGAACCCTAAACTTATGTAAATGACATTATGAACCTTAAACCATTATCATTTTCACATTTGAATACTTTAACTTATTTAAATGATAACCTTGAATATTTCTTAATATGGGACCCTACTAAATATGGAAACTTGCTATTTTTGGAAAGTTACCAAATAAGGAAAGTTACTATTTTTGAAAAGTTACTAAATATAGAAGGTTGCTATTTTCGGAAAGTTACTAAAAATGGAAAGTTACTTAAAATGGAAAGACAATTAAGATGAGACCATTATGATTATGAAACTTATAAGAAACCTATGATTATTGTAGATCGGGTGAAGAAGGAGTGATCTCCGCTTCCTTTCATTTGATTTCTTTGCTTTTGGTTATGTGTTTTGTTAAGGTACAGATATTCTTTCCCTTCTCAGTAGGGATAATTCCATTGATCCTATGCCTGCTATGTTTCCCTTTATTTGACTCATGACTTTCATTGTAGTCATTCTATGTGATCACTTCTGACATTTATTTTAAATGTCTCTGCCATGCTATGCTTATTTGTTTGTCAAGCTTAATTGAGTTACTATCTTGTTTCTCTTGCCATGCTAGTTTTGATTTTGTATGATATGATATTCCGTGCCTGACCTTAACTAGTTCTAGAGGTACTAGGACCATGTCTAGGATAGCACCCTAGTCATGACACTCCCGTAGAGGTGTGATAGATCTACGGCGTTCCCCCCCCCTCTTATGTATATGTATTATAACGCATTTACTATTGGCTAACCTTATGTGTGCTTAGTCTAGTACTGACATACATACTTATGTTAGGGAGCGTATGGATGCATCCTAGGTTTTATGTTTTATGTGATTATGGTAACCAGGTGGTGTGTGCCTTGCACTCCTTCTCACACTTTTATTTTATTATTACTTAGAGGTCTCCCCTCTTCGTATACTTGTATTTGCTTTAGTATGATTTGACGGATTATGTATGTATGGAGTTCTTATGGTACGTCCTTATATGAACCCTCCTTTATTTCATTTTCTCTTGTTTCATTACTTATTCTGTTCTCATGCACTCTTGATTCTTAGTTCTCTTTGAAAATTCGTATGACTTTCTTGATTATACTTTCGTTTGGTATTCTTATTCCTTCGTTGCTTATGCTTATTTACCATTATGTTATGTTATGTATATCTGTTCACTGGGCTTTTTAAGCTCAGCCTCATTTCATTTCCTGTGGCAGGTTTTAGTTGGAAGTTGGGTTATGAGTGGAGAGTACTTTGGACTTAGAAGATCTTACTAGCTATCCTGGACTTAGACTTGACTAGAAGAGATTTGCATTTCAGACTTAGTATTTTGTTATTATCCTCATTTGTAACCTTGTAATTTTAGATTTTCCCTTGTAACCTTTGAAATTCTTTTGTATTAATTAAGTCATATGTAGGTCACTAATATCTCAAATACGCACACGTAAAAACCAAGTAAATACGTACTACTATTATATATTAAGCTACGCTAATAGAGAAAAGATAATAAGCTAATAAGATAAAGAGAATAAGATGAGAATAAGATGTAAAGGAAGGCTTTCAATATTCGAATGATTCAAGGACAAGGCTTGCGCATAATACATGAAAAACCAACAAGAGAAATGTTGCCTTAACACCTCTATTTATAGGCACAACACATAGGGCAACATTTCCATACATGCTTCTAGAAAGAAAATGAAAGAAGGGCCGGCCCATTGGACTTCTTACATGACCGGTCCTTAAAGCTAAAATAAATACCAAATCGTGCTACATATTAATTAAATGAACAAGACTTTTAAACGTGTTCCTAACAATCTCCCCCTAAGTCTTGATCATCAATGTTGCTTGACGTCTTCTTTGCTTCTTAGGCTTCCGACGTCTTTATAATCTTTGTTTCTTTGTTCTTGTTCTAGGATGATATGATGTTGTCTCGATCTGCCAATCTCCAACGTCTTCTTGTCTTCTCCATCATGCTCATATGTCTTTGACTTGTTTTCTGTAACTTGTTCTTACTTTTTAATCTTAAAGCTTGAGAAAGTTTGAAGTTCTTGAACTTTTGACTTTACTGTATTATAAGTTGGACTTTTGATGTTACTGAGTCTTTGAGAGAACATTTCTTCAAGATATAAGCATGATGGAGTCTTGATGGTCGAACTCCAGCTCCTCAGCAGCAGTAGCAGCAGCATCAGCACGAACCAACCGGTACTTACAGGCTCAGACTTGAGATCAGCAACAGCATAGTGTGAAGACTTTCTCAAATCCTAACCCAGACCGTTCTGAACCGGATTCCCCCGAAAGGGATAACACGGACACACCGAAGTGCACCCACGATTCAGTGAGTCACTGGAGATCACCCCACGACTGTAGACCGTTTGGAGCAAACACTAAGCGTAACCCAAAAGGAGTTACCGAAGTGACCTGCTGTCAGAGTTGTTTGATGTTGTTCTGGCAGGATTTCCATTCAATCATTGATAATCACAAATTGTGACTTCTCTCATGAATGTTCTCGGCAGATTGCTAAGATCTGCGAAGGACACTTTCCTAAGTTACAACTGATGCCCATGATCTAGAACACCAGAGTAATTCTAAGTGTACCTAAGAGATCTTTTATGAATCTCATGGCTCTAGACTCAATTAGTGCACATATGTTTGGTCATCGGAGGCGTGGAGCAGATTGCCTCCTTTTCAATATCAACACTCTCGTAATGAGAGGTCAATAGATTATGAAGGGTTCTCCGTGTGAATGAAACAAATGTCTTTTGAGAGACACTTGAGTGGCTTAGAAGGTTTATTAGTGCGTTACTGGGTCCATGACGTCTTTAGTCTTCAATACCGGTGATGCTCATCAACCAGTAGATTATGAATTGAACCCGGTGTCTGCCCTAAGGTTGAACAAATGGAGGGCTATTTCTTTTCACCCTTTTCTTTGCTTTTCTTTTTAATTCTTCAACCCCTTCTTTCTCCTTTCATTCATTTTCTCCTTTTTTATTATCATACCTAGGACTTTCTTGTTCTATACTATTGGTATTGTCCTTGGGTAGATCCCTCCGGCTCTGGCGGATCATAGGACGGTTTTCCCTAACCTTAGTCACCTTATAACTCCATGACTATCCTAATGATGCCATAAAACCAAAACCATTGAAAATCTCTCAAAGTGTCGATAATTTGTAAACACATTTTGTTGACACCTTGAGAGTTTGTTGATTTTCAGAAAGACTCCCCCTTAACATGTGCGCATAAGTAATAAATTTGAAATTTGCACATGCCGGAAAGAGTTGGCACTTTTGAATTGATTGACTTTCAATGAACCTGATCGTTGCGAGACACGCTTACATCACCAGTTAAACTGGCTTGAAATTATTACCCGTCCAGATCAGATTCAAAGATTATCGCTCGAAATCGGTACATTCTACTCAGACACGTCCTTTGCGAGACACGCTTACATCACCAGTTAAACTGGCTTGAAATTATTACCCGTCCGGGACATGTCCTTTCGACTACTGACTTTTCCTATCGTCAATTCGAGGGTCAAATCTGAGTTTGAGCACACGAGATTCCAGCAAATGAGACATCATATTTTAATCATCTTTTACTTCTCCCCCTCAAAAATAGCATACTCATGATGTTTTTTGGAAAATGTTTATGATTAAAATATGTTGTTTTTGAGTTTTAGGGAAGAATTTCAAGAACATTTATATTTTTGTGAACAAAGATTATATTTTCAAATACTCCCCCTTAACAAGGGAATACTTGTCCTTATGAGCAGAATGTTTGAAAAAAACTTTAGAAAACATTCTGGTTTTAATTCTGCTCATAAGTAAGAAGCTTTCGCTCCTTTTTCAGGATTGAGGCACTGAAGCGTACCTTAGGGTCCTTTTTTTGGGGTCCGGGTTATACACTGTTATGTGTGTACAAGCCGTTGTCATATACAGTCATATATAAGTAAGAATTATGAATGAATAATGAATAATGAAATCAAATTCTTACAATTAACCGCCTTTACCAAAAGTGGTGAATTGTGGATCTGTCCTCTGAAATAATCTGATGGCAAATGGAGGACGACCACCAACATATGTTTCCAACCTCCTCATATGATCCCTTTGGTAGAGCCTTTCTTCGATCGACCAGATAAAATTCTTGACTTGCCTAAGCTGATGATGATTCCATTTCTTGTGCTTCTTCAATACTTGATCCTGAACTCGTGTAACTAACCCATCTCGAACATTCTTCAGAGTGTCATCACAGAACTTGTGAATCTCTTTATGTGGCATGAAATGGTTTGTGTTTGTAGCACTTCTGTAGACGAATCCGAAGACAGGGTCGTTCTTGAGCAAGTACTGAGGCTCCTTGTTGTCAGTAAGAGTAAACGAGGGTTCCTCAAGATTCAACTTCTTCTGATAACTTTCAACTCCAAGCTGAAGATCCTCGACACGTTCTTTGATAACTGTTCTTCTGATGAAGTGACAGATAGCCATGCTAAATGCATACAGAAGAGTAGGATTCAGATGATTCAGCTTCCCTTGTACTTTCATCAAATACAAATCTTCAATGTCATTGAGGCTGAGTGCGGGAAAATCTGCTTCATTGAACGTGTAAAGTAGATCATCTTGTCTGCGAACAGTGATCTCAGAAATGAAAGTGTAGCCAAGCTTTTGTGATCCCTTGGCATCAAGCACCGCCTTGATACGAAGATCACTGAACACCTTTTCACGGGATACCATGAGGCCAAGCTTGTACTTGTACCACGACTTACGTTTGTCAAACCAGTGGTGAATACCAAGTTCAGCGTCACGATCATATTTTGCAAGTTTGTTGATGAAGAGTTTATGGTGTCTAGCTTCTTCTTCAATGGCAGGATTGATGTAGTTAGCAGCAGGAGTGAATGTGATTGAGGTAGCATATTTGACTTTACTAGAAGCCCCATGTACGAGTAGTTCCAGATCTTGATTGAAGAAGAATTCGAATGGGATTTCTGACATTCCATGATATGGTCGGATCACAGGAAGTGGTTTTGTCCAGTCAGTGACGTATGGACATTTCTTACTGTCCAGACCACCTTCCCTGAATACATCTGGATTTGTCCAATCGAAGTCTTTGGATAGTGCCCGAGCAATGTTCTCCGGATGATATTCCAACTCAGCGGCACTTGCAGATTTATCTTTTAAAAGAATGAAGGCATCATTATTAATACTACGAAGCTCTCTTTTTGTCATCTTCTTAATGTTGAATGCATGTTTGACTTTCTGAGTGTATTCAAACGTGCTATCTTCTATTTTGGAAGCTTCGTCGTTGTTGATCTGAGCCTTTGCAAGATGGTCGAACCAGTCATTTCCTTGTAAATCTTCATCAGTATCCAACCATGTTAACACAGCTGGTTCTTCAGAAGGTTTCTTACTGCTGGAAGCTTTAGACTTTGCTGGTATTGGAGGTGGTTGGGGTAGATCATCTTGAGGTTGAAACTCAATGTCTTCATTTATGAAATATTCAAAGTGATGCTCGGTTTCCTTAGGACCAGATTCTTGATGTTTTGGAGGTGGTGAAGAAGATTTCTGTTCTGTTGGTTCTTGAATGTGAATACCAGATCCACTCCCAGTCTTTTGTTTCATCTGTGTGGGATTTGGATCTTGATCCTCATTGTCGTCATCACGAATCCTTTTACCCTTATCAGCAGCAACTTTGCAAGAAACCTTCTCAATGTGTGCTTCAATAGACTTCATGAGACTGATATCTTCAGGAGAAGGTGATGTCATAGCATGGAATCTGTTGAGAAGTTCAAGTTTGAGTTCTTCAGTGGTGAAGTCTTTGAGTTGCTTGAAGCCAGAATTTGAGATAATTGCTTCTTTGACCTTGACATCAAGTTGAGTATTGACATGCTCGTTAATATTTTTCTGAAGATCAGCAGTGAAGCGTTTGACATAATGTCTTGTCTTACTTTTGATATTATCTTCTATATCAAAAGTAAGAAACTCATCCATATTCTGCTTTGTTTCCTGCATCTACTTGACTTGATCAGACAGATCCTTGATAAGGTTTTTCATCTCTGTCATTTGTTCTTGCAACTTGCTCTCTATTCTTGCTTGAGCAAGTTTGGGTGAGAGGACTTCAACTCTTGTGACTTTGGCGATTTTACTGACATGTTTGCCTTTCATGACTGTTCTAATTCTTTCTTCCATTGTTGCTTTGCCTTTGTGTGATGGTGATGGAGTGAGTGAAGGTATAGATGATGAAGAATTAGGAGGTGTAGGATCCTTGTGAGATGAAGGTGAAGGTTTTGGAGTGTTTCTCGGTGATTCTGGAGGAGTTAGATGCTTGGGAGGTGAATTAGGAGGTGTGATAGGTTTGGGAGAAGGAATGGGAGGAGTCTGATCTCGTGGTTGTTGTTGAGGAGACTTGTTAATATTCATAGGATCATGAAGTGGAGAGATAATGTAGTTATCGGCTTCATCATCCTTCTTTTGCTTCCTTTCCTCTTCTTCCTTCCTTTTCCTTTCTATTTCAGCAAGTGCCTCCAGCTCATTTGCAGCTTCTGTAGCCTTTGTTCCAGTAATTTCCTTTTCTTCATCAGAGTTTCCCCATTCACCAGTGTCATCATGGTGGTGTACCTCCTCTTGATGTGGGATGTCATCAAACATTGAATCTGAAATTTCATTTTCTGTGAAGACTATCTTTTCTGATTCAGATTGTGTTAGATTCTCCTAGTTGGGTTGATTAACCGAGCTTGATTGAGGAGGGGGAACCGTAGATGTAGCCATATCGGGTTGATTAACCGTATCTGGCTGAACTGTGGAAGTTTTTGATTCACCGGGTTGATTAACCGGATTAGGGGATAAAACTGGTGCTGGAGTGACTCCTGATCCTCCTGCTCCCTTAGCAATTTCTTCCTTCTTCTTTTCTTCTAATTCCCTCATTACTCTCATATGTAGATCTGCTCTTCTCTCTTCATCAATCTTCTTTTGTATAATACTTGCCTTAGCTGCATTCTCTATGTCAAGCTTTGTTTGAAACTCAGCTTCTTGCTCATTAAGTATTTCCAATTCTGGTTCAGTGTCTTCAGAGGATTCAGAAGATTCATCACGAATACCAATGTCTTCAACTTTTGGTTTTGGAGCAGTCTTTACAATTCTCCTCTTGCTTGGGGGTTGTCTTTTTGAAGCACTTGATACACTTCCAGCTTTACTAGCTCTACTACTTTTGGAACGAGTCTTGGAAGAACCTGTTCCCTCAGTTAGTTTAGTTATGCCGACAACCTTCTTTTCATAAGCCTGAATATAATCTTCGTAAGCAGGAGTTTCCTTGACCTCATCAGTAAGTAGAACATCAAATAGCTTAAGACCTTGTTTGTGAGTGCTATCCTTTGGGAAGTATACTGATTTGAAATCCGTGTCCATCTTTATCACATGTCTTTCTCTGTCTTCGGTTCTATTAGAAATATCATGATGCTTATCAAGGAGAAGACTGATCAGCAACTTAGTGTAACGGACAAATGGAATTTTCGTCAATGGTTTTCTATACTGAGCATGTATTTGAAACATAAGATCTTCCCAGATAATAGCAGCAAAGTCAAGGTTATGTTTGGTAACAATTCCCCAGAAGAGTTGAGCATGAGAAAGTCTTGGATGTTCGTGTCCACTGTCTCTTCCAGACACCGATCGAATCAGAATGTAGTACATTGCTCTCCATGGTTGAGGAATGGACTTAGCATTGATATTTGAGATAATGTTGAGTGGAAGATTGGGATCTACATCATATCCAATGCCAATGAGAAAATTGAGAATGTCTTGTTCAGTGGGTGAAGGCCAGTATTGTCGTGAGATATCCGGTGGATTAGGTAGAGATAAAGCTTCACGTAGATGTGCTGGTGTGACTTTGACTTGTTTTCTGTCAAGAGTGCATGTGAAGAATTTGTTACTGTCATCAGGGTTGATAGTGCTCCACATCTGATGGATGTATAACTCAGGAATACTATCTGAATCCTCCAAAATACTACGGCATTCATGTCTTTTGAGGATTTCAATAACAATGCGACAACTTGGTTCAGCACACTTGATGTTGTCAAAGACAACTCTTGAATTGTTCTTGCCATACTTAGCCGTGAATCCTTGTGGGAATAATTCAGCTTTGGTGATCAATGGAAGTGGTTGTTGTTGTTGTTGTGAAGACATTGTGGATAATCTGAAACAGTATTATGAAACCAATTTGCAGGATATATGTGTGTTAGCATTAGTTCAGACTAAGTGTTTGCACATAACATCCTTTATTAACATGACTATGCAATCGTTAATCTATGAATTGATCATTATTTAATTTGCATAAGAAACCTTCTCTTTAATTTGACAAAACTTAAGGAAATTTGTAATTTCTTTGGAAATTTGTAATTTCGAAGGCAGTTGTCAAATGCGAGAGAAATTACCAATTGCGAGAGAAAATACCAATTGCGAGAAAAATTGTCAAATGCGAGAGAAAGTCGAATTGCGAGAAAAATTGTCAAATGCGAGAGAAATTCCAATTGCGAGAAAAAAATTTCAAATGCGAGAGAAATTCCAATTGCGAGAAAAGTTTTTCAATTGCGAGAGCAATGGCAAATGCGAAAGCAAATGACAATTGCGAAAGCAATTGCAAATTCGAGAATATCTTATACAAGAAATTCCGAAACCCTTTTGACGACGATTTTTCACCAAGATTTTTTCATTGCATTTCATTTTAACACAAATTAATGATCTCACGCTAATTGCAATGGATTCTCATAGCTATTTTTCGCATTTTGTCCAAGTTATAACATGAATTAACCACAAAATCTCTAGAATCAAACTGCTGATGCATCATGTTCTTCATAAACCCTTAATTTCAATTAATGGCTAATTGTTGTTTCTGGGCTTAATCTGAGGTATCCAAGGTTCAATTCGTATCATAACAACAACATAACAACACTCTAATTATACCAAAACATTCGCACTCGATTTTACCCAAATTATGAACATAAACCCTAAATTCAAGAATAAACATTCATATGGATTTCTGATACGATTAAGCATGCATAGATGTTATACCATCATGTTCTAAGCACAGAAGTACAATCATAATCATTCATAACACATAGGATTAAAAATCCCCAAATCTACGCAAAACCTAGAATTATGGATAATCATTTTACACAAAATCCACCGTTGGATCTTTAATTCCTTGAAAACCGTTTGTTATAATCACATAATATTCATAAAAACACTCATAGATTAGTTAAAACTTGAACGGATGATCAGAATCAATATTAGCCGTTGATTGAGTTGTTGAGTGGAAGTAAATGCGAGAGACAAGAATAGCAGTGAAAGTAAATGAATACCGCAGTTAAGTCAGAGTGCATTAAATTCTTTACTTCTAACTTTTATCCTTTTTTCACAATTAGTCCCTTAACCACAATATTTAGCACAATTAATCCTAACCAAACGTTTTTCAATATTTAGCACTTATGGTCCTCTAAACTTTTGTTGTTACCATCAAAGTCCTAATCATTTAGCAAATAAACCTTAGGATATACCATCATAACCAATACAAAGCAATAGTGTTACAGAAAACATGCATGTACAAATTTTAAAAATCTGTGAAATTTTGTGTCTCCCCCTCAACATTTGTTCAGAAATAAATAAAGACAGTTTAATAGGAACAAAATGTTGAATAAGGGTTTGTACTTGCACACACTTTTTTTTTTTTTTTTTTTTTTTTTTTTTTAATAATTATGTACAAGATAGTGTGAGAGCTTGACTTTATTAATTGTTCTGGAGGAAGTTTGTCAATTCTTGAGGAGTCAAGCATCTCATTCCAATTTGGTGAACTAGTTTCACAAAACGATCATGAGGTAAGGCTTTCGTGAAAAGATCCGCCAATTGGTGTTCCGTTCCCACGAAATACAACTCAACGGTACCCTGCTCCACTTGCTCCTTGATGAAGTGATATCTGAGAGCGATGTGTTTGGACTTGGAATGTTGCACTGTGTTGCACGAGATATCGATAGCACTTTTGGAGTCACAGTACATCGGGATTTTGTTGAATATATAACCATAATCCATCAGTTGTGATCGCATCCAAATGATTTGAGCACAACAGGCAGACATGGCTACATATTCTGATTTCGTAGATGATAGAGACGTACAATCTTGCTTCTTTGAATGCCATGACACCAGCTTATCACCTAGGAATTGAACACCACCGGATGTGCTCTTTCTTGTATCAATACATCCCGCATGATCCGCATCTGAAAAAGCAGTTAGTGCAAAACCAGAATCCTTTGGATACCAGATCCCCAAATGAATGGTTCCCTTGATGTATCTAAGGATTCTTTTAACAGCAGATAAATGTCTTTCTGTTGGGTTAGACTGACAGCGTGAACATAGGTATGTGGCAAATACAACATCCGGTCTGCTAGCGGTGAGATACATGAGAGACCCAATTATGCTACGATAATTTGTAGGATCAGTGGGTTTCCCATGTATGTCAGCATCTAGCTTCGGGGATGAGGAGGACATAGGGGTGTTATAGGTGTCACTAGATGTCATGCCATGCTTTTTAAATATCTCTTGTGCATATTTAGACTGACTCAAGAATATACCACGAGGTGATTGGTGAATTTGTAATCCTAGGAAAAAATTTAGTTCACCGATCATGGACATCTCAAAGTTTTGTTTCATAAGTTTTGCAAAAGCATTTGAGTACTTTTTATGGGTAGACCCAAAAATGATGTCATCCACATAAATTTGTACGATGAGAATGTCCTCCCCGTGTTTTTGTATAAACAAAGTCGGGTCTACAGATCCTTTAGTGAAATGATTAGCAATAAGGAATGCTGAAAGTTTGTCGTACCAGGCCCTCGGGGCTTGTTTAAGGCCGTAGAGAGCTTTCTTAAGCCTGTATACGTGATTAGGATGTTCTGGATCGACGAAGCCCTCTGGTTGTGAAACATACACCTCTTCACGAAGTTGTCCGTTCAGGAATGTTGTCTTCACGTCCATTTGGTAAACGGTGATGTTCTTATGAGCCGCGTACGCCAGGAACATTCTAACTGCCTCAAGCCTAGCCACTGGAGTAAAGGATTCCTCGAAGTCAATTCCTTCTTCTTGGCTATACCCTTTAGCAACCAACCGTGACTTGTTACGAATAACCGTGCCTTCTGCATCCAGCTTATTTTTCCAAATCCATTTTAAGCCCACAACATAAACTCCATCTGGTTTTTCAACGAGTTCCCAGACTTCCAATCTTTTGAACTGATCCAACTCCTCTTGCATTGATTCAATCCAATTGTCATAAGTCATGGCCTCTTTAATATTTTTCGGTTCAGCTTGACAAACGGTGAGAGCGTATATGCAAGTGTCACCGTCTGTGTGGAGTTTCTGTCGTGTCATAACTGGGTTATCTGGATTGCCAATCACATTAACTAACGGATGATCCCTTGTCCATTTATGAGTAGAAGGGTAGTGTTGAATGTTGTGATTCATATTTGACGGTTCCATGTTGCTCGAGGAAGATTCTCCGGGTTCGGGAATGGTTGGGGGTGGAGCAAATAGATTGAAAAAAGCATTTCCGTCAAAATCTGGTGGTGTTGGAACTTGGTTAGAAATGGGGGAAGAATCTTCAACAGCTGGTTGAGGTGTTTTATCTATTGTTGATGATGGTTCAGGTTGTGGTGCATCGTCAGCAACTACTGTAGAGGTAGATGCTGATGGATCAGGTGCTTGATTTGGGAGTTGTTGAGCAGCGGAACTTGTGGAAGCCTCTGACGTACTGTTGACCAAACTGTCATCAAACATAGGAGCAAACAGATCTTCCAGATCTTTCCTTTTGAAAGGTAATGGTTCAGCTGAAGATTCTGGGAAGTTCAAACGGTTGTGTGCGGGTTCTAAGCGGTCTTGCTCAGAAGCCATCTCCGTGAGTTCATCAAAATTGGCATGTATAGTCTCTTGAATTTCCCTGGTCCGACGATTCCAAATTCTATATCCCTTAGAATTCTCACAGTAGCCAACGAATATCCCAATATCTGCTTTAGCCTTAAGTTTACCAAGATCATCTCTATCATTTTTCGGGTAACACAGTGCTCCAAAAACATGAAAGTAGTTGATATTTGGTTTTCTGCCTTGAATAAGCTCATATGGAGTTTTGTTGTGTCGTCTGTTGATCATGCCGCGGTTCTGAGTATAACATGCAGTATTAACAGCTTCAGCCCAAAGGTAATCTGGTAATTGAGCATTGATCAACACCATTCTGTTCGGGAGTGCGAGCAATTGAATATTGATGAACAATCCCATTCTTCTCAGTGTATTCCCGAAGGGTTTGATTCTTTAATTCAGTGCCGTTGTCTGTACGAATAATCCTGACGGTGTTACGGACTTGAACTTGAATCTTTGTGAGAAACGTGATGACCATTGAAGGAACTTGATCTTTTGTCCGAAGAAAGTAGACCCATGTCCATCGTGAGTAGTCATCAACTATTACCAAAATGTACCTTTTCCCGTTAATAGTTTGAACCCGCATTGGACCACACAAATCCATATGTAGCAGCTGGAGGACATGATCTGTGCTGTGTTCTGTTTTGGGAGGAAAATGAGCACGACGACTTTTCCCTTGTTCACATGCAGAACACAAATGATCTTTGGCATATCTGAATTTGGGTAATCCGTCAACCAATTTATTCCTTGCAAGGTCAGTCATGGTTTTGAAGTTGAGATGAGGCAATCTTTTATGCCATAACCAAGCCTTTATGGGATTAGCTTTGGAGAGTAAACAGATAGGTGATGAAGTTGTCATGCCTTCAAAGGATATGGTGTATAGACTGGTTTCGCGTCTTCCTTTCATCAAATCATTTCCTTGAAGATCACGAATGAAGCAGGTTTTCTCCCTAAATGCTACTTCTAAGTCTCCATCACAGAATTGTCCCACTGAGAATAAATTATGACCAAGGCCTTCAACATAGTATACACGACTGATTTCGATGTTCCCATTAACATAATCTCCATAGCCCATTATTGCAGCGAAGTGATCATTCCCGAATCTGACCGTTCCAATAAACTTTGTGATAAAGTTTGTGAGAAGCTTGAGGTTGCCGGTCATGTGTCGGGAGCACCCGCTGTCAACAATCCAGAGTACAATTTGAATCACCTACATCACAAATATTGGAAACAGGTGGAGAATTGATAACGGTTGGACCCATTGGGTTAGAAACATAAGATTTAATTATTTTAGGAACCCATTTAAAGCTTGCAGTGTTTTGTAACCAACGTTGTCATGTCCAACTAGTCTCAGCCTTTTTCCTAATGAATGCACTAGGTGATTTAGTTGTCTTGGGTTTGGCTATGGGTGTTTCAACGGTTTGCTCAGAAACAACTAGTGGTGGTTTCCCTAAAATGGACTTGGCAACAGTTTTGAGCCTAGAGTAAGTGCCACTAGTTCGTTTCTTTTTACGTTTCAACAGAGTTTTAGCAATGCAGTTTTGATGATCACCAGATAATATACTAGCACGACAAACAATACAACTAGCATCAACCAAAACATCAACATTATCATTCATAGATTCAACATTTGATACATCATTCTTAGAATTAGACTTAGCTAAGGTCGATTCTATTCCTGACATTACATTTGTGTTATTCAAACTACTTTCTTTAACTTCTGAAGACTTAGATGAGCCATTCCTAGACTTCCTGAATCTACTCTTCTGTTGTTTCTTAGGAGTCTTGGAACTGCTATCCTTAGAGATAGTATCTAGTCCTGTGGAAGTAGAAGTGTTTGTATTAGTGGTTGAGTCTGATGCTTGGGTAATTGCTTTGTCTACTACATACATCCCTGGGGCAATCTTATGAACATTTGCTTTGCCTTTGTCTAAAACTCTGATTTTCTTCTTCAGATCAACAATGATGTGTTGGAATTCTTGATTTTGTGAATCTAATTTTCTGTTGAGGCGGACTGTGTCATTTCTGTTTTGAAGAATTTCATCCAGTTCCTTTTCATTTTCAAACAATTTAAGTCTTAAGAAAGCCTTTGTTTCCTTGTGATTATCAGGAACATGACTGTTTTGAAATGATAAAGATCCTATGAGATTTTGAAATTTTAGTTCAAATTCTGCACTTTGATTTTGACACCAATCAAGCCTTTTTTGAAGATTAAAAACTTTGTTTTCCACATCATTTTTGATTTGTCGAAGATCCTCATTCTCTTTGACCAAATTTTCTATCTCTATTTGCAACATCTCAACATTTACAGCATGATCTTTCACAAGTAATTCATTGCATGACTCATAAAGCGAATTCATAATCACAGAAACAACGTCATAACACAGAACTTTTTCTAAGAGTCGATCATTTTCTTTTGCTAAAAATTTCTTTTGAAGTTTTTGACGTTGAACCTTGTCAGCTTTAGCTTTGAAAATGGTTTTCATAGATGCTACTTCCGTGTATAATTCATCTTCCCATTTTGTTGCGCATTTCTTCAGATTTCTGACATGAGGAAGAATTTTCTTTTGAAGAATCTCTTTCTTTTCTTTTTGAACAGGAGAAAGAAAAGAAGAGACATGAATTTGAGAACTAAACTCAATTTCATTCTCCAAACGAGAAATGTCGTCCATAAATGTCTGAAAATATCGAAGAACCCGACATTTTTGAGGCATTTGTGGATCAACAAGATCCTCTGTCAAACAATCTTTGAATTGTGCAGCAGTTGTGGGGACAGAAGTTATAGACGAAGAAGCATTTATGTTTGTGTATGTTAACGTTTGTTCTGGATGGTCCTTAGGAGGGACAAATGATCTGCTCAAATGAGGTCGTGCATTATAATCATAATGTACTCTTGAAAACTCTTTGTGTGAATTTGATCGACCCTCAATCTTGTTAGCAAGAAAATCATTTTCTTCATCAATAGAATACATAACAACACGTTGAAAGGTATCATCTAACAAAAATGTTGCATTGTATAACTTAGGATTGTCTTTGAGTGCTATGTGTAAATTACGGGGTTTGTCACTTCCAAGTGCAAAACTTACTCCTTTAGGACTCGGTTTTACAGTCATTTTTTGAATTTGTGTTACAGATTACCCGTTTTATACACAACATTTTGAAATTCTTTGAGTTTAGTTTCCAAATCCAGAATTTCCTCAAGATATGAGTCAACACGTTTCCTAGTGGCTTGCTTTTCTTCAAGAAGATCCTGCTGAGATGTTGAAAGCTCTGATTGAGTTTTTAACAACTCAGAAGTTAAAGCATCAATTTGTTTTTTGAATTCAAATTGATCCTTTTCTTTTTGAGAGAGAAGCTCAGCTTTGGCAACGGTTAGCTCACGAACTTGACTTTCTAAATTTTGAACTTTTACGTACTCTTGTTGGAAAGAAATTTCAAAACCTTTTTCACGTTTATCTTGTTTTAGATATCCCGAAAGTTGTAGTTTGTAGCACTCATTGTCCTTTGTTAACAATGCAATTTTCTCTTTCAGATTTTTATTTATTTCATTGCATTTTTCAATTTGTGATTGGGTGGTCATTAACAAGGCCTGAAGCTCTGAATCTTGATCAGTCAAAGGATCATTTTGTTCAAGATGATCCACATTTTCATCTTCAATAGGATCATCAAATGAAACAACAGTTTTATCATCATCAAATGATACAACAGTGTTTATTGGATCATCTGATGGAGATGAGAATGATGAATCATGTTGAACAGAATTGTCATGTGTAGATGAAGATGCAGATGGTGAAGCAATTTCATGTATAAGACATTGTGGATCAGGTACCTGAGATAGACCATCGGTGTCATAGACCGGGCCTGTCTCGGACATGTTCATCTCTTGCATGTTTGCCATGAGCATTACTGCAGCATTTGCCTCAAGATCTTCCATCTCATCATCAGATGCAGCATTTGCCATGAAACTTTGCTCATTTTGTGTCACCATTCCTGCAGCCTTTTCATCTTTAAGAGCCATCAGAAGAGCTTCCTTGTGATATGCACTGCCCATAGTACGAGGCTTTGGACATGCATTTGCCATGTGACCATTCCCACCATAGTTGTAGCATGTGATTGAAGTATTTGCAATGCTTTTCTGTGCATTCCCAGTCATCTGATTTCTGCTCTGAGATATACCCACACTGTTCCTGTTACCCCCTGCTGAATTAAACCTATTCCCTCCTGACTGAAACCTCTGAGACCCGTAGTTTCCACTGTTTCCTGAACCATATCTGCCCGAAGACCGATTCTGAATTTCCACTCTGCCATCATTAATAACAGCTCGATTCCTGGTGTTGGAAGATGAACGAAGACGGTTGTTGGATTTGGTGAACTTGCCAAATGCCTTAGCAATTAATCCAAATTGTTCATTAAGAGAGTTGAATGCATCCTCTTATTCATCATAATCAGCGTTTGAGTACAACATGGAATCTGAGTTGTTATATGGAACCATTTGATTGTCAGAGTATTGAGATGGTGCTTCATATGGGATGATTTAGTTAGAAGCTTGTGGTGGAAAACTTGGTTGGAAAGATGATTGACCAAATTCCTGGTTTGGTAGTGGAAAGTTGGATTGAGCAACGAGAGCAAGTGAGTTAGGTGTTGGTGCTGGGATGAAACCGCCTCATGCTGCAACTTCCTTATCTACCTCAGATTGATGTTGTTTCAGAAAATCATACATTAGTCCATATTTGACCTCACCAATCTTCTTAGTTTGCCTGAAAAATGTTGCATATTTCTGCCATTCTGGTCCAAGGCAACCCAGAAATTTTGAATTGATAGCAATCTTAGGTAACTTGATGTCATGACGATCGAGGTCATTTACAACATTTGTGAACCGGTGGTAGTATGATTCAATTGTCTCCCCTGGTTCCATGATGAAATTGTTATATTCCATGTAAAGCTTTGACTCAAGGTCTTCTCGATTTAACTCAGTCCCTTCCATGAGAAGATGCACATGTTCCCACATGTCTTTGGCAGTCTTTTGAGCATCAATACTTCGGTAAATAGGATTAGGAATCCCCTGAAGTATGTAAGACATTGCCAATTGATTTGCCTCTTGTTGCAATGTTTGTTCATTTGTGTAGTTAGCGACAGCAATGGGAGTTGATGTTTCATCTCTTTCTGTAGTTCCTGGAACAACATTAACTGGAAGTGGAAAGGGTCCTTCTTCAATGGCTTGCTTAAGATATTTCCCATGGGGTTTACGGAGTTCAATGAATCTGAGAAATCTACTAGCCCAGTGCACATAGTTACCAGGTGTCAGCATAGGTGGAGTATCCTGATTCCCAGCTTCATGTCGGGATTGCTGACTGCTGATTGCCTCACACATCTTGTTAAACCAATGTGGCTCTCTGGAGTAGGATGGATTGTTCAGCATTTGATTCTGTTGCATGATTTGTTGTGGGGATACTTGTGGTGGAGAGAGAAACTGATGCTGTTGGACGAATGCTTGTTGTTGTTGATACTGAGGATGAAATTGCTATTGTTGAGGATATTGCTGTAGCTGATAGTAGTAATTGAAGTGAGGTGGTTGAGACATTTTGTTGGATCTTTAGATAATTAAGATGTGTTTTAAGAGTTATGATGTTTGATTTTTAAGTTTACTTAATGTTCTTAGTCCAATTGCGAGAAACACTGTTTGAATTGCGAGAGATTCTGAATTACGAAAGAGGTTGTCCAATTGCGAAAGATCTGAGTAATTCCGAGAGATTCACCAAATGCGAAAGAGAATTGTAATTGCGAGAAACAATTTCAATTGCGAGAGAACATAGCAATTGAGAGAGATAACTCTGAATTGCGAAAGATCAAGCAATTTCGAAAGATTTTCAAAATTACAATTTCGATCACGTTCTCAAAATTTTATACAAAAGATGAGAATAATACCAAGTCGAGGTAGTTTCACAAACTTATACAAGGAAGGAAACACCGAGTACCAAATCCGAAGAAGCTGATGAATTGCGAGAAACCCTTGTTCAGTCCAATTGCGAGAAACCCTTAAACTAGCAATTCCGAGAAACCCTTTTTACCAAATGCGAGAAACCCTTGAATATTTTGCAGATCAATTGCGAGAAACCCTTTTCCTTCGAATTTCAACCCAAAACATTGTAGGATGATGAAAAACGTAAAACTAATGAATATTAGCGATTAACACAACGAATTTGCACCAAAGTTTACAACTTTATCCTTAAAACACGAAGATTTGATGAAAAGGAATAAGCAACGATTTGCAAAACTCATGTTTTTCACACTTTTAACGCAAAGAACCACAAAAACTTACGTAAACCAATTAAACCAAATGAAATAACGATTAAATCTACTCTTAAAACACTAAACTTAACTACCTTTGGCTCTGATACCACTTGTAGGTCACTAATATCTCAAATACACATACGTAAAAACCAAGTAAATACGTACTACTACTATATATTAGGCTACGCTAATAGAGAAAAGATAATAAGCTAATAAGATAAAGAGAATAAGATGAAAATAAGATGTAAAGGAAGGCTTTCAATATTCGAATGATTCAAGGACAAGGCTTGCGCATAATACATGAAAGACCAACAAGAGAAATGTTGCCTCAACACCTCTATTTATAGGCACAACACATAGGGCAACATTTCCATACATGCTTCTAGAAAGAAAATGAAAGAAAGGCCGGCCCATTGGACTTCTTACATGACCGGTCCTTAAAGCTAAAATAAATACCAAATCGTGTAACATATTAATTAAATGAACAAGACTTTAAAACGTGTTCCTAACATCATATGCTTATGTTTGCTTTGATATGTCGCCATAACGTAATACTTCTACCCTTATCGGGTTGGGGTGTTACAATTATGGAATCAGAGAGACAGGCTGCGACTTGTAATACATTTACCCTTGACCTGTGAAGTTTGGACCACTAAGTTTCCACTGTAGGCGCTCATAAGACAACCTTTGAGAAATTGCTTTAGGATCTCCCTATAGGAACATAAGTTATAACCGGTGAGGAATGGGTAGACTAGGACATCTATGTAAGTAGCATTGCTTCCGCATCACTCTGATTCGTGCCTATGCCTTTAGATATGCCTTGTAAGAACATTTGTTTCAAGAAGCTAGAAAGTTTTGCAACCTAAGCCTAGTAACCAAGTAAGATTGTAATGCCTTAGGAACTGCATGGATACCTTACACCATTAGGTTTCACTTCCTGATTTTGACCTCCATCTCCGAGTTGGTGATAAAAAGTTTGATATCTTTCCGACCATCCCAAAGGTCATTCAACCGTCATGTGTTTGACACATTCTGTGAATTCATTACTTATGCTGGATATAGAATGTAACATCTGATACTACTTGAATCTGCATAATCCATTGCTAATCCTATGAGAACTTTGGTAATTATTAACCACGGATACAGGAAGATTTGTTTCCCTCCCTTAGAATGACCTGTGAGAATATTGGGTAGACATTAGGCTTCGCATTTGACGCGATCTCTTCCTTCGTATTTTGATCCTAACGTTTGATTTGTCTTTGTTGTTCGTTTTGATCCCTAAGTTCGGGTTCGTCTGAGCCAAAGAAGTGGTGGGACCAGGTTCCATCTCCTCCATGTGTTGACTATGAGAAGTTTCATCTGGGTGATCGTGTTATAAGACGTTGGATGCCGGTTTCAGTTGTAGTGTGATTGGACGTCGGACGAAAGAGTGTCCGAAGGTGAATGGTAACAACCGTAAGAATGAGAATGATTGATAGCAATCTACTGAGGGTCGAATGTTCGCTCTGACCAGGGACCAGGCTTCTGACATATCAAGTACCGTTTCGGTTATTCCTTACTTATGCGATCGTGCGGCGTGGTTTTATTTGATACGAGAACGACATATCCTGTGGTGTCTCTTGCTTTTACTAAGCACATTAAGTCCCCTCTGCATTATTGAATTGCTATTCCTAATTCTATCTCTATGAGAATCTTGTGACTATCCATCACGAGTGTAGATTATCCTGTTCAGTTGAGGATGTTTGAAGATCAATTTCATTTTGCTAATCTGATTTCTTTGGGAATGTTCGATTCAATTTCATTCTGGTCATGTAATTGTTGACTGAGCATTGAGATGCTAACAACAGTTATGATTTTTGTCACCTCTGACGACTTATGAAACTCAAACTCCGTGCCCAGGTTTCTGACCTGGCATACTATTACGATCACCGTTGCTTTAAAATTATGTATATTAATCCCTCGCGTTTGCGAAGATATTCCGTTTGATGTAACTCGCTCGAGAGTTTTCGATGTTGAATTTCGCGATGTATTCCTGGATGGACTACCAAGATTCCCTCTCTAATGTAATTGTTTTGATCCATTTATTAGAATGTGTTTTGTCACGACTTGAGGTAGACTGTGATTGCAATAAAGGCATGTGTATATGATGCAAGTATTATGACGTCTGGCCAGCGTGATAATAGTTACATCATATACCTTGAACTTATTGGAGTCATAGAATGTCTTGAGGAGTGCCTGAGGGCAGTGTGTTATTGGAATCAGAACGCCATTCATATGTAAGCGACGTTTTGCCTATTTCCGAAATCCCTTACGAATGACATACGTTGAACGAAGAGTATTGAAGGACCTACTTCGAGGAAGTGGTTTATCCGTCTGTGTGCGTCTCTGTGTTGTGTTTCAGTTTGGTTATGAAGAAGAATGATAGTGGTATAAGGTTGTTCTTGGAATTCTGGAATCTTAGTAGTATGGTGATTAGGACTGATACCGTTATCGACGACTTATCTAATCAACTTCAGGGTGAAGTTTTCTCTATGATCAATTTGTAATCTGATTATTTCCATTTTCATGTGAAGGAGCAAGATGTTCCTAGCATTGATTTGTATCCATTATAATCTTTATGAGCATTGTGATGCCAATCGTATTGGCTACTGCTCCGACTATTCTTGTGAGCTTGATGAATCGTGTATTTCATGAATGCTTGGACAATTTTCATAGTATGACGATTTAGTATATTCAAGGACGAAAGAGAAACACGGGAATCATCCTTGTATTTTGGTGTTGAAAATTTCTACGTCAGAAGAGCTCGATGTAAGTTTCTTGAAGAGTATAATTTTGGTGGGGATGAAGAATAAGTTGGAGAACTTTTGGAAAGTTAAGGGGGATATTTGTTTCTACTTGAGAAGAAGATCAACAACTTTGTAACGGGAATTACGCGCACGTTGGGAAGGATAAAACGATGTGGGTTGTAGTAAATCGTTCAACTTGGTGGCTCTCTTAGAAGATCGGCAGAGATTTATTTCAACAGAAGATTATTCAAGCTCCTTGGCGCACCTGCAGTGATCGTGTCAGAAAAATTGAGTTTTGTTCTCACTTCCAGAAGAAATGCAGAAGACCTTCAAGACCGGTTCGAGATTTTATGGCGACTACTCAATTTCAGTTGGATGGACGGATAGAGCAACTATGTTGAAATCGAAGATGTATGGGACGGAGAGTTTGACAAGTGTATTGGCGTGATTGAGTTTGCCTACGGAGATGTAGAACACCTTTTGGATTAGATTAAGTTGGAGATTTGCTAGTTTAAGGTCCGGGATTGATTACTGTGATTGGTGGATTAGTTATCCTTGTGGAAGAAAAACCTTGAATGGTAGACTATGAAATTTGTATGTTTCGTACGATGTCCCCGTTGTGGAGAGTTAGACGTTTTGGGCATATGAAGAAGATCTGGTTCGCGATGCATTAATCCTTTGAGTTGTTGTTTTCCATACGATTATCTGACCTATTCCGTTATGCTCTCCGATACGTTCCGATCCTCCATTATGTGCTTAGTTTATCGTCTGTACGACTACATTAGCTCTTTGAGGTGTTTTGTCCGTATGATTATTCGACCTATTTTGTTTTGTTTTTTAATGCGTTTCGATACTCCGATTTATACTCTATTGATCGTCGGTACAAATATGCTACCCATCTCATTATGCGTTTCGATGCAAGTTGATATTTCGAGTTGTACTCGATTGATCATCAGTACAATTATACTATCTATCTCTTATAAAACTCTTGAAATTGATGAGTTCTTCTGTAATGATGCACTAGTTTCCTTTTCGTTAAGAATCTGAACTGAGTTGATAAGGTTTTACTCTTTAGTACTACCTTCGTATTGCTTACAAGCATGAATGTTTCATGCATCTCTGTGTGAGATTTAATCATTATCCGCTACATTGTTGTTTCGTATTCCTTGGAATGAATTCGTTGTGAATTATGAAAGCCTAGGGCTTTTCAATGATTTTGATCAGGTGGGCGAGGTATCTCATCGCTTGGTGTTACCTTCCAGTTATCCCACGTATACGATGTATTCCATGTGTCACTTCTTCGCGAGTATGATTATCATCCGCTTCATGTTGTGTTTTGCCCATTCGATCAGATACGGGAAAATCTTTCGTATAATTAAGAACCTGAGGCTGTTTTGGAGCGTCAGAAAAGAGTCATGAGAACTAAAACAATTCCATTCGTAAAGATTCTTTGGAAGAATCATCCTGAGAGCGAGGCTACTTGGGAGACCGAAGAATCGATACGATCCAGTTACCCACATTTCTTTTTTTTTAACTTGGTACATGTTCATTTTGATATCTCTTTCGATTTCATATTTCTATTTGACTTCGTAATTAAATTTTCGAGGACGAAAATTCTCTTTTAGAGGGGAAGAATTGTAAAACCCCAAAATTTATATAATCTGAAATGACAAAAATGCCCTCAAATTTAAAATTTTGAGAACTTATGAAAATCATATAAATAACAGTAATGATACTTAACCTAAATTGATTATATCCTAAGTTATGTAACGAATTAAGCTCCAAATAAGAACATTACATTATAAGTGAATCACAAAATAAAAATCCTACACTATAAGCCCTAAACTAGTCGATCCATATTATGTGTCCAACACAAAAATTTCGGCCCATATCTACAAAAATGAAGAGATAATCATGCATTCATTTGGCCCATAATGATAATTGATTCATGCCTTATTTACACAAATTATAATACACGGTTTCTCTAAAACCTTCATACCGAAAATTTCACAAACCCTAAATCCCTCTCCATCAAAAAAATTCGGCTGCCTCTCCTCTTGTTCATTCTTGTCGATCCAAGCAGCAACCAAAGGAAGTTTTTGGTATTCTTGATTGTGTTCTTGTCCAAGGTAACCATACATGTCTAAATATTAATCCATTCGAATTGTTCCTAAGCCCTAATCGATCCATGTTTGGGTTTTCTTTTCTGCCATTCGTACCAAGAAGAAGAAGGAAGGAGGAATTCGTGGTGATTCAATCTTGTGGTATTCTTGTCTTCGTTTGGTCTTCGAGGGTAATTTTTGTATCATCCTCTCTTATGAATCCTTGTCCTATTCGGTTCTTGTGATGTTCTTGTCGAGTTTTGATCACATAAAATGATAAGTTGTTACATAAAATAATGATCATGAAACCTTAAAACCCTAATATGTATGAATTGAATTGTGCTTATGAATCTGAATTTAATTGTTATGATTATGTTAAAACCTTGTAAAAATCGACCTAGACATGTTATAAACTCAACAATAATTTTTTTGTATCAAGAACTAAAGATTGGAATGAAAACCCTAAAAGACCACATGAAATAATAGACCAGTTCTGTCCAGGAAAAATTTAGCCGAATTGAACTGAGTATATCTAAATGATGGTAACGTGTTTTTGAGAGTTTTTGGAGCCTAAAATTAAGTTCAATGAAATAGATTTCTGGGAAAATTAATGTTGTAATTTTTAGAGGTCGGGAACGCAAGTTTTTGATTTTTAGAAAATTAAGTGTCAATCGGAATTCGTATGTCTGGAAAATCCGTCTGTGTTTTTGAATTTTAATTTGCAATTCGTGTCCAACTAGAAGACGCGCTTTCAATTAAGTAATATTTCATATGTTAGGTAATTACTGGAATTTTTGTAGATTTTTATAAATTTTCTTGATGGGGAAAAGAAATAGAAACTTTTCGGACGTTTCATCAGATACGATTCAGGGACATGTTGTGGAAATGGATTTTTCATTTATATTTATACAAGCTAATAAAATATCGAAAAATGATGTAAAATACTTAAGACATTGAGGTATCTGTGGTAATTTTTGGGAATTTTATTTCGAAGTTCTTATATGGTTAATAAATTCGACTAAACAGGACCAGTTCATATGTAAAATTTGTAAAAAGTGTAAAAGGGTTTAAAAAGGTATTATGTGTTTATTTCCTAAACTAAAGGGGCTAAATGGTCATTTTTCTAAAACTAAGGGACTTAACTGATGAAAACATGTAACTTGATAATATTTACATATTACACCCTAAACTTATTATAATTGCATATTAAACGCTAAAATTTTGGAAACTACTTTAAGAACCCTAAACTTATGAAAATGACATTATGAACCATAAACCATTATCATTGTCACATTTGAATACTTTAACTTATTTAAATGATAACCTTGAATATTTCTTAATATGGGATCCTACTAAATATGGAAACTTGCTATTTTTGGAAAGTTACCAAATAAGGAAAGTTACTATTTTTGAAAAGTTACTAAATATAGAAGGTTGCTATTTTCGGAAAGTTACTAAAAATGGAAAGTTACTTAAAATGGAAAGACAATTAAGATGAGACCATTATGATTATGAAACTTATAAGAAACCTATGATTATTGTAGATCGGGTGAAGAAGGAGTGATCTCCGCTTCCTTTCATTTGATTTCTTTGCTTTTGGTTATGTGCTTTGTTAAGGTACAAATATTCTTTCTCTTCTCAGTAGGGATAATTCCATTGATCCTATGCTTGCTATGTTTCCCTTTATTTGACTCATGACTTTCATTGTATGATAGTCATTCTATGTGATCTCTTCTGACATTTATTTTAAATGTCTCTGCCATGCTATGCTTATTTGTTTGCCATGCTTAATTGAGTTACTATCTTGTTTCTCTTGCCATGCTAGTTTTGATTTTGTATGATATGATATTCCGTGCCTGAGCTTAACTAGTTCTAGAGGTACTAGGACCATGTCTGGGATGGCACCCTAGTCATGACACTCCTGTAGAGGTGTGATAGATCTACGGCGTTCCCCCCCCCCTTTATGTATATGTATTATAACGCGTTTACTATTGACCAACCTTATGTGTGCTTAGTCTAGTACTGACATACATACTTATGTTAGGGAGCGTATGGATGCATCCTAGGTTTTATGTTTTATGTGATTATGGTGACCAGGTGGTGTGTGCCTTGCACTCCTTCTCACACTTTTATTTTATTATTACTTAGAGGTCTCCCCTCTTCGTATACTTGTATTTGCTTTAGTATGATTTGACGGATTATGTATGTATGGAGTTCTTATGGCACATCCTTATATGAACCCTCCTTTATTTCATTTTCTCTTGTTTCATTACTTATTCTATTTCACGCACGCTTGATTCTTAGTTCTCTTTGAAAATTCGTATGACTTTCATGATTATACTTTCGTTTGGTATTCTTATTCCTTCGTTGCTTATGCTTATTTACCATTATGTTATGTTATGTATATCTGTTCACTGGGCTTTTTAAGCTCAGCCGCATTTCTTTTCCTGCGGCAGGTTTTAGTTGGAAGCTGGGTTATGAGTGGAGAGTACTTTGGACTTAGAAGATCTTACTAGCTATCCTGGACTTAGACTTGACTAGAAGAGATTTGCATTTCAGACTTAGTATTTTGTTATTATCCTCATTTGTAACCTTGTAATTTCAGATTTTCCCTTGTAACCTTTGAAATTCTTTTGTATTAATTAAGTCATATGCTTATGTTTGCTTTGATATGTCGCCATAACGAAATACTTCTACCCTTATCGGGTTGGGGTGTTACAGATATCCCCTATATACCGACTTTTTATTTTCACCTTCACCAAAACCCTAAAATCTCTCCATTCCATCTCATTGAATCGGTTCAAAAGAAAACAAACCAAGAAACCCTAAAACTTTCTTGTGCTATTCGATCCAAAGGAAGAAGAAGAAGCAAGGTTTGGTCATTGTTCTTGCTCAATTCGTATCATAAGGTAATCATATACACATCTAAGTTAATCCATTCGAATTATGAACAACACCTAATCGATCCATATCATTTTCTTCTGTTTCTTTTCATTCGTACCACACAAGAAGAAGGATGGAGAAAGTTGGTGATCCGTTCTTGTGGTTTTCTTGTTCCTTCGATCACGCTACGAGGGTAAATTTTTATCATCCTTCTTGTTGATTCTTGTTTTTGTTTCCTTGTTGTTATGGTCGTTTAATATATTCATGAGATAAGAGAAAAGATCTCATAAAATGATAACATGTATACATAAAATAACGAATATAAGAACCCTATTATGAATCGACTTATGTATATGAATCTAAATTCTAATTGTTACGAACATGTTATGATCATGTAAGAATCGACCTATATCTATGTTACTTCATGTATAAGTGTTTTGTATCAATTGGTAATTTGTTAGAATGAAAAACCCTAAAAGATCACATAAAATAATGAACATTGCTGCTGTCCCAGAAACTTTGGTATAATTGACTCGATTGTATCTAAATGATGTGAACGTATTTTTTAGTGTTACTGGAGTCTAAAATTAAGTTTAAGAAAAGAGCTTTCTGGAAAACTAAGCCTTGTAATTTTTAGAGGTAGGGAAGGTACACTTTTTGATTTTACAAGTTCGAGTGTCAAAACTGAATTCGCATGTCTGGAAATTCAGTCCGGGTTTTTGATTTTTAATTTGCAAACCATGTCGAATTAGAGGATGTCCTTTTATAGGATTAATATAAAATATGTATAGCACTTACTGGAATTTTTATATATTTTTATGAATTATTTAAATGGTGTTTTGAAATACAAGCTTTTCGGGTGTCAAATCTGAACAGAAATCTGGACGAATTGGCTTAAGGGATTTTTAAACTATAGTAATACTACTCAATAAAATCTGGAAAAATTATGTAAAATACTCAAGACATATAGGTACATCTGGGTAAAATTATAGTATTTTATGAGCTCGTTTAAGGTGTGTAAAAAAATTAGCTAAAGTCAGGTCTGTTCAAGGTTAAAATATGAGTAATAGTTAAAAGGGGCTAAATAAGGGTTTTGTGTATTATTAAGGGTTGAACTTATCTTTATTTAAACTAAAAGGACTTAACTTGTAAAAACATATAACTTTATGATATTTTAATTTCATACCCTAATTTTACCATAATGACACTATAATCCTTAAACTTGTTATATTTGCATAATAAACCCTAAACTTATGAAAACTACACTATGAACCCTAAACTTGTACAAACATCATTGTGATTCTTGAACTATTAGTATTGTCAAATTTGATACCTTAAACTTGAGTAAATGATAAATTTGAATGTTAATAACTAATGTTACTAAATATGGAAACTTACTATTTATGGAAAGTTACTAAATATGGAAACTTGCTATTTTTGGAAAGTTAACTAATATGGAAAGAAAACTAAAATGAAACCTTTATGACTATGAAACTTATAAGTAAACTTATGATTACTGTAGATCGGGTGAAGAAGGAGTGATCTTCTGCTTCTTTTCATTTCATTGCTTGTTGTGTGCTTTGTTAAGGTACAGATATTCTTTCCCTTCTCAGTAGGGATATTTCCATTGATCCTATGCCTGACATGATTCCCTTTATTTGATTCATGACTTTCATTTTATGATTGTCATTCTTGTTTATTCAGTCTGACATTTATTTAAATGTCTCTGCTATGCTTACTTGTGTTACTATCTTGTTTCTCCTGCCATGCTAGTTTGTTATTGTTGTATACTATGATAGATCTGTGCCTGAGCTTACCTAGTTGTGGAGGTACCATGTCCATGTCTTTGATGGCACCTTAGGCGTGACACTCCCGTAGAGGTGTGATAGATCTACGGCGTTCCCCCTTATGTTATGATTTATTTTGCATGCACTATTGGCCAACCTTATATGTGTTCTTAGTCTAATACTGACATACATACTTATGTTAGGGAGCGTATGGATGCATCCTAGGTTTTATATTTTATGTGATTATGGTGACCAGGTGATGTGTGCCTTGCACTCCTTCTCACATTTATATTTTATTTACTTAGAGGTCTCCCCTCTTCGTATACTTGTATTGTTTTAGTATGATTTGATAGATTATGTATGGAGTTCTTATGGCACATCCTTAAATGAACCTTTCTTTGTATTCATTTCATTTCCTTGATTCATTTTCTATCCAGTTCTCATGCACTCTTGATTCTTAGTTCTCCTTCATGATTATGCTTTTCGTTTTGTATTCTTATTTCCTTCGTTGCTTATGCTTATTTACCTTTATGTTTATGTTTCGTATATATATCTGTTCACTGGGCTTTTTAAGCTCAGCCGCATGTTTTCTTTTCTGATGCGGCAGGTAATAAGCGGGGCGACGGGCTTGGGAATGAGAGAGAGTAGGACCTAAAAGACCTATATATTTATCATTTCGTTGTCCATTGTTTCGGACTTTCATTTATTTCTGTACTTAAATATTATTTCTTTACTTTGGTTTGTTTTGGTTAACCCACTATGCATTTGGGATTATCTTTTGGATATTAGTCTTGATGTTCGAGACTTAGTTATTTATTTAAAAGACTTCCGCTTGCGTTATGTATGCTCTGTATGACACCATAATGTGTTATCTTGACCTTGTCGGGTCGGGGTGTTACATTCCCAATCTTCAATAATGGGAGCATCTGAGTTCCTATCTTCTGACACCTTGTCCTCAACAAGAGAGGTGTCACTAGCACTCTCAAAAGGCTCATTCATCTCAACTTACATTTAAGTGCCTTAATGGATGTTTCTTATCAAAAGCATGTAGAACCCACAAATCATCTTCTAACATAAATTCTTCATAATAAGATCTATGCAAGACTGATTGCACTAGAATCTTATGCAACATTTGTAATAATGGTCTTTTGATTGGGGAAACTCTTTTCCTCCCATAAATCCTTTCATTTTCACTACTGATCTCCATCCAATATGCACTTGCATTGAAATCTACCTTATTCCTTTCCCCATGCATGATCAAATACTTCAGCTTCTCGTTGCATGCTTCCTCCTCAGATATTAGCCCAAGTAACCTTCCAAACTACATTAGTGTGATTGACATTTCCTCACCTCCTAGCCTAAAACTGATAAATGGGTCAGTTTCAATTCCTTCATTCTTAATCTCTTTTTTAACTTTCAAACTGCTTAGAAATTCTAAACACCATTCTTTAGAAATTGGCTCTGTGATCTCCAGAGCCCCTTCCACATTGTTGAATTTAGAATTTCCCCTCTGAATACCATCGTGACCAAGAGCATATCTTCCAATAGCTCAAAACATCCTAAATTCTTGATGATTTTCCAGTCTACAATTCTTGGTACATGTATTTCCCTTTCAGAGAATTTTTCAATCATACTGTTGAGAACCTTCTGTTAGGAATTAAATGTTCAACACTTGGTTTTGTATTAGTACTGCTGAAGATATAACACTAACAGTACTAATGGAGTGAGTACTGCTAGTGTAAGTTGAAGACTGCTGAAGATATAACTAACAGTACTAACTGCTGGGGTAGTACTGCTAGTATAGAAGATCATACTGCTGCATGAAGACTGAAGATTAGTACTGCTTTTAGTGACGTGTAGAAGGATAAGTATGGAAAAGATTGTATGTATATCCTATATAGTTAGAATTATACAGGTCAATACTTATCTTGTAAAGGACTCCTTGTGCAATAAAAGGAGGTTCTAGGTTAGATGTTTACATGTATGTTTTGTTAAGATTCAAGGTTTTGTAACCCTAGTGATAAGCAAGATCACTCGTATTATATATAATAATATTGAATCGTTTGGAGATATATATTGTTTATACAATATTGTTCATCCCTATTACATTAACAAATCTTCTAAGTATCAATTGGTAGATTCCTCATATCAGTTGATAAACACTCAAAGTATCCTCAACACATTCTAAGTGTGTTTAGATCCTCTCAAGTGGTATCAGAGCCAGGTTCTTTGATACTTTGATTTAGAAGATCCTTTTTCTGAAGAACTCTTTATTCCTTTAAAGACGATGGACATGGAGACAACACAGACCAACACTGCTGCAAAGTTGCCTATGCTAAAGTCGAATGATTTTGAGATGTGGAGGCTTAGGATCGAACAATACTACCAAGTGCAGGATTATGCACTTTGGGAAATCATTGAAGATGGGAACTCCTTCAAACCATCAACAACTGATACAACAACTGATGGTCATACAAAGGCAACTGTCAGTACTTCTCTAGTTACTTCAGAAGAAAAGCAGCAAAAGAAGAATGATGTTAAAGCTAGGAGTTTGTTGCTGATGACCATCCCCAATGATCAACTCCTAACATTTAGCAAATACAAGGATGCCAAAACCTTGTTTGATGTAACCACTACTAGGTTTGGTAGCAATGAAGCCACCAAGAAGGCCTAAAAGTCCTTGCTAAACCAAAGCTTTGAGAATTTCAATGCTTCAAGCAATGAGTCTCTTGATCACATGTTTAATAGGTTGCAGAAGATTGTCAGCCAACTGGCTGTACTAGGAGTTGAGATCCCTGAAGAAGACCTAAATTTCAAATTCTTAAGGAGCTTGTCTGCTGAATGGTACACTCATGTGGTTGTCTGCAAGAACAAGCCAGAAATCGGCACAATGAGCCTCAACGATCTATACAACAATTTTAAGATTGTTGAACAGGAAGTGAAGAAATCTGGAAGTTCAAACTCAAGCTCTGGGAACATGGCATTTGTGTCATCTCCCACCAAAACCAGTCCAGAAGAGGTGAAAGTGGCTTCAGGAGTTAGTACTGCTAGTTCATTAACTAGTATTGCTGGCATTAGTGATACTACATTTTATGCATTCCGGATCAGCCAAGCCAATGGATCTATGTTGTCACATGAAGATCTTGAACAGATTGATGAGGATGATCTGGAAGAGATGGACCTAAAGTAGCAGGTTGTACTTCTTAGCATGAGGGCCAACAAATTCTTTCAGAGAACTGGAAAAAAGATCACCATCAGTGGTAATGATACTGCTGGTTTTGATAAAAAAAAAGGTGGAGTGCTTTAACTGTCACAAGTTGGGGAATTTTGCTAGAGACTGTTGAAGACCCAGGCAGCACGATAGCAAAAGCAAGGGTATGGAAACAAGCAGAAGGCAGTGGAAGAGGCAGAGCCATCTTCAAAGGCTATGGTTGCCATTGATGGTCTGGGTTATAACTGGAGTTTCATGGCTGATGAGGAGGAAGCACCAGCTGAGATGGCACTTATGGCTTTTTCTGAATCAGAGGTACACTCAGTGAAAATTTGTTCTAAATCTTGTTCTGCTCTTAAAGAATATGAAACATTGAAAAAGCATTATGATGAGCAGAGAATAGAGTTAAACCAAACAAACTATAATTTATCTAATCATAAAAGAGGTTTAGAAGTCTTAGAAGAACAAATTTTGTTTTACAAGAAAAATGAGTCTGTCATTTCAGAAGATATAGTTGTACTTAAAAGAGATTTGACTCATAAAAATGCTGAGATTAGTATGCTTAGAGCTGAGTTAGAAAAGATCAAAAAGGCAAAAGATAATATTCAATTAAGTGTTGACACTCTGGAGTATGCATCTAAGGGAGTCAATAAGATCATAGAGTGTCAATTAATTAATAAGGCTAAGTCTGGTTTAGGATACAACACATGTCCACCTCCTCATAGAGGAGTGCCTTCACCCCTAGGAATTGACTTAGAACACATAGGTTTAGCTAAATTTCAAGAGCCAAAATTAGAATATGGATCTAAGGCTAAAGAAAATGTTTGTTCAAATAAACCTGTAGAAGCTAATGAGCCTTTTGAGAGTGCTAGTGACACCTCTCTTGTTGAGGACAAGGTGTCAGATGATAGGAACTCAGATGCTCCTATTATTGAAGAATGGGAATCTGATGATGAGGATCAGGTTGTGACTAAACCTGATGTAGTAGAGCAAAAGCAAAGTGATGAACCTAAGGTGGTTAAAATTGAAATTGTTAAACCTACAAAATCAGAAAAACAAGCTAGGTCAACAGTTAGATATTCTGAGTTGTATAGGTCCACAAACAAGCCTAGGGGAAACCAGAGGAACTGGAACAACCTAAAGTCCCAACAACTAGGCACTGACTTTGTCATGTACAATAAGGCATGCATTTCTTGTGGTAGCTTTGATCACCAACAGGCTTTTTGCAACAACCATCTTGGGAAAAGGATGTTTGTAGGGAATAAAAGGGTTCTTGGGAATACAAATGAGAGGGTGAATTTAAACGGTTTTTCAAAAAAATCTCACCCTAATATTAACAGTGTGACTCCCAGAGCAATTTTAATGAAGTCTGGCCTTAAACTAGTTAGTACTGCGCAACCAGCAGTTAGTATTGCCAGTCTAATTAAGACTGTTTATCCCAAACCAACAGTTTCAAGTGCAAAACCATCTTCAAGTTTTTCTAAAAATGCACAACAAACTGTTCACAGGCCTTTTGTTGGAAACACGTCATAGATTATCAAGTATCGGTCATATCTTGTAATAGGTTGCTTAGGCCTTTATGTTAGTTATTAAGGTTCGGCCTGTGTAGAAGGCCCATGGGTCGTGGTCTTTTATTTATTTCATTTATCTTGTTAATTAGGGCAACGCTTAATACTTGTAAGAAAACTATAAATGCCCCATCCCTTGAAGGGAGAGGGTGTTGGTTAATGTTAATCTCATTTTATCATTCTTAAGCTTAACCTTCCACTCTCTTTCTCTCTCTAACTTTCACTCTCTAGATCTAGTATCTTGTGTGATAAACTTGTAACCTATCAAGTGGTATCAATCGCCAAGGGATACTTCTAGGTTGTTTTAGATTAGATTTGGTAGACATTTGAAGATATTGGTTACTGTTCGTCGAGTTAGACACATTTTCTCCGAGTTAGGAGTAATTTTCTCCGAGTTAGGAGTGCATTTCTCCAAGTTAGGAGTACTTCTCCTAGTAAGAACTTGAAGATCTTCGAGTTAGAAGATATTCTTCAATTAAGTTCTTCGAGTTAGGTTACATACTCCGAGTTAGGAGCTAATTTTTCTAAGTAAGTTTGGATCCTTCGAGTTAGAAGAAGTTCTCCGAGCAACAAAACTTCGAGTAAGAAGAGTATCCTTCGAGCAACAAAACTTCGAGTAAGAAGATTCACATTAAGTTCTGTGTATACTTTTCGAGTTAGGAAATCAGAACTTCTTCTATTATAATCCTTCCACTAAGGGATTATATACTTGGTGAACTTTCATCCTTCGAGCAAGCAATTTTCGAGCAAGGAAGCTTCGAATAAGGCATTTTCTTCGAGCAACCATTTTTCAAGTAAGGATATAAGTGAATTCTTCGAGTTAGGGAATTGTTCTTCGACTAAGGTATATTTCTTCGAACAAGGCTATCTCTTCGAGCAAGAACTTTATTCGTCAATTTAGGATTTTTTTCTTCAAATCTTCTACTTAGAAACCTAATCTTCAACAACAACCTTCGTTATCCTAAAAGATTCAACGTCCACAAGTTACTTCTTCAAGATGTCTCAACCACCAAACTACAACTACTTCTACAATCAACAGCAACAGTATCGTCAGCAACAACCGTATCCTCAACCACAATATCAGCAACAACACATCCTCATGCAGCAACATCAATTTTTCCTCAACAACAACAATATCCACAACAACCGATGCAGCCCCACCAACTTCCACCCAAACAGCCTCACTGGTTTAACCAGATATGTGAAGCAATTAGTAGTCAACAATCAAGATATGAGGCAGGATCCTTAGACACACCTCCTATGCTTACTCCGGGTAATTACGTGCAATGGGCAAGTCGCTTCTTATGGTTTATTGAACTCAAGAAACCGCATGGAAAGTACTTGAAAAAGGTAATTATTGAAGGACCATTTCCAGTACCTACAACAACGGTTCCTGGTGATCCAAATGTCATTCCTCTAAGAGAAGCAACGGTGACTCCTGTTCCTGATAATCAGCTTACAGTAGAACAAGTACTTTAGAAAGAAGCTAATGAACTAGGAATGTCTTACATCCTTCATGGAATTCCTAACCCTATCTTTCGAAGTATTGATGCACAAAAGACTGCTAAGGACATGTGGGAACATGTACATCTTCTCATGGAAGGAACTGAGTTAAACGAAGAAGACATGGAATCAAAACTCTACTTGGAATACACCATGTTCATGATCGAAGCTGGACAGTCTTTAGAGTCTTATTACCATAGGTTCACCAATATTATCAATGACTTGGATCGGTACAACATCATTCTACCCAGGATTACTGTGAATACTAAGTTCCTAAGTTGTCTTGGCCCTGACTGGCAGAAGTATGTGACTTTTGTTCGACAAGCTAAGAATCTACACAACACCTCATATAGGTTGTTGTATGATTACTTGAAACATCATTAATCAGAGGTTGATAAAGACAGAGTAGCTCGTGGAGGATTTTCACCGTCAACAACTCCCAACTCACTAGCTTTGATAGCTCAGTCTCATTTTGCTCCACAATCAGATCAGACTTTTATCCAACCACAACATCAGTCTGCTTATCCCTCACAAACTTCATCACATCAACTCGTTACATATGAAGCATCATCCCAAGCTACTGATCATCAACTGGTTCCATATGACAACACAGATTCAATGCTTTACTCCAATGTCAACAGTGATGACGATGATGCTTTCAATTCATTGAATGAAGGATTTGCTTTAATTGCTAGAGCTTTCAGCAAATTTTTAAACAAATCCAACAACCGACTTCGTTTTTCATCCACCACTCGTAATCAGGCAGTTGTTCATGATGGCAGAGTTGAGATTCAAAAAAGAGCTTCTAGGAGATATGGTTTGGGTAATTATATGGGAAACTTAGGTGGGCAGAGGTTTAATTTGGCAGGAAGCAGTAGGAACAACGTTGGTAACACACAGAGGAGGGCTGAGATTGTTGATACAGGGAATTCAGGGATTGCAAACACTATGGTGAAATGTTATAACTATGGAGGGAAAGGTCATTAGGCCAATGCTTGCCCCAAACTAAGGACCAGAGGTAGTGCGTACCATAAGGAAGCTCTTTTTCTTGCTCTTAAAGATGAAGCTGAAAGCACCCTTACTGAGAAGGAGCACAACTTTATGGCTAATGCATACTCGGACGATGACATGGAAGATCTAGAAGCCATTGCAGCCATAATGTAGATGGCCAATATACAAGAGATGCACATGGGTGAAACAGGCCCAGTTTATGATACCGATGGCTTGTCTCAGGTATCTGATTCTACATGTCTTATACTTGAAATCGTATCCCCCTTTGCATCTGCATTAGCTGAAGAGCATATTGGTCAAGATGACTCATTCTTATCTCCTCAAGTCGATGACCAAATAAACACTGTAGTTACATTTAATGATGATCAAATTAACCCGGTTGTTATATTTGATGATCCTCTTGATGATGATAATAATGATCAACTTGAACAAGATAATCTTTTGCTTGGTCCAGATCCAGAGCTCATGACCTTGCTCTTGACCACCCAAACACAGTTAGACTCACAGAAATTCCAAATTGATAAGTGCAACGAGATAAATCAAAACTTAAATGAAAAAGTTTCATTGTTGTCTAAGGATCTTAAGTGCTACAAACTTCAACTTTCAAACTATGAAACAAAAGAAAAACGGGAAAAAAGTTTTGAAGTTGCATTCCAACAATCTTATGTGAAAGAACAAGAGTTAGAACATCAGATACATGAATTATCTGTTTCCAAAAATTACTTGATTTTACAAATGGAACAAGAAAGATTAGATTTTCAAAAACAAGTTGACAACCTACACTCTGAACTTTTCAAAACAAAAACAAAGTTGTCAACGTGTCAAGATAATTTCCTGAACACAAACAAGCATCAAGGAAACGGTTTGATTCCTATCTTGAGGAAATTGTTGAGCTGGAATGTAAACTTAAAGAGTTTCAAAATTTTGTGTATAAAACTGGTGAGTCAGTAACTACAATTCAGAAATTCACTCTCAAGCAAAACCCCCAAGGATATGGCTTTGCTATTGGGGATGACAAACCATGTTTTTTACATAAGGCACTCAAGAAAAATCCGAAGTTATATAGTGCAGAACATCTGTTTGATGACTCTTTCATGCATGTTGTTTATAATCGTGAAGAAGAAATGGAACAGGATGAAGAGAGTCGATCTAAAATGAGTCATGTCAAATTTAATAAACCATATGATTACTCAAGAATACCTCATATTAGCGACACCTACGTACCACAACAAGATAAAATAGAACGGTCATGGTTTTTAATGGAAATGAATGAAACTTCTTTGGCTGGTTCTGTAAACACAATAGCACAAGTCAATGGTCCTTTACCAAATTCAGGTGTAAGTGCACCATTGCCAAAACAATGTCTCGTCCTAAGATATTTTAATACCTTTATGGAAGACATTAAATTTTTGGAACAAGCAATTGAACGGAACTCCGAGATAAAAGTCTCTACTTTTTTTTTCTCCTTATGAAAAAGAAAAGATAGAGGTTTTTCAAAAACAATTTTTGCCACACGTTCAACACTTGCGTCTTTGTGCTACTCATTAGGAACAGGAACTTCAATCAGAGGTTGCATCCATGATGAACATTTTTGAAACAACTGAACAAACGATCTCAAAACAAAAATGTAAAAATAAAGCTTTGCAAAAAGAAGCAGATCGACTCTTAGAAAATGTTCTATGTTCTGATGTCATATCTATGATCATGAATTCCATTTATCTGTCTTGTAATGAAATGCTTGTTGATGATCATTCTGTTGATATTGAAATGTTGAGACTTGATGTTGCAAATTTGAAAAGTGAAAATCAGAGATTAAGCAAAGTCAATGATGATGTGAAAAACAAACTTTCAAAAGAGATTTTTCAACTAAATCAAAAGCTGCAATGGTGTCAAACCCAAAGTCTGAATTTTGAAATAAAGTTGTAAACTCAAAAAGAATCAATGTCATTTCAAAACAGTCACGCTTCAAAAATTCAAAGTCTTGAAAAAGAAAATGCTGTTTTAAAATGTCAAATCTTTGAACACGAAAAAGATATTGATTAAGTTTGTAAGAATAGGAATGACATTGTTCGCTTAAACCATGAATTGGATTCTAAAATTCAAGAGAATAATCACATCATCGTTGAGCTTAAAGAAAAAATCAAATTACTTGAAAAAGGGAAATCTGTCCACACTAATGCGATTGCACCAGGCATGTATAAAGTGGATAAAACACCTAGGAAAGCATCCCGTGTGCATGCTTCAACTTCTACAGGAATAGTCACCCCTCACAACGTTTTATTAGATCTGAGCCCAAAAGAACAAAAAAGAAGATTAGTATCTGGCAACGTAAGAGCGGTTCACAAAAAGATAAAGAAGTAGAAGACCACATTAGGACTGAGAATAAAAAGCATGTTTTATCTGATGTAGAATCAAATTTAGAACATTGTATTTCTAATCATGATGTAACAAATGTTGATACTCTGAATGCTTTGAATGCTATGAATTCTTTTAATGTTGATGCTTCTTATGTGTTTTGTCGAACTAGTGTTGGTCCACACGTTATGGATCCAAGTAGCCTTGTTACTTGTTAGACGACTTGAATAAATCCAAATTAATCTAAGTGTGAAACTCTTAACACCGAATTGAATGTTTATGCGGAATCTAAACAATCAACAACGAAGAACACAATAACTATAACTAACTTCATATATTACTAATTCTTTTTAATCAATATGAGTACAATCTTCGTCGTTATCAAAACTGATTGCGTGGTTTTGTAACCTTACAACAGGTTTTACCTCTCGAGGGATCTCAAGAGGCTTACAACCCCACCAGGAAGTGTACCTGACCGATGTAGTATAGTGTAGTGGTAAGTACGGGGGATTGATCGTTCTCCACAGGGAATAGTGTTCGTTAGGTATGAAAGGCTACTCTAATTAGGTCTAAGGGTTGAGGAAGATTCTTTTTTATGTTTTTATAATTTTATGAAAGCAAGTAAAATCTCGGTTTTGAAGGAGTGGGCGGAATTAGTTGCTAGTCAACTAACCCAAAATTACTACAAATGCAAATAAAATAAATAACTGAAATTAAAATGTTGGTGAGAAACTTATGTGTAGAGAAATGTGTTTACTTAGATTTCCTTACTCCCTAACTATCTTTTACCGGTTAATTAGTGTGTATTAGTCGCGTGGATGACGGGTGTATTCCTTAATACCATTCATGGGGTGGCGTACTTACTTCCCCAACTCTACAAGCTCCTACTTCACTCCTATGTCGAGCCGGCTAGGAAGCTCCTAACATGGGATCACTAGAATTCGCTTGTGCATTAAATACAACCATAAAAACCTTTAGTACGCGTTTGGTTCATGTTTCTTAAGACGTTCAAGCAAGTTACCGAATAGGAAGTTAGCCAGTTTTCTTAAGCCTAACATAGATAAACAATCATCCAATACAACTAACAACACACTAACAACCAATAATCAATAGCTAGGTTTCATTAGATCTAAGCAAACACAAGATAAATTTAGCCTAACATGTTAAACAAAAGACAAGAATAAGATAGAATCAAACAACACATAGACATATTGAATGATTAATTGATAACTTATCTTTCAATGAAACATGGAAGCTCTCAAGGCAAAAAGCCCTGAAAAAGTAGCTAAAATCGTCTTAGGGTTTTCTCCCAAAATTCCACACACTAAGCTCTCTTTAATGACAAAAAATTAGAAAACTATATATAGATTTTTGGATCTGACGGCGTCACCTTATGGAGTGTGACGCCGTCACCTCGCCGCTTTTAGGGTTCCCGGATGACCTTCTTGACGCCGTCCCTCTTTAGCTCTTCAAAAATCCATTCTGGCTTATCAAGGCTTGACGCCGTCTAACCATGAACGTGACGCCGTCCCTTTATGATTTAAGCCGTGACGCCCTTGATCAAGTTAAAGCGTGACGCCGTCAGAATTCACATGCTATTTTCACTGGCCCGTCATGAGTAAATTTCACGTCCAACTTTTCTTGCCAAGGCATGACGCCGTCCAGAGTAAAGTCTGACGCCGTCAAGAGTAACTTTTAGCCGATTTTTGAGACTTTGCCGTTTTCTTCACTTTAATGCTCCAAAAACGTCCAAAATGCCTCCTTTTCCAGATTTCTCCTCAAAAGTACCTAAAATGACAAAAGGAACGATTTAGGGCAATATTTGATCAAATAAATACGATTTAAGGCTTAAATGACCCCTTAAAAGCGGTACACTTTTCGCTTCATCAAATACCCTTACACTTGAGATTTGCTTGTCCTCAAGCAAATGCGCTTTTATTCTAATCAAAATACAAGTTAGGGGTCATTTAATGCAAACATAAAAGTAATTACAACAAATAATCGTTCCACTTTAATCATAATAAGCACGGAGATTACATACTAGCACCTCACAAGTAGTGTTTAGATACTCACATCTCTCAAGTGTCATCAAAATAAATCTCATAAATGAAAACGGATAATATCTCTCACTACCTGTCATAGCAAATAGATTACCATAGGCTTGGGAAAGGATCGAAAACCTCCTCCACTAGGCGTAAGCACCTAAGATAAACTATCAAAGAGGGCTTTTAAATGGGTTATAACGTTAGGTGTAGGGAAAAGGAAAACACGGTTTTGTTGGATAAAGGATATTTTACTGGTGGCGAGTTAAAGATCTTGATCGATTACATGTACTATACAATGTTGCTAAGCCAAGACTCGACTCAATCTTAAGCTAAAAACAAAATAACAAAAACATAAAATAAACATAAAATGAAACGGGATGGTAGTCCGTATGTTTTTTCTATTTTTCTTTTTCTTATTTTTTTGTATTTTTCTTGATTTTTTTTTTTTTTTTTTTTTTTTTTTTTTTTTTTTTTTTTTTTTTTTGCATACACTTTTGCCCTACCATCCAAAATAATACATTATAGGGGTGTTGCATTCCCCTTACACTTGAACTTTTACATAACTTTACAATTAACTATTCTAATGACTCGAATTAAGATAATCAAAACACTTGGAGTACTTTTTAAACTATTTAGCACATATGGGGGTAATAAATGATGTTCTTCCCCATTACTCCATTATACTAGTACTTTACCCATGAGTCCCAATCGTCCCAAAACAATATGTACAAGGATATGACTCGACTTAGCAACCATGTAATCAATTAGATAATTAACTTGGGTTTAAACAAATGTTGTAACGATAATGCACTAAAAATGAGTGCATACAAGGTAGGCTAAGGCGATTTGGGTGTACATTTAAGTGGGGTGTAACAAATTCTTCCTTTAAGTAAAATGCTTAAAGGTCGAAACGAAAAGATAGGCTCTGAGGGGTGTACTAGGGGTATCGTGTACTAAAAATAAGTACAACGCAAAGGGTGTGGGAGAATTACTTGACCAATGTAGCCAAAGTAATTATAACAAAAACACAGGTGTAAAACAATGGGTTAATCCTAATGCCTCTTATCATGTAGTAAATCTAACTACACGAATGTAGTCTCACTTGTGGCCTTGGAATGGTCCTAACGCAAGTTCTAGAATCTAAGTGCTATCGGTACACACATCATAGCATAAATGCTTTTCCTACCAATTCTAGGGGCGAACCTCACATATTTGGGGTGGAAAATTTTTTAGTGGTACGGTTTTTGTGCTAGTCATATAATTCCTATCCATGAGACGCTTATTAGAACTAAAGTTTCACTCCTAAATGTTGTAAAAAATTTTAAATTTGGCACTAAAATTACCTTAACAAGTATTTCTCTCAGTTTTATACACATCTACCATCAAACAAACAAAAATCAAGCGCAATTGCATTCTCTAAAATCGTACTTTTACCCTCCCCTTACACTTAAGATGAACATTGTCCCCAATGTTCAAATAACAAGATGTAAAAGCATAAAGTAAAAGAATGAAATCAAATACTCCCCTGATTCGCTCGGTGGATAATGAAATTACACGGTTAAATCTTCCTCCAAAGAGAATGTTGAAACTCCATGACTAATGCATCGCCATAAGCTTGATTCCATAAACATCTCCTTGTCCAAAATAACCTGTTAAACCTGAGAAAACAAACACGAAAACCTGCATAACATCGGCGGGAAAAAATCTATATATAAGGATATAATGCTTGTGGAATGATAATTTTGCAGATTCCTGGAGATTATAAGTTGGAGATTTTAATAAAAACTTTTTTTTTAAAAACAAAACTTTCAAAAATTTCTGGAAATTAAATCTGACGCCGTCAGGTTATAACCCCTGACGCCGTCAGAAATGACCTGACAAAAATTTTCATTTTTAGTTTCCGGAAAATTTCTGGAAAAACCTTTACCTTACTTCCTGGAAATCCTGCAAAACATCATTATGACTCGATACAAGCATTTGACTCAGACACACACTAATATGTATGCTAATTTATTATTATTACGATTCATGTTAATTTGTGTTCTAATAAACCGATTTAGATTTCCCTTACACTTATCTTTTGCAAAATACCTTTATATGTAGTTAAGACGAAGTTAAAAACAACATAAAGCATTTTCACAAATTAGTTTTTAACATGAATCAATAATAATAAAAATTAAACACACATACGGAAACAAATAAAAACAAACAAACAAATAAATAAACACACAAAGCAAATAAAGCTTGGGTTGCCTCCCAAGAAGCGCTTTTCTTTATTAACGAGTCTTGTAGCTAGACTCAAAGTCACGTACATTACGTGACTCCATCATCGGTCACGGTTCCTAGGCCATTCTCCTTCCCGGTTCTATATTCCGGTCCTAATTTCAAACAATCCTTGTAGAAACCGAATATCCTTTCCATAACATAGTCTACTCCTTTACTTCTATCCTCATCATTCCTATAGTAGACCGCTTGCTTGAGCTCCTTCTCAACATTTGACAAGTGTTGGAATTGTTCTATCTTATATGGCATTTGGTAGCTTACTTCATCGGTCTCATCCTTAAATCTAACTATCCCTAAGGAGGGTTCATAAGTCATTCTAGAGACCTCAACAAATGGTTTTCCAAAAACCACTTGAGTCAAGGATGCATCGACTATTGGGCGGATATCTTCTACAATTACAAAGTCGGTGACATAGGTGAAGTTTCCTACATAAACCGGTAATCCCTTAACTCTTCCCGTGAAGTTACTCATCCAACCCTTGTCAGGGAGCATCCTATACCCAAGTTGATTTTTCATTATCAAGTTGTAGTGGGCTCTAGTCATGATGTTTATGGGCGATCTAAGGTCGATGTAGGCTTTCCACACATGCAAATGTCCGATATTGCATGGTATGTTGAGATTAGAAGGGTCGCCTACTTCTATGATTGGTCTACCTAGGAAGTATGGTGCCTCGGGGTCATCGAATAAGTTTGTATGATATGCACGCTCTTCCTTAGTGGGTAGCCTATTGAAGTAGTCCTCATCATCATCTACTTCTTCAATCTCACTTGTCCTAACTTCCTTATCAACCTCGATTTTCCTATCCTCATCCTTAGGTTCACTATTATCCTCATTCCTATCAATTGGTTTAATAGTGACAATGTTGACAAAGTGGACGTGTTTGGATGAAGAGGGGTCTTTTACTTGGGGTCCGCTATTTTTGTTCCTAGCGTCCTTATGTGGAGGTGATAACACTTGGTTATGGAGAGCTTTCAACAAGTTGTCAATTTTATTGGTCATCTCCGTTTGTTGTTGTTTGAATTCGGCTTCAAACTTGGCTAAACGAGCATCTTGAGATGCCATAAATTGAGACATCAATCCTTCAAAGTTATTGGTACTACCATTGCCGGAAGGATTGTTGTTGAAGGTACGGTTCGAGTTGGAACCGCTTGATTGGAAACGATTAGGTGGGTTGGAGGAATTGGTTTGTTGCGTGTTTTGGTTTTGTTTCCACCTAAGGTTCGGGTGATTTTTCCATGAGGGATTGTATGAATCACCGTAATGGTTTGGCTCGGGTTTGAAAGTGTACCACTTGTCTCCCGCTTCGTCGGTACGCGAGGATGCGTAGTCCACAAAAGCTTGTTCGGGGAGTTTCATGCAATCACGAGTGTCGTGGGGACCACTACATAATTCACATGAAGAAGTGATTTTGTTCACTTGGCTTGAAGGTTTAGGAGCCTCGTAGGATTTCATGAGAAACTTGACTTGGTCTTCAAGTTCTATGATCCTACGGTCGGAAGTGCTTGAATTATTCGAAGGCAAAGATATTGCCTTGACCGTTTTATTCAAATCACGGGGATCACTCCAACTTTCGTTGTCATAAAGAGCAAGATCCTCTAGGAGAGCCCATGATTGTTCCGCACTTAGATCACGTAGCTTACCACCGGCCGATTGGTCAATGGTTTGCCTCGTGGAGAGATTGATATGGTCATAGAAGATTTGGACTTGGAGCCAAAGTTCTATGCCATGGTGGGGGACTTTTTGGAGTAAGTCCTTGAATCGAGTCCATGCCTCGTAGAGAGTTTCGCCTTGACGTTGTTGGAACATCAAGATATCATTCCTTAGCTTGGTGGTTCTTCCCGGTGGGAAAAACTGAGCAAGGAAACGAGTAGTGAGATCATCCCAAGAGGTAATGGATCCTGCGGGTTGACGTTCTAGCCACTGACTAGCTTGGTCCCGCAAAGAGAATTGGAAGAGACGCAATCGGGTCGTCTCTCGAGTGGCAACATCAAGGTCTATAGAATCAACGATTTTAAGAAAGTCCTTGAGATGTTGATTAGAATCTTCAGAACGAAGTCCATGAAATGCGCATCCGCTTTGCACCAACCGGATGGTGTCGGATCGCAAGGGTGTGATATTGGCTCCTCGAGTGAGCTCAATGGTGTTTCGATAGCCATGGTGGCTAGGACGGGAATACTCTCCTAAAGTACGGGCTCTAGGAGGTGGTGGTGGTTGTTGTGGTGGTGGGTTGTGGGGGTTAAGGATATTACCATCTTCCATGATGTCGGACGGTAATGGTTACGAACAAAGACACGAAGAAAATAGATAGACTAAAGAAAACCTAGAAAAATAAAATAAAAATCTCACTAGAAAGGAATCTAGTGAGTAGACCTAATAGAAATAAAAATTCAACCTAAACAATAACTATTCCCCGGCAGCGGCGCCAAAAACTTGATTGCGTGGTTTTGTAACCTTACAACAGGTTTTACCTCTCGAGGGATCTCAAGAGGCTTACAACCCCACCAGGCAGTGTACCTGACCGATGTAGTATAGTGTAGTGGTAAGTACGGGGGATTGATCGTTCTCCACAGGGAATAGTGTTCGTTAGGTATGAAAGGCTACTCTAATTAGGTCTAAGGGTTGAGGAAGATTCTTTTTTATGTTTTTATAATTTTATGAAAGCAAGTAAAATCTCGGTTTTGAAGGAGTGGGCGGAATTAGTTGCTAGTCAACTAACCCAAAATTACTACAAATGCAAATAAAATAAATAACTGAAATTAAAATGTTGGTGAGAAACTTATGTGTAGAGAAATGTGTTTACTTAGATTTCCTTACTCCCTAACTATCTTTTACCGGTTAATTAGTGTGTATTAGTCGCGTGGATGACGGGTGTATTCCTTAATACCATTCGTGGGGTGGCGTACTTACTTCCCCAACTCTACAAGCTCCTACTTCACTCCTATGTCGAGCCGGCTAGGAAGCTCCTAACATGGGATCACTAGAATTCGCTTGTGCATTAAATACAACCATAAAAACCTTTAGTACGCGTTTGGTTCATGTTTCTTAAGACGTTCAAGCAAGTTATCGAATAGGAAGTTAGCCAGTTTTCTTAAGCCTAACATAGATAAACAATCATCCAATACAACTAACAACACACTAACAACCAATAATCAATAGCTAGGTTTCATTAGATCTAAGCAAACACAAGATAAATTTAGCCTAACATGTTAAACAAAAGACAAGAATAAGATAGAATCAAACAACACATAGACATATTGAATGATTAATTGATAACTTATCTTTCAATGAAACATGGAAGCTCTCAAGGCAAAAAGCCCTGAAAAAGTAGCTAAAATCGTCTTAGGGTTTTCTCCCAAAATTCCACACACTAAGCTCTCTTTAATGACAAAAAATTAGAAAACTATATATAGATTTTTGGATCTGACGGCGTCACCTTATGGAGTGTGACGCCGTCACCTCGCCGCTTTTAGGGTTCCCAGATGACCTTCTTGACGCCGTCCCTCTTTAGCTCTTCAAAAATCCATTCTGGCTTATCAAGGCTTGACGCCGTCTAACCATGAACGTGACGCCGTCCCTTTATGATTTAAGCCGTGACGCCCTTGATCAAGTTAAAGCGTGACGCCGTCAGAATTCACATGCTATTTTCACTGGCCCGTCATGAGTAAATTTCACGTCCAACTTTTCTTGCCAAGGCATGACGCCGTCCAGAGTAAAGTCTGACGCCGTCAAGAGTAACTTTTAGCCGATTTTTGAGACTTTGCCGTTTTCTTCACTTTAATGCTCCAAAAACGTCCAAAATGCCTCCTTTTCCAGATTTCTCCTCAAAAGTACCTAAAATGACAAAAGGAACGATTTAGGGCAATATTTGATCAAATAAATACGATTTAAGGCTTAAATGACCCCTTAAAAGCGGTACACTTTTCGCTTCATCAATATGAGTACAATCTTCGTCGTTATCAAAACTAATACCTTAGGGTTCCTTTTATACACCAAGGAAACCCTAGATACAAAACGTGTAGAAGGATATACGTATCTTCTCTAAAGATAACTACGTATCCTTTCCTAACTAATCTCTAACAAACTTTCCTAACTTTTATAAACAGACTTAATGACTTAAGTCAACCAGACTTAACTACAAATTACTTAATGACTTAAGTCAACCAGACTTAACTACAAATTACTCTACCAGACTTAACAATGAACGACCAGACTTAACTATGACAAAATACACTAACAGACTTAACTTTGTAACCCGGCAGACTTAAGTCTATTCTTCATATTAAGTCTTGTCTTGTGATAATTCCCAACAATCCTCCCCTAACTTGATCTTCATGCTTCATGAACTTCATGTTCCTTCTGAATAAGCTTCTGAGGATTGAATCTTGAACTCTTGGAATTATCTCTAACACTTTAAAACTTCAAATATGATCTTTATGCAGCAACATGACTTAAATAAGCTTTTCACCATCTGATATGCAATCCATCTGATCTTCACAGCAACCATGACTACTTGTACATCAATTCTTTTAAGTTTCATACTATTCTCATCACTTCTAGGTGTGTAAACTCCTGTGAGAGGTGAATCATTGAAAATTAATGGATTTGATGTCTCTTTACCAATAGCCATCACTACTGGAGTAGCCAATGTTTTGGTGTGTAAGACCATGATACATTGATAACCATATGATTTTTAGTAAACCATCAACTATCAACGAATTTGTTTCATCTTTACCAAAAGCCGTTTTCTTTTGGACTAGCCAATTCTTTGATGGAATACACCTCATCTTGGTGAATTGATCACCATGTATGGTTTTCCACAGCCTTTACCACAAGCCATAATCTTGTGGGCTAGCCAACTCTTCACTATCTTTGATATGGTGAGTTGAATACCATACAATATTTTGTAAATTGTCAACCATAAACGGATTTGAAATATCTTTACCAGAGCCGTTTGCTCTGGATAAGCCAGTCCTTATGTGGATTAGACATGGTGGACTGATAACCATTTGTTGTGTCAGTGCTATGCACCTTCACCAAGTGAGAAGTTCCTTTAGTCTCACTTAACAACTTGAAAATTCTTTCAAACACTCTTAAACACCAAAATATGATTCTTTTAAAGATTTTTCCTTAATCAAATCAAGCAACTGCTCATAAACATCATCCTTCTCATCTACATGTAACTTCTTTTCCAACATTGCCTTGCAGACCCTTGAAGATAAAGGATATTCCACTTCTGCAAGCATATAGATAGTTGCACTTTGTAAAGATAAACAATGTACCTTACATGTATGAAAATATCTCCAACTAACAATCCTTTGTTGATCTGTCAGCTTCCAAATTCATCTTCCTCTGAAGGTGGCTCAAACATTACTTTTAAATCTCCCCAAAAGACCCTTTCATACTCTTCTTCAGGTCAGTTGTCCCCATGTCTGATATTCACCAACTTGTGCAAATCCATAATATCTTCTCTACTCACATCATTCAATATTGCTGGAAAGTTAAGATATACAACATTAGTGTTGTCCTCCCTTATAATCTGATAAGCACCTCTTTGTCCAGTCCTAATTATATGATATTTGACAATTTTAGCTGTTTCCTTAGAACTTTCAGGAATTGCTCCCATAGTACAACCCTCAGATGAAGGTTCTTCTTCTGATTCATCTTCTTCTTGTACTTTCTTCTTGGATTTACTCTTTCTTGCTATACTTTTCCTCCTTGTAAACTTTATGACTGGCTTTTTGACTTCTTTCATTTCTTCCACAACATCAGACACTTTCTCAGCATTAGATTCCTTTTCAATTTCACTTGATGCTTTCTCAACATCAGATGGTTTTTCAACTTCAGTTACCTTTTCATCCACTTTCTCAGCTTCTATAATTGGCTCAGACTCTGTTACTTTTTGTCTCTTGAAACTTCTTCCCAAAGAATCTTCATAATCCACTGGCCTATAGCCTTGATTTCTCTCATATGCACTCACATATTCCGCTTCAATTTCCTCAAATGATTTTCCCCTCATCTTTTCCCATGTTGAGTGCAGCATATTCTTTAGATACATCTTCATACCATGCATCTGTTCTGCTTTAGACATCCTTTTGGGAACCTTGATTTTCTTTTGAGTTTGCGTTATCACAGACATAAAATCCCCCAAAGTTTCTTCATTTCTTCTAGCATTTATGAACTCTGCTAGTTGTTTGGCTCTCTCCTCAGCAGTCAAACCTGGAATAGCTTTAACTTCCTCAAACTTTGCCCTCAACTCATCATCTTTTTCAATCATTTGCATCAGTGGATCATCATTAAACTCCTCTGATACCACATGTTGAAGAATCTTTAACCCCATCTAGGATGTGTTTTACAAAAACCATTGCGGAAAATAAACAAAACAATGATGTTTAACAAGGTGTTATTTATTTGAAGAACGCGTTCATCTTTATTGAATAATAATAATAAACATACTACAAACTAATTAACGTGTTCAATCACACGTTTTTACTCGACTCTCATTGGAGAGATCTACATTTCTGGATGCCTATCACAGCCGGCTAAACCCTTTATAAATAGGGTTTTACAAGAAAACCTAAATTCCCCTAGAAGCTATTTATATATTACATTAAGTCCATGTTGTTTCATATTTATGCAAATGTAGTTTTGTAATCATCAAATTATAATTCCCAACAACTAGTATTTTATCTGGTAATCATGAAAAGTGTGTTGCAAAGTCCCTTTTGTCTCGTAAGCAGAAATGTACATATGGCATCTCCTCCAGGCCCACTACTGCCTCTAAGTCAATTTTAGGATAACCGCCAGGTGTAGTTTCTAAGAATGCCACAGACAAAACCATAGTAGCACCTAAAACAATCCAATCATCTAGTGAATACACTAAGAAGAAAGTTGCATCTAGTTGGACATGGCAACGCTGGTTACAGAGGAAACCTAGTTTCACTTGGTTACCTAAAGTGCTTAATAAACGTGATACTAACCCAACGGTTTCCACCGTTACCAACTTTCCATCTGCATTATCTTCTTGTGATGCAGGTGATTCAAATCATCCTCTAGATTGTTGATAGCAGATGTTCCTAACACATGTCAGGCAACCTAAAACTTCTAGGAAACTTTGTCGCAAAGTTCATAGGAACTGTCAGATTCGGGAATGACCACTTTGCCGCTATCATGGGTTATGGGTACTATGACAACGGAAACATCAATATTAGCCATGTTTACTACGTTGAAGGCCTTAGACATAACCTTTTCTCAGTAGGGCAGTTTTGTGATGGTGATTTGGAAGTTGCATTTAGGGAGAAAACCTGCTTCGTTCGTTACCTCCAAGGAAACGACCTTATGACAGGCAAATGCGGAACGATTCTCTACACCATTTCCTTGTCAGAAATGACCGCTTCTTCTCCAATTTGTTTACTATCCAAGGCACACTCTACAAAATCATGGCTATGGCATAAAAGTTTGTCTTATTTGAATTTCAAGACAATGACAGATCTCGCTCGTCATAAGTTAGTCGACGGTCTTCCAAGATTTCGGTATGCTAAAGATCACCTTTGTCGAGCATGTGAATAAGGGAAGAGTACTCGTGCTCATTTTCCTCCTAAAACCAAGCACAGTACGGATCATGTTCTCCAACTTCTACATATGGATCTGTGTGGCCCAATGCGAGTTCAAACAATCAACGGGAAGCGTCACATATTGGTAATCGTCGATGAATTTTCAAGATGGACTTGGGTCTGCTTTCTCCGTACTAAAAATCAAGCTCTTTTTATGATCATCACCTTTCTCACCAAAATTCAGGTTCAGCTCCGCAATACCGTTTGAAAAGTCAGAACAGATACCGGAACCGAATTTAAGAATCACACTCTTCGTGAGTATTTTGAGAAAGTGGGTATTGAACACCAAACATCTATTGCACGCAGCCCATAACAGAATGGAGTGGTCGAAAGACGAAACCGAACGTTAGTGGAAGCTACAAGGATGATGTTGATAAATGCTCAATTACCTGATTACCTCTTGGCTGAAGCTGTCTCAACCGCTTGCTACACTCTAAACCGTTGTATGATCAACAAAAGGTACAACAAAACCCCATATGAACTTGTTTATAAACGTAAACCGAACATAAATTACTTTCATGTATTTGGGGACCCCTGTTACCCAAATAATGATCGTGATGACCTTGGAAAGCTGAAAGCCAAAGCTGATATTGGAATCTTTGTTGGACACTGTGAAAATTCAAAAGGATTTCGTATCTGGAACTGTCAAACTAGGGAAATTCAAGAGACAATACATGCTCATTTTGATGAACTCACCGATATGGCTTCGGAGCAAAACGGCTTAGGACCCGCTTCTAATCGTCTGAACTTTCCTGATCAATCAGCAGCACCACTCCCTCTCAAGCGTAAGGATTTGGAAGACTTGTTTGCTCCACTATTCGATGATTCTCTTGTTAGTCGTGCTTCAAATGTATCCACCAGTTCCGCTGCACAACCTATCCAAATTCAAGTACCTATTACACCAGCGACTACAACAACAACAGTTGCTGCAGATGAACCTCCAACAGAAACATCAACATGAGTAGAACAAACAGCTTCTAATACTGAGACTGCAGCTGAAGATCCCCTCTTATCTCAAGAAGTACCCACAGCCGCACATTATGACGGAAATGCTTTCTTTAATCCATTTGCTCAGGCTCCAACCATTCCAGATATCGCAGAGTCATCAACGAGCAACTTGGATCCGTCAAATATGCAAAAAAAATTTCAACACTACACTTCTACCCACAAATGGACCAGAGATCACCCTTTAGTGAACGTGATTTGAAATCCAGAAAATCCAGTCATGACACAAAAACGACTCCACACAGATGGTGAAACCTGCATTTATGCACTCACCGTTTGTCAAGGAGAACCCAAAAATATTAAAGAAGCCTTAACTTACGACAATTGGATTGAGTCAATGCAAGAAGAACTTTATCAATTCAAGCATCTTGAAGTTTGGGAACTGGTAGAAAGACCTGATGGAATATACGTTGTCGGACTGAAATGGATCTGGAAGAACAAATTGGATGCTGATGGCACAGTTATTCGGAACAAATCTCGGTTGGTTGCTAAAGGTTTCAGTCATGAAGAAGGTATCGACTTTGAAGAATCCTTTGAACCAGTGGCTAGACTTGAAGCCGTTCGCATGTTTTTGGTGTATGCTACCCATAAGAACATCAATGTTTACCAAATAGACGTGAAGACTGCATTCCTGAATGGTCAACTCCGTGAAGAAGTGTACGTCACACAACCAGAGGGCTTCGTCGATCCAGAACATCCAAACCATGTGTACAGGCTCAAGAAAGCGCTTTATGGCCTTAAACAAGCCCCGAGGGCATTATACGATAAATTATCTGCATTCCTAATCGCTAATCATTTCACAAAAGGTTTTGTAGATCCAACATTGTTTATACAAAAACATGGGGAGGACATCTTAATTGTTCAAATTTATGTTGATGATATCATTTTTGGTTCAACACATAAAAAGTACTCAAATGCTTTCGCAAAATTAATGAAACAAAACTTTGAGATGTCTATGATCGGTGAACTTACGTTCTTCTTAGGACTGCAAGTTCATCAATCCCTCGTGGTATTTTCATAAACCAATCAAAATATACTCTAGAAATTTTGAAGAAACAAATGACAAGTTGTGACACCTATAATACAACAATGTCTGCATCATCTTTTAAGCTGGATGCTGATTTACGTGGGACACCAATTGACCCTACCAAATACCGAAGTATGATTCAGTCACTCATGTATCTAACAGCCAGCAGACCAGATATTGTATTTGCAACATATCCTTGCTCCAGCTATCAGTCTAGACCTACTGAAAGACACCTCTCTGAGGTTAAGAGAATCCTTCGATACATAAAGGGAACCGTTCATTTGGAGATCTGGTATCCGAAGGATTCTGGCTTTGAACTAATTGACTTTTTATATGCTGATCATGCAGGATGTTTAGATACACGGAGAAGTACATCTGGGGGAGTGCAATTCTTAGGTGACAAGCTTGTATCTTGGCAGTCAAAGAAGCAGGATTGTACATCACTGTCATCAACATAATCTGAATACGTCGCCATGTCAGCATGTTGTGCTCAAGTCATCTGGATGAGACCACAACTGATGGACTATGGTTATGTTTTCAACAAGATTCCGATGTATTGTGACTCCAAGTGTGCCATTGCTATCTCGTGCAACACCGTTCAGCGTTCGAATTCCAAGCATATAGCACTTCGATACCATTTCATAAAGGAGCATGTGGAACAGGGTACCATTGAAATTTATTTTGTGGGCACAGAATATCAACTGGCAGACTTATTCACCAAAGCCTTGCCTCATGCAAGATTTGTGGAATTAGTTCACCAGATTGGTATGTCATGTTTGACTCTAGATGATTTAAATAATTTTCTTAAACAAAATTAAGAGAGTCAAGCATCAAAACTATATTTGTAAATATTTTAATCAAAAACACAAAAAGATTTTCCTATCATTATTATTAATAAAAAAAAAAAAAAAAAAAAAAAAAAAAAAAAGAAAAGAAAAAAAGAAAAAAAAACAAACTAACAAACAAATTATTTTTTTTCATCTCTTTTAAATGTGCAAAATTCTGAACGAATCAAAATATGTTCTCGTTATTTCAAAATTATTCAATTTTAATCACGAACATATTTTGAGGGGGAGAATTTTTCTAAGTTTTGCACATTTCTTATCAAACTCTTCATTTTTATCAAAATCCTCATCAAACCATCTTTCCATGATCTCTTGAACTAAAAGTTTGTCAAAATTTCAAAAGTATGTGTTAGTTCAAGGGGAAGAAATGAAAATACCCCAAGGTTACAACAAATTGGACCAAAGTTTTTAACTATTTCAAACCTCAAGGGCTGGATGTGTCATAATATCAAAAGTATATCACATCAGGACACAGTGTGAACAGCTAAAAGCGTTTAGGGGTTCAAAGTGTCAAAAAGTCAATGTTTGGCCTATATAAGATGCAAACTCAGTTTTAAAAAACATATATACTCAGAACTCTTGCAAAAAACCCGCCAAAATTTCTAACTCAGTCAAGAACTTTGATTTTTCCTGAAATCTCGTTTGTAAGTGTTATAGATATTCAGTCATGCATTCTATTCACTCATTTGAATTCTTGAAACTTTTCTGTGGCTCAATAGTTCATACATGAATTTAGGGTTTTAGGATTCGGATTGGGTATTTTTTATATGTTAATATATAGTCTAATTCAAGTTGTTCTATAGTTTAACACATTGATTTAGAATGTTTTGCGACTGTTTAATTGTGTTAGATAACACTAGTTGATGCATGTCGAGTAAATTAGGGTTCATATAGTTGAATTTTTGGCTGGTGCTTAATGATGTATTGTGTAAGTGTTTTGATGAGTGGGATATGCTTTTATACGTTTCTAGATACTGCATATTAAGTCTTATAGCCTGAATCAAACAACATGGTCTAAGTCGATGAATTGCATATGGAACAATCAACTATGGGGATTAATGTATGTGTATTTATGGATTTCGGGATGTTTAGACTTGATTAGAACATGGTTAGGATGATATTTGGTCATTGCTTGTTAACTGTAATTGTCTTACATGGAATTTGATTGTCAAGAAGGTCTTCGAGTAAGCCATTAAAAACTTCGACTTAGTTTGAAGGTCTTCGATTAAGGAGTATAGTTTTGATTACTTAGAAAATTTTTACGAAATCCTTCGAGTAACAGATTCAATCTTGTTATTTTGAAGTATTTTATAAATCTTTTTGAGTAATCAACATCTATTTTAACTTAGAAGAGTTTTGTAAAAAAAATCCTTCGAGTAAGGATTATCCTTCGACTAAGGATCTTTTATTAAAATTGTTAGAGTTAAACTCCTTTTCTCCGAGTAAGCTGTGGTTTTTATCAGACTCTTCGAGTAACCATGATTTTATCTGAATCTTCAAGTAACAACTTGTTTATCAATTTCTTCGAGTAAGTAGGATTTCTCCGAGTTAGGAGAGTACTCAAATGCTTCGAGTAAGGGAAAATTGGAAATCTCCAAGTAAGGGCAAATATTTTCAAATCTTGTTTCAAATCCTTCGAGTAAGATCACAATTTCTTTGAGTAACTAAAATTCTTCGAGTAACTAAGATTTCTTCGAGTTACTATGAGTTAGGAAGATTTAGTAAATTTTTCTCAAGAACAGAATTCAGTTAGATTGAGAATGTATAGTTGCTCCTATATGGTTGTTTGTTTGATGTGTTCATATTATTCTTGATCCTGTTACATGTCTTTCTATGTGATGCATCATATTGGTTAGGCTCAGATCATATAATAAGTGATTTACACTAACATAGATATACAATTTCCATTGTGTGTTTTTGTTGGTGTTTGTGCTACACAGGTTCAACATGTCTCAAACATTCATTGCTAGGAACGAGTTGATCCCAAAAGGAGATGAAAGGAAGATTAGTGATTCCAACGCCAGAGTTGATTTGGATAAGTTACCATGCCATCCTTCATGCCATATAATGGTGGAGATATTGAAGAGACATTTCTGTAAGAGTGTTCTGACCAAGTCTGCCAGTGTACCAGAAGTCTACCTAAACCAGTTCTCGCACACACTATTCATCAGCAGAGACAACAAAACAATGACAGCTACCCTTGATAACACAAATATCCAGTTTGATGTTCACCTTCTTCGTGCTATACTTGATTTTCCTCCAGTAGTTTTCGGTAAACAAACCAGGTTTCTTAAAGATCCTACCTTTGAACTCATGGCCAAGACATTGAAACACATTGGCTATGATGATTCGGGTGATGAACTCACGTCACATTCAAAGGTAGATAGGAAGCACATTCCTCAACCCTGGTTGACCATCTACACCATCTTAAACCACTGCATTACCGGGAAGGAGACTGGTCTCGAGCACCCCAGACTCGAACATCTATTGTTCTTTTGGGGTGTCATCAACCTTTACCACATGGATTATGCCCAATACATCTGGACGGACATGATTTATCAAGCCTGCTAGTTTGGTCAAAAGAAGGGCTACAAGATACCCTTCCCACGCTTCACCAAACTGATTATTGCTCATTTCATGGAAAAACATCCGCTGATTGACAAACGTTTGAATGAGAAAGCTCATACAGTACAGATGGACCATGTACTCACCAGGGTAAGAATTCATACGACCAACACCACAAAACAAGGTCTAAGAATTCCACCCAAGTTGTTATCAGAAGCAGTAATGGCAACTGAAGCTTACACATGGTATGACGAAGCAGAAAAAGCAGGTACAATTGGGATTACAGTAAAGGGTACAAGTACAACCAGAGGTAGAGGAAGAGGGAGAGGAAAAGCAGTCATAACAGCATTAACAAGGACAAAGAAAATTAATCAAGCTTCAAAGAAGAAACTAAAGCTCAAAGACGAATCTACTGAGGAAGAACAAGAAGAGGAAGTAAATCTAAAGGAAGAAAGAAGGAAAAAGATTATGAAAATCAAGAAGGAATTGTCAAAGCATGATAAAGGACTAGGCAAAGGCAAGGGAAAGTCAATTAAAATCCAAAAAAATCTGATAAACCCCTTCTACCACTAGAGACTCAAGAAGAGGAGATTACTCAACTCGAGAGGGCTACGAAGGAAAACAAGGCTAAATACTTGGCTGATCAGGAGAGACTCGAGAAAATGAAGAGAGGAGAAGGATGAGCTTCACAGGTTAGGAATGAAGAGCTCTTGTCTCAGTCCGAGGATGATTCAGAAGCTACTAAGTCCAAATCTGCAAGTTCTTCATCTAATGAATCTGAGGATGAATCAGAAGAGTCGGATCAACTGATACACACAACCTCACCCTCAGAATCTGAATCAGATGAAAGTGAAAACAAAGATGAAGAAGATAAAGATGATTATGAAAAAGATAAGAATGAAGAAGATGAAGATGATGATGAAAAAAACAATGAAAGTGATGAGGATGATGACGACCAAGATGATGATGATCCAGATGACAACCGTATACCTACTCCACCACCATCATCTATGGATCAAACTTCAAATATCATACCTCCATCACCAATTCCCACACCTCAATAACCAGACAACACTGAAATCAAAGCCCTGAAAGAGCAGCTTACCGCATTACAAACTCAAGTGACAGCACAACAAACAAAAGTCAATGAGCTTAAATCTTATGATCTTGAGCGAGCAACGGAGCAATATCTCAGCAATCACTTACCATAAGAAGTCAGCAGATATCTTCATGAGACGCTTCCTAATCTCCTTAAGGAATATGTCAAGAGGAAACTTGATGCTATTGCGGCACATCAAATCCAGTCAATAACGATCACAATCCAGACATTGCCATCAAAGTCTTCAACTGCTGATCTGAGAGGTAAATTGCTTGAAGCTATCATCGATGACCCGGAAGAGGAAGATCTTCGTAAAGCCTTAATGGATTCAATGAAGAAAGCTTAGAAGAAGGGTAATTCGTGCAAGAGGGACAAGCCCAGCTAGCGTCATCATGATGATCACGACAAAGACGACCAAGCAAAGAAAAGCGAAAAACATTCTAAATCGGCTGGCCCTTCTACAACATTGCCTCCTTCCAACATTCAACAAACAGGCGAAGAGAAATTTGTAGCTCAAGAGACCGGAACATTTGACGAAGCTGAACCTCATGAAGATTTAACCATTGACCAAGCTGAAACTGATGTTGCTCCACCCAAAGCTGCAACTGTGCCTGCACCACCAGCTGATGCACCTCTCATACCTGCTCAAGAATGGTTCAACCCTGATGCTGCAAAGTTCGAATGGTTTGAAGAGATGGTGGATGCGTATCCAGATATTCCAGAAGATGAAGTACCTGCAGAAGGCTCTGTTGTGGACTTCACTAAAAGACTGAAGAAAGTGATGAAGGTTCAGAAGTTACAACTGTCCGACATCATCAAAGTCCGCAAAGCAGGCTTCTTTAAATTCAAGACTGCAACAACCTCACAGCTAGAATTCGGATACAATCTGGAACAAGTGGCACGGGCTTTTTCTAAGAATGTAAACTGGGATGATTCAAGTTCTTCTCATCCAACCGATAACTTTCAACTTCGTGACTACTCACAACCCCTACGCCTCATCAGTCATGCCCACAATCCTAAGATACCCAAGGCTTACTTCTTCAACAACGATTTAGAGTATCTGATTTATGGCAATACCAATCCAGAAAAATGATACGCTATTTCCCTCACAAAGTTCAAGGCATCAACATATGTGTTAGAAGGATTTAAAGAACAGATCAACGACTTGTTCATCAACTCAATTGAAGAATACAACGATGAAGCTGTTTTGGGAATATTCCACTGGCCTGATATGAGGAAATGGTTCTACAAATGGAGACTTACTTTTACCTCGAAGTATAAGGCTTACCACAAAAGTAGGATTCTCTCCATTACAAGTGCTGAAACATAGTCAAAATATGGGTATAATTTTCTGACGAAGATCACCGTAAGAAGGCAAGATGACAAGGAATACACTTTCAGCGAAGCTGATTATCCCTACTTGAATATAAACGACATTGAAGACATGTATCTACTCAGGATTCAAGGGAAACTCGAGCACCTTCCTGGTCGTCTCCAATACGACATCATCAACTCTATTATAATCTTCATCCGCAATATTGTGATCAGAGCGAGAGTTGAAGATGTTCATCTTGGGGTGGAAAGCTACCAAAAGAAGTTGAATCTCATCAAGCCTGATATTCAACCTCCAGGGATAGCAGTAAAGAAACCATATACCTTCACCGACAAACCATTTGGAGTAGTGTTCATCAGAAAAAGCAGACCTAAGTTCATGGGCTATCAAGACATTCATAAGTTTAGCGATGAAACTTTGGTACAAGTTAAGTCTGAACTCGCTCACATTCTGGAGAATCATAGACAAGGAAGGAAACAGGGTTGGCTGAGGCACATGACGTAGAAGAGAAGCGAAGTGAAGCAAGCAGTCAAATTCTTGGAACGAATTGACCAACGGCTTAAGTTTCGAGAGCAGATGAGACGACTGGAGAGTTACGTGGGTGGACGAGCTAGAATTGTAAATATTCTCACATTTCGTCGTCCAGAAAACAGTGCACAACCCGTACTTGTAAAGAAAGGACCCTGAGGTACTCTTCAGTGCCTCAATACTAAAATAAGGAGCGAAAGCTTCTTACTTTTGAGCAGAATTAACCAGAATTTTCTAAGTTTTTAAAAATTTTGCCCAAAAGAGGAAGTATTCCCTTGTCAAAGGGGAGTACTTGAAACAAAAATCTTTGTTCAAAACAACAAAAGTTCTTGAAATTCTTCCCGTAAACCTCAAAAAGCATATTTTGATCAAAAGTTTATCAAAAACAACATGAATATGCCATTTTTGAGGGGGAGAATATGTATGTGATTAAAATATAGCAGAAAAAGTTGAAATCTCGCATGAGCTCGACTCAGATTGTACCCTCGAATTGACGGTTATCAAATGTCAGTAATCGAAAAGACATGTCCTGGACGGGTAATAATTTCAAGCCGGTTTATCCGGTGATGTAAACGTGTCTCGCAAAGGACTTTTCTAAGTAGAATGTACCGATTTCGAGTGATGTTTCTTTGAATGTGACCTGGACAGGTAATAATTTCAAGCTAGTTTATCTAGTGATGTAAACGTGTCTCGCAACGGTCATATTCACTGAAAATCAATCAATAATAAACGTGTTAACTCCACCTGACATGTGCAAATTCACTTTAAACACTTATGAGCACATGTTAGGGGGGGGTATTTCTGAAAAATGCAAAACTCTCAAAGTGTAAATAATATAAGTTTTACACTCATAAACACTTTGAGAGATTTTCAAATGATTGGTTTTATGGCAAACATAGGTTAGTCATGGAGATATAAGGTGACTAAGGTTTGGAAACCGTCCTATGATCCGCCAGAGCCGGAGGGATCTACCCAAGGACAACACTAATAGTTTAGAACCAGAAAGTCCTAAGTATGATGAAAAAAGGAGTAAAGAAATGAAAGGAGAAAGAAGGGGGTGAAGAATGAAAAAGAAAACTAAAGAAAAGGGTGAAAAGAAATAGCCCTCCATATGATCAACCTTAAGGCAGAAACCGGGTTCAATACATATTCTACTGGTCGTTACTACGGTAACACCGGTATTGAAGATTAAGCCGTCATGGACCCAGTGACGCACTGCACTAAACCTTCTAGCCACTCAAGTGTCTCTCAAAAGACATTTGTTTCATTTCACGTGGAGAACCCTTTATTATCTATCAACCTCTCACACCGAGATGTGTTGATATTGAAAAGGAGACACTCTGCTTCATGCCTCCGATGACTAAAACCAATAAGCGCTCAATCGAGTCTAGAGCCGCGAGATACATAAAAAGATCCCATAGGAACACTTAGTATTTCTACACTAGTTGTTCAACATTATGGACACCAGTTGTAAATTATAAGGGTCCTACGCAGGTCTCAGTAATCTGCCGAAAACATTCATGAGAGAATTCACATATTGTGATTCTCAGTGATTGAGTGGAAATCCTGCCAGGGTCAACATCAAACAGTCCTGACAGCAGGTCACTTCGGTAATCCCTTGTGGATTACGCTTAGTGTTCGAGGTAGTTATAAAACGGTCTACAGTCGTGGAGTGATACTTCGGTATACTTCAGCGGCTCACCTGAATAGTTGATACACATTGGTGTATCTGTGTAAGCTCTCTCGGGGGCATCCAGTTTAGGAACGGCATTGGCAAGGATTAGAGAAAGCCTTCACACAATGCTGTTGACGATCTCCAAGTCCGAACCAATAAGTGCCGGATGATTTATTGCTAACTGTTTACATTGCAGGTAATCATGGAGACTAGGAGTTCCACCACCATCGCTTCCATCATGCTCATATCCCAAAGAAAAGTTCTCACAAAGACTAAGGAATAACAAAAGTTCACAGAAGTCAAAGAAAAGTAAAAGATCGAGCATAACAAACTTTCACAAGTCAAAGATTGAAGCTTATAAAGTGAGAACCACTTGAAGAACAAAAGTCAAAAGACATATGAGCATGGTGGAAAAGACGTAAAGGCATCGTGATTAAAGAACATTGGTGGAAGGCAGATCAAGACAATACCATATCACATAACACAAGAACAAAAGAACAAAAATATAAAAGACGTCAAAGACAATGAATCAAAGATGGCGTCAAGCAACCATGATGACCAATACTTAGGGGGAGATTGTTGGAAACACATCATAGATTATCAAGTATCAGTCATATCTTTTAATAGGTTGCTTAGGCCTTTATGTTAGTTATTAAGGTTCGGCCTGTGTAGAAGGCCCATGGGCCGTGGCCTTTTATTTATTTCATTTATCTTGTTAATTAGGGCAACACTTAATAATTGTAAGAAAAATATAAATACCCCCTCCCTTGAAGGGAGAGGGTGTTGGTTAATGTTAATCTCATTTTATCATTCTTAAGCTTAACCTTCCACTCTCTTTCTCTCTAACTTTCTCTCTCTAGATCTATCACCTTTTTACTAGAAAGCAGTGTTTCAAAACAAAGTCTGGAAACCAAAAGTTAAAACTGCTAGGCCAGCAGTTAGTACTGCTAGACCAGTAGTTGGTCCTACTAGGCCAAGAAACACTGCTAGGACTAATGCGGTAAATGTTGTTAAGGCCTTAACATGTTGGATATGGAGACCTATCAAACCCAATGGTGCATCAATCACATTAAAGAAATTTGAATTTATTGATGTATGAGGCAGATCCAAGTCAGTAATGGCTTGGGTCCCCAAAGGAAACTAATTTCCTTTATTTTATGTGTAGGGACATCCAAAAGATGATGAAGAAGATCAAAGATATGCAGATAATGGATGCTCTAGGCACATGACTGGGAAAATGTCCTACCTCTCAGACTTTACACTAATGGATGGAGGATATGTTACATTTGGGGGAGGAATTGGTGGAAGGATTACTGGTAAAGGTACTTTAAAAACCGGTAAACATGACTTTGAAGATGTGTATTTTGTTCAGGAACTCAAGCATAACCTTTTTAGTGTCTCACAAATGTGTGACAAAAAGAACAAAGTTTTTTTTACAGATACTAAATGTCTTGTTCTTTCTCCAGACTTTAAGTTACCTGATGAAAGTCAGGTACAACTTAAAGTTTCAAGAAAGCGCAATATGTACAGTGTTGACATGAAGAAAATTGTTCCTAAAGAGGCTCTCACTTGTCTTGTTGCAAAAGCCACATTGGATGAGTCAATGCTTTGGCATAGTAGACTTGGTCATGTCAACTTTAAAACCATAAATAAGATTGTTAAAGATGGTTTGGTAAGAGGCTTGCCTCAAAAAAGTTTTGAAAATGACCAAACTTGTGTTGCCTGTCTCAAAGGCAAACAACACCAAGCTTCTTGTAAGCCTAAGACCCAGAACTCAATTACGCAACCATTATTTATGTTGCATATGGACTTGTTTGGTCCTACATCTATAAGTAGTATACAACATAAGAAATACTGTCTTGTGGTAACTGATGACTATAGTAGATTAACATAGGTTTTCTTTCTAGGATCTAAGGATGAGACAACTATAATTCTTAAGTCTTTTATAACTGAAATAGAAAACCTAGTAGATAAGAAAGTGAAAATCATCAGGTGTGACAATGGGATAGAGTTTAAGAATAGAGTTATGGATGAATTTTTCTATGAAAAAGGTATTAAGAGAGAGTTTAGTGTAACTAGAACTCCTCAGCATAATGGGGTTGCTGAAAAGAGGAATAGAACACTAATAGAGGCTGCTAGGCCCATGTTAGCTGATTCTAAACTGCCCATCACTTTTTGGGCTGAAGCAGTTAATACTGCTTGTTATGTGCAAAACAGGGTTTTAGTTGTCAAACCTCACAACAAGATACCATATGAACTGTTTAGAGGTAGAACACCTGCTTTAGGTATTCTAGGACCATTTCGATGTCATGTCACTATTCTCAATGCCTTAAATTATGTGGGAAAATTTGATAGAAAATCAGATGAGGGTTTCTTGGTTGGGTACTCATTAAACAGCAAAGCCTTTAGGGTATACAATATAAGAACTAGGAAAGTAGAGGAAAACCTGCATGTTCAGTTTCTAGAGAATAAGTCAAATGTTGCAGGTGAAGGTCCAAAATGGTTGTTTGATCTTGATACTCTAACATAATCTATGAACTATGTACTAGTTGTTGCAGGAACATTTTCTAATGATTTTGCAGGTTCAGAAGATAGTGTTAAAATAGGTGAACAAAGCTTGGAAAAGGTGACAGATCAAGATCATATTCTGATGCCTATTTGGAATAGTGTTGATTCATCTTCAAAGGATGTTCGACCTTCTACTGATGAAAACAAAGAAGGTTATGAAGATGGAAACAAAAAAGGTGGTGTTGAAGAACCAGAGAATCATGAAAACAGTACAAATGGAGTTTGTACTGCTGAGCCTAATGTTAGTAATGCTGGGAAAAATGTTCATACTGCTAGCCCACCAGTTACTACTGCTGGTGATTTCACAGAAGATGAAGTGGATATCAATAATATGCCACTCACATATCAAGTTCCTACAACTTCACACACAAGAATTCACAAGGATCACTCCCTGGAGAATGTGATTGGAGACATACAGTCTGGTGTGAAGACAAGAAGGCAGACCATGACTTTAGATCAACAAGGCTTTCTAAGTGCAGTTTATGAAGACAAGAAGCATAAAGATGCCAATACATGTCTGTTTGTATGTTTCCTTTCATTAGAAGAACCCAAGAACATACTTAAGGCCTTACAAGATTCAAGCTGGGTGGAAGCCATGCAAGAGGAACTTCTACATTTCAAGATTCAAAAGGTCTGGGTGCTAGTTGATTTACCTAAGGGTATGAGGGTAATTGGTACTAAATGGATTTGTACTGCTAGTAATGTCAATTAGTACTGTTGTGTATAATTTGTACTGCTAGTGAAAATTAGTACTATTATGTTTAAACTGTTAGTCATATTTTGTACTTCTATGAAGCATATGCTATGCATTTGCTTTCTTGGGTTTGGACTAATAGTTGCAGGTTATGGAGTTTGCAATTGTGAATCTTAGAATAACTTCATGGATCATTTAGAGCACAAGGCATGAACCATAGCAATGTGTGAGGAGCAAGTGATGATATGGTTGCTGACATAATTGATTGATGATGGACAGAATTTGGGGATCCCTTGACAAAGGTGTAAAACCTGAGTTGGGAGATTCTTTAAAATTTCTTTCTTGAAATCTAATTATGATATTTTTGCATATGAATTGATGGCATAGTTAGTCAGATAGTAACTGATCTGACTCACTCTTTACCATTCTATACTTTTCTAAGTATAATGTGTTAATCCAAGGACATATGGTAAAGAGAACAGCGAGCAAAAGTGAATCTAACACATGTATGTTAGAGGCAACACCTACCACGAGCTGAAAACCCTATCAAGAAAGCTCATTGAATGAGTTTATCTGATCACAGGCAGTTGTTCATAGCTGAAATTATTGGTTCTCACACAACCAGAGGTTAAATTAAACCAAAATTTGATTAAGTTTCTTCCTTTACACTTAATCCCTTCAAAATGTTGGTATGCAGTATTGTTTTAATTAAAAATTGAGTTCATACTGGTGAGTCAAAGTTTTTCCAAAACTTAGTACTGCTAGGCAAAAGTTAGTACTGCTAGGTTAACTTTTTACTGCTGGATAGCCGTTTGTATTGTTGAGTAATAACCATTTTTTGAATATAGCCGTTGAGAAGCCGTTGAGATTTTTCTGGTCAATTACTTTACTTAAGGGTTTCCCAAATTGGATATTTTCACTTTTTCTTTACTTTATTACCTTTCTCTCCAACTCCTCACCTATCTTTATAATTTCCTTCCACGCCCCACCCCCAATTTCACCCCACCCACTCCTATACCCATGTTAAGACATCCACTATCACAATATATACTCTTTATAACTCTAACCCATAAAGCATCGCCTTCTTTTTTGAATCTCCACCACCATTTCCTTAAAAGTACCTAATTTTTTACCCGTAATTACCCAAGATTTAAACCCTCTCCCCTCCTGCCCATTTAAGGCTTGCAAGACATGCCATTTGACCCAAGATAATTTTATACACTGACTCATCCCTCCACATAAGAAATTTTTTCGAATAGATTAAGTTATTTTATCACTCTCGAAGGCACACTGAACATTGAAAACAATACATTGGTAAGCTTCCTAGAATCGATTTAACCAAAGTTAGATGACTCCCAAAAGACATGGTTTTAGCTTTCCACTCGGCAAACAGTTTCTTGAATTTGTCAATCGTCGTTTTCCAAGCTCCAAACCTCTTAATATTCACGCCAATCGGTAATCCCAAATAGGTAAATGGGAATTTGCCGATGCTACAACTGAACCATCTCTCCATATCTCAAATCTCCTTATCATTCACCCCAACCCCATACGGTTTACTTTTGTTATAATTGACCCATAATCCGAAAACATCTTCAAAAGATTTGAGAATACGCATTAAAGACTTCGCATTATCTTTGTTCCATTCCCGAAAGAAAATAGTATCATCCTCGTATTGAAGATATGACACCACCTGTAACAACCCGTAAAATTTCATAAGGCGAACTGACTATTTTGCCCTTTGACTTTCCAAAGTTAAATTTGACTTTTACTTCTTGACTATTTGACTTTTACCGTAACATAAAAGCAAATACTGTAACCGGTAATATTTCAATTTAAATAATTCACTCTTCTTTGAATCATTACTCTCTGAACGTATTCGTTCACTTCTGTCTAAAATTAATTATTTAATGTAAATTATAACTACCTTTATGTTAAATAATATTACTTTTATTATTTAATATTATTACTCCTATGAAAGTTTAATTGTGTAAACTTTCCTCACGACCGACACAAGACTATGATAAGTCTATGTGTTCAAAATACTCAAATCTCACCAATAGTCATATTTAATATGAACTATTGTCAGTTTATCATTTTTACGTGAGCATTTTATTCCTTACGTAATACGCGTGCTCAAACCTATGTGTAACACCCCCGTTTAAGATATTCGCAGCGGAAATATAGGTTGGGGTATTACTTCAAGGTTCACAGTCATGATAATAGAAAACGACTCGAAAAGAGACGTTTTAAATAAATTGTTATCATTCATTTATTTAAATCAGAGTTACATATAGAGGTCCCAGCGGGAAGTTCTGAAATATATTATAAAAGTTACATTATTTGTTTGAATGATAACCAAATAGACACTCGTTTTATAAGAAGTTAGTTATATATTTCTCTAAGTCTCATGAACTCAAACGTTAACAGTGTGTGTGGGTGATATCGTAGAATGATATAAGTAATGGTATATTTGGCTATCAATCCGGCTAGCACAAAGACTATCGATCCGGCTAACACAAATGGGTGAATAAGGTGTATTTGGCTATCAATCCGGCTAGCACAAAGTCTATCTATCCGGCTAACACAAATAAGGTGTCTTAGGCAATATTAATCAGGAAAACATACAGAAAATACTTATGTTCAGGTTTGTAGCATGTATCTCCCCACAAATTTAGGAAAACGTATATAAAAAGTGGGACTATGAACTCACCTTAGCAATCTGGATGGAAAACAAAATGAAATAAAGTTGATAAACGTCTCCGGACACATAACCTGGTTTGTTATGCCAAATTTCAGTAATCGTTTTCGGATAAATATAAGTTCTTATGTTCGTTTCGTTTCATTTTTGGTTGTTGATTAAATATTAAAATGAGAGAACATGAAGTCTCTTCAAAAGTTGGATAAGATTGTATTGTTTGTTTCTATGTTTCCGTTCGTTCGTTATATATATATTTCGTTCATTAAATATATCTTGCGTTCGTTTGGTATTGAAATAAACGTATTACGTTTATTAATTTCTATTAGATGGGAAAATATATATATATATATTAATAAAAATAATTATGAAAAGTTATACTTTTACCCCTAAACTTTTATATATTGATGGTTTATACCCCTGAACTTTTGGAAAATGACAACTTTTACCCTCTACTTTCAAAAATGGCATTTTCTATCCCTGAGTTACATGTCGACAACAATTAAAGTCCTAGTATTAAAACTAATTAGAGTTTTGTCAAAAATAGCCCTTAAAGTATTTTAATTATTACACCCGTGGTCCTTAGTTTATAAATACGCGTTTTAAAATTTTGGGAAAAGACAAGTCTCATTTTGGTTCTTTTATAAAAGTCATAAATAAATTTCCTAATAGCTTATTCAATACTTATAGCTTATTACCTGAGCTTATTAGCTCGAAAGGATTTAAAATATTGCGTATAAAATAGGTGACAAAGGGAGAGTTTTGGGATCGAATAACTTAGTGAAATCTAAATCTTTTTACAATCTTTCTTTTCCTAGTTAAAGCTAGCTGGGTGATCTTCAATTTAGCCAAGTTTTATAATTTTTGAAAATCGTTTGATGTATGAAATAAATTACTAAAGTCGACTGAGTGAAACAAAGATTTGTCAAAAACTGGAAATTGGAGTTTTAAGTCTAGCGAGGGGGAAATTTTGAGACTCAATAACTTCTTACTCGATTAACCTTTTTACAAGTTTCTTTCTCCTAAATTAAGTCAGCTAGGTGATCTTTAACGTGTCAGAAACTTGGAATTTTTAGAGGTCGTATAGGGTTCGAAAAATAGGTCTAAAGTTGGCGAGTTGGGTCACTAAAACTGAAAAGAAATAACTGGAAATTTTAACTTCTATTTTTAGCGATAAGGGTAGGTTTTTAGGACTCGATAACTTTCTTAATACTCAACCATATTACGAAATTCTTTTTCCTAATTTTAGTTAGTTATGTGGTCATTAAATCTACCAAAGCTCAGAATTTTTAGAGGTCTCTAAGTGGTCGATTTTTAAGTCCCAAGTTGGGCTGGTGGAGCTGCTTTTTGCTCGACCAAGACCAAAAAAAGGAACCCGACTTGGGTTTTTAGTTTTTAATGGTTTTTAACTAAGTTTTTACGTATGCTTTGATAATATTATGTATATTAAACATATTTTTAACATACTTTATCATTTCTTAATTTGTTTTGAAAAAATTTTTAATATATAGGGTGCGTTTGCTTTTTGGTTTGATCAGACTAGAAAAAGGACAAGAAAACTTAAATTTTTTTATTATGTTCTTATTAAGGATTACTTAATGATGTTTTTAAGGGTATTCAAAATAAGTAAACTGAATAAAAAGAGTTGAAATCACTTACTTATGTTTATGGTTCGCTTTGGGATTTAGGATGTTGAAAGGGTTTGGAATTGAGCACCAAAGTGAATCCTTCCTCCTAGGTTTTCTAAGAAGTCTTTTCTAAATTTAGGTAGGGCTGTTTATCAGTAAAGAATGGAGGGGAAGCTGTTTCTGTGATTGGGTCAAATTTGTGTGGGAATAGGTTTTAGAGAATTTGATCGAATTGATGTGGAGATAAGTAATGAGATTTAGGCTACTATTTATAGGAAGGGGAAGTAAGGTTTTGTGGGGTAGGAGGTGACATGTGGAAGGGTTTTTGGAAGAGTTTGAAGGAAGGGGGAGGCGTGTAGATAGGGAAGGAAGGAAATGATGTGTTTGCATATGAACCAATTAAGCTAACTAAGTAAGGCATGTGTAGTGAAGGGTTTTAGACTAGAGGAGGGGCATTTTGTGTAGGTGTTACTAAGAAAATGGAAGATGAATTAAATCTAGTTGGGTTTTTGTAGAATTCGAACCAGATTTTTGAAGTAAGGTTCGAATGGGCTTTGTGGTATCGTACCTTGTGTTTAAGGAGTAGTACTTTAGGGTTTAGAGATGTAACTTGCTAGTTTAAGGTCTAGTTTCAAAGGTTTGTGGTTAGGAAAAATAATTTAGGGTTTCTATTTGATAACTAATTCGAATTGTATGATAATGAAAAGGTAAATGGGTTGTGCTTTGAGGAGTTGTACGATATGATTACTAGGGTTGTATTATAATTTAAAATATAGGAAAAATGTAGTTTTAATATTTTCTTAGGTTATATAATTTATATGTTAATTTTATTAAGTTAAAAAGTATATAAATGGGATTTTTGGTTTTTATACATTAGACACATGTACATTAGGTTTAAAGACTTGTAAAAATATGTAGTGAGTTTAGGAAAATTAATTGTTTTAGATCTATGTATGAAAAGCTTGTAAATTAGACTTAAAAATAAATGTAATTAGAGTTTTAATAAGGTTTTTATGAATATATGAATTTTATGCATAAAGGACTTGTACTTTAGCTTATATGACTTGTACAATTATAATTTGTAAGAATTCTTATATAAATAAATTAGGATTTTGTGAAAATAGTACATGAAATCATAGTTTTATAAAATTAGGGTTTTATCGTGAGTTAATATGGAATTAGGGTTTCTATGATTTAGATGTTTGTACCTTAGGTTGGATGAGTTGTACTTTGGTATATTTTAAGGTTTTGTTACTTACATATGTTGTTATGATAGTAATTACCGGGACCAAACTATACACTATAAGCCTAAAATTATCAAAATAAATAATACCTCCTCTTCTTTTCTTGTTTATATCGACACAGACAACATCTTCCTCCCTCCCTCTTCTTGTTCGATCACTGCCCCAACCACACCAACATCACCATCAATTTTTCCACTATCATCTCATCAATTAATCACAAAATCATCTCCATAACATTCTCTTGAAGATCCTTGCAAAAGATGATGATTTCAATCAAAGATTTGAAGACATCTTGGTCATTTTCAATCAAACCCTAGAAAGGTTATTAGTGATTTTCACTTCTAGTAAGTTAATCTCACCATTTTCTTTGATTCTTGTTACATGCAAATGGGTTTTCATCTTTCAATGGAATATTGATTTTACTTCTGTAAATGGTCTTTCTAAATCATATACATATTATACTTGATTCATTAGGGGTATTGGTTAAGGGTGATTGTGGTTTGGAAGTGTTTATGATGAAATAGAGGTAGGATTAGTGGACTGTTTTGAGACCAGTAGGTAAACGGGGCTAGTTATCCAAATTTTTGGCCTGGAGCCTGTGAACAAATTACATGGGAGGTTAGATAAAGTCTTAGGCTTGATGTGGCGAATTGGATGGGTTATCAACTCCTCCGGATGAGGGAGTTATGGTCGTTTTACGATTGCTAGTCAAATCTGGAACATTGTTTGAAAAACGAGATAAACTCCAAGTTAATACTATAGAATGTAGGATAATAAAGCTAATCTCAGTATTATGCATCTTAATCTAACTTCTCAAAGTGGATTCACTTTAATAGCTATCACGGTTTGGGAAATACATCAAAATTAGTGTTTGGTAGGAAAACTTGGGACTGCTGCAGACCATTAGTATAAATGGAATTAACTGTACTAATCAGTAGACTTTAGACCTAAACTAAAAATATGTAGCTGTAGATCAATGTCTTTTGGTCATTTCTCCGGGTGGTGAATTCCGTGACGACCCCCGATGATTAAAATATGAATTTTATAGTAAAAAGGGTCTGATTCTGTATGCTGTTGGCATTCGGGGCAAAAATCAAGTTTTATTCTATAACTTTTTGAAAACTAAATATGTAGCCTGTAATAGACAAGTAGAGCTATCACCTCCAATTGGCCTCACCTTCATAGGACCTGTAGATTTCAAATGACGGCCGATTTGGTAAGACATAAAACTCAGTCACATTTGCCTTTAGAACAGATCTGTAAAGAAAATTTATAAAAAGTGGCTAGACCTGTAAATTTTTGGGTAAACTTATTTTTACAGTATACGAGGGACTTAAAGGAAACTAGGGATATAAAGAATATAATTTTTTGACTTACGGTTTGGAAGTAGTGATTTTTGGATGTCAGGGAAAGTTTTCAGCCGCTAATAAAAACTAGGGAAATTTGAGGGGTAAACAACTCGGGAACTACTATTTTTGGAAACCATGACTATATGACTAGTGAAAACCCCTGGTATGATGCCTTGGCCGTGTGAATCAAGTATAATAATGTGCATTCATTCTCTTATTCAATTTGCATTCGCTTAGACACGTTTCTTGTTATAGGTCCTTTCTAGTTTCGCATGGGTTCTTCGGAGTTGATTCTGAATCATGATACCATCACAGTATCTCGTTCACCACCTCCCTCCTCCTCTCGATAAATTGTTATGCCGATTCTGTATCATTGTGCTATACATCTTTACACTATTCTGCCAGACTCCTTGGCATCATTGGTTAACTACGTCACTACATTTCAAGCTGAGTTCATAGCCCCAAGTTTTACTTCAATTGTTTTACAAACTCCGTGGGGGAGATACATGCTATAAATATTTATGATCACAATGCTTTGAAAAATTGGATGCTATCATGTTATTATTATTGCCTAAGTTTTCCATAGCCAAAAGTCCCTCTATCGTGAACCGTTAATCACTTTGTTGATCCCAGATGAGCTTAACGATCTTGGTAATTACTTTAGATATAAACCTAAAGCAATAGGTATAGAAACTATTCATGAATGATCTATTAATTACTATGCGGAAACTAGTAATTAATCTTAAGAAGAATTAATAATCAAACATGAAAGAATTCTCAAACAACACTTCAATATATTTTATACGGCTGCTCAAAAGCAACAGGGTTACAAGATAACCTTGAAGTGATCAAATTACAAAAGATACGTATGCTAAAACAATCATGTTTTAACCCTAACCCTAGATCCTCCTTTAATAGACTTAAGGAGTCCTAGTCGGTTACAAAAACTTTCTATACAAGAATAATATCTATTCATATCTTTACCATAAACAAACTATACATATCTAATAAGCAGCAGAATCATCTTAGGCTAGCAGCAGTTTGATACTTAGCTTATTTCACTACTCGTCAGATATCATCAGCAGTAGAATAAATATACTAGCAGTAGAATGATTATGCCTAGCAGCAAAATCATACTTAGTATATTTCTATTAACACCATGAGCACCAGAATAAAATACTTAGCAGCAGCATCTTCAAAGTAGCAACAGCTTCTTTTAAACCCAACAATCCTCCCCTAAACTTGATATTTTCCTCTAAAATATACAAGTTTCTTCTAAGCACAGATATACACAAAGAGGATGCTTCCAAACACTTACTGCTTGGAAGTCTTTGATTTCAGAATCTTTCTATACTTTTCTACTTACTCATAAGCTTGATGATCTGACAGAAATGCTCTCTGTATCCTCAACTTACCATGTTGTAACATCTGAGTAAGAATAGCAGTATTTCTGGTAAATGGGTAGTCTTTTTCAACCAGCATGTATACACCTACACCTCTACCAATCAACTCATGTACTCCACATGACTGATATAGATACCATTTATAAACCTTGGTAGAACTTAACAAATACAGCCATTCAATATCCCTCTTATCTGGCTCAAACATATTCCTCAAATAATAATAGTGCAGCCTTTCATAAATCACATCTGTTCTTCTATCACCATAATTTTCCTTATATAACCTCCAGAGTTGCACTATATCATCTCTATCCATGTAATGTAGCATCTGTGAAAATCTAATGAGCTTCTGACATAAGCCATTTGATCTCTTGATTTCCCACCATGCTTCACTTCCATCTTGAACATCATGTGTATAAGAAATGATTTGGTACTTTGATTCCAAGGGAACTGCATTAGCTACTTCAGGTTCTTCTTGTGGTTTATGAACTGTAACATCCATAACCCTCTTCATGTCATCTGCAGTTACCTCTTCAGTTCCATACACATTAGCATTTGATTCCTTCTCACCTTTAGAATTACTTTCTGAATTACTCATTACAACAGATTTAGCTCTTTTCTTTTTCCTTCCAATAGACTTTAACCTTCTTTTTCCTGTTCTTTTTACTCTAATAGTAGATTCAGGTTTTGTCCCTTCAACATTCTGCTCCTCAACAACTTCTTTTTCCTTCTCAGCTTCAGCTACAACTTCTTTCTCTTTTGTTGTCTTTTCTTGCACAACTTCAATTACTTCTTTAGGCCTTGTAACATGAGGTTCTGGATTAAGATAAGCCCTTGGTTCCTCTCTTCTTGTAAGCTTCTTAATCTCAGCATCTGTTAAAGGTTCAATTGGTCTGTTGAGTCTTGCATGAGTCTCATAGTAAGACTTTGCAACAGCAGCTCTACTTATCCCTCTAAATGCACTATGCCTCCAATAAGCTTGGTTTCTCAGATACATCTTCATATAGTTGTATTCATCTGTTTTTGAAGGTTTCTTCTTCTTGCACTCCCCCTTTTTCTGATTTTGCTTCTTTCTAAATGCTCCAAGCATATCAGCTATAGCATCTTGTTGTTCCTCGGGAGTGTACTTATCTCTTCCATCCTTCTGAGTTTTCATTGCCACTTCCCAATCCTCCTGTAATTGCCTTTGTCTTTCCATTTCATCATCTACTACCCATTGCGCTGCAATTTCTCTTGCAACATCTGCATCAAACTTACTTTGTTGTTCTTTTGCATCAGCATCCATAAATTTGAACTTCTTCTTGGGTTCTTCCACTAGGATACCTTTGCCTTTGTCTGTTGATGAAATGGTTAGTTATACAGGTTTTGGAATTGATACAGGTTCTTGAATGACAACTCCTTTAGCTTTTGGTTTTGAAGGTGTTGGTTGTTTCATTGTAGCAGCAGGTTTAGGTTTTTGTGGTGATTGTTGTTGTTGTTGTGTTGTTTTAAGATTCAGCATGACTTGGGCTATAGGAATGGTATCATCATCTGATTCAGCAGCAGAACCCTTTTCTGAACCAGCAACAGTATCCTTCAGCCCAGCAGCAGAATGTCATGCACCAGCAGCAGAATCATCCTGTGTCTTCTTCTAACCAACATCAGCAACAACATCACTTCTAACATCTTTTTCCACATCCATATCCACATTACCTTCATTCTCAGCAATACCACCAACATTTTCATCTTTTTCCATGTCAACCTCCCCTTGACCCTTGTTTTCCTCCTCTTCATTCCTCCCCTGTTTGGGAGCATCCTCTCCCTAAATTGGTTTGGATTTCTGTGAATGTGAAGTTCTTGATCTTTTCATCCCCTCAAGTTGTTTAACTCTTTGCCTCAACCGTCTGATCTGAGCACCTTGAGAAGATTTCACCATGTGTAGTTGCCTTCTGAGACCAAGAACTTGTTTTGACAATTTTGTACAAGTGACCGTCAACTCATTTAAAAGTTTAAGAATGTCTTCACCACTTCGGTCTGTGTTACCTGACCCGAGAGGTGGATCACTAGACTTGACATTTTGTACATTTTCCATCAAAGTCTCAGGTTCAATTTCAAGTCTAGCCTCAACACTTCGACCTGTGTTACCTGGTCCGAGAGGTGTATCATAGGCAATGTCATGTTGTACAAATTGATCCATCAATTCCTCATTAGTTTCATGTCTGTCCTCATCACTTCGGGATGTGTTAACTTCCCTGAGAGGTGAATCTTAAGACTGAAACTCAGTCTCAATCCTAGATTGAGCAGCTGAGCCCCCCTTTTTAGCCATTTGGCTGGGTTTACCATCATGTGCATCAAGTTCATGAGAACCCTCAGCAGTAGTTGTTGCCAAGGTTGGGGTCTTACCAATGTTGACACTGGCCTGTTCAACTTCTAAGTTGGAAACAGTAGTGTCAGCCCCTTTCCATCATGCCATCTCAATCACCTATGGCAGCCTCATCTGCTTCCATACTAGCACTAGTCTGAGGTAACTCAGTGCTCTTTTCTTGTGAATGCCTAGGTGTTTGGGTCTTTTGGGGTACATTTTGAGATGATTCACTTGTATTTTCAGGAGTGGGTGTGTGATGGGAAGCTGTGGGGTTTTCAGCTTCTTCACCCTGAGCAACAGCAGCAGCAATGTTTAAAATATGTTGGGACAAAGGTGTGATAGTTCCAAAAAATCCAGTCCCATTCTTTCTCAAGTTTTTAAACATTTTGGGTACAAGCACATATCTTTTATAAGGCTTTTCATGTTCAAAAGGTTGTTGTAATTGACTATCAATGATTAATTGCAAAAACGTTGGATAGATATAAAAATTTCCATAAATATTCTTTTTCAATCCTTCAAAAATCATAGCCGAAAAGTTAAATGGTTGTCCTGTAGCCAGACTAATCAAGGCTGATGCTTGAGTTGTACTGAACTCATTCCACCCATTTGTTTTAGGGCTAAGACGATGTAGAATGGTAAGAATAAGAAATTTCCATTGTGGGCAGAGGTGACGTTTGAAAATTTTTAATTTAGTGTTCGGTCTCTCATACCCAATTTTGTCAAGTTCCTCAAAAATAGTAGAAGTAAGAAGGCAAGTTGTTGCTTCATCATCTGCAAGATGAAGAATTCGTCTTACAGATGTTTAAGTAACAACTATTCTTTCTTCATCTACTGTGGCAATTAACATTTGTTCCCCATTTTGAGTTTCAGCGGTAGCAGTCGACCAAAACTGTCTCATGTGAGATCTATATATAGTTGGATTAACTGTTAATGCATACCTAATTGAAGTAGCATTAAGAAAGTCAATGACTTCAGTAAATCCATCTGCCTCTGGGACCTTCTGAAGAAAAGCTATTTGATTGTGCTCGGCGGAGTAAGTACGTCTCGACATTGTGAATTAGCGTTTTAATTTTGGGGGTTTGTAATCAAATGATGAAAAGAAGTGTTAGGGTTTGAATTAGGTTTAATTTTGGGCGCACAAAGTTATTGGTGAGATCGAATTGGGTTTTTATGCCGTTTAGATCCACTTAGGGCTTTATTCGCGCCAATTTGCAAAATAGTCCCTTCACTTTCAAACCAAGCAGCAGAATCCAATGGTTCAACTTTGAGCAGCATAACCTTTAGCAGCAGAATGGATTCTTTCAAACACTTATACAATTACCCAAAATAAATACCCAACATTTTGGTCAACTCCATAAAAATTACCATAATTAACTTAATTCCAGCAAGGAATTAATTCCTAATACCAACCCAATGAATTCATTCCTAAAACCAACCCTAGATTTAATGACTTTAATGCACCATTGGTTCTATAAAAGACCTTAAATTGTCAACGCCAACTCCATCACATATCATAAAACAATTTTCCAACACAATAAATCCTTCCCCATCAAACGTTGTGGAGATTTCATCCGATAAATCTTCAAACTCGGTTTTCGGAGGATGGAAAGGTTATTTTCCACCAGACTACACCTCAAGCTCAAGGAACAAAACATCAAAGAAAAAGGTTGAAACAACCTCCTCTGATGAAATTTCAACAGATGAACTACCAACTCCCCCATCCTATGTGAATGATTCATCCTCCTCTTCTGACTCATCTGATGATGATGATCTCCAAGTGCTATCAGTCTTACTAACAAGTGAGTTTGAAAAGGCTGCATCATCAATGAGTATGATCCCTGTGCCTGTGAAGAAGCAAAATACAAAGCCAAGAACACAAGTGCTGTGACTCCCTTGCCTGAAGGTGTCTGATGCCAATGGTGGCAGAGGAGTCCACAAAACCATGCCTGATGTCCAAGGAAAAGGAAAAAGGAAACTGAAGTATTTGTTTTGTGTTAGGTTTGTGTTTGGTTTTGTTTTGTGTTGATTATGTTGCCATTAAGTCTAGGATAAAGAAACTTATGCTTATGTAATGAATGCACCACTTAATGAATAAACTTTTATGATCTTTGTGTTTATAAACATTCACTCTTATCACTGATTCTGAATTCAGATCCTCCCCTGAATCTCAAAATCATCTTTTTCTCATTAATCAACCATTCTCTTGTGACTTATCCTGCAAAAGATTAGTCCAAAAAACACAAAAACACAAACAAGAGTATCTTACAATAATCACAAGACAATCAACAGAACAACCAACTTAGCAGTAGACAACATACAGGCATAGCAAAGACTAGAAACAACTTATTTGATTAATAACAGCACAAATCCTCAAAAACTTTTTACAAATCATACAGAGATAAGATTTTAAAAATTGATCATACCTATACTAGCAACTAAAAATTGAAACCTACTTACATCAAAACTTTTTGTAAGTAGATCAGCAACATTATTGTCAGTATGTATTTTAACCACTTGAATTAACTTTTTCTCATAACAATCTCTAATAAAATGATGTCTTATCTCTATATGCTTTGTTTTAGAGTGAAAAACAAGATTCTTTATTATACACATTGTGCTGTTATTATCAATATAAATTTTGGTGTTCTAGAAATTGTACCCATAATCCAAGAGTTGATTCTGAATCCAGAGTACTTTTCCATAGCAACTAGAAGTAGCCACATACTCTGCCTCAGTTGTTGAGTTTGCCACCATAGTCTATTTCTTGCATTGCCATGAGATTAACCTATGTCCAAGGTATTGACATCCTCCAGTGGTTGATTTTATATCCATACTTGCTCCAGAATAGTCACTATCTGAGTATGCTACCAAATCAAAGGGTGAACTATTAGGATACCAAAGGCCCAATTTTGGTTGACCCTTTAGATACCTAAAAATTCTTTTGACAGCATTCAAGTGTGAGACTTTTGGGGACACTTGAAATTTGGCACAAGCACACACAGAAAACATGATGTCTAGCCTTGAAGCAGTCAGATACATCAATGAACCAATCATTGATCTATAAAGATGTACATCAACCTCTTCCCCATCTTCATCCTTGAGCAAAGGTTTGTTGTTGTCCATTGGTGTCTTAGCTGCCTTTACATCATTAAAAGTAAATTTATTTAACATATCAGCCACATACTTGTCTTGACTGATGAAGATCCCATCTGCTGTCTGCTTAACCTGAAGCCCCAGAAAGAATGTAAGTTCTCCCATAGAACTTATTTGAAATCTGTTATGCATGAGCTTCTCAAATTCTTCACAGAAAACCTTGTTTGTAGACCCAAAAATGATATCATCTACATAAATCTGAACTAGTAGGATATCCTTTTTGTCTTTCTTGATGAACAACGTTTTATCAATGGTTCCCCTTGTGAACCCATTAGATAACAAAAACTTGGACAAGGTGTCATACCAAGCTCTAGGAGCTTGATGTAAACCATACAGTGCTTTCTCCACTTTATATACTCTAACTGGAAAGTCAGGATCTTCAAAACAAGGAGGTTGCATCACATAAACCTCTTCATCAATCTTTCCATACAAGAAAGCACTTTTCACATCCATTTGGTACACAGGAAAGTTCTTGAATGAGGCATAAGCCAAGAACAGTCTAATAGCCTCTATCCTTGCTACATGAGCAAAGACCTTATCATAATCTATTCCTTCTTCCTGAGTGTACCCTTGAGCCACTAGTCTTGCTTTGTTTCTTACCACAATTCCTCTTTCATCACTTTTGCACTTGAACACCCATTTTGTACCAATTGCCCTCTTCCCATTAGGCAAATCAACTAGTGTCCAGACTTCTTGAAGCTTGAACTGCAACAGCTCCTCTTGCATGGCTTCAACCCAACTTGAATCTTGCATAGCTTTGTGAATATTTTTGGGTTCCTCTTGTGATAAGAAACAGGCAAACTTGCAATTTTGTAGGTCCTTATGGCTATTTCTCTGATGCAATGATTGAGCAAATAAACCTAGATGGAGTAGATCACCCAACCCTTTTGTTTTACTTCTGGTTTGTACAGCAGATTGTACATCACCAATTATCTGCTCCTTGGGATGGTTCTTATGTATCCTTGTAGTTGGAGTAGGACTGACTTGAATAACAAAATCCATATTTGTCAAATCAGCTTCTGCTCCAATTCAGGCATATGAGGAAATTCAACATCATCATTAACATGTTTATTAAAGTCAGCAACAGAATCCTTGGGCATGGCAGCAGAACCACTAGGCTTAGCAGCAGAATGAGAGGTACTACTGCTAGGCTTAGCAGCAGAATGATTTGGCTTAGCAGCAGAATGGGAGATACTACTGCTAGCTTTATTTCTTGAACTTCCATGCTTTGCTGACTTTTCAACATTCTTGCCATCATTAGAAGGTTCATCATCACCTTCTGCATCATCCTTTGGTACTTCCTTATGAACAACATCATCTTCAGAACTCTTTCCCTCTTTATCTGTTGGTGTGAAGAACTGATTAAACTTCCACTTCTCAATCAAAACAAACTCCTCTACAGATGCATCCTTCTTTGCTTGTGTACCTGCATTGGGGTTAGTTTGTGTTCCTGCAGACATGTTAGTAGAACACGCCAACACTAGTTCATAATTCATGGTCTTAGTCAAAGAATCAATGTCAAAGAGCCACTTAGGTTCTGTTACAGCAACATTTGGGGTATTTTCACTAAATCTAACATGCAGATTTTCTTCCACATGTCTAGTTCTGCTATTGAAAACCCTAAATGCCTTGCTATTAGTTGAATATCCTACAAAGAAACCTTTGTCTGCTTTCTCATCAAACTTGCCTAGCTGGTCATTGGTATTTAAGATAGTGACAGGACACCTAAATGGTTTCAAGAAATCTATCATAGGTTTCCTACCGTTAAGTAATTCATATGGGGTCTTGTTATGAGGTTTAACTACCTTACTCCTATTTTGCACAAAACAAGCAGTGTTGACTGCTTCAGCCCAAAAAGTAGTGGGTAATTTTGACTCAGACAACATAGTTCTAGTCGCCTCAATTAATGTCCTATTCCTCCTTTCAGCAACACCATTTTGCTGAGGAGTTCTAGCCATACTAAACTGCCTTAAAATACCTTTTTCCTCACATAACTGATTCATTACTTGATTCTTAAATTCAGTTCCATTGTCACATCTGATTACTTTGACCTTATGATTTACTAGATTTTCTACTCTATTAATCAAAGCCTTAAGAATGCCAGCAGTCTCATCCTTCGTTGCTAAGAAGAATACCCAAGTAAACCTACTGAAATCATCAGTGACAACTAAGCAATACATCTTCTTATTCAAGCTCTTCACAAAAGTTGGTCCAAACAGATCCATATGCAACATATACAAGGGTTCAGAAATAGAGTTCACCACTTTGGACTTATAAGAAGCTCTGTGTTGCTTTCCTATCTGACAAGCGACACAGGTTTCAGAATTTTCAAAATTTTTTGAAGGTAAACCTCTTACAAGGTTGCCTTTAACCAATTTATTTATTGTTTTGAAATTTAAGTGACCCAATCTTCTATGCCAAAGCTTGGATTCATCAATGGTGGCCTTTGCAAAAAGACAAGTTAAATCTCTTTTTGGAATGATGTTCTTAATGTCCACACTGTATATATTATTTGTTCTAGGGACTTTAAGTAGTACTTTTGAATCATGAGGCAACTTAAAGTCAGGAGACAAAACTAGACAATCAGTTTCTGTAAAAAGAACAAAATTCTTTTTGTCACACATTTGTGAGACACTAAAAAGATTGAACTTAAGTCCCTCTACAAAATACACCTTTTCAAAATCCAATTTTCCTGTTCTAATAGTACTTTTACCAACAATCTTGCCACCTTTTGGATCATTTCCAAATGCAACATAACCACCATCAAAAGCCTTAAAATCTTCCAAGTTGCTTTTGTCTCCATTCATATGTCCAGAGCATCCACTATCAAAAATGCATTTATCCTTTAGCTCCAATTGTAGATTGCCCTGCACAAAAAGTAAGAGAATTAGTTTCTCTTTGGGACCCAAGCCATTACTGACTTGGATCTGCTTTGTGCATCAAAGTAATCATATTTCTTGAAGTGCATTGATGCACTGCTGTGTCTGGTTTTGGGTTTCCAGACCCAGCAAGCTGAGGCCTTAACAGCATAGAAATGAGTACCCACAACAGTATCAGTAACCACTTTTGGCTTAGCAGCAGAATGAGAAGTACTGCTGCTAGCTTTAGCAGTAGAAAACTCTATTTTCTTTGGAATGGGCCTTGGTGGTGCAACAGGAGAGATAGTCCTAGAAACACCATTTCTTAACAAAATCTCCCTAGGAACCATGTTTCTTTTGGGATGTGGGTGCGTCTTTCTAGCAAAGTTCCTATGGTTCACCCTAGTATAATGGTTCCATACAGGTTTTGGAGCACTAGTTTTCTTAGGTATTGAATAATAACAATCTTCTTGCAAGTGCTCAAAACTACCACAGCTGTGACATGCCTTCTTAACCAGTTCAAAGTCACTACCTAACTTGTGTGAGATCACCTGGTGCAAGTTTCTCTGGTTTCCTCTGGGCAAGTCACAAGTCTTCCTAGGATAATCTCTAGGTTTATCATCATACTCAGCCACTTTCCTAGAGATTCTACTTCCTAGCACAGGTTTAACAAACTCAGTATGTTTGACTTTAGGTTCAATTGGTTTAACATCCTCTAACCTTTTAGCCTTTGATGTTGTTTCTACCTGCTCATCATCACTATCTGATTCCCAATCTTCAATGATTGGTGCATCAGACAATTTTTCATCAATCTTAGGTGTAAAAGCACTTTTAAGTGGGGGAGCCACTTCATTGTATCCTAGGCCACATCCTCTTTTAATCATCTGAGATTCAACTGCTTTATTTGCTAGAACAGATGCATATTGTTGTTTATCTATCCTAACAACATGTTTTTCTTTTTCATTTAAAGCTGAGTCTCTAGCTAATTCAGCTTCTTCCACTCTTTTATTAAGCATGTTAATTTCACATTCTTTCTTAATTAGCTCAGTTTCAAGAGTATGAATTTTATCAGCATATTCTCCCTCAATTTGCTTAAGAAACTCAACCTTGTTTTCTAAAGATTTTAGACCATGTTGATATCCTAAGTTATCAAGTTTGAGTTTATCAAATTCAACTCTTAACTCATCATACCGAGATTTCATTTCCTCTAAAGTATCTGAACAAGATTTAAATGAACATGAAGATTCATTTGATACCTCAGAGTCTGATCCAGAGGAGGAGTAACCCATAAGAGCAAAGTGTTGTTCTTTGGGTTCTTCATCAGCTACCAGTGCATAGTTGGGACCATCCTCAGCTTGGTCACTCCAGTCAAAATCTCCTAAGCCATCACATGAGACCATAGCAGTAGTAGGTTTAGCTTCTTCTATTGGAATCTGTCTTGGATTTTCCTTGATCTGCTTTGGTGCTCTGCACTCCCTTGCAAAGTGCCCCTTTCTGTGGCAGTTATAACATTCAAACTTTGATTTGTCAAACCCCACATTGTTCTTCCTTCTAAACTTGAGCTCTCTTCCAGTTCTCTTCAAGAATCTTCTTGCCCTCATAGTCAACATTGCAAACTGCCAATGCAAATCCATTTCTTCTAAATCATCAGGATCAACTTGATCTAGATCCTGACTCATTACTTGAGTACTTGTAGTTAGTTCAGCTAAGTAGGCACAAATAGCAGCATCACTAATGGTGTCACTATTTGTAGAACTAGCAGCAGAACCTTGTGAACTAGCAGCAGAACCAGTATGACCAACAGCAGAATGAGTTTCTTGAATATTCCCAGAAGCCTTGTTATTAGAAGACATAAAAGCAAGGTTGTTTGAATTTGAAGAACTGGTTGAACCCTTGACTTCAGTTTCATAGACCTTCAAGTTGTTGTATAAATCATCCAAATTCATGGTTTCAAAGTCAGACTTGTTCCTCCAGACAACTGTGTGAGTATTCCATTCTGGTGCAAGACTCCTTAGAAACTTCAGATTAATATCTTCCTGTGCAATATTGACACTTAGAAGTGCCAACTGACTCACCAGCTTTTGCAATCTGTCATAAGTACCATCAATACTTTCATTGCTTGAGGCAGTGAAAGTTTCAAATTCGTGCTTTAGCAAATTCTTCCTTGACTTTTTGGTGGCTTCATTCCCACCAAACCTGAATTCAATTGCTGCCATCAACTCCTTGGCAGACTTGGTGTTGCTGAAGCTCAATTGGTACTCATTAGGTATCCCCATTAAGAGAATAGTGTGAGTTCTAATCTCCAGTTTCCTTTGAGCCTTTTCTTCATTGGTTTTGATGGGCAATACAGACCCATCAGCACCAGTCTTAGGCAGAGTGTCTCCAGTTTGTATGATTTCCCACATTGTGTAATCACACATCTTCATGTACTGCTCCATCCTCATCTTCCAAAGTTCATATTCTCCAACCTTAAGCATTGGAACCTTGGATGCAGTAACCATATGATGAGATTCAGACTCCATTGTTGATGATGAATAGATCTGAACTTTTCAAAATTCTTCTCGGTATCAGTTTCTAGATCACAAGCTCTGATACCACTTGTTGATCCCAGATGAGCTTAACGATCTTGTTAATTACTTTAGATATAAACCTAAAGCAATAGGTATAGAAACTATTCTTGAATGATCTATTAATTACTATGTGGAAACTGGTAATTAATCTTAAGAAGAATTAATAATCAAACACGAAAGAATTCTCAAACAACACTTCAATATATTTAATACGGCTGCTCAAAAGCAACAAGATTACAAGATAACCTTGAAGTGATCAAATTACAAAAGATACGTATGCTAAAACAATCATGTTTTAACCCTAACCCTAGATCCTCCTTTTATAGACTTAAGGAGTCCTAGTCGGTTACAAAAACTTTCTATACAAGAATAATATCTATTCGTATCTTTACCATAAACAAACTACACATATCTAATAAGCAGCAGAATCAAAACTCTAGCAGCAGAATCATCTTAGGCTTGCAGCAGTTTGATACTTAGCTTATTTCACTACACATCAGATATCATCAGCAGCAGAATAAATATACTAGCATTAGAATGATTATGCCTAGCAGCATAATCATACTTAGTATAATTCTATTAACACCATGAGCAGCAGAATAAAATACTTAGCAGCAGCATCTTCAAAGTAGCAGCAGCTTCTTTTAAACCCAACACACTTGTGAGTGAGCACGAATACAGTAAATAGATCTATTGGTAACAACACTCCCTATGCAGGTACGTGCCTATAAGGCAGTTGTGTGTATAGTATTCGTACTAGATGATAGGTGTTTCTATTACCTATGTATGAGGGCTGATACATGCTTTTAGCAACAGAACGTTAGTGTCGAGGTCACGAGCTTAGGGCAATAATAACCTTACTAGACTTTGCATTTGTTGCTTAGTTGTTTTTATAAATTATATTGTGATCAACTGCTTATTACTAAAACTCTATGGATTCACTCAACTTTTGTGTTGACTTTTTAGCATGTTTTATCTCAAGATTGAAGGCATGAGGGTCTTGTATGGAGTCGCACGGATATATTTTGAAGACACGGCATATTTTCACTTTTGAAGAGACTATATTTCAAATATTTATGTTATGTTTAAAACATTTGCAATCTTTTGAAAATATTGTGTTTTATGAAAATGTGACTTGTACTTTGTGAAAACTATGAGCTTTTAATGTATCAAATGTGAAATACTTTTAAAAACGGCTCTTTTATAGAGTCGTTTTCTGTAACTTGTACTTTGTGCTAGGAAGTAATACCCCAGTGAACTATCTTCCGCTTGTATATTTTGGGGGTGTTACACCACCGCCCTATTATTACCAACATGTACACACCTAAAGAGTCCCTTTTCGACCACCTCACTAATAATAGCATTTAAGCCTTCCACCGCTAACAAAAAGAAAAGAAGAAAGTATATCCCCTTTTCTAACATCTCTCTTCAATCTAAATTCCCCGTTGGGTATCCATCAACTAAGATCGACATTGTAGATGATGACAAACAACTTTCAACCCATTTGCACCATTTAGAACAAAAACACGTTCTTTTCATTGTATCTATGAGAAATCTCCTATTAATAATATCATAATTTTTCCCAAAGTCCACTTTAAAGATTAAACTTTGTTTCTCTTTTATTCTTTAAATACTCCACCGTTTCGTTTGTGATAAGAATCCCATCAAGAATAAATGAACCCTTTATGAACGCATTTTTTACATCCCTAACCACCTTAACAACCACCTTTTTAACCCTCTCTACAAATAATTTTGATATTATTTTATAATAACATCCGATGAGACTAATAGGCCGAAAATCCACAACCCAATGGGATTCGCTACCTTTAGAATAATAGTCACAAATGATACATTATACCCTCTCGAGATCTCCTTTGTTTTCGAAAAAAATTTACCGCTCCTATTAAATCCGGCTTTAGAATCTCCCATAACTTTCTAATAAACTTAAAATTGAAACCATCTAGACCGGGCACTTTATCTCCCCCCACATCCGCGAATAGCCTCCCAACCCTCTTTTTCATTAAATTTCACCTCAAATGAGATTTCATCTTTTTCCGTAATTCTCTCTAGATGCTCACGATAAAATATGGTTCGTAAAAATGACCCCTCCGTGAATAGAGATTTCTAATGCCTCGCCATTTCCGCTTTAAATATCGAAGGATCCTCACACCAAAAACTCATTAAATATAAGGCCATGTATATTGCTCTTATTGTTCCTTCTCTTAACGTACGAGTGGAAGAACTTAGAATTTCCATCGCCTTCTACATCCCATCTAACTCTAGCCTTTCGACGAAGCATACTAACGCATTCATTTTCCTTATCCATCCATGCCTTTATTGCCTCCATCCATGCCGCTATCTCATTCTCATTCAACATTCTATTTTCCGCTTCCAATTCCCATCTTATAGCCTCATTTTTATAGCCTTTAATTTTCTTCTTAGTTGCACCAAATCTCTCCTTACTCCACTTTTTAAGCTCCACTTTAACATTCTTAAGCTTATCACGGAATCCACAATCTAGTCTTCTACTTGTAACCTCCTTTTTCCATGCATTCTCCATAACCTCCCCAATGTCTATCTCATTCAACCAAATATCAAACACCAGAAATGGTTTGGCCCAAAATTTAGCTCCACGTCTTTCCAACTATCGGGCAATGATCCAATAATTTTCTATCTAAACAACCAAAAGATTACACCATAAATTATTAAAATCCTCGTTCATCAAGAAACGATCAAGTTTACTAAATTTCATGATGTCATCGCTAATCCTTGTACATTTTTGCCCACCCAATGGAGTTTCCACAAGTCTTTCTTCATTGATGAAGTCAATACACTCATTCATCTCTCTCACGTTAACTTGTGAGTTCAATCTATCCTCATTTCATCTTACCACATTTAGATCATCGAAGATACACCAAGCACCATTTCATTTATTCATTGAAACCTCTAACCTATCCCAAAGTGACGCCTCATGACTACTAACATACAACCCATACACACATACTAGATACGCATCCCCTATTTTACCTTTCCATTCCCCAAGAATTGCAATGAATCTCTCATCCACCACTCTACCTTTACAAACAAATATGTTGTGTGAAGATCGTTTATAGCTCGAGATTGGTTAGATCTCATCTAGGGATAACAATAATAATGAATAAAAACACGATACGCAGCGGAATAAACAAAACTATCATTATTATTGATACAAGGTTTCTTCGTCATCATCTCTAACAACTACTTACAAACACAAACAGCCCCAATACTACGTGATCAAGTGTAGTACGGTTAATTACTCTAACTGGGATCAAAGATCCTTGAGGCTTAAACAAACACGAAACCCTAGGCGTCTACATGGTGTAGACACACGCCTAGACACACACACACACCTTTCCTGGATGTTACATCTTTAACATTTGTATCTAAAAAGTAACGCCCCATCTCTTTATATAATAGAGATTTAGGGTTACAAAAACTTTAACCTAATATATTTTAAGTCCTTCATCTTGTCTTCAACTCAAATTAAATTCCCAACATGTTGTTATCCCATATCAATAAAATCCCTCCCGGACTTCCATTAGCCATCAACTAAGAATACCCGAATCTCGTTACACCCCAAAAATCCTCTATCCAATGCTTGTCTACAACCCCATATTTTGGTTCTTGTAGCCCTATTATATCCGGACGCTCTTCTCTAATAATAGATTTGACCACCCTATTTCCCATCCTCACCAATACCTCGTATTTAAAGATATAATCTTCATAAGAATTAAGCAAGGTTGCAAAAATTGCAAATGGTAGTTGGTCGGTCGACCCCTTTGTAGCTTGTAATCGGTTTAGCCATAATTAATCGATGATTAATCGGACTGGCATTTCCGGCAAGTTTTGAGTATTTTCGGCGACTTGAGTATTTTTAGCAAGATTTGCCTTAAAAATAACTTGTAATAGATATAAATGGTGACTATAAGTGATTAACAAGTTTTCGGCGAGTTTTGGGCATTTCCGTCAAGATTTGCAGGTTTCCGGCAAGTTTAGCCACCGGCGACCATTTTTGACCGCCGTTGAGCATGGTTGGGTGATTCGTTTTACCGATTTGCAAAAATCAAAAAGGTGGTTGGCCGATTAGTTCCTATGAGGTAATTAAGGCCTTGTAGGCCTTTTTTCTAACACTAAAATTAAGACACGAATGAAAACATACCAATGGAAGTCATGGTTGGCTAATTCGTTTGACCGATTTGCAAAAGTAAAAAAGGCGGTTGGCCGATTAGTGCGTAGGTGGCGATTAAGGCCTTGTAGGCCTTTTTTAACACTGTAATTAAGACACGAATGCAAACATGCCAATGGAAGTCATTGTTGCACTGCGTGCGAGTTAGCAACTACCACATCCCTTATTGAACTCATGCCTTCCTCCTTGTTTCCATTTCTGACTTAGCCCGCGAGACCCCTATCAACTCCCCAACTTCCTTCACTTGTTGCATATTTGATAAAACAACTCTTGAGTTCTGATTCTGAGCGATCCGTGCCTCTACAAATGAACATTCCATCATATTCCGCATCCTCATAATAGTACTCCTTATATATGTCAGAAACACCATTCTTTTCATCACCTAAACCCGTAACCTTAGTTTGACACGCAATATTCATAGCCTTTTTAACACTCTTCCTTCCGATCATCTTATTGTTACTGCTTCTTTCCATGTTCCTCAAACCACTAGCATACCCTTTCCAATGTTTGGCCCATCAAAAACCACCTCGTCATTAAATTTTTCTTTTTCCTATGCCTATCACCTCCACTATTGTTTGGGTTAGGAGAAGAATCACCCCCTTTTCTCTCCTGTTTTGTTGTTCATGCACTTCATTCATTGCTTCAATGATCTTCATATCAAGTTTACTTATATCCCCAAGTTTATTACCTAATTGCATATTAACAAATTCACCAAGCCCAATATTATTAATCTTCATAGATACACCATTAGGTCCATCAGGCCCAAACTTAATTATGTGATGGGTCACTTATTCGTCTACATTACTAATCCCGCCATTATTTTCCATAACAATTTTGCATATATTTTCTATTCCATTGTTAATACTTACGTCATAGTCTTGCGATTTAGTTTGACCACATGCCTCAAACATCTTGACCCCACAATCAATATTTTTTTCCTTCTTCTTAGATACCCAATAAGAACCACTACAGTCTTCCGCCGTGGTTTCTTTGGAACTCATAACTTATCCCTCTATCGAATCCATAACTATTGTCCCCCCCCCGCCCCCCGAGACCATTGACCCTTCGTCAACCCCTCTTTTCTGGTCGCCTAACTCAGCTGGCCCTAATTCCAACTTCTCCTCCACATCTTTATGGTGTCCACCGTCCTCTTCTTCAACAAACTCATCCTTATCATAATTAGAATCATAACTACATTTACCCTCTTCCTCGGATAATTACATGTCATTATTGATATGCCTATAAACCGAACCCTCATAGTCATCACAATCTGCTGTGTTTCTGTTGAAAGGATAACCCAAAGTGAAACACATGGGGATGAAATGAAAATACCTTGAATATTGTTCCAGAAGTGTGCCCGCATTCAAACTGTAAGGACTAAAGTGAAATTTTTTTAAGATGCTGATGACTAAAGTGAAAACACAAGAGTTATACTATATAAGGCAACAAGCAAAGCGTCAGCCGGCCGCGTTGCGGCTTCGCGGAATTTTTTTTTTTTGCGCTGTATTTGTCTCTATGGCTCGGATGTATGTATATATTGAAACATATGAATTAGTATAACTAACAACAAAATGGTATGAAATTCATACAAAAGCTAGTCTATATATAAAAGACATTGTATATGTTTGCTGGCTATACGTACATAAGTAGACCAACAATAGCCAACATTCAAATGGAGAATCCATCTCAAAAAAGTATATCACAAAACCTACTTTTGTAATAGTCAATATTCAAAGGGAGAAAAAAATGTGTGCTGGTCCAGCCCATAATCAAGCAAGTTTACATGCCTTCGCAAGTTTATACACCTTCGTAGCGGCAACCAGCCGCGTTGCGGCTAGGCGGGCTTTTTTTCGATTGTGATCATTGCACGAGGATTTTTATAAAAATCAATCGATTTACAAAAAGACCAAGTAAGGTAAATATATTGCAGGAATATGTAATCCAAAGTCAGTTCCAAACTAAGTTGCACAACAAATGTAATTAAAAAAAAAAAAAAAAACCCATGAAATGGTAAGGTCATGTTGTTTTATCGGCTAATGTATTTTTTTCCAAGTAACGTAACTTCATAGGGTAGTAACATATCTACAAAGCAAGCATTCATATACATTCATATACTAATGGTTGTGCGACCAAGAACACCTGTCAACATAACACAATTTGGAAGATTAGGATTGACACCAGCAAAAGCCATGGGTTATCTTATTTTAACCATTTTTTGGGTGGCTGCCAATTTCCATCCACTACAAAAATAAAGGCGGGAGCTCGAAATTGCGTACCAAATTGTTTGTCTTCGCCTATCCTTTTAGAAATTAAGTTTTTGTAATAAGCAACTTTAAATTGGATATTGAAAACATAGTCTGGTCCTCTAGCCTCATACAGCTGGTCCGCATATTCAATAAAAACCACTATTTTTTTCACCTTAAAAAAAATTTGGGAAACATGCAAAGTGGCAAAAGTACAATAAAGCTTATTGTTGAAGTGACAAAAGGGAAAGACGTACGGCGGCTTACATTGTGTCCAATCCATCTCGATGAGCAATTAGACTCCTCCTATGAAAGGATGTACACTTAGTCATCTAGCCTTCTTTATAAAATCCAGGTTCTTGAGCTGCATTACATGTACCACAAACAATATATTCTTTTCCGGCACAGTCTACAACCAAACAAAGATTGCATCAACAATGCTACAATGATACCAGCTCAATTTAAAAAAAATAATTTGTGCCACATCTAAACTCAATTGAATTTCCAACGGATACCAGGATACCTTTGTCATCTAGACTTGCACCAGAAAGTGTCGCAGACACTTGATATTTTTTCTGAATTACGACATTACACAGTGCATGAACTTCTCGAGCAACAGAATGTCTGCTTACAGTGCTTTTGATCCCATCTCTAAACTTGTAGTATCCGAGGATTTCCATCAAATCATCTACTAACGACACCTTTAGTACATAACAATCCATTACCTGCAAGTCTCTTATGGATGAGCAATATATCTGTGAATAAGGAATTGAGACACAAATCATGCCAAATACCCTAAACAGGGCATACCCATTTATGATAGACAACCGGAAAAGGTACCATTAACGTAGATAACATTGATATAGAATGAATGACCAAACAACCAAAAATGGCCATACTTGAAAAGTCGTTAAAAAACTGTCTCCTCGTGTAGTCGTGTTGACGCCTCCCTTACATCATACAGTCAAAAAATAATATATTGTGAACCGCCCATATTCTTCCTGTCAAAACCATATATGAGATTACATTAGCATCCTTACAACCTAACAGGTTTTAATCATGCGAAGCAATGAAAGATTGATAAGCCAAAAAAAGAAAAAGGTAAATCATAATGTACATATATAGCTGCAACACGGTTCCTATAAAACAAAAGTAATAAATCACTGAATTACCTCGTGCCGTTGAACGGTTGCGTCTATGATTTTCATATAGACCACTATAGACTGCCACTTCCCGTTCGTTTGTACCTAAAACAACACCAAACATTATTATGTTATAAAATAAGATGTGGCCGCTACATTGTTCCAAAGAAAAGAAACTGTCGGGTATTTATGGTGCAAGAATTTTACTGTTACCTGATCTATAGGGTGGCTGACTTCAGAAAAATGACTGGATGTCCACATGTGAGTTATGATGTACATTCTGAAATGGGTAACTAGCACCTATGAAAATAATATAGTGTCAAAGGTTAAAACGACATAAAGAACTGTCCATAAGATGTGCAGAAATAATTTGTAACACAACCTTAGGGCGCAGAACGGTTGCACCTGTGATTCTTGTGTGACTTACTACAACTCCTCGCTGCTCCTTCATTCATACCTAAAACAACAATAACCATTAGCATATTAGTAAAAGACTATAAGTTTAACCGCAACACATATATTGTTTGATCGAAAAAAAGATGTTTAATATTCACAAAGCTACAACCTAATTGTATCAAATATATGAAGTGCGTAATTTCATAAATCATCTGCCATGTAGAAGGTGTTGTTAAATGTTCCAGGATATAATCACGTACTGCACAAAATCATAGCTAGTAAGCAATTTGTATAATTATTACTATAAACTTGAATGTGACCCAAATCAGATTATCACAATTTTGTAACTCCAATCAAGCCCAAAAATCAGATTATCACAATTTTGTACCTCACCAATTAGTCAGACTGTCGCTCAATATATTCGAGACCAGTAACATTATTATCTTGGCAGCCTACTAGTAACACATTACCTTGGCCTTTAAGATAAGACGCCTTGCTGGATTCATCTTTAATGTCAATGAAATAACACGATAGTAAATGAAACTCTAGAGTAATTTATACCTTCATTTCTACTTTACAGTCAATAAGTTAGTTAAACGCGTATATAAAACGGCATACCCAAAAGTGGTAGTCACACAACATGTACACATACTGACACACATTGCAGAAGGCATGGCAGCGTCTTCACCTTTACACAATACAACATAACACGAATGTTTCCTAAAATTTAAAAAAGGTAAAAACTATAGTTAACATTTATGTTAAAATGCATTTACTGTGAACAAAATACATACCTACCCGACAGATAAAACCAATACACCCAATTTCCCATATGCAATAGCCTTCAATCCTTGGTGTCCTGATATTTAGGTTACACATCAGCACGATAAGCTTATGAACTTTCTAATCCTAAATTAAACCATACCCAAATGAACATAAGGCTAATTTTCAAGATATCTAACCGTAAGGTTGAGAATTAATTTTTTTTAAAAGATAAATCAGAAAACCATACCTGAATATTAGTTGTCCAACTATCCAGTACCTGAAAACCCGAAAACATACTTCAGATATCAAAATAAGCCCATAAGGCTGATAAATACAGTATTTTTTTTAACTTAGCAAAAGTGAAAGAAATACTACATCAAATATGTACACAGATATTGGACAAATACACATGAAAGTTTATTAATACATCAAATATGTAAAGTTAAAGGTGGACATACTTACTATATCAAATATGTAAAGTTAAAGGTGGATATACATGTTATCAAAATACATTCCCGGAGCTAGCTTTTCATTTCAAAAGACCGACTTTGTTCTGTCTGCGCAACTGCTAATGCGAAACCTGCAAAATAATGAGACCGAGTTAGTTGTAACTCAACTGTCTTTCTTTTCTATTTTTTGGGATTATGCCAAGTCAGCCATCTGGATCCAAAAAAGAAGTCACAAAGTTAGTGCTTGATTCCTAAACTAACCACCAACAATCAAACCCCGTAAAGGCAGCAAACCAAATTTTTGGTTCACTGCATTCCCAAATAAACCGTTTTCCAACTATCCATTACCTGAAAACAAAGAAAAAGTCTCTTATTGATAAAGAAAACTACATTATATGCATATATATCAGTAACTGACCTAAAAAAAGCCTCTTATTCGGTAGCAACGGCCGTCATGAACAGCTGTTAACATTTTTCAGCCCTTCATTAATACCTGTGACAATAGCAGATCGGAAAGGATTGGTATAACTGAAACCATCATCTATATATCCAGTATTATATCTAGTATGTAGTAGTCCAACCGCATAAAAATTAATGAGACCGCTTACCTCGAGTAGTTGAATGATTCTAACCATTCTATAGCCGCTAGCATGCTAGGAAAAAGATTCCTTCTCTGGCATTTGATTAGTATCTGTAACATCACGTTACAAAGAATTAGTATAACGCAAACTATTATTTACAAAGTTAAGAACTTTATAATTTGCTAGCATCATGGATCATTTAAATCAACTTCAATGTTCCAATTGTAAACCGATTATACAATTCAATCTCCTACTGGTTTATCACTTCTCACAGTCATTCATGCAAAAAAATCCTAAAAATTTACATAATGTTAACAGCTTTAATCTCAAATAAGGAAATACCATTAGACCTAAGAAACCCGTTCCCGATTTGCAACCTCTTTCCCCAAATTCATTACTTGAATCATAACCTGCATAATCATTAAAATAAATAAATAAATAAATAAATCCCAATAAGCAATTACCGTTATCTCGCAGGGCTGACTCAAATTCGAAACCTTCTCAATAGTTTGTCTTCTACACAACAAAAATCTGCTAACAAACCCTATAACCAAAAGAAAAATAAAAAAATCCGGCAATAAGATATCACCACCAAAATCAGAAAACTTTACCATGACTGATTCTTACCTATTAGTTCTTATCATAGCGCAGCTTGGAATCGAATTTTTAGCACCAATCAATCTGATGTTTAACTGTATACCTGAGTTAACAAAACTCATTTGGAACCAAATCCCTTGTTTTCCTCATCGGTTTTCCAAAGTGATGGTGGTGTGTGATTTGGAAGACGCTGGAATATAATGGAAGGCGGTGGAGGTTTATCCCATATAAAAAAAATCAGACATTAGCTAGAAACAGGCCGGTGGATTTGGGCTAATGCAGGCCCATCGCTTTTTTTCGCCAAATTCGCCAGCCACTGTTCCTGGCAACAGTAAAACGACGGAAAACGACGTCGTGACCGTCGCTTTTTAAGATATACTTATAATTATTCTCTCATTTATAGATATTAAGTCAAAAAAGTTTGTTTTTGTTTTCTCTCATCTGTGTATTAGTATGTTTAAGAGAAAGATTGTTTCAGTTGTTCAGTTTCTTATACTTATTTTGTAAACAGACTTTAAACCAAATCTTTTTGCTAACTATTCTTTCTTTATAGTTGGAATAAAAATAAAAAGGAAGGTTGGTTGAATAAAATTTGGAGTTTTGAATTTTAGTGTGTTGTTTTATACATTTCTACAGTTTCTTTCATCGATTTCAAACCCTTTTATATCTCTCATCTCCTCTATTACATTAGGTTTGAAACTTATGCCTTTGTCCTTGATATTTAGTGAGTCGTTTATTAGGTTTTTCACACTAGTATGAATCTGCACCCTTCCAGTGACACCTACTTGTCCCTATTATTGTTCCATGTATTGCCTCAATTTTCCTATAAACAGATTCCTCCAACATGAGATGGGAACCCTGATGATGTTAACCCATGTTATTCTATGAGACGGTTTGTAATACTTGCTCCACTTTCTCAATTTATGTAACCACCTTCGAATCCCATGATGAACATTAGTTAGAATATTACTCGACATTTTTGGCATGTCGAATACTAATATAACATCCAATCCACCTAACAGCTCTACCTCGACTTTGTTTAGACCTTGTTCCTCACAAAAGTTTGGAAGATTTGTGAGATAACACGCTTGTTTCACCTCACCAATAATATTTCTACTGAAAATCTCAACATTAATCTCGTCCTCATTTACCTCTATAACCCTTTCCTTAACTACTTTATCCATATTCTTTGAGTTATCTCCCCTGATGTCATGCATTCTCCTATCCCCTTTTGTCCCATCCATGATCCCCTCCTGATTCGATTGGTTCCTAAATCTTCCATGTACCACATCAACGTAACCACGACTATCACGAGCTTCCATTCTAACTCCACCACCATATGATCCATTATGTTTGATATATCCTTTGTTGGTATCCATTTGTTCTCTACTATTGTTCTTGTTGTTCAAATTTCTTCAATCAACTGCTATGAACACCCTCAAAAAACCACCCCTACCTTAATTGTATATAACCTCTTTAAAAGAGTCAATGTCGGTAACAAACCTGAATATCAGGAACCCATATTTTTGTTCGTTACGGAGGCGATTTTGCACCAAAAACGTGTCAAACACCATTGTTGGAATATTAATATCATAACAATTATCTAAAAACATAAACATAAACATCAAAGCATGTAGCGGAATAATAGATCTAATACTTGTAATTAATTAACCAAAATAAAAGAATATGCGTACCTTTGATTTCTAGCAAAATAAGAAATCGATTAACCAAGAACAATAAAACTCTAATTTAGGGTTTAGGAAAATTCGACTCCTCCTAGTCGAATGGGAAAGAATTACAAACAAAGATATGTTTTTTCTTCATTCTTGTACACACGTATTACTAATGTTTCAATGCAAAAAGCTAGGTTCTTGTATCACAAAACAAACCCAACACTCGGTTTGAGCTCAATAAAATCGTTCCTATGGAATAGGAGGGGGGCCGATCGTATGAGCACAAAGGAGGAGAAGAAGAGAAGAAGTAGGGTTTGCTTGGGAACAAGATTGAATAGAATGAATACAAGAGGCCTTGTATTTATACTAATCTCAACTTGTTATCCAAGTTAGGGTAGGAAACCCATCTCCCCTATGGGTCGGCCGAATACATCAAGCCCAAGGGGATTCTAGATCCTTCTTGGCTTGTTTCCTTATTTCCGTCTCCCTTTAACATTTAACGACCGTTAGTCAATTCCCGTTAAGTACTAACGTCCGTTAAGTGTTTATTTGTGAATTTAATAATTTAATCAGAACTTATTATATTAATTATTAAAACATTGAAACTTATACGTAAAGTGTGCAATCCCGAAGTCTCGTGTTCGAATCCGGTCATAAGTATATTAATTTATATCCACAAACTTAACAACTCCCACTTGGATATATATTAATATAGTAATGACATTGGTTAGTCTAGCATAGCACCCCAATGCCCCCAGAACGACCCTAAGTGTGGTTTCCTGGAAAACCTTTTGATGAATCATCATCATACTTATCCTTTTGTTTCTAATACCACGTTAATATGGATATTGATCTAAGTCATTCCATAATTAACTATTATGTTTCTCATTATTTATAATTGATCAAGATTACCAAATCATCTGAACGTATTACAGATGGATCTTGGGCATGGCCATGCAAACATCTTGTCAAACCTACGAGGGGCCCCAGCAGTATTATACTTTAAAACAAATTTGAAGGAACAAATTCTTTCTTGACTACAAGCATAACCCTTGAAGTTTGCATCACCTCCGAAAATAGCCCTTATAACTACCAGTTATGGATAGCGTTAGACTATCTTACTGAAAATGAGCTACATCCGCGGCTGTTATCTGGTATCTCAAGTCTGAGGATAAATATTCATGATTTACTTTAATGACAAAGATCAATAAAGTACAATCATGTGGTTGGGATCTGTCCTATATTCAATTTATCCATTTATTGAATATCATGTGGGTGAACTTTGAGTAAATTGATTTCACCTATTTCGACTTGTTCTCGAACATAGTGATATCTTCTAGGAAAGTGCCTGGCGCCCTTCATGACTCCAGGTTCATTGGCGAATGTAATTGCGGCAGAATTGTCGCAATACGCATTAATAGGTAATTCAATTGACGGCATAACTCCTAGCCCCGAAATGAATTTCCTTATCCAAACAGCTTCTATCGCAGCTTTCGATGCAGCAATATACTCAGCTTCTATAACAGACATCGCTATTTTACTCTGTTTCTTGCTCTTCCAGTCTACTGCTCCTCCATTAATGACAAAGACATATCCCGTCTGAGACTTTGTATCATCTTTATCAGTTTGAAAGGATGCATCACAGTAACCTGTAACACCAAGTTCTGCATCTGGATTTCCCCCATACACTAGAAACATTTCTTTTGTATTCCTCAAATACTTAAGAATGTTCTTAACAGCATGCCAGTGGAGTCCACCTAGGTTCTGTTGATAACGACTGGTCATATTCTGTGCAAACGCCACATCTGGCCTTGTGCATCTTACTGCATACATGATCGATCCTACTGGCGAAGCATATGGAACTTTCTTCATGTGTGCTACCTCTTAAGGTGTTGAAGCACATAGTTTGCTACTTAAGCCATGTTCTACTTGCATTGGCAAATATCCCTTCTTGGAATTTTGCATATTGATTCTCTTTAATATTTTATCAATGTAAGCACTTTGGCTTAATCCAATCAACCGCTTTGATCTATCTCTATAGATCTTGATTCCAAGAATGTATGTTGCTTCTCCTAGATCCTTCATAGAAAAACATTTACCTAGATAAGACTTAACCTCATTAAGACTTGGTATATGATTTCCCATGATCAATATGTCATCGACATATAGGATAAGAAAAGTAGTATTACTCCCACTAGCTTTGTGGTATACACATGGCTCATCAAGATTCTGAGTAAATCCAAACCTTTTGATTTCCTCATCAAATCTCTTATTCCATTGCCTTGATGCCTGCTTCAATCCATAAATGGATCTTTGAAGCTTGCATACACGCTCAGGAAATTCTGGATTCACAAACCCCTCAGGTTGCGCCATATAGATGTCTTGATCTAAGTGACCATTTAAGAAGGCGGTTTTGACATCCATTTGCCAAATCTCATAGTCATAGTATGCTGCTCTAGCTATGAGAATCCTAATAGCTCTAATGTCAGCTACATGAGAAAAAGTCTCCTCATAGTCAACACCATATGTTTAGGTAAAGCCTTTAGCTACCAAACGAACTTTATAGGTATGTTCATTGCCATCCATGTCAGTTTTCTTCTTGAAGAGCCACTTGCTCCCAACTACCTTAGCATTGGGAGGAAGGTCTACTTCAATCCAGACTTCGTTGTCTCTCATGGATTGCATTTCCCCATTCATAGCAACCTGCCATTTATCATTTTTAGAACTATGAATGGCAGCCCTATAACTAGTAGGTTCATCAAGATCCCCTAGTATAGTTTCCTCACACTCTACGTTAAGATATAGATGTTTAGGAGCTTTCACAGTTCTTGCAGATCTGCGAATGGGAACCACTTCAACTTCAGGTGGAGGACCTAGACTTTCAGGTTCCACAGGAAGTGTGCAAGTATTTTTAGAAGGTGATGTATCTTCTTGATCATCTTCTAGATCATAAATTCTCCCACTGAATTCTTGAGATATAAGATTCTTTTCAAAGAAATCTGCATACCTAGCCACAATGACTTTATTTTCAGGTGGAAAGTAAAAGTAGTAACCCATTGTTTCCTTTGGGTATCCTACGAAGATACACTTAACAGATCTTTGTTGGAGTTTATCTGGTGAGTCATGTTTAACAAACGCCTCATAACCCCAGACCTTTAAGTAAGAAAAGTTGGGAGCTTTTCCAGTCCATAATTCATATGGAGTCTGATCAACCTTCTTAGTTGGAACCATATTCAATATGCGAACAGCAGTTTCAAGAGCATAGTCCCAAAAGGATAAGGGAAGAGTGGTAAGATTAAACATAGATCATACCATATCTAGCAATGTACGATTTCTCCTTTCAGATACACCATTTTGTTGTGGAGTATAAGGAGATGTGAGTTGCTGGACAATTCCACACTCAGCTTAGTAATCTTTAAACTCTTGGCTTAAATATTCACCACCTCTATCGGATCGAAGAGCCTTAATCTTCTTACCGATTTGTAATTCCACTTCACTTTTGAAAACCTTGAATGTCTCAAAGACTTCATATTTATGTTTAAGTAAATAAACATAACCATAACGACTGTAGTCATCCGTAAAGGTTAAGAAGTAGGTAGCACCGTGTTTTTACACATGTCTAAGTGGACCGCACACATTAGTATGTATTAATCCATGTAGATCTGTAGCCCTTTCCAGTTGATGTGAAAAAGGTTTCCTTGTCATCTTACCAGATATGCAAGATTCGCATTTATCAAATGATTCATCATTGATATTTTGCAAAAGCCCATCATGTTGCAGCTTTTCCATGTGTTTCTTGCCAATATGTGCAAGACGGCAATGCCAAAGATAAGATGAATCCAAGTCTGACTTGATTCTCTTACTGCTAATGCTATATATCAAATTATTTCTATTGGACACATGATTCTCCATGTCAATTTCAAACACACCATTTATTGGAATTGCATTAAAGTAAAAAACATTATTTAAAGAAACCGAAATTCCATTATCAGTAAATGTATGAACAAAACCATTATCCTTTAACAAAGAAACTGAAATGACACCTCTAATAATAGAAGGTGCATAATGACAATTATTCAAAACTAGTATTAAACCCGAAGGTAAGACTAAATCGAATGTCCCTATGGCTTCAACTCCTTGCTCCTCTAAGTCCCTGTGATGTGTTCAAAATATGAGTACCACATCCCGTATCATATACCCAGGAATTATGCTTACGAGGAAAAGAAAATAATTCAATCATAAAAATACCTGAAGTGCTCGCGACATTCCCAGCCTTCTTATTTTTATTCAAACGCAACTCCTCTAGAAGCAATGGACAGTTCCTCTTCCAATGTCCTGGAGTGTTGCAGTGGTGACAAGCAGCCAAATCCTTCTTGGGATTCTCCTTCTTCTTAGGAGGATTCTTGCTTCTTAGGCATTTTTTGGTAGTTCACAACTTGTTTACCCTTTCCAACGCCTTTGCCCTTCTTGTTCGCGTGTTGCGGTTTGTTGGGCTTAGTAATCCTACCACCTTGTATTGCTAATACCGTGGGTGTAGGTGCCTTCTTTGACAATCCCTTCTCAAATTCAATGAGCATTGCATGTAACTCACTGATCGTCTTCCCCTTGCAATGCATATTGTAGTTGCACACAAAATCACCAAACAAATCCTGGTTAAGGGATCGCATAATGAGGCCAACACATACACTTTGCACATAGCCACAGCCGAATTGCTGCAATTGGTCCAAATAGCTTTTCATTTCCAATACATGAGCACTTACTGGTTTATTAGCATCCTGCTTACAACCATGCAGAGATTCTATGAGATCATATAACTCTGCAGTAGCTGGTTTCTCAAACATCCATTTGAGTTCATTGATCATGTCCATGGGACCACAGTTCTCAAATTGTTTTTGCAATTGAGTGTCCATCCCAGCTAACATAAGACAAGCCACATCATTGTGCTTCTCCTAATCAATGTTATAAGCTTCATGGACTGCAGTAGATGCGGTACCAGCAGGAGCAGTAGGAAGAGGCGTACTAAGAATATCAAGTCTTTTGACCACCCGCAGAACAATTCTCAGGGAACGGTACCAATCATTGAAATTTTTGCCAGTCAACTTTTCTCTTTCAAGCATTTGCTTGAAAGCAGAACTCATGTTGTTCATATTAGTGTTTTCGGGTAGAGCCATTTCTACAGAAAAAAAGTTCAAAAGTTAGTACTTTCGATAATAAACTTTTCAAGAAAATTAAATACCCATGGTAAATATATATATATAACCATTTAATTTTCACTGAAAAACTAGGATCCAAATTGACATAGTTTCATCACATCAGTTGATCTGCTAGTAATGAAAGTACTCAATAAGGTACGAGTCGTAACTCAATTGCCAATCTCAAATTGCAATTCCTAGAATTATGGGATTTACATATTTTGCCAACCTCAGTTGCAAATGTAAGCATGTTTTATCCCCATCTCATGCTTTAAGTGTCAAGGTCTCACTTACAACTTAATTAAGTCTTCTAATTTAGAAACTTGCAAATTAACATAGTTTCATCACATCAGTTGATCTGCTAGTAATGAAAGTATTTAATTTACCTTGTTATTAATATCTATGTCAAGATCTCACTTATGCTAGATATTAACTCCAAGTGTCTCTTATAATTAGATAGCATGGACTTAAATTTTAGGGTATTTATTTTGATGTGTGTAATCAAAAATATGTACAAAGATGTCATGCATTCATCTTGTATCATATGTTTCAAAAAAAAACTTTTATTTATTAGTTTCTTTACTAAGCTTAAATCAACAAAGTTTTAATTGAGACGTTGAGAAAATTACAAATTTGCCTTAAGATGCTTCGTACATATAATGGTTGTACTTGGTAAGTCTAATTTTGACTCACAAGCGGGCAAAGAGACAGAATGGAGTCTCTTTGAGGCCACAATTTAATGCGAAACCAACCTTAAACCCACCTTATAGTTTGTCAAAAATTAGGTCCCCCGTTCGACCATTTTGTACAGTTGCATCAATCAATTAAAAGTTTAAGATTTTAGAGCTTAAAACCATGTTTCACCATTATTAAGTCCAGTTTAATTTTATTTTAAAATTACCCTTTGCTTACTATCATGTCACAAAATATATAAACAAAACCGCAATTAAAAAAAAATAAATGACATAAATAATGTACATGCTAAATTAAATCAATTAACATGTATATATTGATCCTAAGACTCCCATTGGTTTTCGAGCTAGGTACCAACGGACCACATACACCAATAAATTGGCTGCGTAAGTCCTACGATAAATATATACAATATAACACACGTAATTGATTTTAATGTAACGATTCATATAGGGGCTTCCCCAATTTTAGGTCTTCCCTAATTACATAATTAATTAACTTTTTGTAATTTAACTTGTCAAACAATTTTTACTAAAACCCTAATTACTTAGTATAAATCGCCTAATATAGCATGTATCCAAAACACTCAACAATTATGATCCATGACAAAACATGCATGTTTTCATCATGGATCCCCACATTAGCACTTATTATAAACATAATCAACTCTAATTTACGCATATCAATTAATGACATATAGCAAGTACTCATTAAATAATCACATAAAATTTTAAATGCATCTTTGGATTTCAACATGTTTTACAAAACTAAAACCTAATTTATAAAAAAATGGGTAATTGACCCATATATGACAAATTAGGGTTTACTAATTTTTAAAACCATAGAAAACCATAAACATGTAATAATCACAAAGATCCAATTTTTATGTGTTTCGGTAATTAATTACACAATATTAACGGCTCATGATGCCACTGTTGGAAAATTAATATCATAACAATTATATAAAAACATAAACATAAACATCAAAGCATGCAGCGGAATAATAGATCTAATACTTGTAATTAATTAACCAAAATAAAAGAATATGCGTACCTTTGATTTCTAGCAAAACAAGAAATCGATTAACCAAGAACAATAAAACCCTAATTTAGGGTTTAGGAAAATTCGAATCCTCCTAGTCGAATGGGAAAGAATTACAAACAAAGGTATGTTTGTTCTTCGTTCTTGTACACACGTATTACTAACATTTCAATGCGAAAAGCTAGGTTCTTGTATCACAAAACAAACCCAACACTTGGTTTAAGCTCAATAAAATCATTCCTATGGAATAGGAGGGGGGGCCGATCGTATAAGCACAAGGGAGGAGAAGAAGAGAAGAAGTTAGGGTTTGCTTAGGAACAAGATTGAATATAATGAATACAAGAGGCTTTGTATTTATACTAATATCAACTTGTTATCTAAGCTAGGGTAGGAAACCCTTCTCCCCTATGGGTCGGCCGAATACATCAAGCCCATGGGGATTCTAGATCCTTCTTGGCTTGTTTCCTTATTTCCGTCTCCCTTTAATATTTAACGACCGTTAGTCAATTCTCGTTAAGTGTTTATTTGTGAATTTAATAATTTAATCATAACTTATTATATTAATTATTAAAACATTGAAACTTATACGTAGAGTGTGCAATCCCGAAGTCTCGTGTTCGAATCCGGTCATACGTAAATCAATTTATATCCACAAACTTAACAACAATACCATACTTTTTGAAGATCATCCATAAGTTCCCCATCCCCCATTCTTTTGGAAAGTTGGAAAACATAAATGATACCGATGAATTACACATCCAACCGGTGTAATTAGTTCCTAAAATCTTACCATTATATTGTCATCTACTTCTTATGTGCCTTGCCTTTAGGCTCTCACTTACTGTCGGTGGCTTTTCCCTACGCTTTCTTACCAGAATTTTGCTAGCCACATTTTTCTCTCTCTCAAACATAGTTACTTTCTCTCTATTTAAACATGAATTTATTGTTGTTACTGTTAGTTTTATGGACATAAATTAGTAGATGTATGTTAGGATCGAACTCGATATCACGGGATTGCACACTTTACGTATGAAAAGTAAATGATTAATAATTTAATATAAAAGTTTATATTTAATTATTAAATACACAAAAAAATATAACGACCGTTAAGTAATTAACGATAATTAACTAACAACCATTAAATGCAAAAGAGAAGGACTAGAATGAAATTAGATGTCAAGAAGGTTCCGGGTTCCCCTCTTGTGAATAGGGATGATCGGTTTGTGATTGGGTTTACCCAATCCAAACAAAACTTGGACACTAAGTTTCCTTCACTATATAAAGAAGGTTAGGGGTTCATTATTGATATCTCTTGTGCACACATACATAACCCTAACTTTGTTTTTCTCTCCTTGTTCTCTTGGCCGATCGATCAAACAACCCTAAGGGTTCGATCGATTTATTTTACATAAACAAATTGTTTGGTTTTGTTTTGTGTTCTTTTACCTAGCATAAACATTTACATGGTATTAGTACGTGTGTACAAGAACGTGATTCAAACACACTATTGTTTGAATCTTGGATTGAACTACAAAATGGTAAGGGGTAATTCTTATAATCCACATAAACCCTAATTAGGTTTCATCTTGTTGATTATTAAAGAATTGATTCTTGTTTAGGTAGAATCAAAATGTGCGCATACTTTTACATTCGGTTAATTAATTTACATGTTATTTGACTCTACATGCTTCCGCATGTGTACTTGATCTTTATTTTTTATATTTATGATTTGTCATGTTATATAATTCCAACAGTGGCATCATGAGCCTTGGATAATGTGTAATTAATTAACGAAACACGTAAAAAACGAATAATTGTTATGTGTTTATTTATACAGTTCGAATTCTAGGGTTTGTAAAATTTGAAACCCTAATTTTAGGGAGGGCCGATTGCCCTAATTTAATTAAGAAAAAAAATTCCGGAACACTGTTCATTTGGAACACTGTTTATCGGGTACTGTTCATCCAAAGGATTTTTTTTTATAATATTATTATTTTTAATGTTTTGTTTTTTAATTTAATTAGAAACCCTAGGATTGCATGATATAATCACGTGTTTATTGTATGCGATCTTGTGACAACGTGAATAATTGTTATGTTCAATCCATGAAAATGTGCATGTTTGGCATGGATTATTGTCGATTTATTTAATTGTTAAGATGACTTTATAATTAATTGTTAATTATACACATGTTTATTTATTGATAAATCTTGAATTGGGGAAGACCTCAATATAATTAATGAATCAATTACGTGCTATGTGGTATACATTTAATTATGGCTTATGTAATCGATTCGTCGATGCATGTAGATCTACTTGCTTTTCAAGAGAGCCTTAGTTAAATATATACATTGTATACATAGAATTGATTATTAATAGGTTTTATCGAATAAAGTTTGCATGTGGCTACATATTTTCACATATTAATTGTTATGTTATGTGTACATTATTTGTTTGTTTATTTTTCATTATTACTTATTTGTTTAATTTTTGTTATGACGTGTTTATAAACAAAGTGTAATTTTGAACAGAAAAATAATATGGACAAAATAATGGTGAAACAATGAATTGTTTTAGAAGAGTTAAATTTTCAAGAGTTTAATTGAGTGATGAGTTTTGTACCAATAGTAAGAACGGCTCACCCAATTGTGACAAACTATAAGAGGGGTATAAGGAGAGTACGCATTAAATTGTGACCTTAAATAAACGGGTTTTTAATTGGCATTATGATAACCTTAGTTTCTCCGCTCCTTTGTGTGTCAAATTGGAGCTACCTAGTACGACTATTTTTTAGTAAAAAATCATCTTAAGGGCGAATTAGCTTTAATTCCATGCGCCACTTTGTGGTAATTATCCGAAACACTAAGTATTTGGACTTATGCAAAAGTACGATATAATGGATGATAATTAAAGGTAAATTTTTTGATTGGTGAACCCAATACCTCAATCAAAACATTGTTAATTTAATATTATTAAATTGGTTTATAAATTTTTTTATTAAAACCTATGTTATGAAGTTGTATGCATGCTTCTTCATATATAATTTTTGATTAATCACATCAAAAACTAGTACCCTTAAAATTAAGTTAATGTCATCTAATTAAAAGAACACTTGAAGTTGTGATTTACGTCATGTGAAAGCTTGGACTAGATTGCAATGGAAAGGTAAATTTTCATACTTTCATTACTAACGGATCAATTGATGTAATGGAACTATGTTAATTTGCAGTTCGTTAAATTAGACAACTTAATTGAGTAATTAGTGAGAGCTAGAACTTAAGGCATTAGATGGGGATGAAACATGCTTACATTGCAACTTGGTTTAGCAATTGTAAATCCCATAATGATCTAGGAATTGGAAAATGTTTGTCAAGTATTGCTCAACAATTACCTTGTTGAATACTTTCATTACTAGTAGATCAACTAATGTAATGGAACTATGTCAATTAGGATCCTAGCTTTAAGGAAATACTATGGTGGGTCCCTTTCTTGCGAGAACCGCCTTATATGCGAGAACTCCTCTAGACTAATGAGATTTTTTTTAATATTAAAGATTATTATTTAATCTAAAGGGTATTATAGTAAAAGACAATTTTTATATTTTTTAGATTTTTTATTAAATCCCGTTTTTAAATATCTCATAATTTTTTAACCTTTTTTTTTCTTGTTTTTCGTAGCATGCATGTTTCTAGAAAGTCGAGGTGCATATGTGTTTCTTTTAAATAATGTAAATTTACATGTGTTTTTATTGTACAATAGTTTAAACTTCAAATAAATTTTACTTAAAAATGTAATTACACATATGTTTCTGCGGTACATTCTATAAACTTCTTAAATAAAAACTAAAAACATTAACTATAGTCGTCGTAACCTTTAGATTTATTACAAACCAAAAACATAATATAATACACAAATTTTTATATCAAATAAAATACAAATCAAACGTATCATTTTGAATATACATATGCATGCCTTCTAAGAACATATGTGCACAAAACATATGTGTTTGATGTTTCTCATCTGATACTTTCGAACATGTGTGTACGTCTTCCAAGAACATACATGCACGCCTTCCAAGAACATACACGCACGCCTTCCAAGAACATATATGTACTTCCAATTTCTCATCAAATTCGTTAAAACATATGTGCACGCCTTCAAGGAACATATTGTCATGCCTATAAAAAATAATAGTCAAGATTAAATACTTTAAAAATAAAACTCAAAATAAGATAACACGCAAGCACAAGCTTAAACCAGCAAACACATATAAACAAGGGACCAATTTTTTTATGTATGCAAAACTTATATAATCCAAACACAAAACATATATGTTTTATACGTAAACATATATGTTTTAGGCTCATCTATTGTGTTACATATATGTTCACTAAAACACCGTTCCAAATTATCTAAAACCTCATATACAACCAATTAACCAAGGTCCAAAACAGTAACCAAATCAGAACAAATCCAAGGTAAAGTTTTCTATAGCTAGGAACTCGTATTATTTACAATCTTATACTTTTAAAAATAAAAATAAATAAAATAAATAAATAAAAATAAAAATTTACTCACAAATCCACCTTCTTCCTAATAACGATCTTTGCATCCATACTTAGTCGTATCCAATAGTATAATAACAAGCAACAACCTTTACGAATAAAACCCTTTTGACCCAACAGTCATATACCCAATTAATCTTTAGCCGCAAATCACATTAATTCATTCATATCAAAATCTATATTTCGTTTCAAGATCAAAACCCAAATATTATATTTCAGATCGGAAACCAATTCATTTTGAAACCAAATTAAAAAAAAAAAAGAAAAAAACTAAAACTATCGCTTCACATATCAACGCCATCAACGAAATACGACATAACAATCATCAAACAAGTAAAGCCATTGGTTTTGATTACCAAAATAAAAACCAACTAAACCAATGAACTCATAAAAATCAATTCGTACAAACCTTGATTCTCATATAGATAATTAAAAAAAATCAAACTTTATTTATATACTATCACAAGATCATCATGAGTTCATGACTTAATGAATAAGATCTCATTCTCAGTTTTTACTTATACTTCTGACTTCAACCAAAATCAACTTTTGATACTTCAATTTATATAACTAACATAATTCAATACCCCTACAAAAGATAGATTTGAAATATCATTTGAAACATCTTGATCTAAAAAAAAACACACGTACACATACTGTTGAAAATGCACAAAACAAACCTTATAATATGTGACAAGATTCTTCCATTTGGCTTTACACTACTGAAAAAAAACACAACCACCACAACTGGAAAAAAACAGTGGTTCGCGGTGTAGGTTTCACAGATCGGATGTTTAGGGGCGTCGATTTCACAGATTAGATGAGGGGGGGGGGGTTTGATTGGGTGGTTTTCATCATTGCACGATTTGATCTTCTGGTGATGGAGGCACAGGAGCGGCTAGGTTTAAATGAGGGGGATGGAGCGTGTGTGAGAGAAAAAGATAAGAACGTGATATTTTTATTATTTTTTATTTTTTCCCATTTAACATGCATTAATTTAGGACCTGATATGTTGAATGAAAAGTTCCAATGCTACCCTTCCACCATTTATGAGAGGTTACATGATATATGAAAATATTACACATGTGCCACCATCATTTATAACCGTTTGATCAAAAAATAGATGACTTAGATTGAGTTCTCGTATTTCTCGCACTTAACAGGGTTCTGGAAATATAGTAACACATACTATGGTTTACATGAATATTTACCAACGGGTATTTTATTTTCTTAAAGGTTTTATTATCAAAAATACTAAAATTGAATTTTGTTAATTCTTTTAAATGTATTAATGCAACGTTAAACCGTAAACGTAGTTTGGGCTTTGGTAAATTAATCTAGTTCTGTTTTCAAACAAATGTTTTATTAAGAAAAATTTACTAAAAAGACAAACATAGTCTCTTTTCCATGGAAGAAGAGTGAGACTTAATCCTGTTCCTTTTCGTGATTATGAAAGGTAATGATAGGAACATTAGATTTATCTAAATTCTAATATATATAACTCATAGCAAACTTTAATAGTTAAGAGTATTGCACATTTTATGAGTTGTTAAATTAGAAGCTAGACTAATTATCGCAAATTTGGTAAAAGGCAAACTAGTATATTGTATCTAGTTGTTTTGTTTTGACCATTTAAAGGTACTACATACCATTGTGGGGATGGTAGACCTTTTAAGGAAGAAATTGCATGCCCAATTTTTCAAGTTAATAGCATTGATGGATACTCCATCATTTACGTAGTAGGATACACTCTTTTAGTGCATAAGTAATTGTTACGTATGGACCTTCAAAGTTGTAGGAAAGTAAATAGCACATTATTTTCTTTCATTGGTTAATGAAACACTTACAATGTTGTCAAATCCAGTGGGAGCAATTGTGTTATTATTACTGAATAAGGAATTATTGTAATGATCTCTAATTTAGTGGGAGCTAAAAGCTTTGTCATCATGGTAGTAATCTACATTATCTCTAGAATGTCTCAAGATAATTACTTTCCAAATATAAACACTCATATTTTAAAGGATAGTCATGTGCATTTCCTTGTTAATTAAGTAGTTCTATATCTACTAATTATGCTAATATCTATGACACAACCATATTATATCTATTATACATTTATGGCGCGACCCGCCCGACATTTTGTTTCTACCCGTTTGAGCCCGGGTTTGGGTTAGGCATTGGGTAGCTCTTGGGTTGTGGAACTGTTGCCCTTCACTCACATGCTCTTCTTTTCCTTGAAATCCGGGATGATTAATTCTGGTATCTTTACCCGACGGTTATTTTGCGTTTTCCGATCCGACTTTGTGGGTTATTTTGTAACTACAGTGCTCTGTGAGGGGAGCTACAGTGGTATGAATAGTGTGTTTTTTAATTTTTTAAGTTTGTGGTTGTTTTGAGGCCATTTGTTTTTGCCACAGTCATTAGGTCGCTTATATCCACACTTTTGGATCTGATTTAGATGTTTGGCTTTTTTTCCCGATCAAAAAAAAAAAAAAAAAAAAAAAAAAAAAAACGGGTGGTTTCATCGTGTGTGAAGGATCTATTGAGGTTGTTTCTGTTGTTTAGGCCCTATCGCTTTTGCTTTCATAGTATTTATTGTGGTTTTATGATTGTGTATTTTGTTTAGGGTTTTATGCGATATATTGTTGCCTGTTTTGGATGTAAATAACTATTTCTGTGTAAGTAAGCATGTTTTACCTTTTATAGTGATCTCTAGGTTATTTTGGCCTTCTTTTGGTGACATTGGCTGCATACGTTTGTTGATGATTCTTTAAAAATGTTGTTGTTCGGCATACTGATTAGTTATAAAGTTTTTGTAATTGTTTTTTGGTTATCTATTTTTTTCCTGGGTCTTCCATGTCTGCGTTGATGTTTTTAGGTGTCAAACCAAATGCTAGAATGAAACCAATTGCTACACGTCTTGCCCAAAATATGAGAAAGCTACTTTTGCGAAACCCAATAATGAATGACGAGGTAGCTATAGATGATTGTGGCAACTCCCCGTTGCAAAGTCAAACTAAACACAATGTCATACCTTCCTTCACGTTGACTGTTGCTGTTTGTGAATATTAGTTTCTTTTATATAGTTGGTAGAACTTGTAGTATTATTTTTTATGCAATATAGAGTTTATGTTTATGTTTTTGTCTTTTCAATTCTCGCCAGATGATATTTGCCTACCAAATATGCGCCTAATAGCCCCGCAAGTTCCACTGAAGCGTCGTTCTGATGCAACCGGCGTAGATGTGCCACCGACAAACAGCTTATTTGGCAGCCATCGACTGAAACGATCTAATGTGAATATCCATATTGGTTAGTGATGTTTACTTCTGTTGACTCTATTCACAGGGTCCTAATTTTAAATATTTTCCTGATGGCAAAAGCAAACATCCATGTTTGCGTATCTGTTAAAAAAATACAGCCACACCTGTGTGTAAACGCGCTAGGGGGGAACATATGTGCCAACGTATGCGGCTCCCATTTCGGCACATTCTGTTGATGCTACTGCTTTACCAGCAAGTTCATTGCCTTGTCCAGCTGCAGATGTAGATCATCCCGTTAGTGTTGATTTTCAAGGTTGATAAAATTTGTCTTTTATCCTTTATAGTTTCTGCACCAATTACTTTATTAGGTGTTGCTTTGTCTTTTGCACAAAATGCGTGGCTGACAGCCCTGCAACTTCGGCTGAAAGATCATTGTGGTGCAGCTGCTAATACAGCAACCCTTGGTGTTTCCAAAGGTTATTTTGTTCTCTACAGTTGCTACAATTTTCTATGGTCTTTTTTTTATGCAATGTAGAATTTATCTTTATCTTTTTGGTGTTTTCAATTCTCAGCAGCTGATATTTCGGTACGACAGACACGTCTAACAGCCCGCCAATTTTTCCTGGAACGTCATTGTGTTGCAACCGACTTACATATGCCGCTCAGCAACACTTTCTTCAGCAGCCATCGACTGAAATGGTCTAATATGAATATCCAGATTGGTTAGTGGTTGTTTACTTCTGTTTATTCTATTCAGAGTCGAATGTGGCCCTTATTTTCTATAATCCTATTGATAATGCTGCTTTAGCAGTAACTTCATTGGGCCATCCAACTGTAGGTACAAATTATTACATTAGTCTTGCTTTTGAAGGTTGGTTAAATGAGCCTTTTGTGGTTTATACAGAAATGTGACTATGGTGTACGTGGTCAAACCATTTCCTTTGCTCAGGTGATACAACGATCATTGGCTGGCTTATTCATAGGAAATTTATAATCAAAAGTATAATACAGTGCCTTAAAGTGTGCTGGACAAAGACTTTCTGATGTTTGTGCACTATTTTACTGCAGATTTTTTTTAAATGCTTGCATCAAACAAACGCCTATATTCAAAATCACTCCAAATAAGAAAGGTCATCACTTAGATCAGCTCTAATTGTTGTCGCAGTTTCTTCATGGCCGGGATAACAATTCATAAGACATGTATTAATGACACACCCGCCTCAAGCATTACGGCAATTTTTACAACTGCTAAAGGTCATTATTAATACTTTGCGCCTTTTACCATTATTTGCTTTCAAAATGTTTTATCCGTGCATTTTAGGGGCCGAAATTTAGCAGTTACCTCAAACAGATGTTTACTGATGTCTTTATTTTCTTGGCAGCCGAGGCATATCAACTACAGAAAGTCACTTTCTGTTCACGGTTCTTGAGTAGATTTCTGTGCTGGCAGAAACATGTGCCTCGAATCCAACTAATGTAAAGTTGGAGATACAAATACGTTGGCTTTGCAGAATCTGGCTTCACCAGGACTTCATGCGCACCTTTATACAACAGCACGCATAAGCGTGTGGATACTAACACTCATCGTTCTTTGAAACTCAGGTGAGAATTCTAAGTATGTTGAAAATCAAACAGCTTTGCACAATCTCGCTTAACCAGCTCTTCATGCGTACCTTTACACAACAACACGCATAAGCGTGTGGATACTAACACCCATCGTTGTTTGAAACTCAGGTGACAATTCTAAGTATGTTGAAAACCAAACAATTGATGAAACAAGTGTTAGCGAGGCACCCATCTCACCTATTAAGCCATGCTAAAGGTCAATACTAATAGTTTATGGTTTCTTGCCTTTATTTTATTCGCATTGCAGCCATACCGAATGCAAAAAGTGGCTTTCTATGCATTCCTTTTCACCAGATTCCTTTACAAGCAGAAACAACTACCTCCAATCCAGCTAACGCATAGTTAGAGATCCAAATTACATGACTTTGCAGGCTTTCCGTCTACCAAATCTTCATACGTACCTCAATTCAACAGTATGCATAAGCGTGTGGGTTTTGTAGTTGATTAATACAGTTGATGCCCAAAAGGTAATCTAAAACTTTGTATCTATATATATACTTATGACAATATGCATCTGTTTTTTTAGCAGTTACCTCTTCACGTAGGTTCGATCTATTTGAGTAAAAAATAAATGAAAGTATTTTTTTTTTTGTATGGCAAAGGCAACTGATATAATTTTTCCATTCAAATATGGTATAAGAGATCACAAAAAACCTAAAACGTTTGCTAGAAAAACAAAACGTTACCATAACAGCAACAAAGAATGTCTCATATTTTTGGTTTTCCCAATACTAATAGTTAGTATCCTGGTGCGATTAAATTATACTATTTTTTTGGGCGTTCTCATAATTACACTTCTATAAAAGATTATACTGAATAGCACAATAGAATTGCTGCAAAAAAACTCCCAAACCAAAGAGAATGCTGTCATGACTGGTTTGAGGCAAATCACTTCCTTGCAGTATCCTGTCCCGTTTCCCAGCTTTTGTTTGTTACTGCATGATACTGTTGATTTGTTCCTTCTATATATCTGTATTTACGAATATGCAAAAATCAAAGCAAGTTTTAAAAGTGTAAGGCACAAGCTTTTGCCCCAGACAGATAAAGAAAAAACAATTAATCTTTGGGCACCCTTGAGGTACAAAATTTGTATTTTTATCACACGCCTTAGGTTTTTTGTTATCTCTTCTGCCATCTTTGAATGCAAAAAAATTATCGCATGCCTTTACTGCAGCACTCATCACCAATAGAATAAAACTCTTAACAGTTAGTGCGAAACCAAAAAAATCAGTGTCACAGGTGATTTTGGAATTTCGGTGTATACTGTTCAGCATGTTATCTGCATTAAATATATGCATATGCACGAAGAAACAAACATTTTCTTTTAGAATAACGAGGTATGCATCCTGTTGATTATTTTACTTTTTTATGCAATATTATTGTAATTTGCTCTTTTTAATCAAATAGGAGGTATGCTACTATGGTTGTAAATATGTTTGGAAGCTAATAACGATTTCCCATTGTAGATATGTAATTATACCCGTTTCTCCCGTTAGGTTTTTTTTTTTTGGTATTCCCTGCACATATTCTTTAAAAGTCTATTTTCTCAAATCAACAAATAAAGGAGTTTTGTTGTTCGTATAGATTGATTCGTCTTAATATTTCGCGTGTAGGTTTTTCTCACTTTTCTTGATTATCTGCTTTAAGACTTGCCGGTTTATTCCTACTATAGCCTCATTTATTAAAGTTGTTTATTTGTCGCTGGTATTCGTTAATTTAGGTTTTAAATAATTGTTTTGTTTGGCTGATAGAATCTATGCCCATCATTTGCAGCTTGTCATTTTAACATGCACGTGCCAAAAAAGAAAAGGACATCCAGAAGCTGCAGCCACGGTAGAAACTGCAATCACAATACAACAATATACAAGTTACACCAGCTCTGTATCAAAGGACAATAAGAGTATTAAAAAAAGGATTTCCTAAAGATCTAAAACCACAATCCCTTTTGCACACCTCCGCTCTGTGCCGTAGGTGCCAAATAAGCTGTTCATGTTCTCAGTGCAGTAAAGATCACAAATGCAATATAAACCTGTCTGTCAGGCATTCAAATACACTTATAAATGAATGAAACCAGTTGTAGCAGCAACCAGCAACAAAAAGTTTGACTGCATGAGTTGAATAGAGGTGCACATGACAGAAGAGCATCGCCGGCATAAGTTTAATTAATTTTTCCTCCTCTATCAGTGACGATGTTGTCCACTTTCTATTAGCTTAGCAAATAATGATGTATAAAGTAGACCCACTATTGCACATTAAAACCGTAGAAGTCAGTAATGTTTGTTAACATTTTCTTTATGTAACTTTTCCTTATGTAAATAAAAATCCATTCATTTATTTGGTTGGTTTAAAATCATTTGTTTCTTCAAAACTTTGGAACTTCACCCAGAAACAAAAACATATGAACACTGCTACTGCACAAAACACAGGAAACCACTAACACTGCTGCCGCACAAAACACAGGAAAGCCTACTAATGCAGGTCATATGATGAACACACCTGGGCACAACAGAACATCTAAATATGTAGTTTATAGATACTCCAAACATAAATTGATCTTTGTTACGCTATCAACCAATGATATAATTTGGATTATTTCCTAAAATTTAAATTCCAATTATACAACAAAAGTATGCAGCATATTACATCTCAGAATTTCCAGCTTCAAGACTGACTCTTAATATAAAATCAATGAACAATGAAACGTCTAGAAAAGAAAATTACATGAACATAAGCGTATGAACCAAACAAAGAATGCTAACTTAGTCAACACCAACAGTTAAACACATCATCAAATCGATGAACCAGCTATCGCATAACATCTAATACAAACACATCTGTGTATATTAATATCGATAATATAAAATTCACCTACACCAAAACCATCCCAGACTTGGCAACTCTTAAAAAAATATTCTTAACATCAACAAAACTCAGCTCTGCCAACAAACTAATTAGCCTACCATTATCCTTAAACAACACACACCTTATGCTTTGCATACCTGTGGCCTCATTGTACTTAAAAAAAAGCAGCAACAAACCATTACCTATTAACACATCTGTAGTTCACCTTAATACCAAAATAGCACTATCATCTAAATAGCAACACAATCATCACATGATACATTGCAACAACCATAAATACAAAACTTAATTAAATCCAAAGCAACAAACACCTAAACACCAGCCAATATTTCTTGCAGACAATCATATACTATCTAATTCACACAAAATCTGTCTACAAGAAGCAACACTTTCTTTTGCTCCTTTCATTTATACTTCAGCAACATCTTCACATTCATTAGCCAACAAATCTTTAACAAAATGAAAATCAGATATGACAGTAACAACAACTACTTAGTGACAAAAGTTCATAACATAGTAAACAAATTACGCAATAAAACACAAACTTAGATTATAGATACGTGTTCATCATTACAAACCAGTTCCATATACAAAAAACTAATAACCAAACCATATTAAAACCCACCAAAAGAGCCTGTGCAGCCACAAGCTAATCATAAATATCCATAATATCCATATGCTCCTGATTCTCCTTCAGACCATCACAAACTTCAATCTGCAAACCCATAAACACGTCCAACCTCTTACGATCCCTCACTTGCTTTTGACGGAGACACTCATAGGTGTCACCACCTGCCTCTTCCACATCGTGATCTAATGACAAGATTTCTTCCATTCGTTGTTGGCGCTTTGCAATCTTTGCTTCTAACTGATCACACTTTTCACAAACCCAGAACAGGGATGCTTCTTCTTCCATGTGTTCCTGCATAAAAAGAAACTTAAAGCATTGATGCAACTTTTGTGATGCAGAAACATCTTTCAGTTCATTGATTAGAGGAGTGTTTTCAGCCATTGAATAGATTTTTTTGTTAGGTAGATGCTTCGGGTTTTAAAAACTTATTAACAATTACTCTATATATAATTAGTGATGCACTCTTTCTAATATATTTCGGGTCTAATACAACCGGTTTAATCATTACAAAACTTAAATGAGGCATTGATTCTACTAGCAATGGTTTAGTTACCCATGCAGAAATATGGAGTTTAGGTGCTAGAACAGCAACTATAAATTTCTCAATGTAACATAAGTGCCCCATACACTTTGACAACTATCATAGCATTCATCAAATAGAAAAACATACATACACATATGTATTGTTGTACTAAAACAGCTTAGTTTTTAGTTTATCACGGGACCCGGAACTGTTTCTTTGCAACCCGGCCACTCCTTTTTTATAACTTATATGAGAGGTTTGGTATAAAAAAATTGCTATTGTCACTCTTCAAATACAGCCACTTTATGGCACAACCTGGCCCCCTTTTTCCTACAATGCTCAAAATGCTATTTCCACACTCTTATACTACTTCCACATTAGGGGATTAAGTACCAGGATGAACGATGTTTTCCTTTCGACACTTTTTTTTTGCCGCGTATTTTTTCTTCTGATATACATTTGTTCCTAAATCTTCCATTCACACAAGGTTGCAGCTACAGGAATTTGTTAGATGTGCTACAATACGATGAATAGTTTGTTTCTTATTTTTTTTAGCTTTGTCGTTGTTTTTACAGCATGCTTTGTATCTACAGTATCGAACTTTGTTATATCCACACTTTTGGATCTATACCTTTTGCTAAAAAATTTTACCCAAATAAGTTTTTTTTTTATTGTTGTTATTTGATGTACGCTTAGTGATGCTTTTACCTTTTATTCCAGCTTCAAACACAATATGTAAGGTTTTTTTGTTTTAATATTAATTTGTAGTTCTCATGATTTAGTTACTTAGTGTTGTTGATTATCGTTATTTATAAAAAATTTAAGTAAATTATAGATTCCTATAAATTTTTGCTTCAACTACATTTTTTTATTTTGTATTCTATTTTCTTTTATTTTGCTACACACTACATTATTAGAAGAAAAAGTATCTGCAGTTCGATGTTAGGAGGTTTTTACTTTTATTTCAAACGTCTCCTTTCTTTTTTGCAAATACATTCGCGCTAAATCTTTCATATACAAGCACCCCACAGCAACGCGCGGGTAACCATCCTCGTTGATCACATAAACAAACTTGTGTCGTGTTGTTTATTGGTTACATGATGTTGTTCCATGCACAAGTGGGAGAAATCTTTATTGTGTGCAAGGTACAACACATGGGAATATGATTTAAAGGATTATCTTAACTACAAGGTAAGAGACTAATGTTCTAATATGACTTATATACATCTAATTCAAGAAACACTTGGTGTTGCAATTTACGTTATGTGAGAGTTTAGCTAGATTGCAACAACAAGGTAAATCTCCATGATTATATGAGACCGTACATGGATAAATTTACAGTTTATAAATTAGACACTTATTAGAACATTTGTCAATATGATAACAAGACTACTTCAATTTGAATATTTATGAATTCTTGAAATGACATAAATGAATGAAGTAATCTAATACTACTTAAATTTGAAATTTATGTATTCTTGGAATGACATAAACAAATGAAGTAATTGATTAACTTCAAATTTCTAATGAAACCAAATTGGTGGTGTTCATGAATACTTTAGTTAAATATGTTTATGTTTTATTGTAAAGTCACAAACATGAAGTCTTTTAACTGTTACAAGACTTATAATAAAGTAAGACGTTAACTTGTTATGTTTTGTAATTAAGACATATACAAGAAGTCATTGAGTTGATCAATGATTTATAACGTATAGTGGGATTATAGATGTTTATGTCATCTAGATGAGACATGGACATGAAGTAACTTGGTCTAAAAGTACTTGTGTTATAAAGCATGCAATTGGCTTGGAAATTCTATTAAACCATTAAGATGACTTCGTTGGTAAATAGATAATCCAAAAGATACATGTTTATCTTAAATATTGTTAGATTGTCTCACAATATTAATTCTAATGAAATACCACATGTTTATGTTCAGTTAGGAAAATCAAACTCTTGTTATATTATTTGATTCAAGATAATTATATTTTCTTTTCTTCCAAAAGTTATTAAGGTTAGAAAATTGAGTATGGAATGAACATACTCAATAAGACTCCAAATTAGAAGATTAATAAGACACCATTTTGTTATGGAATGTGATGAATCACCTCAAGTCTTAAAATGAAGTTATGAATTTGTTAAACTACTTATGAGTAGGTTATTAACAAACTAATGTCAGAAACTGTCATTGTGTTTTGTAATGTCCCAAAAGAGAACATAGTATTGTTGCTCTACTTGCTAAGTATTTATAGATAGTCTTTTAATTACTAAAAGAAAGTGGGAGTTTTGACCTTGAAAAGATAAAATTACAAGATACATAATCTTCTGAAATACACTAGTGAATATCCTGATGAGGCTAAACATGTAAATGTTAAACCTTAAGATAATGGAATTCTCATTCATAGATCTGCAAGGATATTTCAGATATTTGATTAATATGCTGAGAAATATGAGTTACAGGATTATGGTAAACCTGATAATCATTGTGATACGTTACCAAATATTGAATTGGGTAAAGTACTTATGCTATGAATGTTAAAGATGCTATCCATGAAGATAATCAATTTTTAGAAACTTGGTTTATCTTAGTTGTAAATAGTTAGATTATAGAATGAAGATGAGTTTCTTCTTGTGTAGAAGTCATATGGACAATATTGTACATATATTTAATGCATGTATTATGACAAGATTAATAATCACACTTAAGCAATTAACTGTGTTTGAATATTCTTTCCTAAATACAATATATATATAAAGATTATGATTGTCATATTTAATGAAATTGACAATAGAACATTAAAACTCTTTTTTGAAAGATTACTTATGCGAGGACGGTAAGTAATAAGAAGGAGTTTATGAATTCAAATAATATTTGGAAGTGTACAAAGTGCAATAATCCATGAATGGATAAATGCATGCATCTAGGAGATTATTCTTATGTTTAATTATTAAATTCAAGTTTGATTTATAGTTAAAATAAGATAATTTCTAAGTATTCCTGAAAGCTAGTGGGAGTATTATATTTAATTTCCTAAATCATATATGTTGTATAACATATAGGAGTAACATTCCATATAAGTAAAGTGTTAAGTCTTAGTTTGGAATGAAACTTCACTTGAAAGATTCAATAAGTAAAACATACAACCTTGGAATATATGTTTATTGTTATAAACATGTGGGGTAAGTAAATAAATCTAATAGAACATGATATATCATTTGAAATGTCTAAATGAATACATATCTTTTGATAAGATAAAATATGAATAAAATCTAAGTATGACTCAAAGATTTTTCATGTACATCATGTTACTAAAATTGTTGTATCATGCTTTGATGAAAGATAATTTGACAACATTGATATCTAATTGAAAGTTATTAGATAACTTGTGTAATGAATATCCTAATGGAATATAATTGGACTTAGAATTACATTCCTCAGCCTGGAATTGCTTCTAGATTCTAAGGATGAACAATATGTCAAATTGTTGTGCAAATTTTCATAGCCGTCAAATTTGAAATTTTGGAAGGCATCAAACATTACACAATAGATATTAAAGTTTATGGAGTTATAGTTGTATTATACATTAAAGAATTAGAATACTTAAAACTCTAAAAATGTTTGAAAGTTTAATTATTATAAATTAGTGGTTGAGGTTGTCACAAATTTTATGAAATATTATGTGGCAATATCAAATTATTTGAATGCACACATACAAGAACTCACTAGTTGAATTTTTCAAATAAGTATTCTCAAAATTCCGGTAGATCAAAGTTGGTTGATTTATGCCTTGTTAACAAGTATGATTATCAAGACTTGAAACATAATTCATCAACTAGAATTATCATGCATTGATCTATTTAGTATTTGGATAAGGGATGTTAAACAATTATTATAATGAATTAAAATACTTGGTATGTTCGATTTCATTTATAATATATTGTATCTTATATTTGCATGTTTAAATCCATGAATAACTTATCTTATTCTAAATTGTCCGTTGTCAATTAATGATATGAGAATATCATTAAACTAAGATAAATCTGAGTATTGGTAGAATATACTTGAATGTATATTGATGCGTTGACATACCAATCTCACATGATATTCAATGAATTGAATATAGGACTTATCCTAAACTACATGATTGTACTTTATGGACCTTGTCATTAAGTTAAGGGATAATTACTAAAATAGACCGGGCAACCAAGTGGTTGGCGGTTTTTGCCCCAAAAAAAAACTTCTGATATTAGACCAGGCAACTGGGCATTTCGACCCATACGATGACAAGTGTCCTCCAGTTGCCTAAAAAATACACAAGTTGCCCAAAAAATAGTCAGAAAAGTGACACTTGTCACTTGCAGATTTCAGTTGCCCAAAAAGTACAGGTTGCCCTGGTCTAATATCAGAAGTTTTTTTTTCGGGGCAAAAACCGCCAACCACTTGGTTGCCCAGTCTGTTTTAGTAATTATCCCTTAAGTAAATCATGAATAGTTATCCTCAGACTTGAGATACCAGATAACTGTCATGAATGTAGTGCATTTCTGTGGAACAATTTAACGGTATACGTAACTGGTAGCCATAAGGATTGTTTTCAGAAGTGTTGCAAAGTTCGTGAGTTTTGCTTGTAGTCAAGATATAATTTGTTCCTTCAAATCTATTTTGGAGTTTAATACTGCTGGGCCCCTCGTAGAGTTGACAAGATGTTTGCGTGGCCACGCCCAAGATCTCCCCTGAATATGTTCAGAAGATTTGGTAATCTTGCTCAATCACAAATAACGAGAAACAGAATAGTTGAATAAAGAATGACTTAGATCCATATCTTTATTTAACATGGTATTAGTAACAAAAAGATAATAATAATGATGAATCATTAAAATGTTTTTTCAGGAGGCCTTACTCGAGTTGTACTAGAGGCATCGGCGTGTTGCTAGATGCTAACCGATGTGATCATACTATTAAGATATGTCCAAGTGGGAGCTGTTAATTTTATGGACATATATTAGTAGATGTGTGTTAGGATCAAGCTCGAGATTACGGGATTGCACACTTTATGTATGAAAAGTAAATAATTAATAATTTAATATAAAAGGTTAAATTTAATTATCAAATACACAAAACATATAACGACCATTAAGTAATTAACGATAATTTACTAACGACCGTTAAATGCAAATGCGAAGGACTAGAATAAAATTAGATGTCAAGAAGGTTCCGGATTCCCCTCTTGTGAATAGGGACGATCTGTTTGTAATTGGGTTTACCCAATCCAAACAAAACTTGGACACTAAGTTTCCTTCACTATATAAACAAGGTTAGGGGTTCATTATTGATATCTCTTGTGCACACACACATAATCCTAACTCTTTTTTTCTCTCCTTGTTCTCTTGGCTGATCGATCAAACAACTCTAAGGGTGGTGGCGGCGGTGATGAAAGAACACGAACCAAATAGACTCCAAAAGCTTCCAAAAGCTCTAGAAATGACCACGGGGTCGAGATCTATGCGGTGGTATGATTGTTTGTGGTGGCCGGAAAAGTGGCCGGACGGCGGTAGGTGGCCGGATTATGGTTCCGGCGAGTGAGAGAGAGATATAGAGGGGGGGTGTGTGTGTGTGTTTTTATGAGGGAGAGAGAGAAAGAAAAGGGTATATATGGGGTGGAGGGGTCAAACGTGTACAAAAGAAAGTGAAGGGGCGCGGGTGTAAGTGTTGGGCGGAAGGGGTAAAGGTGACAAGTAGGGGAAACTTTTAAAATAATCACCGTGGGACCCATTTAACTTATCAAACGACCATAAAAATTTACGCGACTTGCGCCATTGTTTCCGAAATGAATTTTCTAATAAAAACGAGTATAAATACGCATAACTTTCTCGAAGTTAATTTATTTAGAAAATTTGATTCGTTTCGTGCTTTCTAGGTTGTGCCGGCTCAAATAAAGGGATAATGTTCACGTTTCTTAAGATATCTACTGTTTCTCAAGTTCAAATAAGTTCAGGAAAAGTTTAAATGCCAAGGTGATGCAAAAATAAATATTTTGCTAGTGTAAAAGGTTTTGGAAAATTACCGGGTGTTACAGCACCGACATCATGTTTGGAAATCCGTCCCAGATTTCAGTTAGATTTATCAGTCGTGGTTGTGAAAAGGTGAGGGTACTTACGGTTGAACTCATCTTCGCGCTCCCAAGTGAACTCAGGTCCTCTCTTGGATTTCCAACGGACTTTCACAACGGGAATACGACTCTGCTTCAACTACTTGACTTCACAGTCCATAATTTTGACTGGCTCCTCAATAAAGTTCAACTGCTCATCAATCTGGATTTCGTCGAGTGAGATTACGGATGACTCGTCGGATAGGCACTTCTTCAGATTAGACACGTGAAACGTGGGGTGTACTTTACTAAGCTCTGGTGGTAGTTCAAGTCTGTAGGCTACAGGACCAACTCTGTTTAAAATCTTGAACGGTCCAATGTACCTAGGGTTTAGCATTCCTCGCTTACCAAACCGTATCATGCCTTTCCATGGCGAGACTTTCAACATAACCTTATTCCAACTTGAAACTCCAGTGGTTTATGCCTCACATCTATGTAACTCTTCTGTCGGTCTCTTGCAGCTTGCAAACGGTTCTTAATTTGCACGATCTTCTCGGTTGTCTCACGAAAAATATCTGGCCCAATGAGCTGAGCTTCTCCTACTTCAGCCCAAAAAATAAGTGATCGGCATTTTCGACCATACAATGCTTCAAATGGGGCAGCCTTAATGTTTGCATGATAACTGTTGTTGTACGAAAACTCAATCAAAGGAAAATGGGTATCCCACCCATTTCCAAAATCAATCACACATGCTCGAAATATATCTTCTAAGGTCTGAATTGTCCTTTCACTCTGGCCATCGGTTTGCGGGTGGTATGCGGTACTCATGTCGAATTTTGTGCCAAAGGCATCCTGAAGTGATTGCCAAAAATTTGAGGTGAATCTGCTGTCTCGGTTAGAGATGACAGATATTGGTGCTCCATGTCTCGATACTACTTCCTTCACGTAAAGTCTAGTCAATTTGTCCATACTGTAGTTCTCTTTGATTGGTAGAAAGTGAGCAGATTTCGTTAGTCTATCGACTATTACCCAAATAGCATCGAAACTGGTTGAAGTTCTCGGAAGCTTGGTGATGAAGTCCATAGTAATCCGTTCTCATTTCCACACGGGAATCTCGGGTTGTTGTAGAAGACCAGACGGTTTTTGATGTTCGGCTTTAACTTTAGAGCACGTAAGACACTTTCGGACATAGTCGGCAATGTCAGCCTTCATATTCGGCCACCAATATAACTCCTTGAGGTCGTGATACATCTTGTCAGATCCTAGGTGTACAGAGTACTTTGACTTATAAGACACAAGCATAATTAAGTCTCGCAGTCCTCCAAAATGGGGTATCCAACTTCTTCCTTGAAAACATGAAATCCCATCTGCACGTTTCTAAAGCTTCTTCTGTATCATGCCGTAGAGTTTCTCACTCTTGAGGTCTTCTTGTTGCACGGCTTCTTCATGTGCCTTAAGAATCTGGGCAGGAAGGTTTGAATTGATAGTCAAAACCAAAGCTCAAACTCGCAGCGGCTTCAACCGTTCCTTACGGCTCAAGGCATCAGCCATGGCGTTCACTTTTCTCGGGTGGTATCGGATCTCACAGTCATAGTCGCTTAACGTTTCCAACCATTGTCGCTATTAAATATTCAACTCCTTCTGATCCAAAATAAGTTGAAGACTCTTGTGATCGGTAAAGACTGTACACTTCGTTCCATATAGATAGTGTCTCCACATCTTAAGTGTAAAAACCACAGCTACTAATTCCAAATCGTGCATGGTATAGTTCTCCTTATGAGTCCTAAGTTTTCGGGAAGCATATGCCATGACCTTCCCTCATTGCATCAAAACTGCTCCGAACCCTTGGTGTGATGGATCGCAATATACCACGAAATTCTCAGCTCCATTCGGCAACGCTAAAATCGGTGCGCTACAAAGCTTCTGCTTCAGGGCTTGGAATGCTTCTTCTTTTTCCTTTCCCCATTCGTACTTCTTATCCTTTTGAGTTAACGTAGTTAACGGTTTAGCTACTTTGGAGAATCCCTCGATGAATCTCCTGAAGTATCCGGCCAATCCCATAAATTGGAGAATCTCTATGGCGTTGGTGGGTGTCGGCCAATTCTCAATAGCTTCGATTTTCGCGGGATACACATGTTACCCTTTACCGTCAATCACATGACCAAGGAATTGTACCGTGCGAATCCAAAATTCACACTTAGAGAATTTCGCATACAATTTCTCTTCCTTGAGTAGCTTCAAGATGATCGTCAGATGCTGCTTGTGTTCTTCTTCACTCTTGGAGTAGATCAAAATGTCATCGATGAATACTATAACAAACTTGTCCAGATATGGTTTACACACTCGGTTCTTCAATGTTAACTTATTCAGCTCACGGTAGTCAATACACAACCTGAATGACCAATCTTTCTTCTTCACGAATAACACTGGCGCTCCCCAGGGCGAGGAACTTGGTCGAATAAACCCTTTATCCAACAACTCTTGTAGTTGGTTAGACAGTTCTTGCATCTCTGTCGGCGCTAGTCGATACGGTGCACGTGCTAAGGGCGCAGCTCCCGTTGTGACGCCGTCGCTAGTGTCTTCTGACACTGTCATGAAGGTCTTGACACCGTCAACCTTTAAATGTTCTGGGCCGTTACGTATAAATTTTACACTGAATCTTGGTCTTCAAATACAAGTGACGCCGTCAGGTTATAAGATCTTCCAAAAGTTCTGAGTCGTCTCTTGTAAAATTTGTATTAATCTAACCTCTAATTTTCAAGTGATGGCATCACGTGTAAAGTGTGACGCCGTCTGAACCCCTTTTCCAGACAGATTTACGATTTTGTCGTTTTCTTTACTTTCTTGTCAATTTTAGTCCAAAACATGCCGGTTTTCATCTTTTGCTTCCAAAGTACCTAAATTGCAAAAAGAAACGATTTAGGGCAATATTTGATCAAATACACACAACTTTAAGGACTAAATGACCCCTTAAAAAGGTACCAAATAAATCCTTATCAAATATCCCTACACTTGGGATTTGATTGTTCTCAAGCAAATGTGCTTTTATCATAATCAATTCTACAAGTTAGGGGTCATTTTAGCATTGGTCTAAAAGTAATTACAACATACATTCATTCCACAATAGCCATAACAAGCACGGAAATCATATACTAGTACCTCACATAAAGTGTTTGGTTCTCACATCTCTCGGGTGTATAAGTTATATAACATGAATGGAAACGGGAGAATAAAACACTCTCTACCTGTCCTAGCACATGGATTACCAAAGCTTGAGAATGGATCAAACCTCCACCACTTTGGCGTAAGCACCTAGGATAAACTATCAAAGAGGGTTTTTAAATGGTTGTAACATTAGGTGTAAAGGTATGGAATACACGTTTTTTTGTTTATATATGGATTTTTACTGGTGGCAAGTCAATCACATGTAAAACATGGTGTTGCTAAGCTAAGACTTGACTCAGTAACTTCTTACTCTTTTTTTTATTTTTCTTGACTTTATTCTTGACTTAAACAAAAGATAAAGACGGGATGGTAGTCCGTATGTTTTTTTCTTTCTTTCTTTTCTTTTCTTTTTATTATTTTTTTTTTATTTTTTTTTCCATACACTCTTGCCCTACCATCAATAAAATATACATCCATACAAAAGGGTTTATAGCTGCATCCCTACACTTGAACTTTTAAATAAATAAAACTAACTAATGACCCGAATTGCAAAGACCAAAACACGTGGAGTACTTTAAAACATTAACGTATATATGGGGGTAATAACATTGACGTTCTTCCCCATTACTCCATAATAAATAATACTAAACCTATGAGTCCCAATCGTCCCAAAAATGTATTACAAGATATGACTCGACTTAGCAACCATGTAATCAACTAGACAATTAAGAAAGGGTTTACATAAATGTTGTAACAATAATACACTAAAGATGGGTGCATACAAGGTAGGCTAAGGCGATTTGGGTGTACATTTGGGGGTGGATTGTAAACAATGCTCTACATTAATATTTCGGAATCCGCCAAAATATCACGAGAACCGCGAAAAGGATAGGTTCTGAGGGGTGTACTATAGGTATCTTGTACTAAAGATGAGTACATAGCAATGGTGTGGGAGAATTACTTGACCAGTGTAGCCAACGTAACTATAAAAATAGGTTTAAAACAAGGGTTATCCTAATGCCTCTTATCATTTAGTAAATCCTAACTACACGAATATAGTCTCAATAGCGATCTCGGGATGCATCACAAACCCAAGTTCTAAAATCTATATACTACCAGAACACTCATAAGCATTAAAGGTGAATGCATTTTCCTAAATATCTAAAGGCGAACCTCATATTTTTTGGGTGGAAATTGATTTGAATGGTAGGGTTTTTGTGCTAGCTATATAATTCCTATCCATGAGACGCTTATTGAAACTAAAGTTTCACCCGTCTATGTCATAAAAAAATTTAAATTTGGCGCTAAAATCATCTTCACAAGTATTTCTTTCAGTTTATTAAACAATTACACGAAAACAAAACAAATATCAAGCGATTTCTAGTTTCTAAGGTGTCCCTTTTTACTCTCCCCACACTTAAATTGAACATTGTCCCCAATGTTCTTGAAAAGTACCAAAGATATGATAAAGGGAAAATAAAAGAGATGAAAGAAACTAATACTCCCCTGATTAGCTCGGCATGGACTATGTTGAAATACAGTTAAATCCTCCTCCAAGAAAATAAACTTGATAAGCTTCGCTTCCAATGTATACTTGAATCTTCTTGTCCAATATAACCTGCAAATCACTAAGAAAACGAACATGAAACCTCGCATAAAATCGGTGGTAAAACTATATATAATAAAATTAAATCCTAGAAAGCAAATAAGATATAATGCTTGCAAAATAAATGTTTACAGAAATCTAGAAATTTAAAATTTCTAAAAATTTTCAAAAATTAAGTTTCAACAGAAAAACAAAAATCTAGAAAAACTGTTGCTACAGTTCCTGACGTCGTCGGGTGTAAACCCTGACGCCGTCGGGATAGACCTGACAGAATTTTTACGTTTTGTTTCCTGGAAAATTTCTGGAGAAATCTAATTATTAAAACCTGGAAACTCTATAAAACATTCATTGTGACTCGATACAAGGATTTGCTCAAACAAAAACACAAATACGATAGAATATATGCTCATTATATCTTATTTGCTCAAACAAACACACAAATACGATAGAATATATGTTCAAATTTCGTTATTTGAAAAATATAAACTTTCCTACACTTATCTTTTTGTAAAATACCTTTATATGTAATTAAGATGAGGTTAAAAATAAAATAAAGCATTTTCAAAAATAAAATAAAGCATTTTCATAAATTTATTCTAAACATGAAAGATAAACAATGATGTTGAAACATATATACGACACAAACAAAAAAACAGTTAAAAAGCTTGGGTTGCCTCCCAAGAAGCATTTTTCTTTATTTACGAGTCTTGTAGCTAGACTCAATTCATGGCCTATTATGTCATATAGATAAGTTCCTCCTTGAGGATATCATTTGGATAAAATTTATCTGTTGAATCCCAGTTGAGCGCTTGATCAAATCCCTTAGCTTGTATAAGGTTTAATTATATTAGATAAATCTAACACAACTATGATAGAAACTGTGTTTGAATATATTAAAGACTATGCAGAATCTAATCATTAATATCAAGAAGAACTTTGATGTAACAGTGAACTATGAACAATATAATTCAACAAACAATAAGCCTCAATATTATTAATGAATAATACGAATACTCTAAACAGTATTAGGGTTACAAAACCTTGAAGCTATAAGAATTCTATGTGTTTCACGTATCTAACTCTATGCCCTAAGACCTCCTTTTATACACCAAGGAGTCCTACACGGCTTAAAACTCTCTCTCCAAAAAATCTTTTCTAAATCTTTTCTATAATTATCTAAACATATCACACGGTTTACAATGCTTATCTCATAAGCAGTACTAACTTTTCTACTAACAGTACTAACTGATAAGCCTAACAGTAGTAGCTTCATCAGCAGTAGTAATCTTGGCTGAGCAGCAGTAACTTTGTACTAGCATTAGTAACATACTTAGTGTATATTCAATGAAGTTCTTCAGCAGCATTAACTTATACTAGCAGTCTTAACTCTTTCACCAGCAGTTGTAAACACTTAGCATATTTTCTTTGAAGTTCATAAGCAGCACTATCTTTACCAGAGCATTAGTAAAATTAACGTGAGCATTAATAACAAGAATCCCAAAAAGAAGGCTTTTAATCCCAACAATCCTTCAATTAACTTGACATTCTTCTCTAAAATCATCAAGTTTCTTCATTCAAAGCTTCATAATCACCAGGAGGATGCTTCCAAACACTTTACTTCTTGTTAAGCTGTTGTATTATGAACCAAAGAAGCGCATAAGACATTTCAATGTCATATTCTAGTTCAAGCTTATTCTCCAACATCATTGAAAGTGTTGACTTAGTGAGGGGATACTTCTTCTCCACCAACATATAGATCTGCATGGATTGCATCATCAAAGAATGAACTCCACAGGAGTCAAACAGCTTCCAGTGCAATACTTTATACCCACTTTGTTTCTTCCATACTTCATCTTCTACATGTGGTTCAAACATTGTCTTCAAATCACCCTACAACACATAGTCATAGTCTGAAACAGGTTGCTTCAATGGCCTTGTTGACCCGTACTTGGATTTTACTAGATTCCACAAAGTCTCTAAGTCCTCTCTGTCAAAACTTTTCAACATCTAACTGAAGATTGAAAACAACTGAGAGTTCCCATCAGCTCTTGTGATCTTCCAGTACATTTTCTTGCCCTCTTTGTATATTTGCCAGTCAACAATTCCTGGAGGCTTAGTAGCCAAAGGTACAACATTAATAGGTACCTCTTCATCATCCTGAATAAGTACCATAAACTGTTTGAGTTCTGCTGTATCTTTTTCTTGACTATCATCCACTTTTTGTTTCTTTGTAGCCTCATGCTCCATTTCTACTCCTACTCTCTTATTACTATCTTCCACCAACTCCGTGTTCAAGTCAACAAATGTGTTTACTCTTTTCATAGCACTATCAAACTTGGCTTGGATGGTCTCAAAGTCAAAATGTTTCAAACTTCCAGGCCTCCGTCCTTCCATGTTCTTTTGATAAGTAGACATTATCTTCCTTTGCTAAGCTTTAGTTGGTGGCTTATTTCTCTTTTCCTCTGCTCTCTTTGCAGCAAAGTGTTTCCCCCTCTTCTCTAAGAACTCCACAAATAACTTTGCCTTCTCAGCCTCAGATAACTGTTCTCTCTCTTCTTCTTGCAGTCTTTGAGCTAATAGATGATCAGCCTTAACCTTTGCTTGTATGTCAATGTGTTCATTAAGGCAATATTGGCTTCATCATTTTCTACTGCAATCATTGTTTTCTCTGCTAACAACCTTTCTTCTTCATCATACTCAGCTTGTAATCTTCTAGCTTCTTCCTCATCAAGCTTAAGTTGATCTTTCTTTGACACAGGTTCTATCAATATACCCTTGCCTTTACCCTGTGGCTGTTCTGAAGATATTTGAGTTGTTGTTGTAGTTGTGCTTGTCTCTTTGAAGATAATCCCTTTCTCCTTTGGTTTTGTACTTTTTAAGGCTTTAAGAGCTTGAGCTATAGTAAGTTCATCAGCAGTAGTTGGTGTAGCACTAGCAGTTGTTGTAGAAGCATCAACAGTTGTAGCAACACTAACCTTCTCACTAACATCACTAACCTGAGCAGCAGTATCAACAACATCAACATTTCTCCTTTTTAAGACATTAATCTTTTCTACATAAAGAGACTCATTCTTCTAATAAAATTTAAGTTTTTCTTCCACTGAACCTGTTTTATAACCTAGAACCATTAACTCAGATTTCTTTAAATCTTTCAACAATTTATCATTTTGAGATTTAAGAGATTCAACAGTTTCCAAGCAAGATTTTGAACAAATAGAATCATTGGATACCTCTGAGTTAGAACTTAAAGATGAGTAAGCCATGAGTGCATAATTAGGTCCTTCCTCTGCCTGATCACTCCAGTCATAACCACCAAGACCATCACATGACACCAAAGCTCTGGAAGTAGAAGTTTCCACAGGCACACTCCTACTAGAGCTTTCCTTGTTCCTGTTGTCTTGATTTCTTGGAGCTCTGCACTCCCGTGCAAAATGTCCCCTCTTGTGGCAGTTGTAAAACTTCACCTTGGACTTATCTAAACCCATAGTCTCATTGCCATTAACAGTAAGCTTCCTTCCTTTTTTCTTCAAAAACCTTCTGGCCCTCTGTCACACCCCGTCAATGGTGGAAACACGAGATGTAACGAAGAAGGCACATTGCAAAACATTATAGTTCACACCATACATTAACTTCAATAATAGTTTACATTATTACAAAACAATTCTTGTATAACTCTTGAAAGTAAAAGTATATCCATGTTGAAATCTTATTGTCTTGAAAACATGGTAGTAAGGTACTAAATAGTCTGACTCCAATAAACATGACCTCAAATACTTTAACAATGATCACCTGAAAATGGCATTTATTAATTGGATTTGGTTGTAAGGGAAGTCTTGTGTCGTGGTAACCAAGCCTAGATCGTTGGAGATCTACTTGGGAAGTCTTGTGTCGTGGTGACCAAGCCTAGATCGTTGTAGATCTAGTTGGGGTTTGATACTTTTGGTGGGAAGTCATTGTAGTGTTTGTGGGAAGTCGAATCGCAAGATTCTTTTGGGTGGTTTCCGAGGGCGGAATACCGTTGGGAGTAGCTCTTCTTAGTGAGCACCAATCGTAGAGGATATCGGTAGAGTGAAGTTGTAACGGTTTGCAGTCCACCCAAAGGATTATAGTTAGTGAATAGTATCATTTCGTGGATTCGCTACTGGACATACGGATGGTATAAACCCCCCATCCCGAACCAGTATATATCGTGGTGTCTCTTTACATGCTTTATATACTTTGGTTATGATTGTGTTTATTGGATTTATTGTACAACCACTTGTTGATATTTGAGTCTTGAAGTCTTTAAACTTCGAAGAAGTCAAAAAGACCGTATTCAACCCCCCCCCTACGGTTCTACACCATTCATTTTTTTCTTCTCGAGAATTGATCTGATTGACGAGTTGTTGATGGTTTGAGTAGGAGTTGACATCTAAATAATAAACAAAGTTCAAATTTTAGTATATTTCAGTAATTAATCCTTTTTAAAATTAACTACCCAAGTTTACATTATTAAAACAATTAATTTTACGGAAAAGGTTAAGATCCGCATTGAGGTTCCACCATCACATCAGTTGATCTGCTAGCAATGGTAGATTCAATAGGTAGGTAACTTCGACCAATTGCATTACAAATGCAACCCTTAGATCCTTATGGGACTTATGGCACTAGTGAACAAGCAACTAGTGTCAAGCTGGCATGTTTAGTCCCATACTTGCCTCGAGTTAAGTTCTTACCGCTTAACTCAATTAAGTCATCCAATTTGAGAACATGTGACAGTATATCTAGGTGTCATGCATAGAGAATAGTCACCTTGGGTCACAATTCAACCTAGGTGCATAGACAAAAAGTAATTGCAAGTGTTCTCAAGCGATTGGATGACATGGCTTAAATTTGTGATGGGTAAAATGTTTTGATGTGAATCAAAAGGTGTACGAAAGAAGCATGCATTCATTCTTCGTAGCACAAGTTAAAAACTTTTCATAACTTATGTCTAATCATTGTTTTAATTTTATGTGTGTCGAATTGTCCATTTTCATGACTAATATATATCCTACATGGATTATTAATAAGTTTGGAAAATACATGAAATAAATAACATGCGTAACAAGTTTAAGTCTTATTTGTAAAAAAAAAAAAAAAAAAAAATTAAATTTCAAATCCATATTTAAACATTGTTAAACTAAATCATAAGACTGCATTTAAAAATGGTTTGTGTTTATATCAAGTTTTTCTGAAAAACTATTTGGAATTTACATATAATCATAGCATATATAAGAAGCAAAAATAAACACACAACCACAATTTGCAAAGCCTCAACCGATGAAAAGCCTATGCTCGGTCTCGTAAGCCATCACGAGAACCAAGGGTCAACTAGGGACAAGCCTACACAACCACAAGGAGGGCTCTCACTAGCTCCAAGACCTATCAAGAGCAAGTAAAACCCCATAATGCACATGAAACATGAATCTACCAGCCCAGATTTTCTTTCTTCGAGGGCCCAAAACGTGTGCAAGGAATCTTCCCCGATCTTAGCACCGAACTAAAAAGTTGTAGGCCATGAGTTGTCTACCTGCACAAAAAATTTCAGCTTCTAACTCCTTACCAATCGTCAAGAATTAATTTTTTACTACAGCTTGTTCCAGCAGCCCCTTTTCGCGTTTATGTCTTTAATTCTTTTTCCATTCCATTCCAAGCCACGATTACAATATATAGAAAGTAAAATACAACTAATCTACCATCTATCTACTGCAAAATTCCCAAACAATGGCAAAAACCAAATTAAAAAAAAAAAACAAAAAAAATAATATATATATATAATATATATATATATATATATATATATATATATATATATATATATATATATATATATATATATTTATATATATATTAATGCCGAAGCAATGGCAAACCCCAAAACAAAAAATTAACGACAAATCACAACAAATCATGGCACGAGAGGTCTAGGTTTTCATTGGCTTTGCATACAACACATAATAATACGTTAATATTATGAACAAAACATGGTGTTGGCTAAGTCCTTGGGAAACATGCATGTATTTGCCATGGAAACAAAATAAATGACAATAAATAAATTGTTAGCCAACGAAATCGAAGAAATTAATTAACAATAATTAAAACCCTAAATGATACGTGTAACCCATGGCTATAGGTCCATAACCCACTGATTTTAAGACCTTCTAAAAACCATTTAAACTCATAAAATTAAGCCCTAGGGGCTGATTTAAAATCGTTTCACAAATGGCGTCAAAAAATGCATTTTTGGCCATTTTACACGTACCCGATAATCATATGACATCATATAATGGCTCGTGATACCACTATAGGTAATTTTATAATTAGAAAACATGTAAACATAAATAAATCACAGTGGAAACAAATCACCTACAAGGATCCATAGAGTCATATAAATCAATCGAAAAACACGTAATGAAAGTTATACCTTTGATGTGTGACTTGGTAGACCGAGAGGAAACTATCACCACTAGTCGAAATACCCTAGAAACCAAGATATCAATGAAGCTGATCTCTTCTATGTGTAAAACACACTACATGTCCTTGATCACCACCCAATGCTAGTCTAAATCCTGTAACACGTAACCTTGCCCTGAAGTACACTAGAATAAGTCTAGAGAAGATCAAAAACATAAACCCTAAAGGGAGAAAATCTTGGTTAGTTACTTGGTAAGTGGTAACCCTAATGACTAAATCAACAAGTGCTTATCACATTCCAAGTTACACTTAAGCCCTTTATTTTTCTCCTTTTGTTCCCTTCATGGCCGGCCTTACGGGGGCCCAAAATGGGGTTGCCCATTTGTAGGTCTAATCCAATAAAATAAGTACTAGCTTAGTAATTAGAGGCCCATTATTGATCCCGAGTTACGAAGGTTATATATAACGTAAATACGATAGATACGATATATTAAATGATGTCTTTGTGTATAAGAATATGACCCCATAGGCTCACATATGTCTAGCCATAAAATTATATATGATGACATGAGCATACTCTAACAGCAATTTCCTGATGTGCATTTACCCATCGGACATGCGCAGGAAGAACTTCAGGTGGAGCCATAGAGGTAGGAATAAGGGATACAAGCTGTTCCAAATAGACTAACTTTTTATCGGCTTTAAGGACAATCCTTAGGTTGCGATACCAGTTGATAACTTTAGGACCAGAAAGTTTTTACTTTTCAAGAATCGACCTGAAAATCAAATTGTTCATAGTTTGAACAGGTTTTGTCATCTACAAATAAAGCAAAGTTCAAAAATTTAGTATTTTCGACTATTAATTCTTTTAAAAATTAACTACCCATGTTTTTAAATAAAAAAAAATTAATTTACTAAAAGACTAAGATCCTACTTGAACTCCCACTAATCATAGTAATCCGACTACTAGTAATTTGTGGGTGCAAAAGGCAAGTGGCAGGCGATAATTACATTACTAGTGTAAATCTTGGACATTATGAAACTCATGGCACTAGAGTACGAGTTACTAGTGTCATGTGGCATGTTTCGTTTCATCTTATTCATCGGGTTGAAGGTCTGACCAACCATACTCGATTAAGTCATCCAATGCAAGAACGTGTGAAAATTAACATAGGTCTGAACTATAGAGAAAATTCACCTCGGGTTGCAGTTCACCTACGACTGCCAAGAGTAAAAAATAATTGCAAGTGTCCTCGCGCAACTGGACAACAAAGACTTAAATTTAGAATGGGTATTAAAGTTTTGATAAAACGTGCATCAAAAAGTGTGCGAATAAGCATGCATATAACTGCGTATCACAAGTTAAGAAACGATTTTTGTTAACTTTTTAGGTGCACATTTTATCTCGAAAAAACATTAAAGAATAACCAAACCCTAGATTGTACGCACTTAAAGGTTATAAAAACACAAGTTCTTCTGATCATTACCTCATATGCAAAAGTATTTAGTTTCTCGAAAAAAGACTAAAGGTCATTCAAACCCTAGACCATTTTTCAAAGTCAATGTACTTGCATGTGTTTCGCGGGAGCACATTACATTCTAAACCTAACCCAATGCATTTAACACGTTTGCAAGACATTTGTTCAAACAAATATTAGTCATTAATAAAATTAGAGCAAAAAACTTTAAGTCTATATTTAAAGTTTTATCAAACTCATGTACTTGCAGGGTTTCCCGACAGAAAATTATTGTATGTAAGCCCGACCCAATACGATTAACCATTGCAATACACTAGTTTAATTAAATCAAATTTTAATTTCATAAAATCTTTTGTAGAATAAAAACAAGTTACGAGGAATAATATGATGCAAATAAACAGATAGAAAGGGGTAAAACCAGAAGACTGGCTCTTATCATGCGATAAATAAAATAAAACAATAAACCAATGTTGCAAAAATTGGCTGAATCGGCCGATTAATCATTAATCGGCCCAGTACCTTGTAGAATAGTGAAAATCGGCCAAAAAATCGGTCAGGCAAAAAAATGGGCCAAAAATCGGCCGAATCGGCCAAATCTGTCAGGTTTAAAAAAATGAAAATTTAGGCATTCTACTTAATTTGGGGATCGTTTATTTCACTTATAATGCACAATGAGCCTCATAATCAGAATTGGAGGCTTTTATTGAGGTTTGGAAACATAGTAGGCTTGTAATCAGTTACGATCTTTAGTTTGGTCTCCAGAAATACCCAAAACATGCAAAAAAAATGCCAATCCGATTAATCACCGATTAATCCCGCCTCGGCCGATTACTCGCTGCAGGGTGGTCGACCGCCCGGCTACCGATTCACGATTTTTGCAACATTGCAATAAACACACAATCTTGTTGATTACAAGTTTTTGTTAAGGCTCCCACTTGCTATTAGAATCATTTAAAGCAAGTACTACACATACATCAAATAACTTAATTGTAGAAGCCTTATGCACAAGTATAAAAATACTCGGCACGTTAAGCCCTTGACCAGACAAGGAAGGATCTTCCCCAACTTTAGCAGTAAACTTGAAAGTTGTAGGATACTGGGACAAGAATACCCCACAAAAATTTCAAGGTCCAAATCATAACAGATTGACGGGAATCAATATTTAAGCGCAGCAAGGTCAAGAATTCAGCAAACAAAAATAAATCACGCAAGTGTATAAAACTAAGTTATTTATCGTTCTAGCCCTTTTAACCAACTAACATATTAATTATATATTTAGTAAAAGAGGCTGACAAATTATTCATGAAAAGTATGCTTCTAGTTGTCATGAGAATCCATTAACCAAGTAATCTATGCATAAAAGCAAGAAAAGACGAATTTAAAGCTCTTAAAAACACATGGTCATGAACACGTAAAAAACCACGACCTATGGTTTTCTTCTACAGACTTTTAAGACCCTAAAGTCGACTTTTTCACAAAAAAATTAGCCACAGGGGCTGATAAAAAAATCACAAAGATAACACACAAAACAAGCGTTTTTAGGTCAATGTTTTACGTTTTTAGTGTAACCCGTAACATCAAACGATGACTCATGATGCTACTATTGTGATTTATTGATCTAATAACTATTATTATACGAGTAAAACCCAACAGAAAGATGTCCCATTAGGGATCCCGTTTGATGTATATGAATTAACACGTAAGCACATAAATTACTAACCTCTTGGTTTTGCTCAAATGATCTAGCTTGAATCTTGGATCTTGAATCTTGTGAATCACGAAACACTTTAGTGACAAAAGAAATTCGCCTCTATGGTTGCATACACAACACGTCGCTAATGAACATTGAATGCTAGTTCTTGAATCACGAACCAAACAACGAAACACGTTTGCTTTTGTTTCTTGAACTTTGGCTGACAACCCTAAAGGGACGTTTGGTACGACTGAATCACAAAGAATGGAAATGCAGTTAAGAATGGAATGACAGAGAAAGTGAATGACTCTGAAATAAGAGAATGAATTCCACTGTTTGGCAAAGGTAGAGAATAGAATGTCAGAGTCGACTAAAGAATTTAATCCTTTGTTTGGCACATCAGTAGCACATGCAATATTCATGAAAACTAAACTTTGTAAATTATAAAGTATAAAATACTTTTATACTAATTGTCACACAACAGTAACATTAAACTACCATTTTCTTTTTCTTTTCGGAAATAAGCTTTCTGCCGATATTTTCAGTTTGGCCAAGCTTTAACATTGCTTTTCGTGTGCAGTCTTCACATGTAAATGCTAAACTTTGTAAAGGATAAAGTATATATTAAATTGTAAAGGAATATGAAGAACGTATATATTTACCTCAACTGATGTTGAGAATCAACAACGATGATGAAGTGCTGAACTAAATTGAGAGAGAATAGTGGCTGCTCTATGGTTTTTTTTTTATGATGTTTTGTGCATTGCACATGTTAGGAATATATATCTTCTCCTGTTTTATGGTATTTCTTTAATTCCTGGAAGAATGGATATAGAGAAAGAGTCCCTCTAAAACTCTCATTCTCCACCTTTCTCCACATTTTTTAGAGAAACAAAAGGGAGAATAAGAATGGCAATTTTATTTCCTGTTTCCATTCTTTGTTTAAAAAAACATCAGAATGAACCCCCTTTCCCTTTCTCATCTTTCAATTCCAGTGTACCAAACATCCGCTAAGGGTTAGAGTGATGCCGATCTATTTTTGACAAGAGGAGGGGAGGAGAGTTTTAGTTTTGAGTTTAGGTTAAGCAAGGATACAAATATGAACCAAAGGGTTTATTATATAGCATACACTTAACTTGGAGTCATGATAAGGATTTAAAACGTGCGTTTTTAGGGGATCGTTTAGTCCCTAAACTCGTATGTATGTGATCAATTATTGCCCTAAATCATTTCTTTTCACATTTTAGGTACTTTGGATGCGAAAGCTGGAAACCGATGTGTTTATGGCTATTTTGACAAAGAAACAAAGAAAATGACCAAGTCGCAAATCCGTCAGGAAAAAAGAGACCCTGACGGCGTCGCAAGCTACAACGTGATGCCGTCACTTGCATTTGAGATGATGATTTTTTTGGGTCCATTCAGTACCCAAGCGGCCTGACAACAAGGATTTGAATACAAATTAGCCCAAGTGTTAAACAACCGTGAACACTCTAAGGTCACGGAGTGAACAGTCACTCAGTGAGTTATCTTCAAGATGCTTAGGACGAGTCTAAGAAGAAAGATTCACCATTCAGGAAGGCGGAACTCCCTGTGTGTTACTTAAGCCAAAGAAGAAGATAATGGGTTCAGTGAGTGATGACAATAACTCACTGAACCCAATCACCTCAACAACAATTATAATTGAAGACTGAAGACTGAAGACAAAGACTGAAGAATCTGAAGTCTGAAAGAAAGGCGGGACAAGGCGGGAAGAGTTTGAAAAGATAAGGAGAAGTCCTTATCAGGCCAAAGTCAAACTTTCCCTGAAAGGCTTGAGAACAAGAGCAGTGTCATCATTCTCATTCGGAAAGCAGTATTAACTTATTCTCAATATAGATTCTTGTAACAGTGACAAAATACTGTTGTATTTTTTTATAACTAGCTAGGACATTCTATTTGTCTTTTTAGTTACGGGTGCTCTTTTATACATGTGTATAAATAGGATCATAAGGGAGAAAAATGGACAAGTTTTGTGCATTAAAAGCTTAGACTTTCACAAAACCACTTTTCTCCCCCAAAGAGCAACCAAGTCACTGAGATAGCTCAGTGGTTTATTTATTGTTGCCACTCAAGCATAGCTTGATTTTAGTGAAGAGAACATAACATACCTTTCCGTTTCAATCCCAAGTGTTATTTCCGCTAACACTTGGGTATAGATTCTTTTGATTAATTTCTAATAAGAATTTAAACGTTGAAAAACTTGTATTTTTATCTTTACGTTTTACTTATTTGTCTAAATTAATCAATACATTAAATCAGTCATGGAACACAATTAGATTAACTTTATAGTTATTTCTACTTGTGTAACGGGAATAACAAGTGGTATTAGAGCCTCAAGTTTCTAAAATCTTTTCAAAAACTAAAGAGTGCTCAAAAGGTTTTTAAAACCAAGATCCTACTATGGCTGATATTAATGTGCCCCAGCTCGTCGACAAAATGGGAGGAAGCTATTCAGCTGTTGCTCCCAGACTTGAAGCTGGAAAATTTAGCAAGTGGAAAAAGCGCATGCTTTGCTACTTGACTGGTATGGAATCATACTACATCACTTGTATCAATGAAGGTCCTTATGTCCCTAAGACTGCTGAAGGGTTACCTAAACCTGAAGCTCCGTGGACCATTGATGAGAGAAGGGTGGTCAATCAAGACCAGCGCCAGAAAAGCATTATTGTATCTTGTCTTCCTGACGATAGAATGGAATCAGTCATTAACTGTACAACAGTCAAACAAATTCGCTTGACTTGGTTCATAGCTTTGAAGGTCCCTCAGATACCAAGGAAAACAGGATCATGGAACTGAAACTTGAGTATAACACTTTCAGGGCCAAAGACTCTGAAAGTCTCTCTCATACCTATACCAGATACAAGACCCTGATAAATGAATTATCAAATGAAGGTGTAGTTTTGTCTAAGCATGAGATAAATGTTGGCTTTGTCAACAGTCTCCTTGAGAAGTGGTTAAACTTCTCTCAGGGCCTCAGGAATGCTAACCACATCCAGACCCTTGAGCTCCCTGAGATCTATGGGAAGTTTATCTATGAGGACAACTTAATCTCTAGGAGATACCCTGACTCAAAGAAAGCTCTTGAGACCAAAAAGGCCCTGACTACCTCACCCATATCAACTACCTTTTATTCTAATTGTGTTGTGCAGGATTTTCAAGAGGATTCTGATGATGAGGTTGATGAAAGAACTAGTAAGGAGTACCTAAATGATTTACATTTAGAATTTCAAGAAAGGGCACTCCTTGCTAATTCAAAACGTTTTATCCAAAGAAATCAGTTAAACCTTTCAAAAGCTAAAGCAAGTGAAACCACTGAATGTTTCAAATGTGGTAAAAAGGGTCATTTTGCTAAAGACTGTTTTTCAAAAACAACCTCAGAACCCTCTTATAAATTTTCTGGAAACAGTTCTTCATCAGAAACTAGCAAGTTTCAACCTAAAATGCTTCAGTCTACCCAACATTTTCAAAACAATACTTTACAAAAGGGTCAAAAAGATTTTGAAGCAAAATATAGAAAAGCTAAGGCTAAACTTGCTCTCCTTGAGGCCAATCCCTCAATGTCTCAGGATGCTCAAACTTCCAAACCTGTTCAAGCAAAAAACAAGGTTCTAGTAGCTGAAGCCTATGACGGGATGAAGAAGAGGTCTCCTCAGATGATGAAGTAGTTAGAGTCAGTGCACTGATGGCACTTTCAGACAATGATTAGTTGGCCGTTGGAAAAATTCATGCAAGAAATGAAGAGTGGGTCAACATAACCATGAAAAAGGTAAATATTTTACTTTCTATGGATGATGATTCTGATTGGCAGTCTTATATGAATTACATTAATGAAGATCTTAAGTGTGTTGAAGAACAAAGGCTTAATTTGCTTTCAAAATATAACAATCTTGTTTTAGAATTGAATAAGTGTAGAGATGAATTGCTTGTCTTAAAACAAGCTAAGCTAGAAGCTGTCACACTTCAAATACAAAATACTGAGATTTTGAAATAAAATCACGCTCTTGAAAATGAACTTAACAAAGAAAAGGCTGTCATAGAAAGTTGGACTAAAAAGAATCCTAAAGCCTATGAAACTGTGTCTCTTATTCCTAGTGCTAACAAGAAAGTCATACGAAAAGACCAACTCACTGAATCCCACAGTGAGAGTCATAGTGAAAAGGCTTTATTCCAGCTGGCATATCTTTTGACCAAGAGATGATACCCAAGTCTAGTGACTGGATTGTCAGAAACAACCCAATCAGTAAGTTGCCTACCTTTGAGACTGGGAAAATCTTGGAACCTGAAGGTCAGGCTATAAAAGATATGCGTGGACTCACTGACAAACCCGGTAGTACTGAGTCTGTCAACGAGTCTAAATCAGAATCACAAGCACCATTCCCACCTCTAAAAGTCCATCAGGGAGCTGCACCTTGTTCAGACCTTACACCATTAGTCTACTCTCAGCATTCTCCAAAGGAGAAGTCAGGAATGGGAAAAACCATCCTGAAAAGGCAAACACTTGAAGTCTTAGTTCCTACTGATGACTCAACAACTTCAGTCCCTTCTGAAGTAAAAACTGAAAGCCCTGACTCAAAGTATGATCAGTTGGTTGAGCTTGTCAGGAAGCTGAGTGAGAAGATTGAATCTTCTAAGAAACCTCAATCTAAATTGAAGGAACCCAAATCAGCTTCCTCAAGCACCACCAAACCAAAACCCTCCAAACCTCAGCAAAGGTGTGAGCTGTGTGGCTATATTAATCATTCCACTGATGATTGATATAGAATCCTTTTTTGCATGATATGCAAAAAGGAAGATCACATAACTTCTGATGACCAGTCTTACACAGCCACATCAAAAATTGCAAACTTCAAAGCACAAGCTTTTAAGTATCCCTCTGATTCTAAGCATAAGCAGAAACAAAAGGCTAAGCCTTTTTCACCTTGCCCACACTGTGGCTTCAATGACCACCTTCCTGAGGATTGCCTAATGGACACGAGTTGTGACATATGTGGAGATCCCACTCATGACACCTTAGGACATGAGAAGGTCATTTAGACCAGAAGAGGAATCACCAAGTCAACCTCTCAGTCTACTGAGTCCACTTCTGCAATCAAATGCAAAATGTGTGGAAGCTCAATCCATTCAACCACTGACCATGCATCAATAGTTACTTTTAAACAGGCCATTAAAGCCAAGCCCTCCAAGAAGAGGGGTCCTAGAAAGAACTAACTCAGTTTACTGATTAAGTCGTTTTCCAAAGGAATATTTGTGAAAATATTTCCCCGGGTCGTTCTCCCAACGAAGGTTTGACGGCGTTTAAATCGATTCGGTGTCGTGAAAATGTGAAGTGAATAAGTGAACGTGAAAGTGATTATTTTGGTATTGTTTACACTAAAATACGAAAAATTAAAAACAATCTACGTTATCAAATAAATGCACACAAAATCAAATCAAATAATGCAAATCCCGGGCTAATCCCGAGACTTATAAAACTATTAGTGAATTTATACTAAAATGAAAAAGTAAAAACCTAAGGGACTGACAATGTAATTTAGAAAAAAGAAACTAAATTATAAAAGAAAATTAAGAAAATAAGAGTTTTATAAAAGCTGAGGGACTAATGTTGTAAAAACTGAAACTATTATAGACTTAATAAAAGACAGGGACTAATTTGTAAAACTTTGAAACTTGATTTAAACTAAAAATGTTTTAAAAGAAAGAAAGGGACTGAATTGGACTAAATTAAAACTAGGGGACTGATAGGTAAAAAACTGAAAATTAAAAACGATTTTAAACCAGAAAACAACCCAGGTTCGAATCCTGGGTTTGCCCAAGCTATTTAAACTATTTTTTTTTCTTTTCTTTTTGCGAAAACTAAACACAAGCTAATCTCTAGCTTACACAAGAAGCTTATAAGCATAAACGAGCTAAGAATCAATCAGAAATTCAATCCAATTAACAAGCACAGGCTGCTATTGAGATTTTAAGTTCCAAACAGCTCTTATGTGAACACAAAAGATTACAAACAAGCTTAGGTTCCAAACTCTTAATGCACAAGCTAATTTCAACCTAAATGAAGCTTATCAACCTAGATTCTAACAAGCTGCAAGCTGATAACCTCAAATGAACAGGTAGCTTAATGATGCTACTTTGATATTCAAATCAGTCTTATTTTAGCTAAATTCAAGGCTCAAATAAGCAGTCTAAATAAGCTCAAAACTAAAGTATTAAGGGGGAAAAAGCTCTATAGCACTACTGAGATTATAAAAACACTAAAAGCCCTATCACAAACCTTCAATTGATGCACTAATTAAAGCTTAAAACAGAGGCCTGAGTAAACTACTATGCTGCAACAATTCTTATAGCACTGACTTTTTGAATTCAATCTAACTTTGACTTAACTGAATTTTAATCCCCTAAATCTGTAACTAGGTGTTCATTGATCATGTTTAAGCACTGAGATCTCATTCACAAACATGAATTGCATCTAATCAGCAAATTCAGTAAGCAAAGATATTCAATATGTAAGCAGTGGTGAAATTACAAGCTAACTTTGACTTTTATAGAATAAACCTACTGATTTTATGCTAGATATGAACTATTAGTACCTAATATAACCTAGATATGCAGCTATAACTACAAAGGAACAACCACAGATCAGTGAAGCTACTAGATCCAAACACTCCTTAACTAGCTATTATGAACTGATAATGATCCAAATGAGTAGAATAATCCACTAAACCACCAAATCCACTAATTCACTGATCAAATTCACTGATATGCACCAGAAGCACAGATCACAAACAACAAATAGCCACAGATCACAAGAGCACAAGTATGAGCAGATTTGAGACAGAGAATATCAAATACTATGCAATCTACTATTGTATCAAGTAAACTACTACTATTAAGGTATAATATGACTAAACTGAACCAATTAAACAGTAAACAAGCAAACAACTCAGATCTATACTATATAAACCATTATTATGCAAAAGAAGCTTGAAAATGAAAAAGAAGAACTCACTAGGAGGACCTCAGCTAAACAGAGGTTTCACTTCAACCAAGCCTATCTTTAGATAGGCCAACTACTTCCCTTTCTCAGTTTGGACTACCAATTCAGTCTCAGATCATCATCTTTATCACCACAGCCTTGACTTATGTTGACTATATGTGATTTGAGAGAATAATGAACTAGAAAGCTCACAGCAAGCTATGGAAGCTTGAATAAGCTTATATGAACAATAAAAGGCTGGTTGCAGCCGGATTTGTTTGAATTAAAACTTCTTTTTTTTCTGATATTTTTTATATATATTTTTTTTTCCTTTTATATATAAGAGCACAAACTTAAGAGATTACTTTGAATTTAAACTAAAATTGATTTAAAATAGCTAATAAAACAGTAACACAAGCTTAAACAATAACTAAAAGTAAATTGAGAATTAAAGAACAATAAGTAAATACGGATTATATAAAATGTAAACTAATATTTCATTAATAAAAAGCTTGATTACACTAGTTTGAGACTGAAATTACAATTGAGAAACTAAAATAGCAGAGTAACACTACTTAAATCCTACACACCGAAATGAGGAGAAATCCTCTTCTATTTATAGAGCTCGAATGAACCTTCTAGGTCTTCCAGCTCATCAATCCGTGTGCTCCTCAGCTCTCTATCCACCCTTAGATCACCCTTGCTCCCTACGTTTCAATCTTGGCCCTAGGATCAAGATAGTGACACGGCTTGACCAATCAGTGAGTCCCACGTGTCCCTGGCACTGTCAGGACCTTCCAGAAATTACCAATCATGAGATAATTATGCGTACGAGGTAATTTGGGGCGTAATGGTCATTTTAGGGTTTGTGGTAAAATATTTGGGGGTGAATTGGTTTGGCGCGTGTGAGAGAGGATGAGAGATAGATTTTTTTTATTTTATTTTGAGTGTGGGTTGACTGGGTAACATTGGTGGGTCGGGTATGGTTTAAGGGGTTGGGCTGGGCTTGGTATTAGGCTTAGGTTGGGCTGGGTTGAGATTAAGGCTAAGGTGGGTTGGGTTTAGTGTTGGATCCGGTAGTGTTATTTTCAAGGTTTTGAGGTTTTAAAACTATAAGGACCATAAGTGTAATTTCTGATTTCTTAAGGGACTGAAATTGCCATTTCATCAAAGTGATCTAAGGGTGATTTTTGGCTTCTTGACCAAGTATGACTTTGCCGGATTCGGCTCTGAGTCTTTTCCGTATCTCGTGCTCGTTTTCTCGGGTTTTCCGTGTCTTTTGTCAATTTTCACGATATCCATCCCTGCACATACAAAAACACAAAAACACAATATCTTTTGGCATTTTGGTCGGGTTTTTGGTTATTTTGGTCCGGTTTTGGTCAAGAAAAGGTATGTGTTTAAGCACATACCAAATTCCCCCAGACTAAGCTATTGCAATGTCCTCATGCAATGTTATAAAAACACGTTTTTGAAACCAAAAATTTCTAATCTCTATTTACTAACTTTGAGAAGTAGCAAAATTTTCAAAAGAGATCAAGAAATCTTAAGTTCTAAAAACTCCCCATTTTTCCTTTATTTTATTTTTGTATTTTTCTTATTATGCATGTGACAGCTTTGTCGACAATCATTATCTAACGATAACTTTTAGGGTCTTCGAGCAGGAAACACAACTCATAAAGAAGTGACCATACGGATAAAATTCGTCGTTCCTGATTTTTCACGAGTCCCCAAACTAAGCTTAAAAACGAAATCATTGCTATTTACAAGTTAGATTGCCAACACTACCCATAAAAGCTAATTGTGTACTTACTTCTTGTTCCCAAATTCCTATTTTCCTCTATTTATTTTATTTTTGGTGAGAAATGAATTTCTTCAAATTCTCGTTTCGATAATTTTTAAGCCGATAAAGATAACTAGTTTAGATGCTAAGTAGTTTCCAAACCTTCCCTTGAAAACCGTTGCATACAAAAATGAGGTCCACATCAAGGTCTCTGATTTAACACGATTTTGAGGATATCCCTTTTATTTGCGACCGAAACAACTCATCTACGAGTCCAGAGACGAAGCCTTTATTAGGACACCCCCGGAGTCGAAGTTTGGCATTTTTAAACATTATTAAGCACATTAACGTATTTAGTCCTTGGCCCTTTATAACAATCACAACATCGGCTGCGAACCGGCAAGATGTGATAGTCTATTATGACCTTGGAATTTTTCCTCTGCCTTTATTAGAAGTCTACAACATCGGCTGCGAACCGGCAAGATGTAGAAAACTTTTTATGGCTTTGGATTATTATTATTATTCATTATTATATATTTTGCCAAATCCCGAGTCCTACGGCTTTTATAACAATCCCAACATCGGTTGCGAGCCGGCAAGATGGAATAGTCTATTACACCGTAACACTGACAGTACCTTGATGTGTACCCAACTTTCATAAGCAAGGATTTTCTAAGGAAGAAATGAAAACTAATTATCGTCAAAACTAAAATAGCTTTAATTATTCCTAGATATCTATTTTTAAGGTGAAACAAGCTTATGGGAACAAAAAGCCACCAATAACTTCGATGAGCTTTAAAGAGATCCAACTACTCCACGTTTAGCAATCTATCTTATAAACGACTCTATCATTTCTCGTTCTTCGCAAATTTAAAATCTTAAATAATAAGATCCGCGAATGCTTAGCCAAATAATCAAGCCATGCATATATAAAGTCAATTATGGGAACTTGCAAACTCTTGAAAAGAATTCGCATTTTATAGCTCCTTGTGTAAAAGACTAGTATAAGCTTATAGATTATGTAAGTTAAGGAGACAAGCTAGGGCTCAACACGCCCGGTCAAGTCAGAATTTTATTCCTACTCTCTCCAGCGAAAAAACAACAAAAATGTCAAAATTTATTATATTTTTGCAAAAATTTTTAAAATTTTCTCTGTTTTTGGATTTTTTCAAATTTTGGAGGAAAAACGGGGTTGCATGAGAAAAAGGCAAAAAGTGCAAGGCAAAAATCAAATCGCAAGATTACCCCCCCAGACTAAAACGAGACATTGTCCTCAATGTCTTAAAGGTAAGGGTTCTCCTACATAAATCTAAGGCCGTTTATTAATTATGCCAAAAGATAGATGTAAACGATAAGATTTTAGGATATCGATAAGCAGCGAATGATGAAACTCGAGTAGCGTGAAGGAAACTACGAGCACGAGAGTCTTCATCATCAAGCATTCCTGGACACATCATAAGAAAAACCACGAAACACAAGATATAGAAGAGGAGCCCTTCTTCTTTATTAAGAAAATAGAAAGAAGATAGATGGATAAGCATGGGGTGCCTCCCACGAAGCGCTTGTTTTTGTTAACCGAGTCACATGAGCTTGACTCGACCCCGAATTTAGTTGTCCATGGGGAAAGTTTGGAGATCCGGGACAACCAATAATGGTACGTCCCCTCCAAAATAGTGCTTCAACCTATGACCATTCACCTTGAAGTTTAGACCGTCATTTTGAGCTAACTCGACGGTTCCATATGGAAAAACTTGAGTGATGGTGAACGGCCCAGACCAGCGGGTTTTGAGTTTGCCCGAGAAAATCTTCAATCGAGAATTGAAAAGGAGGACTTGATCACCAACGTTGAAAACGCGGTTCTTAATTTTAGAGTCATGAATCTTTTTTGTTTTCTCTTTATAGATTAAAGAATTCTCGTAGGCCTGATCCCGAAGCTCATTTAATTCATTAATTTGGAGCTTACGGTGATCACCCGCGGTCTTAGGGTCAAAATTGGCATGTTTTAAGGCCCAATATGCCTTATGTTCGAGCTCGATGGGCAGATGGCAGGCCTTTCCGTAAACTAGCTTGTATGGAGTACACCCGATGGGTGTCTTGAAAGCGGTTCGGAAAGCCCATAAAGCATCATCCAATTTGTCGGCCCATGAGGCTCGATTTTCACCAACGGTTCTTTCAAGGATACGTTTCAATCCACGATTCGAAACCTCGACTTGTCTGCTTGTTTGCGGGTGATACGCGGTAGAGAGTCGGTGAGTGACACCATACTTGAGCATAACTTTTGCAAATTGATCATTGCAGAAGTAAGTACCGCGATCACTGATTATAGCACGAGGAGTTCCGAATCGGGAGAAGAGATTTTTCAAGAACTTAACAACCACTCGGGCGTCATTAGTGGGGAGCGCTTTAGCTTCAACCCATTTTGACAAGTAGTCGACGGCCACGAGGATATACTTATTCCCTCGTGAAGACGGGAATGGCCCCATGAAATCGATGCCCAACACGTCAAAAATCTCACAGACTTGAATTGCATTTTGAGGCATTTCATCTTTTTGCGAGATTTTTCCTTGACGTTGGCAAGAGTCACATGACTTTACCAAATCGTGGGCATCGCGGTAGATTGTCGGCCAATAGAATCCAGAATCAAAGACTTTTTTAGCAGTATAGCTGGCACCATGATGTCCCCCCGTGGGTCCATTATGGCAAGCCGTGAGGATGTCAACAGCTTCTTGGCCATGCACACACCGTCTGATTACTTGATCGGCACATATCCGGAATAAGTAGGGGTCGTCCCAGAAATAATGTTTAACATCTTTGAAAAACTTCTTTCTCTGCTGGGACGACATCCCTTTTACCACAAAATTCCCCGCATGGTAATTTGCGTAGTCAGCAAACCATGGGGTACTCGGATCATTCTTTGAAGATACCATCCCAAGTGTCTCGAGAGGAAATGTTTCGGTGATTTCCTTTTTCTCGAGATCACTTTGATGGGGATTTTCCAGTCTGGACAAATGATCAGCGGCTAGATTCTCTGCTCCTTTTTTATCACGAATGATAATATCAAATTACTGGAGCAGAAGAATCCACCGAAGTAATCTTGGTTTAGCATCTTGTTTTGCTAAGAGATACTTGAGACCAGAATGGTCCGTATACACTATGCTTTTAGATAAGACAAGATACGGTCTAAATTTCTCAAAAGCGAAGACAACGGCCAATAACTCATTCTCGGTAGTAGTGTAGTGAGATTGAGCGTCGGTCATTGTCTTGCTAGCATAGTGTATCGGTTGGAAGTATTTTGACTTGCGTTGCCCCAGGACTGCACCGATAGCATAATCACTTGCATCACACATTAGCTCAAAGGGCAAGTCCCAGTCGGGGGCAACCAAGATTGGAGCTTCAGTCAGTTTCTTTTTGAGAACCTCGAATGCTTCGATGCATTCGGGAGAGAAGAAGAACGGAGCATCTTTTTCAAGAAGATGGGTCAGAGGCCGGGCGATTTTTGAGAAGTCTTGAATAAATCGTCTGTAGAAACCGGCATGACCAAGGAAACTTCGGATTCCTTTAATGGTAGTGGGATGAGGTAGCTTAGCGATAACATCGACTTTAGCTCGATCGACCTCAATCCCATATTTGGAAATCTTATGGCCGAGGACAATGCCCTCTTTAACCATGAAATGGCACTTCTCCCAATTTAGAACGAGATTGGTGTTTTCACACCGTTCAAGGATTTTGTCTAAATGGAAGAGGCAAGACGAGAAAGAATTTCCATAGACGGAGAAATCATCCATAAAGACCTCCATTGTTTTCTCGATCATATCGTGAAATATGGCCATCATACACCTCTGAAACGTGCCCGGAGCATTGCACAAGCCAAAAGGCATGCGTCGGTAGGCAAACGTACCATAAGGGCAAGTGAAGGTGGTCTTTTCCTGATCTTGGGGATCAATTGGTATTTGAAAATACCCGGAAAAGCCATCGAGAAAACAATAGAACTCATTTCCCGCCAAACGCTCAAGCATTTGGTCCATAAACGGTAGAGGGAAATGGTCTTTACGGGTAGCATCGTTGAGTTTTCGGTAATCAATACACACTCTCCATCCGGTGACGAGACGTGTGGGAATTAACTCATTTTCTTCATTTGTTACGACGGTCATTCCACCCTTTTTAGGTACACAGTGAACCGGGCTAACCCATGAGCTATCTGAGATCGGATAAATCATCCCTGCGTCAAGGAGTTTAAGAACTTCTTTCTTTATGACATCATGGATTTTTGGGTTAACCCGTCTCTGTTGCTGAACAGCGGGTTTGAAATTATCTTCCAATAAGATCTTATGAGTACAGAACCGAGGGTCTATGCCCTTTATATCGGAGATTTGCCAAGCGATGGCACTCTTATGCTTTTTAAGCACGTCTAAGAGTTGAGTCTTCTCCTCATCTTTTAGATTTTTAGAAATGATGACGGGAAATTTGTCGGTATCTTCTAAGAAAGCATACTCGAGATGAGGAGGTAAATCCTTGAGTTCAAGCTCCGGAGGATTCTCAGTAGACGGCTTAATTTCTTTGATTTCTTCTTTTCGAATTTCTTTCATCGGAGGGAGAGAAGATGTCGGATCTTCATTCAATAATCTTTCAAGCAAAAGAATATCTCCCTCCGGATCAAGATAAGAATCATCAACTTCCGGCGAAGTTGGTGTTTCAATAGCAAGAAAGTCATCGACCTCTTCCAGGAAGAAATCACCTCCCTCAAACGGAGTGAGGGACGGGGAAGGGCCGGATAGAATGGGTTGAGTAGAAGGAGTGAGATTGCCACTCGAGGATTTATCGAAAAATCCAAGAACTTCTTGAGAATACTCCTCCGAGGCAACATCAATCACATCGATTCGATTTACCGAGACGGAATCGTGACTGGAGGAGTATTTGAAAGTTCGGTCGAGGTTAAAGGTCACGGCCTCATTATCCACCCTCAACGTAATTTCTTCACCGTAAACATCAATCAAAGCCCGCCCGGTCCTCAGGAATGATCTTCCGAGAATTAGAGGAACCCGGGGGTCAGGATCAAAATTAACCACCACAAAATCTGCTGGGAAATGGAACTTCCCCACCTTGACGAAGACATCCTCGGCTATGCCAAGCGGAATAGTCGTGGTCCTGTCTGCAAGCTCGAGGGTCATACAAGTTGGGGTAAGTTCGGGCAATGAAAGTTTTTGCCAAACGGATAACGGCATTAGGTTGATGCTCGCACCTAGATCGGCCAAGGCATGACATTCAACCAACCCCGGGAAGTCACATGGAATGAGGAATCTCCCCGGGTCTCCAAGCTTTTCCGGAAGCTTTTTAAGGAATACCGCTGAGCAGTTTTCGTTCAGAGGGGTTTTTGCGAGCTCAAATAATTTCTCTTTATTGCTCAATAAACTCTTGATTGTAGAAGCAAATTTTGGCATCAAAAGCAAAGCATCTGCGAAGCTTATATCAAAATGCAAATCTCGGAAGATTTGAAAGAATTTTTCCATTTGATTTGAAGCTTTTTCGCGGAGCTTTTGATCATTTAATCGCGAAGGATATGGAAGTTTTGCTTTTACGGAAGCTTCTTCGGGAGCTTTTTCGGGCTCAACGTTCTTTGGTTCAGATGGATAGACAACCGTAGGTTGGACGTCTTTGGTTCCTCCGTTGTTAGTAGGAGGTTCCATGTCCTTTGTCACCTCGGGTTCACGGGCGACTACCTTAGGAGGAAGAGAAGAAGAGGTAATCGGAGCCGTGGGTCCATCGTAAGAAACACCACTCCTTGTAGTGATCGCCTTAACATCGCCCCTCGGGTTGGCGACCGTGTTGCTTGGGAGAGAAGTAGTACCCGAGCCCGAGGGTCGATCATTTAAAGACTTCTTCATTTCAGTCATTTCCTTAATAAGAAACCTAGTTGTTTCTTCTTGGGATTTTTGTTGAAGAACTAGTTGTTTCAGCAACTCATCCGTGGGCGACGGAGGTGGAACGAATCCTTGGTTGTAGTTTTGGTTTCCTTGATTAAGGTTTTGCCCACGGTTTTTTTGGTTATGAACTTGATTGGTATTAGAGGGAGGATGGTAATTTCCTGGGTTTGGTGGGTAGTAATTCCCTTGGTTGTTACGGTTTTGGTTTGGAACAAATTGATTATTTCTGTTTTGGTTCTGATTCTGATTGTTCGAAGCTGGATAGTTAAAACCTGGTGGTCCAAGATAATTGTTAGAATGGTAGCTGAGAAGATTACGGTCTCCTTGTGGTTGGTAACCGTTACCTCCCTGGTTGTAGGATCATGTAGCAGCATAAACTTTCTCTTGAGTGTAGCCACCGGCGGCTGGGCACTCGAAATACGGATGTGGACCACCACAAGTTTCACAACTTTGGTTTACAATATTGACTTGATGATTGTAATGTTGAGGGAAATGGTTTTGATTGTTGTGGAATGGAGAAAGGCCGGATGGTCCCATTTGGTTATTTTGAGGACGTAATCCTTGAATCTGATTGTAGGTTACTGATGCTACGGTAGCATTCGAACCTTGGCCACCGGAGGCTTTACAATCATAATAAGGATGTGGACCACCGCAAATCTCACATTTTTTATTCACAACATTGACGGGCTGAGAAGGTCTTTCTTTGTCAATTAGACGCCCGATTTGTTTAGTGAAAGAGGCAAAAGCTTCTTCTTGTTTGCTAAGAGCTCGGGTGAAAGCATCATCTGATTTGTTACTCATATTTGAAACTTGAGCTTTGGTTCTAGAATTCCTCACTCTGACTTTATTTTCAATGATAGTCAAAGCTTCTTGAGTGTTTCTAGTCAGAAAATTTCCACCCGCAGCAGAATCGAGTGAATCTTGATCAGATGGATTCAACCCATTGTAGAAAGTATCAATTTGAAGCAAGGTTGAAAATCCGTGATTAGGACACTTCTTTAACAACTCTTTGAATCTATCCCAAGCTTCGTTGAATGATTCATCGAAAGCTTGCTGAAATCGAGTGATTTGATTTCTGAGATTCGATGTTTTAGAAGGAGGATAAAAGTAGTTCACGAACTTAGAGGCTAAGTCATCCCATGTAAAGATTGAATTAGGAGGTTCCTTATCGAGCCAAGTCCGGGCTGCTCCTACTAGAGAAAAAGGAAACAACCTCAATTTAAGCTCATTATGAGGAACGTGATTCAAGTTAAGTGTTTCGGTGATGTCAATGAATTTCTGGACATGGGAATGAGGATCTTCATTTTCGAAACCGTGAAAGGAAATACCGGTGATAAGATTAAGTAACCCGGTTTTTATTTCAAATTGATTTGCAAACATATCGGGTATCACGATTGCTTTGCCCACCACCATTGAAAGGTGATTGGAGTAATTCTTCCATTGGTCGGAGATCGGGAGCCGGATTGGCATTAACATTAACACCCACCGGAGGGTGTTGATTGTTTGGTTCATCGGCCATTTCTTCAACGGTTTAGAAATGAACACGGTTGTTTTGACGGATAATCCTCTCGGGATTTGAAAGTGGTGAAAGAAGAGGTTGAGAAGAAGAACGGGTGTGCATACACCAAAATCAAACACAAAATTAAAAACGAAAACCAAATTTGAAAATGAAAATATTTTTGGATTTTTTTTTTTTTTTAATGAAAAATTAGATTTATTTTCTTTTTGGTGATCGTTGATCAACCGTACTTGTTTCTTTCTAAACTACGCGCAGCGTGGCGGGAGAGAAGAATGGATCTCTCTTCGGTCTGCAATTTAATGTCAAGACCTCCTTAAACCCCGTGTATAGGTTGTAGTAAAGAAATAATCCAAGAAACGTTTAATTTTCCGATCTCTTTTGTTGTTATTTGGAATGGTTTACAACGCCCTCTCGAGAGCGAGGATATTTATTAATGGTATTTTTGAAAACACTTTAGGAAAAGTGTTTTATTTATTTATCTTTTTGTATTTTTGTATTTTTCAAAAACAAATAACTTCCGAGGAAGGATCTTCAAAACACAAAATACGATACGAATCAACGACAACGTTTCAAGCCTTCCCCGGCAGCGGCGCCATTTTTGATTAAGTCATTTTCCAAAGGAATATTTGTGAAAATATTTCCCCGGGTCGTTCTCCCAACGAAGGTTTGACGGCATTTAAATCGATTCGGTGTCGTGAAAATGTGAAGTGAATAAGTGAACGTGAAAGTGATTATTTTGGTATTGTTTACACTAAAATATGGAAAATTAAAAACAATCTACGTTATCAAATAAATGCACACAAAATCAAATCAAATAACGCAAATCCCGGGCTAATCCCGAGACTTATAAAACTATTAGTGAATTTATACTAAAATGAAAAAGTAAAAACCTAAGGGACTGACAATGTAATTTAGAAAAAAGAAACTAAATTATAAAAGAAAATTAAGAAAATAAGAGTTTTATTAAAGCTGAGGGACTAATGTTGTAAAAACTGAAACTATTATAGACTTAATAAAAGACAGGGACTAATTTGTAAAACTTTGAAACTTGATTTAAACTAAAAATGTTTTAAAAGAAAGAAAGGGACTGAATTGGACTAAATTAAAATTAGGGGACTGATAGGTAAAAAACTGAAAATTAAAAACGATTTTAAACCAGAAAACAACCCAGGTTCGAATCCCGGGTTTGCCCAAGCTATTTAAACTATTTTTTTTTTCTTTTCTTTTTGCGAAAACTAAACACAAGCTAATCACTAGCTTACACAAGAAGCTTATAAGCATAAACGAGCTAAGAATCAAGCAGAAATTCAATCCAATTAACAAGCACAGGCTGCTATTGAGATTTTAAGTTCCAAACAGCTCTTATGTGAACACAAAAGATTACAAACAAGCTTAGGTTCCAAACTCTTAATGCACAAGCTAATTTCAACCTAAATGAAGCTTATCAACCTAGATTCTAACAAGCTGCAAGCTGATAACCTCAAATGAACAGGTAGCTTAATGATGCTACTTTGATATTCAAATCAGTCATATTTTAGCTAAATTCAAGGCTCAAATAAGCTGTCTAAATAAGCTCAAAACTAAAGTATTAAGGGGGCAAAAGCTCTATAGCACTACTGAGATTATAAAAACACTAAAAGCCCTATCACAAACCTTCAATTGATGCACTAATTAAAGCTTAAAACAGAGGCCTGAGTAAACTACTATGCTGCAACAATTCTTATAGCACTGACTTTTTGAATTCAATCTAACTTTGACTTAACTGAATTTTAATCCCCTAAATCTGTAACTAGGTGTTCATTGATCATGTTTAAGCACTGAGATCTCATTCACAAACATGAATTGCATCTAATCAACAAATTCAGTAAGCAAAGATATTCAATATGTAAGCAGTGGTGAAATTACAAGCTAACTTTGACTTTTATAGAATAAACCTACTGATTTTATGCTAGATATGAACTATTAGTACCTAATATAACCTAGATATGCAGCTATAACTACAAAGGAACAACCACAGATCAGTGAAGCTACTAGATCCAAACACTCCTTAACTAGCTATTATGAACTAATAATGATCCAAATGAGTAGAATAATCCACTAATCCACCAAATCCACTAATTCACTGATCAAATTCACTGATATGCACCAGAAGCACAGATCACAAACAACAAATAGCCACAGATCACAAGAGCACAAGTATGAGCAGATTTGAGACAGAGAATATCAAATACTATGCAATCTACTATTGTATCAAGTAAACTACTACTATTAAGGTATAATATGACTAAACTGAACCAATTAAACAGTAAACAAGCAAACAACTCAGATCTATACTATATAAACCATTATTATGCAAAAGAAGCTTGAAAATGAAAAAGAAGAACTCACTAGGAGGACCTCAGCTAAACAGAGGTTTCACTTCAACCAAGCCTATCTTTAGATAGGCCAACTGCTTCCCTTTCTCAGTTTGGACTACCAATTCAGTCTCAGATCATCATCTTTATCACCACAGCCTTGACTTATGTTGACTATATGTGATTTGAGAGAATAATGAACTAGAAAGCTCACAGCAAGCTATGGAAGCTTGAATAAGCTTATATGAACAATAAAAGGCTGGTTGCAGCCGGATTTGTTTGAATTAAAACTTCTTCTTTTTTTTCTGATATTTTTTATATATATATTTTTTTCCTTTTATATATAAGATGCACAAACTTAAGAGATTACTTTGAATTTAAACTAAAATTGATTTAAAATAGCTAATAAAACAGTAACACAAGCTTAAACAATAACTAAAAGTAAATTGAGAATTAAAGAACAATAAGTAAATACGGATTATATAAAATGTAAACTAATATTTCATTAATAAAAAGCTTGATTACACTAGTTTGAGACTGAAATTACAATTGAGAAACTAAAATAGCAGAGTAACACTACTTAAATCCTACACACCGAAATGAGGAGAAATCCTCTTCTATTTATAGAGCTCGAATGAACCTTCTGGGTCTTCCAGCTCATCAATCCGTGTGCTCCTCAGCTCTCTATCCACCCTTAGATCACCCTTGCTCCCTACGTTTCAATCTTGGCCCTAGGATCAAGATAGTGACACGGCTTGACCAATCAGTGAGTCCCACGTGTCCCTGGCACTGTCAGGACCTTCCAGAAATTACCAATCATGAGATAATTATGCGTACGAGGTAATTTGGGGCGTAATGGTCAGTTTAGGGTTTGTGGTAAAATATTTGGGGGTGAATTGGTTTGGCGCGTGTGAGAGAGGATGAGAGATAGATTTTTTTTATTTTATTTTGAGTGTGGGTTGACTGGGTAACATTGGTGGGTCGGGTATGGTTTAAGGGCTTGGGCTGGGCTTGGTATTAGGATTAGGTTGGGCTGGGTTGAGATTAAGGCTAAGGTGGGTTGGGTTTAGTGTTGGATCCGGTAGTGTTATTTTTAAGGTTTTGAGGTTTTAAAACTATAAGGACCATAAGTGTAATTTTCTTATTTCTTAAGGGACTGAAATTGCCATTTCATCAAAGTGATCTAAGGGTGATTTTTGGCTTCTTGACCAAGTATGACTTTGCCGGATTCGGCTCTGAGTCTTTTCCGTATCTCGTGCTCGTTTTCTCGGGTTTTCCGTGTCTTTTGTCAATTTTCACGATATCCATCCCTGCACATACAAAAACACAAAAACACAATATCTTTTGGCATTTTGGTCGGGTTTTTGGTTATTTTGGTCCGGTTTTGGTCAAGAAAAGGTATGTGTTTAAGCACATACCATTTACCATTTGTGCAGAGACATGCCAGGGAGCCAGTTTGGCATCTAGATAGTGGATGTTCAAGGAGCATGACTGGTGTGAAAGAGTATCTGCACAAATATGTAGAGGAACTAGGACCCAAGGTGGTATTTACTGAGAATTCATCGTGTCTCACTGAAGGTCATGGTTCAGTAAACTGAAGTGGTATAGTCTTTACTAGGATAGCTTATGTCAATGGTCTTAAGTACAATTTAATCAGTGTCAGTCAACTATGTGATTCAAAATACATAGTTCTGTTTGATGATAAGCAAGATACCATCTTTAACGCAAATAAGGAAGTAGTCATTATTGCACCAAGAAGACAAGATGTTTATGTTTAGACATAAATACTCTAACTCAGAATGGAACTTGTCTCTTTGCTAAAGCCACTGAAACTCTCAACTGGCTTTGGCAAAAGACACTCTCCCATCTGAACTTCAAAAACATAAACTATCTTGCCAAACAAAACAAGGTCCTTGGCTTACCATCACTTGTGTTTTCAAAGGATAAACCCTGCTCCGCCTGTGAAAAAGATAAACATCATAGAGCATCCTTTAAAACCAAGCAAAACTTTTCCATCAAAAGCTGCCTTCATCTTCTTCATATGGATCTCTTTGGGCCCATCAGTCCTAGATCCATTAACCATGCAAAGTATACTCTAGTCATTGTGGATGAATACTCAAGATACACTTGGGTTTACTTCCTGACCAAAAAGAGTCAGGCAGCTAAAACAATCATGTCCTTTGTCAGGAACATTGAAAATCAAAATGACATTAAAGTCAAACACATTAGGACTGACAATAGGACTGAGTTCAAAAACCATGAACTTGAATGTTTCTGTGATGAGAAAGGTATTTCCCAAAAAATTTCCTCCCCTTTTACACCTGAACAAAATGGTGTTGCTGAAAGGAAGAATAGAACACTCATTGAAGCAGCTAGGACAATGCTAAATGGATCAGTCCTACCCAAACTGAAGCAGTCAAAACTATCTGTTACACACAAAACAGATCCATCATTGTCAAGAGACATAACAAAACTCTTTATGAGTTATTCAAGGGAAGAATCCCTGACATCGGCTACTTTCATGACTTTGGGTGTCATGTGTTCATTCATAATCACAAGGATCACTTAGGGAAATTTGATGCTAAGGCTGATGATGGATACTTCCTGGGATACTCTCTTGTCTCTAAAGCCTTCAGGGTGTTCAATACAAGGAGACAGCAAACTGAGGAAACATTCCATGTTACCTTTCATGAGAGTACTGAAGCAATCTGATTCTCAAACACCTCAGTGGAAGAGATAGGCATTGATGATTCATCAAGATATCCTCCTGATGAATATCATCCTGATAGTAATCCTTCCACTCAGTATCAAGCAAATGCTGATATCTCCTACTACATTGTCCCTTACAACCTTCCTTACCCAACCATCACTGAGTTTGTTGAAGTACAGACAAGTACTGATGCAATCAATCAGTCTGAACAAAGTGCTTAGGAACCAATCAATCTCAGTGATCAGCCAAGTCAGTCAGACACTCAAGATCCTGTAGATTATCAAGTATCTGCACAAGACTTTATACCTCCACCCAATCAGGCCTCCACAAGTTCTAATCAGTATCCAAGACCTCAGGACAGTTGGACTAGGTCTAAAGATATAGAACTTGTCAATATTATCTGAGAGCCCACTGAACGCATGCGTACTGGAAGCACAGCTGCTAAACTGAAGGCAGCCTCAGCCAATGAATGCCTATTTGTGGACTTCATTTCCATAATTGAACCTAAAAGTGTCAAAGAAGCACTTAAACATCCTAGTTGGGTTCAGGCCATGCATGATGAACTGGAACAATTTGATAGAAACAAGGTAATGACCTTGGTCAAATGTCCTCAAGATGTTTCAGTCATTGGCATGAAATGGGTGTTCAAAAACAAAACTGATGAAAATGGCATAGTCATTAAAAACAAGGCCAGACTTGTTGCCAAAGGCTACAATCAGCAAGAAGGCATTGACTATGAAGAGACATTTGCACCAGTGGCAAGGATGGAAGCCATCCGGATCTTCCTTGCATTTGCAACCTACATGGACTTCAAAGTGTACCAAATGGATGTAAAAAGTGCATTCTTTAAATGGTTCACTGAAAGAAGAAGTTTATGTTCAACAACCTCCTGGATTTGAAAGCAGTGAGTTTCCTGACTATGTCTGCAAGCTTGACAAAGCCCTTTATGGACTAAAACAAGCTCCTAGGGCATGGTATGAAACTCTCTCAGCCTTCCTCATCCAAAACAAATTTGTCAGAGGCAAGATGGACAACACATTGTTTATCGATCGGACACATGGTGATGTCATTCTTGTTCAAGTATATGTAGATGACATCATATTTGGCTCAACAAGTTATAAACTTTGCAAACAGTTTGAAAAACTTATGGCAAAGAAATTTGAAATGAGCATGATGGGAGAACTTACTTACTTCCTTGGACTGCAAATAAAGCAGACTGATAAGGGAACCTCTATCAGTCAAGAGAATTACACCAGAAGCCTACTGAAAAAGTATGAGCTCAGTGACTGTGCCTCAATAAAAACTCCCATGGTTCCTACAAACAACCTTGGTCCTGACCTTGCTGGTAACCAGTCAATCAAACTCTATATACAGGAATGATTGGGTCACTGATGTATCTACTTGCATCAAGGCCTTATATCCAATTCTCAGTCGGTTTGTAAGCCAGATATCAGTCTGGCCCAAAAGAATCACATCTCACAGCTGTGAAAAGGATCCTCAGGTACCTGAAGGGTACTCTAAGTCTGGGATTGTATTATCCTAAATGTTCAGGCTTTGATTTCAAGGGATACTCAAACTCTGACTATGCAGGCTGCAACATGGATAGAAAAAGCACCTCAGGCTCCTGCCAATTTCTTGGTTGAAAATTAGTCTGTTGGAGTGCTAAGAAGCAACAATCAGTGGCCTTGTCCTCAGCAGAAGCTGAATATGTTGCAATAGCCAGTTTTTGTACAAATGTACTAAGGATGAAAAGTCAACTCAGTGACTATGACATCCATTATAAGATGGTTCCCATCCTTTGTGATAACACAAGTGCAATTGCTATCTCAAACAACCCTGTTCTTCATCAAAGAACCAAACACATTGATATTATATATCATTTCATCAGGGACCATGTCATGAATGGTGACATTGAATTACACTTCATTCCCACTGAATATCAACTAGCTGATATATTCACCAAACCATTGGATGAACCAACTTTTACAAGACTGAAAGCTGAGTTGGGAATGTTGGATATCGAGAATCAGTCCACTGATTGAATCCATCTAACCAAGTGTAAATTCTGAAAACCTCGGGTCCCTGACTCAATGTGTCTCTCAGTGAATAAGATCACTGAATAACCTTCCCTGAACCCCTCACACTGAATGAAAAGTCATTTAGGGGCCTCAAGATGATATTCAATGCTAAACTTAATGCTATAAGTATCTAGTTAGTAAATGTCCGAGGTTGGTAACTGAATACCTATTTAATATAGGAATATATGTTCGTTTGCCTTCTGGCATGCACATCTTGGGCACCCACTTCCCACTTGGCATTTAATGCCTCTCATCACACATAATATATATGTGATGATGTAACTCTACAAATTCCACTTTTTTTGCAGACGGCACAACTGTTCACCTCGGCTGTTGCGCAAAACCCAGGAAAGTGGAGTGGTGGCATTTAATGCAGATATCAAACATTTATACAAAACGATTTTCAAAATTTTTAAAAAATCCGCTTAGTGCCAAAACCACCTTCTCTCTCCACTTTCATATAAATACCTACAGACAAAATTACACACACACTTTGAAAATTTTTTAATCAAATTCATGCCCTTTTGCTTAAAAATCTTTGTGTGTTTTCTTTGTCTCTAAACCCAGACCCTTTTTTCTTGCAAATCCAAGACCTTTAAATGGCTGCTTCTGAAGCTATTACCTGTGCCCCTAATGTGGAATTCCAACTAGAGGGCGTGGATTTGACCAAGAACAATGTCGTAGGGAATTTTGCCTACCCGGAAAAATTTCCGGCGTATAAGGACGTAGTAAAATACCTTCAAAACTGCTTCCTTTCTACGACATTCACCAAAACACCCCCAGTCATATACCATGACTATTTAAGGGAGTTTTGGTGTACAGCAGTGGCCACCAGCCCCGATGACATCAAGGACACCATAATCACATTCTCAGTGATGAATGGGAGAAAGACCCTCTCCCTTAATTACCAAACCTTCATCAAGGTCACATGTCTTGATTTCTCTGAGAAGTTCGACCCTCAGCCTACTGAAGCAGAAGTAAAAGCCAAATTGCTTTTACTTGGGCCACATGATGAAAAACTCCCTGATGTGGCCCCAGGGACCCTTTTGGCTAAAGCCCCTATTATAAAGACCTGGTTTCCTGCTGTCTGAAGGATCCTGATGACCTTGGTCATTCAAGTCCTTGGTGGCAACAAATCCTCCACGAAGCAATTGAACGCTGCTCAACAAATGATAGTGTTCAGCCTCTTGGAGTGTAGAAAAATAGATATTGGAGAGATGATCTTCAAAGACCTCATAGCCAAGCTATCAGGGAAATCTAGGCAAAGACATATGTCTTACCCTAGGTTCATTTCATGTGTGCTTCAGGACTTATTAGGCTCTGTGTATGTTAGACCAAACATCCAGGGATCTAATCCTGATGTCTTACACAAGGCAAACTACTCGAGAGACCTTACTGTGGTTACACCAGTTGCCCTGACCACTTACATGTTGATGGTCATTCAGGGCCAAGAAGCTATATCTCCTGTGCCTTCTCCTTTCAAGAAGGAGAAGAAGAAGGCAGGGTCCAGGAAGGTGGTTCAACCTAAACCACTCGCCACTGAGACCTCTGCCTCAAAGCCTCAAAAAAGGCAACCAACGGCCACGCCCACTGAGACACCCATAGTTGAGATCCACTTGGCCAAACAACAACCGCCAATGGAGGGTACTGAGAAATCATCCTCAGTGTCCTCGGGCAAACCTGCTCCTCATGACTCCGCTGGCATATACAAGTCAGTGGGGTCAGGAACCATTCAACCCTCACATCTCGATAAAGGCGTTCGTCAATCACCACCTTTGCCTGAGGGTGAACAGGGTCCTATATCATCAGTAGAGCCGCACCACTCTACTGAGAAGGGGACCCACACCCTCTCCCATCACGTTTATGGCTTTGACAAATCACAATCAGAGTCTCAGGGAGTAACGGCCCCTAAATCTTCATCAAGGCAGCACAACCTTGGTGGAAAGGGGGGCCTCAACATACAACTTCCCGTTTACGGCTCTGAGGAATCACACTCAGGGTCTCAGGGAGAAACGGTCCCTATATCTTCGTCAGGGTAGTACAACCCTGATGGAAAGGGGGACCTCAACAAATCACTGCCTATTGATGGCACTAGAGAACACCCACCAGTCCCTGAAGGCACCCAAAGGGACAAAGACTCAGGGGGCATACGACCACCCGCTGATATGGAACCTACACCCCCCCCCCCATGGCGAATCCAGTCTCTCAGGAACTGACCCTGCAGACCAGGCAGAGACAACCCACTCTGTTCACCTGGAGAGGTTAGGACCTGGCCAAAACGAAGGTGAGCCCTCTATTGAGGGGGAGCCGGATTCCCAACTAGTTCCAACTCTTGCTTATCTCGAAATGCTCCTCAATGATGAATCAAAAGAGTAAATGGTTGACTTTGGAGATGAAGTCCTTGCTGCTGGGGAAGACATGGAGATTGAAACTTACAACTGTCCTCAGCACACTGAACAACCACCATCATCTCCTCCACCTGAGGATCAACAAGAACCCCATACCAACCTAACAACATCATCATCATCATCAGGCAACTCCAAAGACTCTGCTCCTACTACTCCTCCATATTTGCAGAAGTATGAAAACATTCTCCCTTTCACTGAAAGGTAGCTGGTAAAGTTCCTCAGAAAAGCCAACGCTACCCTCTTCCATAAGATTACTGAAGAACAATGGGATGAGCATACTAAAGCAGCAGCCTCCTATGCTGACTTCAGGGCTGCTGTTGAAGCATCTCAGGGTAAACTACATCAGGTCGCTGCCTTCAATGATAAACAAAGCAGTGACCTGAGGACATCTCTTGATAATCTGGGTTCCGCACAAGACACGTAGTTCTACAATGTCTTGACAACTCTTAGTTCCATTCAAGACGAGTTTAAAGATGATCCTACCCTACTTACCAAGCTGTTTGAGTTAATGGATACTCAGAAGACCACTCAGGTCACAGCAAGATGTCATTCAACAATCCGTCTCTGATACCCAGGAGTGCCTGAGTAAGATTTCATCAGCCTTTGATCAGCTCTCCACCAAACATAATGAGCTGATCACCCACTAAACCACCAAGGTTACTGAACTCTCCACTGCTCAAGCTACCATGGCAGACGACATCTCAGTCCTGAAGAATGAGACCAGTGACATAAAGAACATGGTCTCCACCATACTGACGATTCTTCAGACTTCTCAAGTTCCACCAACTCCTCAGTCAACAGATGCTTACCCTAAAGCTCCAGCATCTGTTGAGGGGGAGAAACCTGATAATCAAGTTCTGAAAGCTGAGGATCCAAACATCACTGAAGCCATTCCTCTACAAAGCTTCATGCCAGGACCCTCAACCTCCTCAGCTCTCGTTGTTGTTACTACCACTCCAGTCCCAACTGAAGCAACAACAACAACCGAGTTCCCAGAAGTCTCATTCAGTAACACTTTCCCACCCCCACTGATCACAAACTGGAAGGGAATAATGGAAAACTGAAGACTCTCCCCTAAGTTAGTAAAGGCACAAGAGAAAGGCGTTCCTGACCATAGAGAACCTTTTGAAGTCGCTTAGATGATAGGAGAAGATTCAGAAATATGGGAAAAGTGGTCGCGGATACCTGGGTGAACAAGACAACAACCAAGAACCGAATGCCAATGTCTAGCTAAGTCAGGCAAGTAGGCCCATAAGAATAACTTAAGTAAGTCATAAGAATCGGTGCTACACTAAGAGGGCCAAGGAAATCTGAGAAAAACACTCCCTTCAAATTCTCAAATGATGGCTAAAGGAATGGGACATGATGGGGCCCATCTTGAGGAAGAAGCAAAGCAGGATTGTTCCTGACCTTTTAGCTACCCTGAGCAGCAAATATGAGGAAATGGAAAGGGTGGCCAAGACCCTGGGAATAGATCATGAGAAGGCACTTGCTTCTCATGGACTTGCAATTCCTGAACCTACTCAGAAGACTGGGAAGAAGAGGAAAGTTGTGGGACAGGACCATGAACAATTCATAGCAGCTCTTCATTGCAACAGAACTCCTCCTCAAGGGGTTAAGTTTGTTCCCAACCAAGTCATCAAGCTTTCTGAGTATGGTATCTTCTTCGTCGATGAGTTTGGCCAATAGGCCTCTCAAAGAGTCAGTGATATACACCTTGTGGAAACGACAACTCTTCTGGCATACAAGCTAATGGCACTTCACATGAAGAGCCCTAAAAATGAAGAGTTTATCAAGCTGATGGATAAGATGATGAATGAAAGACCCGACAAGGAGAAGTTGGTGTCTAATAAGGCTAAGTTAGAGCTCATGGGAATCTTGGAAGCCTGAGTACATATCCCTAAGCATTATGTTTAGATTATAGGACTTTGTAATGATATGAATAAAATGATGGCCCACGTTTTGTTATATCAGTGTCCTTTATTAGCTTTCTAATATACTCAGTGTGAGAAGAAGCCCATTTACTCACTCACCTTGATAAAACACTTAGGCATAATTTATACCCAAATAGGGGGAGATTGTTGGGTACATTCAGTACCCAAGCAGCCTGACAACAAGGATTTGAATACAAATTAGCCCAAGTGTTAAACAACCATGAACACTCTCAGGTCACTGAGTGAACAGTCACTCAGTGAGTTATCTTCAGGATGCTTAGGACAAGTCTAAGAAGAAAGATTCACCATTCAGGAAGGCGGAACTCCCTGAGTGTTACTTAAGCCAAAGATGAAGATAATGGGTTCAGTGAGTGATGGCAATAACTCACTGAACCCCAGTCTTCTCAACAACAATTATAATTAAAGACTGAAGACTGAAGACGAATACTGAAGAATCTAAAGTCTGAAAGAAAGGCGGGACAAGGCGGGAAGAGTTTGAAAAGATAAGGAGAAGTCCTTATCAGGCCAAAGTCAAACTTTCCCTGAAAGGCTTGAGAACAAGAGCAGTGTCATCACTGTCATTCTAAAAGCAGTATTAACCTATTCCCAATATAGATTCTTGTAACAGTGACAAAATACTGTTGTATTTTGTCATAACTAGCTAGGTCATTCTGTTTTTCTTTTTAGTCATGGGTGCTCCTTTATACATGTCTATTAATAGGATCATAAGGGAGAAAAGTGGACAAGTTTTGTGTATTAAAAGCTTAGACTTTCAAAAAACCACTTTTCTTCTCCAAAGAGCAACCTAGTCCCTGAGATAGCTCAGTGGTTCATTTACTTTTGCCACTCAAGCATAGCCTGAGTTTAGTGGGGAGAACATACCATACCTTGTCGTTTCAATCCCAAGTGTAATTTCCGCTAACACTTGGGTATAGATTCTTTTGATTAATTTCTAATAAGAATTTAAACGTTGAAAAACTTGTGTTTTTATCTTTACGTTTTACTTATTTTTCTAAATTAATCAATACATTAAATCAATCATGGAACACAATTATATTAACTTTGTATTTATTTCTACTTGTGTAACGGGAACAACAGATTTGACGTAAATTTTACAAGTGATGGTTCAAATAATTTACAAGGCTGGAGAGCTGACGGCGTCACAGTTCATGATGGCATCAAAGATTACATAGCGACGGCGTTACAACGACGACACAGCTACAAAAGAAACCCTAATGACGGCGAGCTGACAGCGCCACGCCGTCACTAGTGTAAACCTATATATATTTTCATATGTTTTTCATCATTCGTGTAACATCTTGGAGGATCACATTGTGCACGATTTTCAGAGCCTTTGTAAGGGTTTTTCAGCCCCCAAAACCTATGTTTAATTGAAGTTAAGTAATTCCTCTTTAATCATTCAATATGTCTATGTGTTGTTTGATTATATGTGTTTCTTCTCCTCTTTTTAACATGCTCGGCTAAGCTAATTAGTGTTTGCTTAGATTGAATGAAACCTAGTTATTAATTATTGATTGTCATCTCTTGTTTAATTGGTTGTCTCGCGTTAGGAGTAGGAAAATCGGCTTCATTCTTATATGTATTATCTTATACATCCTACTAAACGCAACACTAGAGTGCACTAGTTGTTTTTCTCGTTGTGTTTATTGCATGAATTGCGGCTTGTCGATAGTAAGAGTTTTAATGACCTTAAGATTCTTAAAGGAGACCTATACATTCATAGAGTTAGGGCATATAGCACCTCCCTATGACCACTATTAAGGTATACAACGCGCCAATTAAAACAAGAACGTGATAATTTGACTAATCAATAAGAGATAATGTGACCTTTCGTAATTTGAAGGTTAATATCTAATTCATATTCTATTTCCATTTCCACTTGAGTAACTTTTTACCCGATTTAGCGATTTTCACGTTTCTAGCTATTCATGAGCCGTGTTTAGGATTCCTATCCGTTTTCATGTCATAAGTGATTTAATGTTCCATCATATACTCTTAGGATTCAAAATTTTCTATATTTCACATTTTCTGTTTCGTTTCACGATTTCGTCAAATTTTGTTTTCATAAGTGATTTAATATTCTATCATATACTCTTAGGATTCTTTGATTTTTAATTTCGTTTAAAACTCTGACAAACCCAAGACTCCCATGAAATATTAAAATTAGCCATTTTAACACTTCATAACAATTTCATAATATTTTAATAACACTTTTCTAAAATTCACATTTTCAGGTCACTCGGTACTGCATAATTCGCGTTTTTAAGACCGTACGCTTGATTTAAACCCCACAAACACACTAATATACCAAATATTAATCAAATATTAATAATATATGATTTTTGTCTGGCTTTGGGACCCCAAAACCGTCCACCCCCATCATATCCCATACTTTATCATTTTTCAAGGCAATCTACTCATTTGATTACATGCAAATCTCACCAACTCAAAACCATCCAACTTCTCCTCCCTCTCCTCCTCACTTGCTGCCATGAATCACCATCACCACACCTACATCTCTATGATTTTTTGTCACCAAAATTTTGTACACAACATCCTCTTGAAGGTGCTCACAAAAGATGGTGATTTGAATCGAAGATTTGAAGTTTCTTGGTGTTTTATTGAAGCTCTATTTGAAGAGTAGAAGAGAAGGTCCTTGCTTGTGGTGGTGTCTCGTGGTCGTTTTTAATCATACCCTAGAAAGGTTGTTAGTTATTTTTTCACTTCTTGTAAGTAAATTCCATCATCTCCTCTTGATCTTTGCTCATGCAAATGAGTTTTTGTTATTCAATTATTTATGGGTTTTACTTTAGTGAATAAACCTTCTTGATGTTAAACATGTTATACTTGATTCATTAGGGGGCATTGGTTGAAGGTGATTGTGATTGGGATAGGTTATGTTAGGGTTAGGTTGATTTGTTGATGCATAAATTAATAGATCTGCATTGTTGGAATGAAACAACCTTGATACAGTAGGCTATGAAATTTTAAAAAACTATATAGACCTAGGTATATGTCTCAGGATCATTTCTCAAAAAGGCTCACCATTAGAAGTGTTAGGATGATTAAAATGTGATTTTTATGGTAAAAATGGTCAGATTTAGTATACTGTTGGTAGACAGGGGCTAAGTCAAGTTTTATTCCATAACCTTTTGAAAACAAAATATTCTACCTGTGCTAGACAAGTATAGCTATCACCTCCAATTGGCCTCACCTTTATAAGACCTATAGATTTCAAATGGCGGCCGATACGGTAAGCCGTAAAATTCAGTCACACTTTTCTTTAGGAGAGGCCTGTAGTGTAAATTTATAAAAATTGTTTAGACCTGCAAATTTGGGTAAGATTATTTTTTCAGTAAACTACACAAATAAAGGAAACTAGGGATATAAAGAACTTGAAATTTTGACTTACGGTTTACAAGTCGTGATTTTTGCAAGTTAGAGAAAGTTTTCAGCCATTAGTAAAACTAAGGAAATGGGATGGGTAAACAACCCGGGAACTTACCATTTTTGGAAACTATGACCATATGACTTGTGAAAACCCTTTGTACAATGCCTTAGCTGTATGAATCAAGTATAATATTGTACATTCATTCTTTTATTCAATTAGCATACACTTAGACACGTTTCTTGTTATAGGTCCTTTCTAGTCTCGCTTCTATCTTTGGTTGATTTATTCGTACTCTTTGGTTTCTATTGCTTAAGGTAAGTTCATAGCCTCGCCTTTACTTACTTAATTATTTTATAAACCCCGCGAGGGAGATACATGCTAGTTTTACAAACTGAATACAAGTGGTTTTTGGTATGCTTGACCAGATTACGTGATTTATAGACATTGAGTACTTCTTGCCTTAAAAGTCCCTAATTTCATGAGCCGTTAATTACATACTGAGTAAACATTAATATTATGAATATGCATATTGGGTTTAACAAACATGTCCGGGTGAGTAGCGCTCACTTGATATCTGTAGGTCAAACGGGCACATAATATTGAGAATTAAGGTAAATGGCAAAGATTACCGTCTTATGGGCACTTTTATATCTGTGTTAAGGTTTGGTGTCATGAGCTCGATGCTATAAATCTTATTTCCCGGCTTATATTCGTTACATGTCAACTAATGTATAATGCTTGTATTCGACTTATTACTTCTAAACTCTATAAATTCACTCAACATTGTTGTTGACTTTTAGCATGTTTTATCTTAGGTCCGTAAGTGATGATAGCATGGATGGGCGTGCAAGGATATGGATGGATGAACTTATGTTTATTTCACATTTGATGGAAACTTAAAAACTTAAAGCTCATGTTGTGTTTAAATTTATGTATCTTTTGGACACTTGTTTTAGTTTAAACTTTTGGGACCTTGTTTTGTTAAACTCTGATGTTATCAAATGCGAAACTTGTTTAAAAACATCTTTATTTTTTAGATGTTTCCTATTACTTGTACAATGTGACTAATAAATAACATCACATGTTGTATTCCGCTTCGTACCGAAAATGGGTGTGTTATAGATTGGTACCAGAGCACAAGTTATAGTGAACTAGGTCGTTTTGTTTTAAAAACCTAGACTATAACCATTTATTTTTCAAAAATCATGAGTTTTCCATCATCTAGTCCGATATCCATGCGCGCCTGCTTCCTGAATTTCATGTTACTCCCTCGAGTATATCTTTATTGTATTATATAAAGGATAATTATAGGAGCACTATAATTACTTCTTAACTCGTCTCATAATCTGCGAAAGTATAACTTCTTATGTATATAATCTTTTGTGCACAAGATTTCCTTGTTGTCGTTTATGCTATTCATGAGCATTATTATTTTCTATCCGAAAGTTTATACACATCTTCGAGTGCACTGTTGCAATACGTATATGTATAGTGAATATTACTATATGTACTTCAGATATTTTTCGACTATCCTACTTGTTCCTGAAGCATCGCTATATTTTTTTATACGAAGTTTCTCCATGTGAATACTAAACTCTTTTAAACATTGTGAGTTACAAGATGGTCTCTCTTATTTCTCAGAAATTGTATGTGATTACAATGGTCTCTCTAATTTCTCAGACATTGTACGTGATTACAATGGTCTCTAAACTCTTTAATAACCATATGTAATATCATTTCATATGATAGCGAAACCTGTTACAGTTTATCAATTTCTATTGGTTGTCTTACTCCCCGTGAACTCATGTTTTCTGAGCATTTCTTCTTACTTTCCGAAGCACCACTATTGATACTACATATATAAAGACTATTTATATGTACTTGGTTTACTCTCGACTACTTATCTTTATAAATGTTTTACCGATTCTTACCCTTTATATACTCAGTCTCCAGGGCATCATGTCAAACCCTACTTCTCCTAATTATGTATCTATTTCACCAAAAGTACTAAACTGTTATACATACTTATTTATTTTTATGATCCCCTAAAACTTTCTCAGGCATTATGGGTGGCACAATTGTCTAATTTATTTTCAAAACATCGTAAGTGATACAGTGATCTTTAAAAACTTTTCCTGACCTTACACAACATTTTTTTATATAAAAACTCGTCTCAGTCTATCGATTCCCCTTGATTATCTCACTATCCACCTCCGAAAATGAATTTGAACATTGTCCTAAACTTTTGGAACACTACATCGCCTCGTAACCCATCACCTAGAAACACGTCAGTTAAATTGAACCAGACTTACTATCAGCTTATAAACTATTTTGTTAATCACATATAAACTATTTTGAAAACACCTTACAAACAATTTTTCCATTACCTTGTGAAACTAATTTACTATCACTTTATAAACCATTTAGCTAAAATTTTATACACTATTTGTCACTATCCTATCAAACATTTCGTCACTCTTTTACAAACTACTTTACCACCATCTTATAAACTAAATTATTGATATACTACTACCACATAAACGGTTTTGGACTAGTTCCGAACAAACTATTTTGTTATCACTTTGCAAATCTTTCTGTCAATTACCTTATACCCAATTTGTCACCATACTATAAACCATTATGTTACTTTCTTGCGAATTACTCCACCACGGTCTTATTAACTAAAAACACTTATTTACTACTACATCATAAATTGTTTTGTTACCATTTTTTTAAGTCGGTTGCCATTCTCTTATGAATCTTATAAACTTCGTCACTACTATATATAAACTACTTTCACTTATACCTTACAAACAATGTGGTTAAGTCGATATAACACTGAAAACCATAAAACATCATAGCTAGAGGTTGTAGAAAATATTGGCTTTCCCAAAATAAAAATCACTACTATAACTAAAAGAAAATTTTCTTAAAACTTCGAACATCCTACGAGTGGACTAGTCTGAGCAGTGCATCGTTACTCCTAAATTGTGCATAGCCTGATCACCGATGTCTAATTCGGGAAGAATCATGCATTGATGGGAGTAGTAGTCTCGGATCATGTATGGTCGGGTCTTAAAAAGGCAACCACCTGAAATTGCATCCGTAATTGCGCATTGAACCCTGTAGCCAAACACCTATCTTTAGCGTCGAGTATACCTCGTTCCTGTCCTTCTTGTATTGTTTTGTTATGCTACGTTTTCGACTATGCTTGATAATCACTGAGTACTTTTGTCATGTCATGTTTTGATCAATTTTGATATGATGAGTCTTTTCAGTTCCGGTTACGTTAGTTACAATTTAACCTTGATCTAACTTATATAAACACATGCATCATCCTTTTGTAAATCTTCCACTATAACCTTCGAATTGAACCAACAAACACATGAACCTAACTCCATTGTCCTGCTAAGTCTTCGGGTGTTGCAAATATTGTGTCATTACATAAGCATTTCATATCACCAACTTTCGCATTTATGCACGGTACACTTTCGTCTCGGCTTTAACACGTCATAGTCTCCTTTACCTCACACCTTGCACCCAATCGATAAATCGGGACTCATCACTAGCCATTCTAGGAACGACCTTTCATTGACAAAACCTTCAAGGTGAATCAAGTACCTCTATCCGAAATTATGAATAACAACATACCATACATTGACACTGTTTCATCACTACAAATTTCCCCATTCGTTTCATACGATAAGATTCCTTTATTGTAGGTTAATTTGGTTAAATGAAAAGTTAATTGCTAAAGTCCTTATTTTTTACTTATTTGCTTATTTCGAGTGCTTACTGAAGTTTTCTGCATTTTCTTTGTGGCTTAATTGTGTTTGGGTGTGTTGTGTTTCGGCTAGAAAAGAACCACCAAGGTGGTGTTTGTTTTGTTGGTTTTGGTTTATTTTCATGTTTGGCTTATGTAAGCTTATGATTTCGGCTAAATTACTTGTTGTCATAATTTAAACCAGAGGATTTGGGTGACTTAAAAATGTTTTGGCAAGATAAAAGTTTTATTTTTGGATAGCTTATTTTGTATAGATGAATTTTCATATAAAGAACATAAAAATCGGACATAAAACAAAGAAATTGTGGCCAATTAAAGTTTAACAAAACTTATGAAATTTGACAGCACTTTATAAAATATAACATGCTGATCTGATTTTAAATCGAAGTTTTAACCCCTTTTGGGTCCGAACCGGCTTAAGCGTAAAACACGAAAGTTCACCGAAATGATGTTCTACTATAGACAACGCCTGATTTTTAAGCCTGAAAATGTAAAACGAGAGAATTAAGCTTGGTTAAAGACGAACATTTTTCTTCTAAAAAGTCAAAGTACACATAGCTGATGGGAAATTAAATTGTTGTTTTTAAGCGTTTTCGAGTCCGTTTGAGCTTTGAAAACCTTAGCGAATGCTATTATATCACTTATAAATTATTAAGAGCTTAAGAAACCTTGTAAAGACAATATTTCATAAGCGTAAAGGTTTATTAAAAACATAAAGGAGCGTTTGGCTCGGTGTAGTTTTAGCACACGAGACTAGTCCAATGGATAGCTCGTTGTGGATTAAAGAACCAGATTAATATTTTTTTGAACTTGTAATTATAACTGGAATAAATTATAGCTTTCGGTTATGATGAGCCTAGCCGTAAGCTAATGGCTTTGAACTTTTTGTTTAGCAAATGTGATCGTTTATTTATTTCATAACAAGTGGAATTAATACGCCGTAGTTATGACGAGTCGCGCTCTTTGTTGCCAATGGCTCCGAACCAGATAAACGGTTTATTTTTCTAGAATTGTTTATGCTGTTTATTTTCCGGAAATGGTTCAAAGTTGATTATTTTTTGGAAAATAGTATATATCGTTTAAGTGTCATTTTTCCAGAAAATTCTACTATTGCTTATTAATTAGCATGCATTGTTTTATAAACCATATTATTTGATATCTTTAGATTTCGAATTAGTCATATTTGATTCTAGTGTTGTAAAACCCTAAAACTCCATTCATGTGAAATTCCCATTTTGCCCCTCTAAAATTTTGAATTTATAAGAGCATACAAATAATAATACAAGATCATTATACATTTTAACCTAAGTGTAAAAATTTAACCATATGTCATTCACACATTGTAATTACTATATGTTATACACTAACCTAAGTTATACAAAGAAATAATATTATTGCAAATCCAAATAAAAAAAATAAAAATAAAAATAAATAAAAAAATAAACAATATGGACGTCCCCCTAGCCCATTAAAGCAAGATTTGTAAAATAAATTAAGGACCAATCAAGCCCATAATTTCCTTCAACAAATTTAATTGCAATTAATCCATTCCTAACAAATGGCCGCGCCTTTTTCCTATCCCTAAAGTCCGGTTTTTCTTCCCCCTTTTTATCCAAGTCGACACACAAGATAAAACACAAGGGTTCCTGCTATTTTTTTTTCTCAAGGGCAAGGTGTTTGAAGGATTGCTTGATCATTAGGGTTCTAAGGTTTTTGTTCTCCTTTTTCTTGTTGTCTCGTTGATCATAAGGTAACATCAATCCATCTCTTGTTCTTTTTTTTCCCAATCGACAAGCATATATATACACGAATCTAAAATTAATCAACATGAAAACCTAATTAGCAACATGTTTAATACACATATTAATCCGTTTATTTTGCTACTCATTAACCCTAAAAACGCCACATGAAATCATAAAACGTATAATCTTGAATTTGGGTGTGTCGTATGGAATTAATGGGTTTTAATCTTGAATGATTCGTATGAGGTGTTTGTATATATGTCTTTGATGAGTTAATTTTGAAAATAATATGTATATTGATCACGTGATTGATTGGATTAAAATGGGATAAACGAATTAGGGCTTGTTTGTGATTTGTTAAAATAGTTCTTGAATATTTAAGTCACATGAACTGATTTTGGTGCTTGGTTTCTTGGATTTGATTTCATAAGTATGTTAATATGATGTCTAAATGAGTTGTGAATGAATGGTGTAAGCTTGTATGCATGAATTATAGTTAAAATGGTGCTAACTTTGGCTTAAATGAATTCTGATCTGACAGATTTATAATCTGAATTTGTATGCAATGTAACTTGAGTTTTATAAGTGGTTAAATACTGGATTTTTTATTGTAAACCTAGTTTAAGGTCCTAGGAAAGTATTCCAATTGGTTTGAAGGGATTTGAGGTTGATTTGATTGTATTTTTGAATTTATTGTGTTGATATACTAAAATTGTTCTAGCATAATCTGATTTTAGTTGTGGTTTGGGATTTTTCATTTTCAAACCATAGCAAACTAGAGGCCACAAATTTACAAGAATCATATTTCATATGTTTTCTATCTCCTGAAATTTTTGTATAATTTTCTGAAGTAATATGGTTTGTTTTTAAGTGCATACTTTTGAAGTGTATCTACAGATCCGAGTCTGAACATGTTAGCTTAGACGATTTTAAAAAGGGGCGTACACTTGATAATAAATCTGTAAAAATTCCAGTAGACTCCTAAGACATGTGGGCTTCTGTGAGAATTTTGTGGATTTTTAATTTGGGATTCTGATATGTTTTTAAAATTTATTTATTGGGCTAAATTTTGTGATAAAATCAGTTAACATGTATGCATGTTTTACCTAAGTGTTAAATGTGTTTCTTTAATGTTTGGTGCCCAAATACTTGTTTCTATATCGAGTATGACTTGCTAATGTCGTGTTGACTTGTGTGTTAGTATGTTATACCTAATTGATAATTCCGAACCTGAAACCAAATTTTACTAAAATGGGAAGTCGTATTAAAAGTTACTTAATCCAGAAACTTACTAAATATGGAAAGTTACTAAATATAGAAAGTTACTAATTATGGAAAGTTACTTAATCTGGAAGGTTACTAAATATGAAAAGTTACTAAATATGGAAAGTTACTAAATATGGAAAGTTTCTAAATAAAAGAAAGAAACCTAAATTATGAAATCTGATTAAAATGAGCTTATAAGTAATATGTAATTATTAAATTGTATAGGTTTGGTGAAGAAGGAGTGACCTTCCATTTCTGTATGATCCACCTTTTATCCGTTTGTCTATTTGCAAAAGGTACAGATATTATGACCTTTCTTATAAGGTTTCTCTTGATCCTTTCACCCCTTCTGATTTATTAACCCTGATTATGAACCTTTGCTATGTACCCATTGATTATGAACCTTTTCTATGTACCCATTGATTATGAACCTTTGCTATGTACCCTTTGATATAAGCCTTTGCTATGCACCCTTTGATATGGACCTATGATATTTCTGATGACCTTAGAATCTGTGTCATTACTATGACATTTTGTTTGACCCTTCAGTTTGATACCCGAGCTATCACTAGTCATGGGGGTTCCATGACCATATCATTGATGCACCAATGGCATGACTCTAGGGTGGTCGAGTGATGTTCCACCCCGTCCCTTTTGTTATGTAATATGTATGGCCACGATGATTATGATTTCTGCAGGGGCGTATGGATGCATCCTAGTTCTGATCTGTTATATTATTATGATATATTTCTGGTGACTGGTGCTGTGTGCAATACACGCCTTTCACAATTCTGGGAGCTGATCACTCCATTTTGGTTACTTATGGTTACTTATGAAGGTTATGATATGATGTTATGATATGATATGTTTCTAGGCTCGTGGTAGATTTTTGACAACCTTTACACCTTTGATTCATTTTGATATACCTTCTGTTATACCCCAATGCACCATATTCTGTTTTCTCCATTTCAGTTGACTTATGATATTTGTTCAGATGATCATGATCTCTCATTCTTTTGACAGATGATATTCGTTTCAGCTGGAGCTTGTGTTTCCATTTTCTTTACACATATATGTTTGATTATTCGTTGTTATATATATATTATATATATATATATATATATATATATATATATATATATATATATATATAATATATATATATATATATATATATATATATGTTCACTGGGCTTTTTAAGCTCAGCCGCATTTCTTTTCCTGCGGCAGGTTTTAGGTTAGAAGATGGGTTTGAGTGAAGAGTGCGTAGGAGCTCTTAGTGGACTACCCTGATGATAGATACCCGTTTTGCTTTTGAATTAGATTTTGATTTATCTTCAGTTAGATTTAAGCTTGAAGTTGTATTTCAGTTTTGGAAATTATTTTGTATAGAGTAGCTATCATTAGAATACCTTTGTAACCTTTATGTTTATAAGTCTTCCGCTTGCGTTGTACATCCTGATTTGTCACCATAATGTAGCATTTTAGCCCTTGTCGGGTTGGGGTGTTACAAGTGCACTTTTGGATGTGATGATCTAAAATGGGCGTCTCAGGTCCATTCTTGTTTTATTTTGTCATATCGGATTATAGTAGTTTTGTCGAATCATTTTATGTTGTATAATAGAGGTTTTGTAAAATACGGAAACGTCCGATAAACGAACGGGTCATGCCGAAATTTTCTAAAATTTATATACTTAGTAAAATTTTTACAAAATTTATATTATCATAAATTCCGACAAAAAGACGAAAAATACTAAAATTTTTAAAAATTTTAGAATTTCTTTTAAATCATTTAGAATTCTTTTTTAGTATGTTTTCTTTTATCGAAAATTTTCTTTTGCTCTATTTTGAGGTTTCCGAATTCGTGTCGAATTCTATTCTCTTATTTTTTATTTATTTTCTTGATTTTCTTATATAATACATTTGATGTATTATATACTTTGATTTCTTTTATTTGCTCATTATTTTCGCATATTCATCATAGGTAATATATAAGGCGTATATATTACATACTTTGTATTATTTTTCTGATTTATTGTATTTAACCAACCACCAAACTAAAACTGCAAATCTAAATCTTTTAACAACGTGCTACGTTGATGTGACTATCCTTAGGAAAAACTAAATTCGCAATTGTTTATTTTCGCATGTCATACTTTTAAGATAAGCTTTGTCTTCTATGGTGATTCGTCAGGTTACGGTGTATTGTACCTATTATTTTTGTATTTCTGTTAATTGATCATCTTCTTCGAGGACCTGAGTTCGCATAGGATAATGAAGACCAATTTCAAAACAACTACCCTCACCTTTTTCCGATCTGTTGAGTCCATTTAGTACCCAGGCGGCTTGACAACAAGGATTTGAATACAAATTAGCCAAAGTGTTAATCAACCGTGAATGCTCTCAGGTCACTGAGTGAACAGTCACTTAGTAAGTTACCTTCAGGATGCTTAGGATGAGTCTAAGAAGAAATATTCACCATTCAGTGAGGCAGAACTCCCTGAGTGTCACTTAAGCCAAAGAAGAAGGTAATGGGTTCAGTGAGTGATGACAATAACTCACTGAACCCCAGTCTCCTCAACAACTATAATGATTGAAGACTGAAGACTGAAGACCAAGCCTGAAGAATCTGATGTCTGAAAGAAAGGCGGGACAAGGCGGGAAGAGTTTGAAAAGATAAGGAGAATTCCTTATCTGGCCAAAGTCAAACTTTCCTTGAAAGGCTTGAGAACAAGGGCAGTGTCATCACTGACATTCGGAAAGCAGTATTAACCTATTCCCAAAATAGATTCTTGTAACTGAGTCAAAATACTGTTGTATTTTGTCCAGACTAGCTAGTTCATTCTTTTTGTATTTTTAGTCACGGGTGCTCTTTTATACATGTGTATAAATAGGATCATAAGGGAAAAAAGTGGACAAGTTTTGTGCATTAAAAGCTTAGACTTTCACAAAACCACTTTTCTCCCCCAAAGAGCAACCTAGTCCCTGAGATAGCTCAGTGGTTCATTATTGTTGCCACTCAAGCATAACTTGAGTTTAGTGAGGAGAACATACCATACCTTGTCACTTCAATCCCAAGTGCTATCTCCGCTAACACTTGGGTATAGATTCTTTTGATTAATTTCTAATAAGAATTTATACATTGAAAAATTTGTGTTTTTATCTTTACCTTTTACTTATTTTTCTAAATTAATCAATACATTAAATCAGTCATGGAACACAATTAAATTAACTTTGTAGTTATTTCTACTTGTGTAACGGGAACAACAAGTGGTATCAGAGCCTCTGGTTTGTAAAATCTTTTCAAAAACTAAAGAGTGCTCAAAAGTTTTTTAAAACCAAGATCCTACTATGGCTGATATTAATGTGCCCCAGCTCGTCGATAAAAAGGGAGGAAGCTATTCAGCTGTTGCTCCCAGACTTGAAGCTGGAAAATTTAGCAAGTGAAAAAACCGTATGATTTGCTGCTTGACTGGTATGGAACCATACTACATCACTTGTATTAATGAAGGTCCTTATGTCCCCAAGACTGCTGAAGGGTTACCTAAACCTGAAGCTCAATGGACCATTGATGAGAGAAAGGTGGTACAACAGCCAAACAAACTTGGCTTGACTTGGTTCATAGCTTTTAAGGTCCCTCAGATACCAAGGAAAACAGGATCATGGACATGAAACTTGAGTATAACACTTTCAGGGCAAAAGACTCTGAAAGTCTCTCTCAGACCTATACCAGATACAAGACCCTGATAAATAAATTATCAAATGATGGTGTAGTTTTGACTAAGCATAAGATTAATGTTGGCTTTGTCAACAGTCTCCCTGAGAAGTGGTTAAACTTCTCTCAGGGCCTCAGGAATGCTAACCACATTCAGACCCTTGAGCTCCCTGAGATCTATGGGAAGTTTGTCTATGAGGACAACTTAATCTCTAGCAGATACCCAGACTCAAAGAAAGCTCTTGAGACCAAAAAGGCCCTGACTACCTCACCCATATCAACTGCCTTTTATTCTAATGGTGTTGTGCAGGATTTTCAAGAGGATTCTGATGATGAGGTTAAAGAAAGAACTAGTGAGGAGTACCTAGATGATTTACATTTAGAATTTCAAGAAAGGGTACTCCTTGCTAATTCAAAACGTTTTATCAAAAGAAATCAGTCAAACTTTACAAAAGCTAAAGCAAATGAAACCACTGAATGTTTCAAATGTGGTAAAAAAGGTCATTTTGCTAAAGACTGTTTTTCAAAAACAACCTCAGAACCCTCTTATAAATTTTCTAGAAACAGTTCTTCTTCAGGAACTACCAAGTTTCAACCTAAAATGCTTCAGTCTACCCAACATTTTCAAAACAATAATGTTCAAAAGGGTCAAAAAGATTTTGAGGCAAAATATAGAAAAGCTAAGGCTAAACTTGTTCTCCATGATGCCAATCCCTCAATGTCTCAAGCTGTTCAAACTTCCAAACCTGTTCAAGCAAAGAACAACGTTCTCGTAGCTGAAGCCTATGACTGGGATGAAGAAGAGGTCTCCTCAGATGATGAAGAAGTTCAAGTCAGTGCACTGATGGCACTTTCAGATGGTGATCAGCTGGCTGTTGGAAAAAGCCATGCAAGGAATGGAGAATGGGTCAACATCACCATGAAAAAGGTAAATATTTTACTTTCTATGGATGATGATTCTGATTGGCAGTCTTACATGAATTATATTAATGTTGATCTTAAGTTTGTAGAAGAGCAAAGACTTAATTTGTTGTCAAAATATAATAATCTTGTGTCAGAATTAAATAAGTGTAGAGATGAATTACTTATTTTAAAACAAGCCAAGCTAGAAGCTGTTACACTTCAAATTCAAAACACTGAAATTTTGAAACAAAATCAAGCTCTCCAAGCTGAGCTTAACAAAGAAAAAACTGTCATAGAAAGCTGGACTAAAATGAATCCTAAAGTCTATGAAACTGTGAGTCTTATTCCTAGTGAAAACAAGAAAGTCATAGGAGAAGACCAACTCACAGAATCCTCCAGTGAGAGTCACAGTGAAAAGGCCTTTATTCCAGCTGGCATATATTTTGAGCAAGAGATGCTACCCAAGTCTAGTGACTGGATTGTCATAAACAACCCAGTCAGTAAGTTCCTACCTTTGAGACTGGGAAAATCTTACATCCTGAAAGTCAGGCTATAAAAGATATGCTTGGACATACTGACAAACCCAGTAGTACTGATTCTGTCAATGAGTCTGAATCAGAATCATTTGCACCACTCCCACCTCTGAAAGTCCTTCAAGGAGCTGCACCAAGCTCAGACCTCACACCATTAGTCTACTCTCAGCATTCTCCAAAGGAGAAGTCAGGAGTGGGAAAAACCATCCAGAAAAGGCAAACACCTGAAGTCTTAGTTCCTACGAATGACTCAACTACTTCAGTCCCTTCTGAAGTAAAATCTGAAAGCCCTGATTCAAAATATGATCAGTTGGCTGAGCTTGTCAAGAAGCTAAGTGAGAAGATTGAATCTCCTGAGAAACCTTCTCAATCTAAGATGAAGGAACCCAAATCAGCTTCCTCAAGCACCACCAAACCAAAACCCTCCAAACCTCAGGTGAGATGTGAGCTGTGTAACTATACCAATCATTCCACTGATGATTGCTATAGAATCCTCTTTTGCATGGTATGCAAAAAGGAAGATCATAGAACTTCTGATCACTTGTCATACACAACCACATCCAAAGCTTCAAACTTTAAAGCACAAGCTTTTAAGTATCCCTTTGATTCTAAGCAGAAGTAGAAACAAAAGGCTAAGCCTTTTTCACCTTGCCCACACTGTGGCTTCAATGACCACCTTCCTGATGATTGCCTAATGGACACTAGTTGTGACATATGTTGAGATCCCACTCATGACACCTCAGGACATGAGAAGGTCATTCAGACCAGAAGAGGAACCACAATTTCATCCTCTCAGTCTACTGAGTCCACATCTGCAATCAAATGCAAAATTTGTGGTAGCTCAGCCCATTCAACCACTGACCATGCATCAATTGTTACTTTTAAAAAGGCTATTAAAGCCAAGCCCTCCAAGAAGAGGAGTCCTAGAGAGAACTGACACAGTTTACTATTTGTGCAGAGACATGCCCGGGAGCCAGTTTGGCATCTAGATAGTGGATGTTCAAGGAGCATGACAAGTGTGAAAGAGTATATGCACAAGTATGTAGAAGAACCAGCACCTTAGGTGGTATTTAATGATAACTCATCATGTCTCACTAAAGGTTATGGTTCAGTAAACTGTAGTGGTATAGTCTTTACTAGGATAGCTTATGTCAATGGTCTTAAGTACAATTTAATCAGTGTCAGTCAACTATGTGATGCAAAATACATAGTTTAGTTTGATGATAAGCAAGGTACCATCTTCAATGCAAATAAGGAAGTTGTCCTTATTGCACCAAGAAGACAAGATGTTTATGTGTTAGACATGAGTACTGTAACTCAGAATGGAACTTGTCTCTTTGCTAATGCCAATGAAACTCTCAACTGGCTTTGGCATAAGAGACTCTCCCATCTGAACTTCAAAAACATAAACTATCTTGCCAAACAAAACAAGGTCCTTGGCTTACCATCACTTGTGTTTTCAAAGGATAAACCATGCTCTGCCTGTGAAAAAGGTAAACATCATAGAGCATCCTTTAAAACCAAGAAAAACTTTTCCATCAAAAGCTGCCTAGATCTTCTCCATATGGATCTCTTTGGGCCCATCAGTCCAAGGTCCATTAACCATGAGAGGTATACTCTGGTCATTGTAGATGAATACTCAAGATACACTTGGGTTTACTTCCTGACCAAAAAGAGTCAGGCAGCTGAAACAATAATGTCCTTTGTCATGAACATTGAAAATCAGAATGACATAACTGTAAGCTTGATAAAGCCCTTGGTCCAGTGTCCTCAGGATGTTTCAGTCATTTTCATGAAATGGGTGTTCAAAAACAAAACTGATGAAAATGGCATAGTCATTAAAAACAAGGCCAGACTTGTAGCCAAAGGCTATAATCAACAAGAAGGGATTGACCATGAAGAGACATTTGCACCAGTGGAAAGGATGGAAGCCATCAGGATCTTCCTTGCATTTGCAACCTACATGAACTTCAAAGTGTTCCAAATGGATGTAAATAGTGCATTCTTAAATGGGTCACTGAAAGAAGAAGTTTATGTTCAACAACCTCCTGGATTTGAAAGCAGTGAGTTTCCTGACAATGTCTGTAAGCTTGATGTTTATGGACTGAAACAAGCTCCTAGGGCATGGTATGAAACTCTTTCAGCTTTCCTCATCCATAACAAATTTTTCAGAGGCAAGATAGACAACACATTGTTTATCTATAGGGCAAATGGAGATGTCATTCTTGCTCAAGTATATGTGGATGACATCATATTTGGCTCAACAAGTTATAAACTTTGCAAACAGTTTGAAAAACAGATGGCAAACAAATTTGAAATGAGCATGATGGGAGAACTGACTTACTTCCTTGGACTGCAAATCAAGCAGACTGATAAGGGAACTTCTATCAGTCAAGAGAAGTACACTAGAAGCCTACTGAAAAAGTATGAGCTCAGTGATTGTGCCTCAGTGAAAACTCTCATGGTTCCTCCAAATAACCTTGGTACTGACCTTGCTCGTAAACCAGTCAATCAAACTCTATTTGGAGGAATGATTGGGTCACTGATGTATCTACTTGCATCAAGGCCTGACATCCAATTCTCAGTCTGTTTGTGTAACACCCCCAACTCGAAATATAGAAGCGGGACTGAGATTGGGGTGCTACTCGAGGAGTATGACAGTCACAATCATAGATAAACGATCTCGTAACGAGACGTTTTTAATAAAACATCACATCCAATTACAAAGTTCAACTTTTAGAGTTCAAGAGACTCTTAACACATTTAGCAGCGGAAAATGAAATAGTTTGCAGCGGAAAAATAAAGTAGTTTGCAGCGGAAATCAAGATAGAAATAACAAAACATAACCCACAGATAGCCATCCTGAACCTCCAGCCCTTCCTCGTGCACACTTCAAATATCAATTACCTGAGATAAACATGCTAAAAAGTCAACACAAAGGTTGAGTGAAATCCATAGGTTTAGTAAAATTATAGTTGAGCACAAGAATTTTAGTCTAGAAGATATAAGCAACAAATGCAAATATCGGGTAAGTGTCACATAATTCTCTAGATTGCTAAGCTCATGACACACAATGCGTTAACCGGCACCAGTACTTCTGGCGTAAGTCGACAGTAACCGTGGATTTCATAATCATAATAGTTGCCCCGAAAGTAGGTATCTAGCCAAATACCTAGGTAACTCAATTAGTCAACATGGCGGGATGGTCAAATCCTATAGGCCTATAAACTATAACCGCGCTCACCCGCAGGTGCTTAATGGTTCATGATCGAGGGACTTGCTTTTGGCAAGGAAGGTACTTAGCATTTATAGCGTCAATCAGGAAATAGCATACAAGTAAACAATTGTGCTCAGAAAATAGTAAATAGCATGTATCTCCCCCACGGGATTTATAAACATTTAAAAAGTATTAAAAGTGGGGCTATGAATCACACCTTAGTCACAGAGAATACGAGATAAACAATCAGATGGTACGGCACAGCAAATGAACCTCAGCACAACCTAATCAATTAAATGGCATAACTCATAAATAATACTCAAAATGATTTAATAAATAATACTCGTATAAAAAGGTTTTAGTTTCAATGGTGTTCGAAAGAAAAGATGCGTTTAAGTCTCGTGTGGAAGACAAGAAAGGTAAAGGTAACAAGTCGGCGAATACGAACGAATACTCAAGAAAGACGAGAGAAGAAGAAGAAAGGAATATAAAAGAAATAAGAAATAATATCAAGAAAAACAAGTAAACAATAAAAGAACATCGATAGATAGTTTCGGTTTTTCCCCATGTTCCCAAATTAGTTATATTCGTTAAAACATAAGAGTTTCAAAAATATTTTAGGACATTTACTAATTCAATAATGATTTAAGTTTATAAAAGATTTTATGAAATTTCGGCATGAAGTTCCCGTTTATAAGACGTTCCCAAGTCATACGACTTATTTGAATAATTCAATTATCGTCAAGTTTTACAAGTTTTTAATATATAATTGGACATATTATTCGCGTATATATTAGTTGTTTAGTTTTATCAACCATTTTGTATAGTTCGAGTCCAGATAGGTTAAGCTCTTATGAGTCTAACGTATCATTCCGTCTCGTGTACCAAAGGGTCCATAATAGTCCAATCAACCAATACCGTAAATCCAATACGTCCAATCCTTGTCCACAATGTTACATCATTACAATATTATCCAAGTCCAAATCGTTATATATTAAGTATCTCATATGTTGCAATTTATACCTCGTATCGTTTTCAAGTATTCCGAAACTCTCATATCGATAACAAATGAACAATTAAATAATTAACGTCTAATTCTAAATTATCACGGCTCGACAATCAAATAAATAAAATAAGACAATAAAATAAATATCGACTAACTAATAACCGCGACTCAACGAAAATAAATAATAAACGAAGACAAGTAATTAAACTTGGCCGTGACTCGCCACGAGTTACGGCTCGACTCAAACCGAGCCGTTGAGGCTCTCGGCCGCAACTATATCCAACACAAACACAACCAAATCTACTCTAATCTAATTCTAACACTAATCCTTCTCTATTTCAACTCTATATCAGAACAAAATTCCATTTGGCACAAACAATCCAAATCCGCAATCACAATATTCAAATTCAATCACAACCTCGTCAACACTAAAATGATCCTAACTCACACTCGCCTTGCCGTGACTCACTACGAGTCACGGCTCGGCTCGGCTATGTGCCGGATGTCGCGACTAAAACCAACCAAACGGACCTCAAACAATTTCCAAATTCAACAAGAACAATAACATCAAGAAATAAACAAGAGAACAAGAAGAAAAGAAAAAAAAAATATCAAAACAAGCAAACCCTCACCGAGTCAACCGAGTTGACTCGGTGAGTTGACCGAGTCAGTAGCGAGAAGGGGGGGTTTCCACACGAGGGTTTTTAACAAGTTATTATCACCATTTTTATTAATAAAACACCATTATTATTCGGATTAAATAAATAATAAAAAATATATATAAAATAAAATTAGGGTTTCGAAAATATTAAAGAAAAATAGAAAATAAGGACGCGTGGGGTAGGTTTACCGAAGGAGAAGGCGAAGGGACCATTTCTGCCACTTTGGCTAATCTTTTGCAATAAACACTGCGGGACCCATTCGACATACCAAACGGACTCGAAAATCAACGAAACTTGCGCCATTGTTCACGAAATAATTTTTCCAACGAAAACGAGTATAAATTTGCAATACTTTCAAGAAATCAATATATTTGGCAATTACGATACGTTTTGTGCTTTCTGGGTTGTGTCGGTTCAGAAAAAGGGACAATATTCTCGTTTCTCATAATATCTCTCGTATCTCAAACCCAAACAAATGCAAGAAAAAGTTTAAGTTCTCAGGTAACGCAAAATTTTAAAATAATTGGCTAGAAAGGATTTGAAAAATTACCGGATGTTACAGTTTGTGTGCCAGATATCAATCTGAACCAAGAGAATCACATCTCACAGCTGTGAAAAGGATCCTCAGGTACCTGAAAGGTACTCCAAGTCTTGGATTGTACTATCCTAAATGTTCAGGCTTTGATCTCAAAGGATACTCAGACTCTGACTATGCTGGTTGCAACATGGATAGAAAAAGCACCTCAGGCTCCTGCCAATTCCTTGGTGGAAAACTATTCTGTTGGAGTGCTAAGAAGAAACAATCAGTTGCCATGTCCTCAGCAGAAGCTGAATATGTTGCAGCAGCCAGTTGTTGTGCAAATGTACTATGGATGAAAAGTCGACTCAGTGACTATGGCATCCATTATAAGATGGTTCCCATCTTTTGTGATAACACAAATGCAATTGCTATCTCAAACAACCCTGTTCTTCATCAGAAAACCAAACACATTGATATATCATTTCATCAGGGACCATGTCATGAATGGTGACAATGAATTACACTTCATTCCCACTGAATATCAGCTAACTGATATCTTCACTAAACCATTAGATGAACGAACTTTCACAAGACTGAAAGCTGAATTGGGAATGTTGGATATTGAGAATCAGTCCACTGATTGAATCCTTCCAACTAAGTGTAAATTTTGAAAACCTCAGGTCCCTGACTCAATGTGTCTCTCAGTGAATAAGCTCACTGAATAACCTTCCCTGAACCCTCAAACTAAATGCAAAGTCATTCAGGGGCCTCAAGATGACATTCAATGCTAAACTTAATGCTCTAAGTATTTAGTTAGTAAATGTCCGAGGTTTGTAAAACCCAAAATTTTGAACACGTAAAATACCCAGAATACCCCTATGATCTCAAATTTATAAAAGACATTTCACCCCGAATATAACCTAAGTATCTAACGGTTAATAATCGAACGAATAAAAGTGATACGACAATAAGACTTATGATAAAACGAATGTACACACTTAATTAAATATCATCACATGCTTGAATGCTTCTTGTGGGCCAAAAATTTTGAGAAGTGATCATGAACACATGCTAAGCCCAAGTGATCAATACAAACCAACCACTAGCCCATGATACTCGATCCGTCCCTCTAATAACTCAATCACATCATACGGTTTCCTTTAAACCGAGATATCACACCATATTTTCTTCATAATCACACAATACTCTCTAAAATATAAAAAAAAACCTAAAATCCCAACACAAAAGGATCGGCCGCCCCATTTTGTTTTCTTTTCTTCCTGTTCGATTCAGCACAAGTAAGGAGATATCGTGGTGTTCGTACGTGGGTGTGATCGTGGGGCGAATTCAAGTTTGATAGGAGAAGTGATCGTGGTTTGTTCTTGTCCGAGAGAGGGTCGATCCGAGTGGTGTGGCTCTCGGCTTGCGTGTCCTTGTTCTTTTCAATTTGATCTTCAAGGGTAACGCGTACCACCTTAATCTTGTTTTCCTCCATTTTCATTATCTTCTATACATGTAATATGTCACCTAAGAGGCTATAAATAATTGGCTAAACTTATACATGAATCGGCCAAATTGATTGTCACATAAAATCATAGATTTGTCACATAAAATAACGAATTAGGGTTAGGGTTGGGATGAAATTTTCGTGGGTAATCTTTGTGGAATTTTGCGAACATGTTAAGGATGTCTAAAATACAGGTCATATGATTTATGAAGGTCTTGAATGAGTATGGGTGCGTAATCATGTGTTATAGTGTCTAATTATAATTTCTGAATCTGAGACAGCATGTATACCTGAATATATGAGCGAGATGGGTCATGATATAAAATGTTTTGATTCGGTTTCTTTTCTTAAAATCTTAGTTTTATGTCTTAGTTAAGTTCTCCAATTTATTTGGAGTGATTTCGAGTTGATTTGGTCGTGTTTTTTGATTTTTGTGTGATTAAGTGTTAAAGCTGAATTCGGGATTTTGAAAATCAGTCCACTTTGCCAATTTTTCATTTTCAAACCATGAGGAGTTGGGTCATAAAACTTTCCAATATTTAACTTCCATATGCCTAGTAATGTCATGAATTTTTGGGAATTTTTCCTGGGTGTATTGGTGGGTCATCCAAGTGGATACTTTCTGGGTACTGCAGCAGATACGTTTTCTGAGTAGTCTGAGTTGGAGTATTTTTCGTGTGGGGTTAAACAAACTAATAAATTTTGGGAAAATTCATGTGGGTTTTAATGACATTGAAGTATCAGTGAGAATTTTTGTGGAATTTATCTTTGAGTTCTGATGTGGTAGAAAAATTCGTAATGTGGTGACCTGTTTATGAGTAAAAGCTGATGAAAAGGTTAAAAAGCTAATTAAGTGTATAACTTAATCAAAAAGGGGTAAAAGTGATCATAAGCTACAATCCTTCACTTAATTTGACATTCAAGAGTTAATTAAGATACTTAAATGCATTTCATAACCTAAATTGATATATGACATGATTAGTATATGTATTGAATGTTAACCTTAAGTTGTAAACCCTAAGATACTAAATGTGGAAACTTACTAAATCGGGGAACCTACTAATTATGGAAACTTACTATTTCGGGAAACCTGCTAAAAATAGAAAGTTACTTAAAATGGTTAAACTAATTAAAGAGGAAACTTACTATTTTTGGAAAGTTACTATTTTTGAAAAGCTGCTATAAAAGGAAGTTACTAAAAATGGAAAGCCGACTAAAATAAGTAATCTGATTTAAAATAAGTTATTAATAAGACGATCATGAATTCGTGTAGATTCGCTGAAGATGGAGTTTGCTTCCGATCTTTATGTTTCTAGTTGTGTTTTCACTTGCGGTCCAAGGTACAGATATTATTTCCCTTTTCAGTAGGGATATTTCTATCGATCCTATGCCTGATATGATTCCCTTATTTGACTCATGACTTTCATCGTATGATTGTCATTCTTATTGATTCATTCTGACATTTATTTAAATGTCTCTACTATGCTATACTTATGCTTTGCCATGCTTATTGAGTTCCTATCTTGTTTCTCTTGCCATGATAGATTATTATTGTTGTATGCTATGATAGATATGTGCCTGAGCTAACCTTGTTGTGGAGGTACCATGACCATGTCTTGGATGGCACCCTAGGCATGACACTCTCGTAGAGGTGTGATAGATCTACGGCGTTCCCTCTTATGTTATGATTTATTGTGTACACTATTGGCCAACTTTATATATGTGTGACCAGTCTAGTACTGGCATCCATATTTTGTTAGGGAGCGTATGGATATATCCTAGGTTTATGTATTGTATGTTATGGTGACCAGGTAGTGTGTGCCTTACACTCCTTCTCACACTTTTATTACTTAGAGGTCTCCCCTCTTCGTATACTTGTATTGCTTTAGTATGATTTCCGTATACTTGTATTGCTTTAGTATGATTTGACGGATTATGTATGTAGTTCCTATGGCACATCCTTATATGAACTTTTCCCTTATTTCATTATTCTCGTGATTCATTTCTTATTCAGTTCTCATGCATTCTTGATTCTTAGTTCTCTTTAAAATTCGTATGACTTTCATGATTATACTTTTCGTTTTGTATTCTTATTCCTTCGTTTCTTATGCTTATTTTACCGTTATGTTAAGTTATATATATCTGTTCACTGGGCTTTTTAAGCTCAGCCGCATTTCTTTTCCTGCGGCAGGTTTTAGTTGGAAGCTGGGTTATGAGTGGAGAGTAGTTTGGACTTAGAAGACTATACCTTGATAGCTATTCTGGATTAGAGATGACTAGATGTGATTATATTTTTAGACTTATTATTTATTGTAATTCTCATTTGTAACGTTGTATTTCAGATTTTCCCTTTGTAACCTTTGAAATTCTTTTGTATTATTTAAGTCATATGCTTGTGTTTGCTTTGATATGTCACCATAACGTAATACTTCTACCCTTATCGGGTTGGGTGTTACAATTATGGTATCAGAGCCAAGGCTGCCACTTGTAGTACATTAAACCTAGACCTGTGAAGTTTGGACCATTAAGTTTCCACTGTAGGCGCTCATAAGATAACCTTTGAAAATTTGCTTAGGATCTCCCCATAGGAACATAAGTTATAACCGGTGAGAAATGGGTAGACTAGGACATCTATTTAAGTAGCATTGCTTCCGCATCACTCTGATTCGTGCCTCTGCCTTTAGCTATGCCTTATAAGAACATTTGTTTCAGAAGCTAGAAAGTTTTGCAACCTAAGTTTAGTAACCAAGTAAGATTGGAATACCTCGGGAACTACATGGATACCTTACACCATTTAAGTTTCACTTTCTAATTCTGATCTCCATTTTTTTTCCAAATTGTTTGATAAACAGTTTGATACTTTTCCGACCATCCCGAAGGTCATTCGACCACAATGTGTTTGACACATTCATTGAATTCTTTACTTATGCTGGATATAGAATGTATCATCTGATACTACTTGAATCTGCAAAATCCATTGCTAATCCTATGAGAACTCTGGTAATTATTAACCACGGATATAGGAAGATTTGTTTCCCTCTCTTCGAATGACGAACTTTATCTGCCAACCAGTTCCCTTGGAAGGACATGATGTAAATACTATCTCAGTACAAAATTGTTAACTGAGCATGATGATGCTGATAACTAATATTCCATACATCTCACTTTTGACAGTTATACGATGTTCGTATTACCAATGATACACATCCTACCTGCCCCTTATGCTAAAAAGCTAAACAAAATTCCAACACCTTGAACTGTTCGCTTATCTATCTCAACACTCTGATGAACCCTGTGCTTGACTCTGATATATGAACTATCCGTCTGGTTTAACGACCGTATTCGTTCTACCGATCTGTTTACTCTTGATATAATTGACCTTGAGGTCTTTTGGTTATGGATTGGATGGCTTTCGTAAAGCTACCATGGACTACCATATCCGATATGTGACCTTCAACAATCTACTTCGTTCTACTTTTGCTTTGATGGCTCTCAACCACTTAAACCTGTTAAGATTAATGCTGCTATGGAAACACTTACTCCGACCTCATTTGATTGTCAAATTTCTCCTGACACCTATTAGTATCCACCCTTAGAAAGCTCTGGCATTGGAAGTTTTTGTTGTACAAAATTTTCTGGTGTTTTCTGATGAACCTCTTGGGATTTCCCTCCTGCTTGGGAAGTAGAGTTGGCATTAAACTGATCTCAGTTGACGAAACCATGATGCCATAGAAGTTGAGAGATTGAAGGAACTGATGGAATATGATTTTGTTCACCTTAGTGTTTCTCTTTGGATGCTCCTGTTGGTTTATGAAGAAGAAAGAGAGGAGTATGCGGCGGCGTATTGACTATCGTGAACTTAACCGTATCACTATCTGTAATCATTATCCATTTCCGCATATCAATGATTGATTTGGTCTATCTTTGAAACTCCGTATCAGACGGCCTCATTCAAGTTTGAACGACTGAAGAAGCAACCACAAGAACTTCAAAGAAGGGAGTTGACTAACTGAGAGTAACCTCCGCGGAGCATTTTAGTTTTATTCGTGAAGAGGAAGATAGGTGATGTGAAGTAGATATGAAGTTTCCCTAAGACAATTCCTGAAGCCGTTTTCGTACTCGTTGTGATCATTATGAGTTTTAATGATGCCAATTGTATTGGCTAATAGAATCATGTTTTCGCGAGTAATTGGACAAATTGTCATAGTATGACGTTGTGTTGTGTCCAGAGACGAAAGAGGAACATGTAGATCGTTTTCGTATTAAGTAGAATGACCCTTTGTTCTAGAATAGTAGGTTTGATTGGCGTTCAGAGATTGTAGCAGACAGCGCTACCAGGTATCCTGTGATGACGGAGTTTTCCCACATAAAGGACCAAGATTGACGATCGTTATCGTAGCTAGAAACCTTGTAGAAGAGTAGTAGGAGATGATCGTGACAGGTGTTACCGTGGAAGAAGCATATAAGAAGAAGAGAGAAACTGAGAAAGGACTAGATTATATTTCATGCAGCACGTGGAGATTTCAGTTCGGGCATCAAGACAACCAGACCGTAAGAGACGAACTATTCAACTCATCACCTGGAGGGGACAGCAGCGGTGTTCACTTTGAAGATTGGAAGACCTTTCTGGCAAGACGAAGGTGGTGGCGGACATAGAAGGAGAATGTAATCGAGTTGGCGAATTTAGAGCTGTGCTAGAAGACCTGTTGGAGACACGCAGCCTTGCTTCTCTTTTCATTTTGGTTGTACTAAGATGAATTGATAGCAGAAGCAGACTTGCGGATGGAAGAGATTTGAGATCATGTATTTGAATGGATGAATTTTGAAGCAAACGTTTGGGTTTGGAAGAGTTGATTCTGTGAAGGATGAAACTATTCATGACGTAATTCACTTCCTCTCAACCTACTTAAGTTTCCGTTACCTGATGATAAGATCCTTTGAATGATTTAGGTTCACTGTTAGTAATTACGTTCTGTGTTCACTCTGCGTATGTTGGATGACGGTTTTAATATGAGAATTTCGATGAATTGTGGAAGACCTGACACTTTTGACGACGTACTTCATTTAATGCTTACTAATTCCGTTACGTTATTTGTACGTTCTGTTTCTTTGATTTTGAATTCGTAATGATGATCGATTCGGACCAACCCTAGGGAATAGAAGGACTGTTAGGTGGTTAAGATAAGTTGCCATTTCACGACTTGAGATAAAGTATGGTCATCATGAGGGCATATTTATATGATGCTAGTATTATGACGTCTGGCCAACGTGATAATACTTACATCATATAACGTGCACTTATTGTGATCATAGGATACTTCGAGGAGTGCCTTAGAAACCTTAGAATTTCTGATAGCTGTTTGAGATTATCTGCGAATAGTAAGACTTTAGGATCTTTCAACCTATACGTTTGATCTGCCCTATCGCCGTACGATTTGGTATGTTTGGATCCTCGAGATATGTTTGTTGACCTCTGTATTTTGATAACGATCTTAGGGTTCGTTGTAGAGCTTTCTACCGTCCTATGTTATCGATTGAATTAGCTTCCATAAGCATATTTATCACCCTCATATTTCTGCGATTCGGTACGTTCTCATCTGGTTTGTCTAATTAAATTCCACGGATGATATATCCGTCAAATCCTACGTATTCCCTACATCTCTTTCGAAAGAATACGATTATCATCTGTTACTTTTGGTGTATTATTCTTTTGTTCTGTATTCAATATGGTATGTCTTTTCTGAGGAAGCCGAAGCTATTTTGATCAACAAGATAGAGTCATGAGAAACAAGTCATTCACATTTCCGTTCACGGTCCGTTGGGCTTTCCGTTTCGCTTCACTTCAATTTTCGAGAACGAAAATTTTTTTTTAGAGTGGAAGAGTTGTAAAACCGAAAATTTTGAACATGTAAAATACCCAGAATACCCCTATGATCTCAAATTTATAAAAGACATTTCACCCCGAATATAACCTAAGTATCTAACGGTTAATAATCGAACGAATAAAAGTGATACGATAATAAGACTTATGATAAAACGAATGTACATACTTAATAAAATATCATCACACGCTTGAATGCTTCTTGTGGGCCGAAAATTTTGAGAAGTGATCATGAACACATGCTAAGCCCAAGTGATCAATACAAACCAACCACTAGCCCATGATACTCGATCCTTCCCTCTAATAACTCAATCACATCATACGGTTTCCTTTAAACCGAGATATCACACCATATTTTCTTCATAATCACACAATACTCTCTAAATTAAAAAAAACCTAAAATCCCAACACAAAAGGATCGGCCGCCCCATTTTGTTTTCTTTTCTTCCTGTTCGATTCAGCATAAGGAAGGAGATTCTGTGGTGTTCGTACGAGAGTGTGATCGTGGGGCGAATTCAAGTTTGATAGGAGAAGTGATCGTGGTTTGTTCTTGTCCGAGAGAGGGTCGATCCGAGTGGTGTGGCTCTCGGCTTGCGTGTCCTTGTTCTTTTCAATTTGATCTTCATGGGTAACGCGTACCACCTTAATCTTGTTTTCCTCCATTTTCATTATCTTCTATACATGTAATATGTCACCTAAGAGGCTATAAAGAATCGGCTAAACTTATACATGAATCGGCCAAATTGATTGTCACATAAAATCATAGATTTGTCACATAAAATAACGAATTAGGGTTAGGGTTGGGATGAAATTTTTGTGGGTAATCTTTGTGGAATTTTTGGAACATGTTAAGGATGTCTAAAATACAGGTCATATGATTTATGAAGGTCTTGAATGAGTATGGGTGTGTAATCATGTGTTATAGTGTCTAATTATAATTTCTGAATCTGAGACAGCATGTATACCAGAATATATGAGTGAGATGGGTCATGATATAAAATGTTTTGATTCGGTTTCTTTTCTTAAAAACTTAGTTTTATGTCTTAGTTAAGTTCTCCAATTGATTTGGAGTAATTTCGAGTTAATTTGGTCGTATTTTTGATTTTTTTGTGATTAAGTGTTAAAGCTGAATTCGGGATTTTGAAAATCAGTCCATTTTGCCGATTTTTCATTTTCAAACCATGAGGAGTTGGGTCATAAAACTTTCCATTATTTAACTTCCATATGCCTAGTAATGTCATAAATTTTTGTAGATTTTTCCGGGGTGTATTGGTGGGTCATCCAAGTGGATACTTTCTGGGTACTGCAGCAAATACGTTTTCTGAGTAGTATGAGTTGGAGTATTTTTCGTGTGGGGTTAAACTAACTAATAAATTCTGGGAAAATTCGTGTGGGTTCTAAAGACATTTAAGTATCAGTGAGAATTTTTGTGGAATTTATCTTTGAGTTCTGATGTGGTAGAAAAATTCGTAATGTGGTGACCTGTTTATGAGTAAAAGCTGATGAAAAGGTTAAAAAGCTAATTAAGTGTATAACTTAATCAAAAAGGGGTAAAAGTGATCATAAGCTACAATCCTTCACTTAATTTGACATTCAAGAGGTAATTAAGATACTTAAATGCATTTCATAACCTAAATTGATATATGACATGATTAGTATATGTATTGAATGTTAACCTTAAGTTGTAAACCCTAAGATACTAAATGTGGAACCTTACTAAATCGGGGAACCTACTAATTATGAAAACTTACTATTTCGGGAAACCTGCTAAAAATAGAAAGTTACTTAAAATGGTTAAACTACTTAAAGAGGAAACTTACTATTTTTGGAAAGTTACTATTTTTGGAAAGCTGCTATAAAAGGAAGTTACTAAAAATGGAAAGCCGACTAAAATAAGTAATCTGATTTAAAATAAGTTATTAATAAGACGATCATGAATTCGTGTAGATTCGCTGAAGATGGAGTTTGCTTCCGATCTTTATGTTTCTAGTTGTGTTTTCACTTGCGGTCCAAGGTACAGATATTCTTTCCCTTTTCAGTAGGGATATTTCTATCGATCCTATGCCTGATATGATTCCCTTATTTGACTCATGACTTTCATGGTATGATTGTCATTCTTATTGATTCATTATGACATTTATTTAAATGTCTCTACTATGTTATACTTATGCTTTGCCATGCTTATTGAGTTATTATCTTGTTTCTCTTGCCATGATAGATTATTATTATTGTATGCTATGATAGATCTGTGCCTGAGCTAACCTATTTGTGGAGGTACCATGACCATGTCTTGGATGGCACCCTAGGCATGACACTCCCGTAGAGGTGTGATAGATCTACGTCATTCCCCCTTATGTTATGATTTATTGTGTACACAATTGGCCAACTTTATATATGTGTGACCAGTCTAGTACTGGCATCCATATTTTGTTTGGGAGCGTATGGATATATCCTAAGTTTATGTATTGTATGTTATGGTGACCAGGTAGTGTGTGCCTTACACTCCTTCTCACACTTTTATTACTTAGAGGTCTCCCCTATTCGTATACTTGTATTGCTTTAGTATGATTTGACGGATTATGTATGTAGTTCCTATGGCACATCCTTATCTGAACTTTTCCCTTATTTCATTATTCTCTTGATTCATTTCTTATTCAGTTCTCATGCATTCTTGATTCTTAGTTCTCTTTAAAATTCGTATAACTTTCATGATTATACTTTTCGTTTTGTATTCTTATTCCTTCGTTGCTTATGCTTATTTTACCGTTAATTTATGTTATATATATCTGTTCACCGGGCTTTTTAAGCTCAGCCACATTTCTTTTTCTGCGGCATGTTTTAGTTGGAAGCTGGGTTATGAGTGGAGAGTACTTTGGACTTAGAATACTATACCTTGATAGCTATTCTGGATTAGAGATGACTAGAAGTGATTATATTTTTAGACTTAATATTTATTGTAATTCTCATTTGTAACCTTGTATTTCAGATTTTCCCTTTGTAACCTTTGAAATTCTTTTGTATTATTTAAGTCATATGCTTGTTTTTGCTTTGATATGTCACCATAACGTAATACTTCTACCCTTATCGGGTTGGGGTGTTACAAGGTTGGTAACTGAATACCTATTTAATATAGGAATATATGTTCTTATACCAACTGGCATCCACATCATGGGCCCCCACTTCATCACCACAAATCCTACTTGGCATTTAATGCCTCCTCTCACACATAATATCTTTTGATATAATATGTTGTGATGTCACTCTGCAAATTACACTTTTGAAGACGGCACAACTATTCACCCTAACAGTTGCGCGAAATCCGGGATAGTGGAAGAGGTGGCATTTAATGCGGATATGGAACGTTTATACAAAACGGTTTTCAAAATTTTGAGAAAAATTCGCGTAATGCTAAAACCACCTTCTCTTTCCACTTTCCTATAAATCACACACACATGCTTTGAAAATTTTTAACCAAACTCTTGCCCTTTTGCTTAAAAATCTGTGTGTGTTTTCAACCTCTAAACTCAGACCATTTTTCTTACAAAACCAAGACCTTTGTTTTAAATGGCTGCTTCTAGAGCTATAACATGCACCCCTAATGTGGAATTCCAACTAGAGGGCGTAGACTTAACAAAAAATAATGTCGTAGGGAATTTTGCCTACCCGGAAAAATTTCGGGCGTATAAGGATGTAGTTAGATACCTACAAAACTGCTTCCTTTCTATGGCCTTTACCAAAACACCCCCAGTCATATACCATGACTATCTAAGAGAGTTCTGGTGTACAGTAGTAGCTACAAGCCCTGATGACATCAAGGACACCATAATCACGTTCTCAGTGATGAATGGGAGAAAGACCCTCTCCCTTAATTACCAAACCTTCATCAAGGCCACAGGTCTTGATTTCGCTGAGAACTTTGACCCTCAACCCACTGAAGCAGAAGTAAAAGCCGAATTGCTTTTACTAGGGCCACATGATGACAAGCATCCTGAAGTGGCCCCAGGTACCTTATTGGCTAAAGCCCCAATAATCAAAACCTGGTTTTCTATTGTATGGAGGATCCTGATGACGTTTGTCATTCAGGTCCTTGGTGGCAATAAATCCTCCACAGAGCAATTGAACACATCACAACAAATGATTGTGTTCAGCCTCCTGGAGGGTAGAAAAAAAGATATTGGATAGATGACTTTCAGAGACCTCATAGCCAAGCTATCAGGAAAGTCTAGACAAAGATACATGTCTTATCCTAGATTCATTTCCTGTGTGCTTCAGGACTTATTAGGCTCCGAGTATGTTCGACCAAACATCCAGGGATCTAACCCTGATGTCTTAGACAAGGCAAACTACTCGAGAGACCTCACTGAGGTTACACCAGTTGCCCTGACCACATACATGTTGATGGTCATTCAGGGCCAAGAAGCTATATCTCCTATGCCTTCTCCTTCAAAAAAGAAGAAGAAGACAGGGTCCAGGAAGGTGGTTCAACCCAAACCACTCGCCACTGAGACTTCTGCCTCAAAACCTCAACAAAGGCAACCAACGGCCAAGACCACTGAGACACCCACAGTTGAGATCCTATTGGCCAAACAACAAACGCCAACAGAGGGCTCTGAGAAATCACCCTCAGGGTCCTCGGGCAAACCCGCTCCTCATGGCTCTGCTGACATATACAAGTCAGTGGGGTCAGGAACCTTCCAACTCTCACATCCCGATGAAGGCATTCGTCAATCACCACCTTTGCCTGAGGGAGTACAGGGTCTTATACCCTCAGTAGAGCAGCACCACTCTGCTGAGAAGGGGACCCACACCCTCTCACTTCTCGTTTACGGATTTGAAAAATCACAGTCAGAGTCTCAGGGAGTACTGGCCACTAAATCTTCATCAGGGCAGCACAACCTTGGTGGAAAGGGGGGCCTCAACATACAACTTCCCGTTTACGGCTCTGAGAAATCACACTCAGGGTCTCAGGGAGAAACGGTCCCTATATCCTCGTCAGGGCAGACCAACCCTAATGGGAAGGGGGACCTCAACACCTCATTGCCTAGTGATAGTACTAGAGAACACCCACCAGTCCCAAAAGGCACCCAAGGGGACAAAGACTCAGGGGGCATACGACCACCCGCTGATACGGAACCTACACCCCCATGGCGAATCTAGTCTCTTGGGAACTGACCCTATGGTCCAGGCAGAGAAAACCCACTCTATTCACCTGGAAGGGTCAGGACCTGGCCACAACGAAGGCGAGCCCTTTTTTGAGGGGGAGTCGGATTCCCAACAGGTTCCAACTCTGGCAGATCTTGAAATGCTGCTAAATGAAGAGTCTGAAGAGGAGATGGTCGATTTTGGAGATGAAGATATTTTTGGTGCTGGGGATGACATGGAGACTGACACTTACAACTCTCCTCAGCACACTGAACAACCACCATCATCTCCTCCTCCTGAGGAACAAGAACCCCAAAATAATACCTCATCATCATCATCATTAGGCAACTCCAAAGACTCTGCTCCTGCTACTCCTCCATATTTGCAGAAGTATGACAACATTCTTCCTCTCACTGAAAGGCAGCTGGTCAAGTTCCTTAGGAAAGCCAACACTGCCCTCTTCTGAGAGATCACTGAAGAACAATGAGATCAGCATACTGAAGCAGCAGCATCCTATGCTGACTTCAGGGCTGCTGTTGAAGCATCTCAGGGTCAACTACATCAGGTCGCTGCCTTCACTGATAAACAAATCAGTGACCTGAGGACATCTCTTGATAATCTGGGTTCTGCACAAGACATGCAGTTCTCCAATGTGTTGCAGACTCTTGATGCTATTCAAGACGAGTTCAAGGATGATCCTACTCTTATTACCAAGCTGACTGAGTTCATGGATTCTCAGAAGACCACCTCCACCAACATTGATGAGCTTCTCAAGCTTCTCCAAGAGGTGGATCTTACATCGCTCAGGTCTCAGCAAGATGTAATTCAACAGTCAGTAGCTAATACCCAGGAGTGCCTGAAAAAAATCTCCTCAGCCTTTGATCAGCTATCCACCAAACATAATGCGCTGATCAGTCACTATACCACCAAGGTCATTGAACTCACCACTGCTCAAGCTACCATGGCGGAAGACATCTCCGTCCTAAAGAATGAGACCATTGATGTAAAGAACATGGTCTCCACCATACTGACTATTCTTCAGACTTCTCAAGTTCCACACACTCCTCAGTCAACAGATGCTTACCCTAAAGCACCAGCATCTGTTGAGGGGGAGAAACCTGATGAACCCATCCCTGAACCTACAACTTCCTCTGCACTTGTTCTTGCTACCATCCCTATTCAACCTGAAGCAATAGCAACTGAAGTCCCTGAATCCTCCTTCAGTACACCCCCTCCCACTAACAAAGGGAAGGGAATAATGGAAACTAAAGACTCTCCTCCAAAGTTAGTAAAGGCACCAAGAGAGAGGCGTACTGACCCGGATGCACCTTTTGAAGTCACCTTAGATAACGGGAGAAAATTTTTTGGAACTAGTGAGGAAGTGGCCGCAGTCCTAGATGAACAGGATAGAATCAGGGCTGAAAAACTCAACAGGCCAGTGATTGCTGAAGTGGCCAAGGAGGTCATCAAGGAAACTGACCAGGTTATTAGGGGGGAAGAATTCCTTATGCTTCAGGCTGACCTAATAAAAGAACATAATCTTAAGGTCAAGCTCAACAATGAAAGGAAGAGGAAAACTTATGAGAAGTATATGTGGTACATGACAAAGACAAAGGGTGAAGGCACCATAACTGACATGACCATTCACAACACCAAGCCCATAAGCATTACGGCTCACAGAGGGCCAAGGAAGACTGAGAAGAACACACCCTTCAAATTCTCATATTATTGGCTAAGGAAATGGGACATGATGGGGCCCATCCTGAGGAAGAAGCAAAGCAAAATCGTTCCTGACCTTCTAGCTACCCTGAACACCAAATACGAGGAACTGGAAAGGGTTGCTAAGAGTTTGGGAATAGATCATGAGAAGGCACTTGCTTCTCAGGGACTTTCAATCCCTGAACGTACTCAGAAGACTAGGAAGAAGAGGAAAGCTGTGGGACAGGAACCTGAACAATTCATGGCAGCTCTTCATTACAACAGGACTCCTCCTCAGGGGGGCAAGTTTGTTCCCAAAAAAGTTATCAAGCTCCCTGAGCATGGTATTTTCTTTGTCGATGAGTTTGGCCAACAGGCCTTTCAAAGAGTAAGTGACATAAACTTGGTGGAAACAACAACTCTTCTCACTTACAAGCTGATGGCAATTCACATGAAAAGCCCTGAAAACGAAGAGTTTATCACGTTGATGGATAGGATGATGAATGAAAGACCCGGCAAGGAGAAGTTGGTGTCTAAGAAGGCTAAGTTGGAGCTCATGGGAATCTTGGAAGGCTGAGTACAGATCCCTGAGCATTATGTTTAGATTATAGGACTTTGTAATGATATGAATAAAATGATGGCCCACGTTTTGTTATATCGGTGTCCTTTATTAGCTTTCTAATATATTCAGTGTAAGAAGAAGCCCATTTGCTTACTTACACTGATCAAATACTTAGGCATAATTTATATCCAAATAGGGGGAGATTGTTGGGTCCATTCAGTGCCCAAGCGGCCTGACAACAAGGATTTGAATACAAATTAGCCCAAGTGTTAATCAACCGTGAACGCTCTCAGGTCACTGTGTGAACAGTCACTCAGTAAGTTACCTTCAGGATGCTTAGGACGAGTCTAAGAATAAATATTCACCATTCATTGAGGCGGAACTCCCTGAGTGTCACTTAAACCAAAGAAGAAGGTAATGGGTTCAGTGAGTGATGACAATAACTCACTGAACCCCAGTCTCCTCAACAACTATAATGATTGAAGACTGAAGACTGAAGACCAAGCCTGAAGAATCTGAAGTCTGAAAGAAAGGCGGGACAAGGCGGGAAGAGTTTGAATAGATAAGGAGAATTCCTTATCAGGCCAAAGTCAAACTTTCCCTGAAAGGCTTGAGAACAAGAGCAGTGTCATCACTGACATTGGGAAAGCTGTATTAACCTATTCCCAAAATAGATTATTGTAACTGAGTCAAAATACTGTTGTATTTTGTCCAGACTAGCTATGTCATTCTTTTTGTATTTTTAGTCACGGGTGCTCTTTTATACATGTGTATAAATAGGATCATAAGGGAGAAAAGTGGACAAGTTTTGTGCATTAAAAGCTTAGACTTTCACAAAATCACTTTTCTCCCTCAAAGAGCAACCTAGTCCCTGAGATAGCTCAGTGGTTCATTATTGTTGCCAATCAAGCATAACTTGAGTTTAGTGAGGAGAACATACCATACCTTGTCATTTCAATCCCAAGTGTTAAACGTTGAAAAACTTTTGTTTTTATCTTTACGTTTTACTTATTTGTCTAAATTAATCAATACATTAAATCAGTCATGGAACAAAATTAGATTAACTTTGTAGATATTTCTACTTGTGTAACGGGAACAACACGATCACCCCGCAAGCTGACGGCATTAACTGAATTCCGGGACGGAATTCCTTTAAGGGGTAGGTACTGTGACCTTTCGTAATTTGAAGGTCAATATCTAATTTATATTCTATTTCTATTTTCACTTGAGTAACTTTTTACCCGATTTAGCGATTTTCACGTTTCTAGCTATTCATGAGCCGTGTTTAGGATTCCTATCCGTTTTTATCTCATAAGTGATTTAATATCCCATCATATACTCTTAGGATTCAAAAATTTCTATATTTCACATTTTCTGTTTCGTTTCACGATTTCGTCAAATTTTGGTAATAACTCGCGTTTTCAGTCTGCGTTTTTTATTTTTAATTTTGTTTTAACACTTCGAAAAACCCAAGGCTCTCATGAAATATTAAAATTAGTCATTTTAACACTTCATAACAATTTCATAATATTTGTATAACACATTTCTAAAATTCACGTTTTCAGGTCACCCGGTACTGCGTAATTTGCGTTTTTAAAACCGTATGCTTGATTTAAACCCCACAAACACACTAATACACCAAATATTAATCAAATATTATTAAAAGATGATTTTTTTTCTTGCCTTGGGACCCCAAAACCGTCCACCCCCATCATATCCCACACTTTATCATTTTTCAAGGCAATCTACTCATTTGATTACATGCAAATCTCACCAACTCAAAACCATCCAACTTCTCCTCCCTCTCCTCCTCACTTGCTGCCACAAATCACCATCACCACACCCTCTGTAACACCCCAACCCGACAAGGGTAAAGGTGTCACAAATACATGGTTTCATATCAGATACAAGCATTCAAAAAAAAAATAGCGGAAGCTTTAACATTAAAAATCCAAGGAAAATAAGTCAACACGACTTATATCAAGTGCAAGACAGAAATAACGAAGTACAAAACAGAATCCAAAATGCCCAAACAATGGCATAACAGAAATAATATCCAAATGGCCACACTAGAATGACAAGGTCTAAACTTCACACAAGATGCTCTCATCCCAAGCTAAAACCCAGCTCCTAGCTTAAATGTACCTGCCGCAGGAAAAGAAATGCGGCTGAGCTACGAGAGCTCAGTGAACAGATATAACGGGAACAAAGCAGAAATAACGGAATAGTAAAGTAAAAGAAATAATACCAGGAGTAACAAGAGTCAGGAAAAGGAATACAAGAGTTATGCAGACATACCAGGAATTAAGAATGGTTACAATGGTAGGTGCAAATGAAACCAGAACCCACCACCAGCCCAAGTCGAAATCAAGTCAAGTCAAACGTCAGGTCAAGTGTCAGGTCAAGTATCAGGTCATAAGGTTACAAGGTTTCAGGGAAAACAGAAATCCTCTACGAGCCCAAACATATCACATCAAATCACATATATCAGGGTGTATGGAGGGGTGACCTCAGCATACCAGGAAACAGGGTGAGGGGATACCTCCAGGGGTTGGATTCATGAGCTCCCAGGGTTGTGAAAGACGTGTATCGCACACACTCGTCAGTCACCAGGATATAACAGGAAATATAACAAATCAGGACAGGTCTAGGATGCATCCATGCGCCCCCGCAGGCCACAGGGTCTTCCACTACATAACAAATCAAATCAGGTTGGGGACGGTGTAACCAAATCACTAGGGCTACACACTAGTCATGCCGGTGGTGCATCACAGACATGGACATGAAACCCTCATGCCTAGTGGATGGCTCGTAGTCTCAAACTGTGGGTCAAGGTCAAGTATCAAGTCTCGGGTGTCAGGTGTCAAGTCTCGGGTATCAAATGTCAAGTATCATGTCAGGGTTCCTATCAGGGTTCATATCAGGGTTCAAGACAGGAGATAGATACAGGAGTTCATTATCAGGAGGTCCATATCAGAAGGTCCAATACTAGAAGGTTCATAATAGTTTATTTTAAGAAATCCTTTTTACATGATTTTAATAAAATGATCGCTAGAACAGTTTCATAATAAAAGTCTTTTAAGGAAATGTTCAAAACCTCTTCATATACAATTAAAAGTAGTTATAAAATCTTATGAACCTTCAAGTACCCAAGGTCTTAATTATCCAGGTTATCAGGGGTGAACAAGTCATATCAAGTGTCATAGCAGGGTTCAACTCAAAGGTTCAAGTCAAATGGTTCATATCAAGAGTATCAAGGTTCAAGTTCAGGTTCATAACAAGGTTCAAAGCAAGGGTTAAAGTAAAGGTCCAAATATATGGTTCACAATACAAGGGGAAACATAACAATGAATCAGGAATCAGAAATGATACGAAGGCTCTTTACAAGAAGAGCAGAATATCTGTACCTTATTCAAATAGCAAGCACAAACACAAGAGTAGCTGACAGAGATCAAGATCACTCCCTCCTTGAACCTAAAGGAGTAGAAGACAGAAATACGAAAGGGGTTCAGTTATCTTCCCATTATAAGTAACTTCTATTTTTAGTAACTTTCTATTTTTAGCAGGTTTCCATAATTAGTAAGTTACCACATTTAGCAAGGTTCAAGTGATATAATTCAAGTCAAGTCTTTAATTAGCTTATTATGTAAGGAAAATTCATTTTAACAAGTTACACAAGTTCAGGGTTAGTTATCACAAGTTTTTCATAGTTCAGGGTTATAAGTGTAAATTTGCCAAAGTTCAAGGTTTAAAATGAAAATATCACCATTAACTCATTCTCACTCTCAAGTTATCCAGAATTACACCTTTAGTCCTTTAGTTTTCATAATTTCAATTTTATACCCTTGGAATTACATAAGTTACTTTTTAAACCTTATAATATCCATAATTACAATTAAACCCTTAGTTTACCAATTTTACACCATGAATACTTATTTCAACATGTTATACGAATGAACCCTTAAATATTCATAATTTACACATTAAGTCCCTCTAGTTATCAAAGTTACATATTTAGTCCTTTAAATTACAATTTCAACCTTTAATTATTAACAATTACATATTAAGCCATTAAATTATCAAAATAGTACATAACCCCCTGAATATAATTTACCACTCAAAACAGCACCAAGTTTCCAGAAATTACATATTTAGTCCCTCATTTTTATTTATTTTCAATTCGACTTATAATTTATGTAATTACACATTTTAATCCTTTTAATTACAAAAATTACACATGACACCTTCAAGTTATATTTTATACGAATTATAAACAGTCCAAATAAAGTTATAAAAATAGCCCTTGAGTTTTAAAAGTTACAAAATACACCCTAAACATTTTATTTTAAATCGCCATATAATTTACAAATTAAATCCACATTTCGCTCAATTTACAAATAAAGCCCTCATATTATAATTTTTATATCTTCCCCCTGATCTATAAAACATTACAAAAATATCCCACAAGTTTTAATAATTACAAAACACACCCTTAACTAATTATTTTCAAATCGGTAATAACAAAACATTATCAAAATCAAACCCTAGTAATCCAAATCATTAGGCAACCATTGTATCATCATTATATCACTTTTATTTCCAGATTTCATCACACAAGAACCCTAAATCGATTGGTTCCATATTTTGTTCCACGTTTTCCCCTTTTTTCTAAAAATCCGATTATAACCAAAAATCCATAAATCACGATTTCGACTCAAACAATTCGAATGACCATTTTTATCATATTATAAGAAGCATATAGAACCTAGGAAAAATAAGTACACACCTCAGAAAAATCGCATACATGATTTATAGATTTAATTCGATTTTAGGGTTTATAACACATAATTTTCCATACGATTAATATATAGTGCATGGCTTGTTTTTATCATTTTTCCCATGTTATATATGATTAAGAGAGGGTTAGAAAAATACCATAAAAATTATAGATCAAGGGATTCACACGCTATGGATTATTGTTGCTCGGTTAGGGTTTTTCGACCCAATAAATTCACCACGACCAAACGATCGACTCCAGGACCTTGTGGCTATTTTTCCCACCTTCTTGGCACTATGAAGAACTCCAGAAAATTGCCTCTTTGCTTCAGAAAATTCGGATGTGGTGTGGGTGATTTTTAAGAGTGGCGGCGTAAAAGAAATTAGGGTTAAATGGGAGAGAAATGATTTAGGGATTGATATAAATGTGATTAACCGGATTTTTGGGGAGGGTAAAAGGCTAAGAACCGGCCTTAAATGGCCCAAGGATCAATTTACCAAATTTACTTTATTTTCCTTAATTTAAATTGTATTTAAAAGGTATTTAAATAATAATTATTATGTATTTAAATTTTCTGTATACACAAGGGTATTTTGGTCATCTCACAACTTGTATAAATATTAATCGAATTCGTCAAAATTATTTTGTATCATATCTTGTTCGTTTCCAGAAGTTTGGGATCGATTCGGAACTTTAATTTAGCTTTAATTAAATTTTAAAGTTTCAGGGGTAATTTGGTAATTTTGCATGTTTTAGATTTTCGGGTTTTACACCCTCATCTCTGTGATTTTTCATAACCAAAATATTCTCCACAACATCCTCTTGAATGTGCTCACAAAAGATGGTGGTTTGAATCGAAGATTTGAAGTTTCTTGGTATTTTATTGAAGTCTTCCTCAAGATTATTTTAAAGCAATCTCCACAGTACTCAAGCTCTATTTGAAGAGTAAAATAGAAGGTCCTTGCTTGTGGTGGTGTCTCTTAGTCGTTTTTAATCAAACCCTAGAACACTTTTCTAGGACCTGTATATTTCAAATGGCGGCCGCCACGGTAAGCCGTAAAATTCAGTCACACTTTTCTTTAGGATAGGTTTGTAGTGTAAATTTATAAAAATTGTTTAGACCTGCAAAACTTTGGGTAAGATTATTTTTCAAGTAAACTACACAAATAAAGGAAACTAGAGATATAAAGAACTTGAAAATTCGACTTACGATTTACAACTAGTGATTTTTGCAAGTCGGAGAAAGTTTTCAGCCATTAGTAAAACTAAGAAAATGAGATGGGTAAACAACCCGGGAACTTACCATTTTTAGAAACTATAACCATATGACTTGTGAAAACCCTTTGTACAATGCCTTAGCTGTATAAATCAATTATAATATTGTGCATTCATTCTCTTATTCAATTAGCATACACTTAGACACGTTTCTTGTTATAGGTCATTTCTAGTCTCGCTTTTGTCTTTGGTTGATTTATTCGTGCTCTTTGATTTCTATTGCTTAAGGTGAGTTCATAGCCTCGCATTTACTTACTTAATTGTTTTATAAACCCCGCGAGGGAGATACATGCTAGTTTTACAAACTGAATACAAGTGGTTTTTGGTATGCTTGACCAGATTACGTGATTTATAGACAATTGAGTACTTCTTGCCATAAACGTCCCTAATTTCATGAGCCGTTAATTACGTACTGAGTAAACGCTAATATTATCAATATGCATATTGGGTTTGATAAACATGTCCTGGTGAGTAGCGCTCACTTGATATCTGTAGGTCAAACGGGCACATAATATTGAGAATTAAGGTAAATGGAAAAGATTGCCTTCTTATGGGCACTTTTATATATGTGTTAAGGTTCGGTTTCATGAGCTCGATACTATAAATCTTATTTCCCGACTTGTATTCGTTACATGTCAACTAATGTATAATGTTGTAGTAGACTTATTACTTCTAAACTCTATGAATTCACTCAATATTGTTGTTGACTTTTAGCATGTTTTATCTCAGGTCCGTAGTGATGATAGCATGGATGGGCGTGCAAGGATATGGATGGACTTATGTTTATTTCACATTTGATGGAAACTTTAAAACTTAAAGCTCATGTTGTGTTTAAATTTATGTATCTTTTGGACACACTTGTTTTTTGTTTTATTAAACTCTGATGTTATCAAATGTGAAACTTGTTTAAAACATCTTTATTTTTGAGATGTTTCGTATGACTTGTACTACATGACTAATAAATAACACCCCATGTTGTATTCCATTGCGTACCAAAAATGAGGGTGTTGTACATAACTAGGGAGTAAGGATAATCTAAGTAAACACATTAATCTATCATAAGAGTTACCAATTTATTTTTCCGCATAATTAGTTTAATTTAGTTTTTATTAGTTTTAAAAATTCACCTTTCAGAACCCGAGATATTTTAATTTGTTATATTAATATACATAAAAATACAAAAAGAATCATCCCTCACCTTTATACCTATCTCGTCTTACACTTCGACATTCACAAAACTATTCCCTTAGAGAACAATCAATCCCCCGTATCTTGCCTATACGACACTACAACGGTTAGGTACACTGCCTAGGAGGATTGTAAAACTTCCTGAGGTTTACAATATTCGCATCAAGTCCAAGCCGAACTCAAACACCCTCCACCCCTAGCTTTCGACCCACCTACAACCCCCCCCCCCCCCCCAAAAAAAAATATTCCATTCGGTTTGGGTTTTACACAAATAATTAGTCTATAACTTATTTATTTGTCAAGTCAATTAGTTAGTTAGATCGTCTAACGGTTTAACTAAAGACCGTTAGTCATTTCATTATTTCGTGAACTATTTTATATATATATATATATATATATATATATATATATATATATATAATCTGGATCGATTGAGAAGGTTTTTATTTTGAGAAGGTTTTCAAAAACGATAGATTTTTAACTTTGATTCATGTTTTTCAAGCGTAAAACTCATTTTAATGTGATTAAAATTCAAAATGTGTAAAAAAAATTTGAATCAATGTTAAAAATCTCTCGATTTTGCGATATATGTAGAATACTGAATCATCTGTACAAATTTAATGAATCATCATCATAACTCGATTTTAACAATGATTTGTGAATCAAATTTATAATTTATAGATTCGATTCACCATAAAATGATGTTTTACTTGTGAATCAAATCAAAAACATGAATCAGTTTGTTCAAACGAAGATTTCTCAATCTTCTCAAAATAAAAACCTTCTCAATGGAACCGGATCCTATATATATATATATATATATATATATATATATATATATATATATATATATAATATATAGGGGCACTTTCTTGCGAGAACCATCTTATCTGCGAGAACTGACAGAACCACCAAAAACATACATGCACGCCTTCAATAATTGTATTTTTGCACATATGTTCTAAAAACAACATATATGTTTTAAAAAAAACATGGTTGTTTTAAAGAATTTGATAAGAAATTGGAAATACAAAATTTTTCTTTGAAGGTGTGCATGTATGTTCTTATAAGGCGTGCAATGACAATATTGTGGCCGTGTGTAAAGTTTTTGTGAAAAAAGAGGATGAGTTCATGATGATATTGAAGAACATAGGTGGATACTTACAATTATTGATGATTTGCATGTATTTTTATTTTATTTTAAAAGGCGTGCATGTATGTTTTTGGTGGTTCTGTCAGTTCTTGCAGATAAGATGGTTCTCGCAAGAAAGTCTCCCTATATATATATATATATATATATATATATATATATATATATATATATATATATATATATATATATATATATATATATAATATATATATATATATTGTAATTACATTAATAAAACGTTTCATCAATGTATACGTGTGTGCCCCCAATAGGCTCACGTATTTCTAGCCGTATAGTTACCGATTATAACTTGAGCACTACCAATAACTATGGTACAAAAATTCTTGGACCTCTTGATAAGTTTTTAGACTTATTCTTAAACATCAATAGTGGATGTTTTAAGAATGATAGATGGTGAAGATTAAAGGATTTTATGTTTAGAGCACCGGGTACAGTGTGTCATGGCTTGAGCCATGGGCTTCGGCACCACATACCATCCCGCAACTCGTGGCAAAGCATCTGGCTGTTATATAGCCCACGCCAAAGAAATTTCCTTTTTTTACTGTTTTTTGTGTACTATGGCAGCACTTTACTCTACGGCATCACTTTTTTGCTAGGGAGAGGTTTTGGTGCCATAACTAAAAGTGGTGTCAATAGAAAAAAGTGCTGAAATAGCACCATTTTTTCCATTTTTTTCATGGCACCAACTACGGCATCAAACGATACCTAACGCTCTTAGTGGAAAAATGATACGTATAAAACTTTTGTCCTCATCCTAATTCGTCAGATGCTTTTAACACTTTCTTTTTGTTTTTTTTTTCGAATATATAATGCCATCATATCTTCCTTTGATGTTTACAATATACTTTTATTCCTTTTTGTTTCTGTTTTTTTCGAATATAGAATACCATCATATCTTCGTTTGATGTTTACAATATACTGTTATTCTATTTTTAGTGTGTTCAAAAAGAAATAAAAAGAGATGTAACTCTCTTTTGTAACAAATGCCGGTCATCTTTATAGTGTTTAGATAGTTGGCTCATGATGAGCATGTAGAGACAGTAGAGTGTAGACATGTAGTTATGTTACCCTCTTTTAAGATTTTCACAAATCTAGTTTTTACATGTTCGCTCATATTGTATCAAAAAAGATAAAAATAAAGGTTCACTCATAATATAAACGACAACTATTATATATATTCAAAGCGAAACACAAAGCCGAAATAAAGAGGAACTATGGAGAAAAAACGTAACAACTTATACATGAATTATTAAGAGCTATATGCATATAAAGAAACTAGAAGCCACACGAGTTCAATTTTTATCCAAAACCAAGCGACGAATGCAGGTCGACCCACCTAACAAAGAAAAACACGTAATTAACAAACAATGTTTCTACATTTCATTAAGATTGTTATTTAAGGTACTTTATTTAATCATTCTCTACAATAAAAACACAATAATGACTAAGCAGTGGCGGATCTTGAAGTTTTTAGTAGGAGGTGCCGGAAATTTTTTTTTCCTATCATTATATTAGGGTCTTCTAATTCGGGGGGGCCGACTTAGTAAATATAATTTTTTTCGGACGAAATACGGATAAATTAACACTACGGAGCGAAAAACCAGGGGGGCCCTGGCCCCCCCTCAAATAGATCCGCCCCTGTTTCTAAGAACCAAATGATGAAAACTTGATGCAGAGAAGAAAGCATTGATAGAAAAATTAAAATTATTCATTGTCGCGTTGTTAAGTTTTCTCATTAGCATACAGGTACGAACCAGGAACAATTATGACCGGGTGAAAAAAAAATTTGAACCGTAATATAATAGAGTTAAAATCGAACGACCAAACACATTTCGATGGACCGTAATATAATAGAGTTAAGATGTATTTTGAAAAAATTGAGGTTTTTTTCAAAAATTAACAGTACATAAAAAAAAAATTATGGGGTTTTCGGAACTGCGGAAACCCCCTGGTTCCGTCCCTGTTAGTATATTCGTAGTTTTGTTGTAGAGCGATTATTGTAAGAAGTGCTGGGTGCACTTAGCCATGGCGCAGGTTACGCTGCCACATCAGCTTATACACTAAAACATACATAAAAAAATATATATATCCTCTTGATAACATTCCTACAACACACACAAAAACAAACCCACTAACTTCACTTTTACACTAAAAAAGTAAACTATGAAAACAAAATTTGAAGATTAGATAAAAGGATTATTAGTACTTGCTGTAAGAATCACTTGGTGATGACATAAATTGCGTAAATAACACCAGGGATCCATCCAAGTAAAGTCAGCAACAAACATATCCAAAACTGTACCTATAAACATTAATCGTGAAACAGTTATTTGTTAAAAATGCTTATAATCAAATATCTTTCTAATAATATGAATTGGTGAATCGATCGATATAATGATCCGAGAAATAGATCGAGAATTACTTGGCAGCCAAACTTGAAGAAAACACCAAGGGGAGGAAGGATGATCGCTAGAATAATGTCGACGCAGTTAGCTGTAGACATTTTGTGTCAATTTTTTTTTTAACGAATAGAAATGACTTCGATTGCTTGTAGAGTTGTAGATTTGTAGTTTAAGTGTTGGTTAGTTGCCTCGATATATATAGGCCCGGGAATTCTTCGGGGTATAACAGTACACGTGTTTCATTTTATTTGGGTCTATAATTAACACTCACTCCACTCAAAGCATTTGGTCGACATGTTTTATTTAATTTATATCATTAATTTTTAGTATTAGTTTTAAGTTTAAGTCGATATTGTCAAAGAGCTAAAATATCTTAAATTGATGCCAAGAATGTCTAACCAAGGAAATACTAACCAAGAATGCCGGTTAGATCGCTTTTTTGGTATGATGCAACGGGTGTTCGGTTTCGTTCATGGGAGTTAGTTCTGTTGGCGCCATGGTGGGATCTTTCTAACTCTAATAGCCTTTGGTTGTTTTGCGAGTTTGTCTCGTTTCGTTAGAGTTTTCTGTTCCTTTTCGTTCTTTGTTTGTTGGATCGTTTTTGCGTGTATCGTCTGCTAGTTTCTTTCTAGCATTTTTTAATTAAATTTCATTTGCCGTTCAAAAAAAAAAAAAAAAAAACTTTTAAAAGTATTTTAGTATAGAAATCTTGGTTTCACTTGTTGAATCAACATTATTTGTCCCTTCTGTTATCCATTAGATCAATGCACCTTCGGCAAAAATTCAATTTAGATCCAATATTTTTTAAAGATCTAATGAACCAATCATGGTTATTCATTTTTTTTATTTTTTTTATTTTTAAAAATTCACCCTTGTTTTTTAAAATTAAATAACCCGCAAACTGTTAATCGTTATGAAGTCATATGTGATTTGTGATACAAATCACATGTGATTTTTCAAGACGAAACTAAAAAAAACGAAAAAGAAATTCGTTAAAAGTATATCGAAGTGCCCGTCTACTAAAAGGTAAAAAAAATACTCGTCGCGATGGTGTATTTTTTTTCACTTTACGATTTACCGTTTGCAAGATATTTTATTTTTAAAAAATAGGTGAAAAGTGGGTTTTTTTGTTTTGATAAAAAAATGAGTGGCTACGATTAGTTCATTTGATCTTTAGACAATTTTGGTTCTACATTGATCTCAACTCATGCATCATCTAGCCATAAAGTTTACGTCCAGAGCCAGCAAAAGGCTCTTTGATTGAAGATGGCCATGGGATCCAAGGGGCCGAGGTTGAATTACGATTCTAAGAAAAACTTAGCATAGGACATATTTGATTTTCTCTTGTTATAAAATTCCAAAAAAAGAACTCTAAAGAGACAACGTAATGGTAAGGGAATACGATTCCTAATCAAGTAATCCGTCGTCTTAATTTTAACTATGATCGGCTACAAATTTCTTAAGGCCATCAGTCCTAGCTATTAGGCAATATATTATAAGGCCCGAGCCTTTTTAGGGTTTCGGGTCCATTAAGGTTTATATGCATTTGTCTCTATACGGGGTTTTAATGTTCAACATAGTATCATGAGCGGGTCTAATCCTGATACCTAGTCGGCCGCCATAAGCCGATGCTTCTATGTCACCCCGTCAAACCCTAGCCGTCACCATTTATCCTTTCTCTATTAAAAAACGCAATTTTCGCCTAAAACATTAGATGCACTCTGTTTAGACCATAAATCCCAAACCGTATGGAGTTGACTAACGTCGTCCGCACCATTGACTTCGTAGTCAAATTTCGAAGACATGCATACTAGAATCACCTCGTTAACCGTTTTGACACTCTGACATGCGCTCAAAAAAGTCTTTGGGTTCGTAAAAAAAGCAAACGGCTCACTGTTTTACGTATAACTCTCAAATCGTATAAATTTCGCTTATGTCGTCAGCAACCGTGGATTCATGATTAAATTCCAAATAAAATGCTACTAGAATCGCCGCCTCCACCGGTCGGACGCGCCTTCAAGATTTGTTATAAGTCTTGACAACATCCAAATACTATCTTTATGTTTATCTTAGGTTTATCTTTATTTTCTCGAGTTCAAGCTTTGCGATTTCGCCGCTCGAATTGCAGGATGTATTAGGCATTATATTATAAGGCCCAAGCCCGTCTAAGGGTTCGGGTCCATAAGGGTTTATATGTATTTGTCTCTATAAATATCGTATCAATAAAATGTATCGCTTATGGGGTTTCAAAGTTAAACACTAGTCACATACTTCATAACGGCGAAAAGCTTGTGCTGGGCCAATTCAGTGCCCAATGATCTCTCACTAAGATTTGAGTATAAAATATTCTAAGTTTAAAATAGTCAATGAGTAAAATCTATGTAAGTTTTCTTCGAAATTTTTCATATATAGGCAAAGTCAACTCCTCTACTCACTGGTGTGGTTCGAGTAAGTAGAGCCCCTCAATCAAAAGAATATGATGGAGTTAGTGAGATCTGAAAATCTCTCATTGACTCCTTATGTTCTTCTCAACATACATCAACATTTAGAGACTAGATACTTTGAGAAATCTCAAAGTATCTAAAGATATCTAGGCGGGAACTTTCTTGAAAAGAAAATTGAAAACATTTATTAAAGAAGTCAAAGAAAGTAAAAGAATTGGTATAAAGGCGGGAACAATTATTAATATTGTTCCCTAAAGAAAAATGGGACGCATCCTATATAACTGCTTGTCACGTCCTATATAACTGACAGTATCACCTCGACTTTGCCTATAAAATAGATAATTTTAAATGGGTAAACGTTCATCTCTTACATTAAATCACTCAATCATCAAGAGCATTTACTCCTCATTGTATTTGTCACTGAATCCATTCAAAGATATTTAAGCTCATACATAACATTAACCTATTTTTTTATTTTATTTTTTTCTGTTGGAACGGCAAATTATATTAGAAGAGAGCAACTAGTAAGGAGCTAGAGTAGATTACAAAGGATGTCTAAGCCAATCCTTCCAACAAAGAATTTTACAACCTCTAGACTTTAACCAAGAAAAAGAAAAAAGCCTAATATTATGAAAAATGTCAATTTTTCTCATAATATAGGTGCCAAAGGTGACATCATTACGTAAACGCCAAATCCACGACAAAGTTGTAGCAATGATACTATGTAAGCGATCCTTTTTGTCTTTTGAACCGTTCCAAGAATCCAACCAGGAATAAAGCTCGTCAATAGACGAACTCTCCGACCAAGGAATATCAACCCAAATGCGAATGAGATGCCAAATAGATTTTGCGGTTTGGCATGCCAAAAAAAGTTGATCTCTAGATTCAACACCCACACAACAAAATGGACAAATAATTGAATTGATTTCGATACCTCATAGTGAGAGATTTAACCTTGGTTTATGTTTAAGAAAGTGAGTAGAACACCACATTTTGTCATTCAACGAGGTTTTGTACGCGCGCGTTGCTGCGGGGTGTTTGTATATTTAACTTATCATATGCAAAATTGTACAAAGTGAGTAGAAAATAGTTGTCGTAAAAGAAGCTTGTATTATATTAGAAAACATCAGATACTTTTATACACATAGGTTGTTTGTGTATGGGTTGCACAAATGTTTTCACAAAAAAACATGCATGTTTTGGTCCATATTTGTCTAGATATTGACTTGGATCACAAATATGTTACATAACATGCATTTACTGCATAAATGATATAAAACAAATGGGCCTGACATCCAAATGTACACCTGCTATAGAAAGCATAGGTGCATACCTAAGGTTCATGTGCAGCTATAGTGTACATGTATGTCCACCTGATGCATATAGTGTACATGTAAGATTAGGAGGTTGTTGTATATGGATGTTTTGTGACATATCTGTCCACCTGAAGCACAAATATGTTTCAAAACATATTGTTGGTTAACAACGGTATTAAACTGTTTAAATATTTACAACGGCTGGGCGCATGTGGCTGTCATGATTACTTTAAGTTAGCTTCGATTTCTTCTTTTGAGAATTCATGGGTTTTTAGTGGTCTGCTGCTGAAGTTTCGACTGTTCCTGGGTATTTCTTGCGGATCTGCGGGTTTGTGCATTGTAATCAACTGTTTCAGTTTGAAATGTTGAAAATACATTAGTAATCTCGTGTTTATATAGAAATGTTTGTTACAATTTTTGAAAATACATTAGTACTCTCATGTTTATATACAAAGTTGAACACGTTCTGTGAACATAGCTAATAAACCAACACATTGAACCCAATAACGAAAGTAACTCTCAAATGACACCTCACATCTGCTGATTAGACACCAGGAACACAACAACTGTAACACAGACACCAAAAATTTTGTAGGTATGCACGAATGAACATGCAAAAGAAACAAACTGGTGAGTTAGATGTACCAGCACAAAACAAAACAGTCTAGGAAGATATTGATTTTTTTTTATCAAACGCCTTAGGCTTCTTGGTATCTCCTCTACCATCTCTGAATGCTGAAAATATAACATGCAATGGGATTAAACTTGATTCTTTAATAGTGATTTACTGATTACGATGCTAAGAATAGATTAAAAAAAGATCATTTGCTCACCCCACAAACTATAATGACGCAGACCGATAGAAATACTGCCGGAGATTTTCTGTTTAGCTGCAATCCAGCTTTGTTGATTGAATGGCATGTCAAATCTGGGATAATCATTATTTGCCGATATTTACACTTGATGTTTCGTGCCTGTCATAGTAAATTTGCTCTTGCATATTCGCAGTTGCAGTTCCACACAAGGTCCTGATCAACAACAGGGTGCAATCCTCAAAGATAGATGCGTAATAGAAGAGGATGGTGCGAAGAAGTAATTTGCACCAAATCAATTGTCACAACATTCTCTTTAGTTTCTCATCTATCTTTGGTGAAATGCACACGACCGATGATCAGACCCTTTTGTAGGACTGAACCTGCCAACATGCATAAAACAATTTCAGTTCCTGGCATCGATGGAAAGAAACACGGCTGCATAATGATGCGATCCGATTTTTGGCCTAGCAAGTTGTATATCCAATCTTTGCCAACCCACTTAATTTGTCTAAGAAAAGAGGTGTTAATAATCATAGGTGGAAACTCTGACCTCCCCCTCAAATCCCTTTTGTTATTTAAACGGTATTTAAACAATGGTCTGCACCAGATGTATTGGTAGGCCGTTGAAATACCAAAAGGAATTCGAGGGGAAGGTCAGAGCAAGCATCTATGTTGTACATTGTGTGTCAATATCAGCAAATGAAGAGTACCTGGTATTCTTTATTTGCCGATGTTAACACTTGATGTTTCATGTTTGTCATGTTAAATTTGTTCTTGCATATTCGCACCTGCAGTTCCACAAAAGGCTCTGATCAACAATAGGGTGCAATTCTCAAAGATAGATGGGTAACAAAAGAAGATGATGCGTAGAAGTAATTTGCACCAAATCACTTGTCACAGCATCCTCTTTAGTTTCCCATCTATCTTTGGGGAAATGCACACAACCGATGATCAGGCCCTTTTGTAGGACTGAACCTGCCAACATGCATAAAACAATTTGAGTTTGCATAAAAATGTACACCAATTAGATAAGCAGATAACCATTGTAAGAAACACATAAAGTAAGTGAAGTTATTTCTTGGCAATAATATAATCAGTGGTGGTGGCCAACAGTCGGTGTCCATCTGAGTTGAACCAGAATGTACTGAGGTAGGTGAGCACGAAAACTTGGCGCGGACAAAAATATTGACAAAGTATCAAAGATGGATGCACCGACCATGCCAATTAGTAATATATGGGCTCGGTCTCGGTACATCCATCATTGATATTGTGTCTATTTTTTATGTTTAACCTGCGTATGTGGCATACAATCCGGCTTTTGAATGTAAAAACCCCGTTGCGAGAAGAAAATATAAACAGACCTATCTGGCACAGTGGATTAAGCCTGTAAATTTAAGATATCATAAGCATACATATAAAAAAACAGTAGTTTGATATTCAAACATGTTATTAAAAAATTGAAGCAACACTTATCTTTTCTTTGTTGCTGTTATCTAGCAACATGCAGGAAGTGCGATCTAAAGGCCTGGGTCAAGCAAATAGATTATGTAATGCATACTGAGGTAGGTGATCGTGAAAAGTTGGTGGCGACAAAAATACTGACAAAGTATCAAATGTTCCAGGAAATGTTTTCTCTCGTCTGTAAAAGGCTCAGATATGCACCGTAAAATCCCTCATAAAATACCGGCCGTGGCTACAATCCTAATTAAAGTCATATTGCCATGACAAGACACCGGTATAAGCAGATTATGCAACTGAAACATTGAAAGTGCACATATCTATCGTCATTGCCTTAGGGTAAAGAGCAGGTTAGAGAGAGACATGAGAGAGAATAGGTTAGATCCGAATGAAGGTTTGTGTATTTTTATCCGGGTTGGCCCTATGGTCTGCCTAAGAACATAAGCTGAAGCTATGGTGAATAGTGCGTGCGTATTAGTGTAGAGATATAATAAACACGGCAAAAATGACCACCAGTGACAACTAACGACCATGACAGAAATCGCATACGACAATAATAACCATGCTGTGGAACACACCCAATCAGATAGAGCAAATACGCAGGCCATTTACCGTTAGAATCATCATGAGAATCTCTTTTCTTTTCCTCAAAACACATACATACATACGTGACAGGTGTACTGAAACAACATGATTATCATGTTATGGCTCAGAAAGGCAGGCGCTGGCCACGGCTGCAACCACCACTTAGGCAAGGCTGCCCTGCCAAGATACCACCAGCGCAAACCCGAACTGTATTCGGACCTAAGTTGGTTTCTCTCACATACCTCGTTAACCTCTTCTTTAGGTCCAAAGGCCGGAACCGAAAAAAAACCGATGGACCAGTCCAAGGTCCAATACCGAAAAAAAACGATGGAGCAAAAGTTGTAGATCCGCCTCCGAAGAGTCTATAGTAATTTATGTGTGACGGTGTACAGTGAAATGAACAGGAAAGTAATATTCAAATGAGGGAACAATGCTTTAGTGGGAGGATCCGGATTTTCTTTAGTGATATGTGGTTGTGTTTTTCCCGTTATTTCCCAGGTGCAACCACTCTTATTTCAGCCACATCTTTCTTCTTTCTTATCTTTAAGAAAGGCAAGCGCTGGGCATGGCTGCAACCACCACTCGGGTAAGGATGCCCTGCCAAGATACCACCAGCGCAAAATTACCATGTTGAAATGGCTAAGGTCGGCAAGTATAGCAGCAACAACGAAGACCAGCCATGGCTGCAACTTCAACTCAGATAAAGTTGCCTCGCCAAGATACTGGCCTCACTAAATGAGAATAAAAAAATTATATATGGACAGGCATCATCATTGCCTGTATGTATATGTCAGAGAATATTAGGAAAAAGCAACACCAATAGTTATCATCCTTTTGTATCATCTTCTTTAAGTCCAGCGGTCTAACACCGAAAAAAAAACCCCATGTAGCAACTCTACTTACCAATTTACCTTGCCATAACTGCAATTTCTATCATTACAGCCTATGAGAGAGTGGAATAGTAACTATATTCACATTTATTATAGTCAGGTGAAGGCTCAGATTTAAAAATAGCTGACAAAGTGGACTAAGAAGCCATGGCTGCAAAGTTGGTAACTTGACATGCCAAGACACGGATAATGCCAACTTTGTACATCTGCCAGGAATTGACCATCACAGCCTCATTCGGCTCAGGATAAACATTGACAATTTAAGGTTTTTATACTCATCATAGCCTAAAATAAGTGAATCCATGGGCTTGACGCAGCTTTAGAAACGAAGAAAGCGGATCATATGCCGAACCCGGAGAAAAATACCCTGAACTTCATTCGGATCTACTGTATTCTCTTTCATGTATGTATGTAACCTCTTCTTTAAGTCCAACGGTCCGTCACCAAAAAAAAAAAAAAAAAAAAAAAAAAAAAAAAAAAAAAAAAAAAAAAAACCATGCAGCAACTGGACCTACCAATTCACTCTGCCATGGCTGCAATTTATATCATTACAGGCTATGAGAGAGTGGAACACTAACTATGTACACATTTTTCATAATCAGCTAAATGCTCAGTGTAACACCCCGTGCCCGCTTACTTCAAAAACTTTGACTTTTTACGCAGAAACGCTTGAACTAAAACTGACCTGCTGTTACTCTTTCATAAACTGACAAAAAATGCATACACATTCAGGACTTGAGACTATTTTTAGATGAAACTAGACTCAATTACCTTCGAAAAGATAGGTGGCACGACCCGTGACGACTTACGGATTAAAAGATATGATTTTTACAATTTGACGGGTTATGCATTATAACCCGTTTTGACCCATTTTCACAACAAACCACTTATACCACTTTCGTTTTACACCAAACTTTCCAGAAATCGTTTTACTATCATACTAAACATGTTCCAATGACACTTGACCTGTTTACAACCCAAAAATGGGTACTTTTACACATAAACCAAATGCCCCTTTAACATTACACCAAAAACACATAAACCATACTTTGACTTATCAAATGACTACCAAATCGTCATACAACCCTTGACATACACTTTTCCATACGGCTACACTTTAACAACCCATAAAAGACTAACGGGGGTACAAACTTGCACATGAGCTCGGTATTCTACCTAAGCTCCTAAACACATATTACCTTTAATCTTGTATATCAAATTCTGTTGACATAAATAAATGCCTAAAAACATTATCAATATTTATTCATATCTCTATGTTTTAATGATCACAAAATGTAAACTCATTAAAACATAAACTTATAAATTAAACAAGTATTTAGTTGTAAATATTCATTTCTACAACTTAATCACTTAAGGTATGAATAAACAAGTGCTTAATGCATTATATGATCAAAGGAACATTTTCTTAATAACTAGATTTTTTATAAAACATCAAAAACATTTTATATATTTTTGAAAAACATTTTTGGTATTAAATAAAAATGTTTAATCTTTTATAAAAATATGAATTCAAATTTTTAACCAAAATCAGTTAAAATGTTCCAGAAAAACCTTCCCCACAAAAGGACAAAATTGGCCAACGTTCAGTAGGGGCGGCCCCCTTAATTTTACTAGGCGGCCCCCTTAATAATTAAGGGGACCGCCCCCGCTCCAGTAGGCTCCAGCTGTCCAGATTTTTCCCTATAAATACAAGCCTTTTCCTGGATTTTTTCTCAACCCTTTTGCACTAAAACTTTGTGTTGTAGATCTCATTTCATATCTTAAATAAACCTTTGATCATGTAATCTTAAGCATTGGTTTCCAAGTGATCCAAGCTTCCACCATCCAAGTGCAAAAGAAGAATACTTCTATCAATCAAGATTAGAAGTATTACAACTTAGTATCATTTTGTTACTTAAGTTGTGTGTTTAACAAAGTTTGTAAATCATTCATTCATTTGTATGTAAGGTGTGTGTTGTAGATTAGTGTTGTGTGTAAGTAGTGAAGATGTTGTATAAGTAGTTGTGGTATAGAAGTTGTGAGGTCAAAGTGTAGAAGTCGTGAAGCCGTGGTGTAGAAGTTGTGAAGCCGTAGCTTAGAAGACATGAAGTCCTTGTGTTGAAGTCATGAAGCCTTGGCATAGAAGCTGTGAAGCGGTCGTGTTAAAGTTGTGAAGTCCTAGTCGTGAAGTCCTAGTGTTGAAGTCGTGAAGCCGTAGCATAGAAGTTATGTAGCGGTCGTGTTGAAGCCGTGGAGTCGTAGTAGTGAAGTCCTAGTGTTGAAGTCGTGAAGCCGTAGCATAGAGGTTGTGTAGCGGACATGTTGAAGTCGTGAAGTCTTAGTCATGAAGACATAGTGTTGAAGTCGTGAAGCCGCATCATAGAGGTTGTGTAGCGGTCGTGTTGAAGTCGTGAAGAAGTCGTGAAGCCGTTGTGAAGTAGTCGTGAATAAGTTGTGAATAAGTTGTGTTGTGAAGTTGTGAGATTGGTTCTAGCTACGATTAGAACTCGACATTTAGCTTTGTGTCGTTAAACCCGTGTAAGCCAAAGTTGTGTACGGTTTTCTCCGCCATAAGGGAGCTTATTGAAGTTGTGAAGAAAACTCTCGAGCAAGGTGTGCTCGGGGAGTGGAGTAGGGCAAGGAAGGTGTCCCTGTAGCCGAACCACTATAAATCTCTCGTGTCTCGGTTAGATCTTTCCATACCTTATTTATTTCTTTACTTGCATCGTCATTACTTTCATACACATAGGTTTATATAATTGCTAGTATTAATTAGAGGTCGACTTCACATAAAGATCAATTTGAAAATCCATTCAAGAAACCAAAACCTTTACAATCAATTTAAAAGAATACATATATAACTAATAATAAGGTTCAAGTTTTATTTTTCATACAAACTTGAATCAAAGTGTTTTAAAAATAAACAAAGGTTTTCATAATAAAATTAAAAAGACATAAAACTATTCAACCCCCCCTTCTAGTTTTCCACAATTGGTATCAAGAGCCACGTCAATCAAGATCTTTAAAATATACTGTATTTTAAAACTTGAATCGATCTATGGAATTCGAAAAATATCTAGAAGGGGAATCTTTGCTAAAACCACCACTATTTGAAAACTATACTTTTCTTGAATGGAAAAATAAATTTGAAACTTATGTGAAATCAATTGATCTAGATCTTTGGCATGTCATTTCGATTGGTGATTTTCAACCAACAAAAACGGATTTTAAAAGTCAAACAAAAACGGATTTTGAAACTCAAAATGATTATTTAAAAACAAAGAATAACAAAAATAATGAAGCTAAAATAATTATTTACAAAACCTTGCCGAAAGTTGAATATGAAAGAATATCTTTCTGTAAAACGGCAAATGATATTTGGAAAAATCTCTTAAACTTTCATCATGAAAAATGTCAAGCCAAAGATGAGGATTTTGATCTTGTACATGAATTAGTTATCTTAGAAAATTTAATAGATAAACATTTAAATAAAATAGATACATGTGCTACTAGTTCAAATGTTGTCAATGTAGGTATTAACGACGAAGACTACATGAATCAACTCCAAAGTGAACTCAATCCAAAATCATGGAGTGACACAGACGAAGGAGAAGATCATCATCTGTACAAGACATGTTCGGGTCAAGTCACTTCGGTCTAAATAAGGTGTTAGAAGTTTGCCATGATATATTTTCACACCTTGGTTATCTTGAAGACTCACCTTTCATTCACACGTCGATCATCATCTAAGACATTACAAAGAAAAGCTAGGACGTGAGCTAAGTTCTCTTTTTAAATTTCATAAGTAATTATTTCATGCATATAATCTTATTAATGCCTTAGGATACGCTTAGTCTAGTAGGTTGCTTTGCCTTTACACTTTAGTTATATTCGTTTTGTGGCTTAATGAACTAGAAACCCTTTAGTTAACCCCCCTAAGTATTAGTAAACCAAGCAATCTTCATATTTGGTACTCTCCGATAGGTAAATTTAGGAACTTAATTTCTTCTAAAAGGAGAATGACTACTGGAGAATCTATTGACTAGAAACTCAATTTGACCTAACGGTTGAATTGCTTCTATGTGAGAAGTTGGGTGTAACCCGTAAAAATGGTCGTGTTTAGCCTGAATTGAGCACCACTAGTAATAGTCTCATACTCATTCTCCAACTTGAATACATTATTTTTCCTAAATATACCTAACGACAGTTTACTGCTATGAACTTTGCTTTTCACTAGAGCTTTTCATTCCTAGATGTATGTTATCTTGCATATACAAAATTTCTAGATGTTTACTTGCTCCTATGTGATTTGACTGCATGCCTTCGTAATTATTTGTTTAGTTGTTAAATGCATTGTCATTATAATAGCTTTTGTTTTTCTCTAACTACTCTGACATGATGTATTTTTGTATTTAGTCATAATACATGCTTAAATGCCATAGGATATGTAGAAAGAGGTAGCATGTGACAATAGACTTAACCAATGCCCTTGAGCATGAGATCTTTCATAAACCACTATTTTTAAACATATAATTAACGGAACTTATTTTTAAATTTGCAAAAACTTCACATTTTGGAAAAATGATTTCTCAAAAGATTATGACACATTTCTATTAAACATGTTTCACCATCCTACATTTCTTCCAAACTTATGTCTATAATTACGTGTTTATCAAAAACCAAAGATTGGAAAAATATGTTTTCTTTCCTCATAAAAACATTTTGAAATAAAGCCAAAACTATTTCAGTAATATATTTTTCACATCCACATAAAACCTACTTTCAAGCATTGTTGAATAATGCCAAAAACATTTCTTTAAATCATGCTTGGTGATCTCATATATGTCATATATACTTGTGTATATGACACTTATAAGTGAACTAAATCAAAAATGAAAAATCATGGTTTACTTATTAAAGATCTCACTTGGTACAAGTCTAGAAGTCCATGCTATCACAACTCCCCATTCCCTTGTACATAGATAATCATTAGGATTAATTAACTAGCCTTTTAATCTTCCTAAGTATAATACTATGAATTACATGGTGCTATGTATTATCTTCTTGTCTAATGTATGTATATACATGTTATATGCTTAATGAGTAGTTTGCATGTTAGATAAAGTTGCTTAAATAAATATGCTTAGCATATATGAGTTATTAAATCTTAAATTGCCTGGAAAGAAGTTGGACTTGCTTGAAACTAAACCCAAAAACACAACCCTTTCAACAATTTTCTGCCAAAAACCCATTTCCAGTAACCTGGAAATCAGCAGATGGGCGGCCCACTTAATTCATTAGGCGGCCCCCTTAATATTTAAGGGGACCGGCCCCTTAATTAAGGGGACCGGCCATCTGATGGTCGAAGGTGCTGCTCCCCTTTTCTATTTTTAAGCCCATTTTATCCTATACTTTCCAAAATTCACAAACACATTTTGTCACAAACCACCCTCCAAAATTTACCTTCCACAATCACATCATCACTACACCATAAATACTCATTTGGAGGAGGAAGCTTGACATTTGCCATAACCCAACAAATGATGTTGTTCAAACTCAACCAACACCTAAACCTCATCCTAATGAACCCTTTCACACACATAACCAATCACCCATATGTCCACCTTCATTCACTCATAATTACCCAAGTTCACAAATGTCTCCACCACCAAAAGTGTCACCACCACTTCCACCAAATAACAACCACTCTCCATCATCATCAACTTCCACTCAACACTTGAAGTTCATTGAAGAACTCAAGGAAGCCCATGAGCTTAATGCTCTCCTTGCTTTGCATCTTGCTCAAAGCAACTTAAACCCATCACCATCCATATCACCATCATTACCATCATCACCACATCACTTGAGTCAAATTGAGAAACATGTCAACAATTGTCCTTGTTGCATCTTTCTCCAAAGTCAAACCATCATTACCATCATCACCATCCATCTCACCATATCACCATCATCACCACATCACTTGAGTCAAATTGAGAAACATGTCAACAATTGTCCTTGTTGCATCTTTCTCCAAAGTCAAACCATCATTACCATCATCACCATCCATCTCACCATCATTACCATCATCACCACATCACTTGAGTCAAATTGAGAAACATGTCAACAATAGTCCTTGTTGCATCTTTCTCCAAAATCAAACCATCACCTTAAATGAGCGTCTCACTTGGATTGAGTATCTTCTCACTAGATCTAATCCAACACCACCACTTGAACAACATCAAAACCCTCATTCAACATGGTCAAGTCCAAGCTCTCCACCTCCAATTCCTCCATCAACACTCTCTCCAACATCCATACACCCAAACTTACAACCCCATTAATCCAACATTTTTTACCCCCTCTTTACCATCATCCATCCAAAATAATCCAAGTTTTCATGTCTCAAGCAAGTCCAATGGATCTCTTAGGCAATTTAAAATTTTCTACTTATTGCATGCTATAAGTAATATATGATTGTTATGCTTATTGCTTGTATACTTGATATCATGATATATATACATGCTTGATGATTAATAACATGCTTATTCCATAATATGTTTTAAATGTATGCATGCGTAATTAACATGTTTATGTCACTATTTAATCATTCTTGATGTACATGATTCAAATGGAGCTTGCTGCAAAAACACCCTAAAAATGACCCTTTTCTGGAAATTTTTCAAATTTGGTCGCCTGGGAAAACACCAGATGGGCGGCCCCCTTAATTCCCTAGGCGGTCCCCTTAATTTTAAGGGGGCCGGCCTACAATTAAGGGGACCGGCCATCTGGGCAGTAAAATTTACTGTTTTCTTTTGCATCTTGCGACCCCTTTTATCTAGCCCAAACCTTACCTAAATCAACCATCACCTCCATCAAACACCCATTTTCATTCACCATGCTATCACCAAAATCATCTCTAAGACACCAAAACTCCATCACCCCCACCTCAATGTTAATCCCCAAGTGCACCAAATGCACCATAAAAAACACCCTTTCATCCATCAATAACTACATCAACTCACACCTTTCATCACCACCATCAAGAGCATCAACTCCACCTCCTACTCAAGAACCTCCATTCACCCAACTTGTCATTTCCATATCACCAATAACACCTCTTGATGCTCATTTCTCATCATCACCAATACCACCACATCCACAACTAAACCATCATCTTTGGTCTTAGAGATGAGATACCCTACATGTTTTCATCCCTTGAACACATGCTTAACAACCAACCTCCACCACAACCTCCATCATTTTCACCCACTACACTACCACCACCTTCATTCTCACCAAATTAAGCATATGCAATGCTTAATCAAAAATAATTTTTCAAACCATTTTGTGTGCAAGCCCCATGGAAGATCATGTACTCCTAGAATGATTATGTAGATTGCATTACTTACTTGCTAATGTAGGATTGAATATAATCTTGGATGGTTGATACACAACATTTTTAATAAATGTCTTTATATGCATGCTTATTTTTGCTATATATATGCTTGTGCTTCTAATATTTTTCTTGCAAGTATTCCATATATCGATTCCTTGGTGCCCCCAAACGAGGGGGAGTACACATCAAGGGGGAGTTTTCATCCCGACAAATTTCACGTTTGAATTTTGTCGGCTTAACCTTTTTGATTCTACAAAAAGGGGGAGAAGTGAATGTAAACTCACTAAATACTTGTCCAAAAATAAACTTTTTGGTTTAATGAGTTTAGGTTTTGTAATCATCAAAAAGGGGGAGATTGTTGACATAAATAAATGCCTAAAAACATTATCAATATTTATTCATATCTATATGTTTTGATGATCACAAAATGTAAACTCATTAAAACATAAACTTATAAATTAAACAAGTATTTAGTTGTAAATATTCATTTCTACAACTTAATCACTTAAGGTATGAATAAACAAGTGCTTAATGCATTATATGATCAAAGGAACATTTTCTTAATAACTAGATTTTTTATAAAACATCAAAAACATTTTATATATTTTTGAAAAACATTTTTGGTATTAAATAAAAATGTTTAATCTTTTATAAAAATATGAATTCAAATTTTTAACCAAAATCAATTAAAATGTTCCAGAAAAACCTTCCCCACAAAAGGACAAAATTGGCCAACGTTCAGTAGGGGCGGCCCCCTTAATTTTACTAGGCGGCCCCCTTAATAATTAAGGGGACCGCCCCCGCTCCAGTAGGCTCCAGCTGTCCAGATTTTTCCCTATAAATACAAGCCTTTTCCTGGATTTTTTCTCAACCCTTTTGCACTAAAACTTTCTGTTGTAGATCTCATTTCATATCTTAAATAAACCTTTGATCATGTAATCTTAAGCATTGGTTTCCAAGTGATCCAAGCTTCCACCATCCAAGTGCAAAAGAAGAATACTTCTATCAATCAAGATTAGAAGTATTACAACTTAGTATCATTTTGTTACTTAAGTTGTGTGTTTAACAAAGTTTGTAAATCATTCATTCATTTGTATGTAAGGTGTGTGTTGTAGATTAGTGTTGTGTGTAAGTAGTGAAGATGTTGTATAAGTAGTTGTGGTATAGAAGTTGTGAGGTCAAAGTGTAGAAGTCGTGAAGCCGTGGTGTAGAAGTTGTGAAGCCGTAGCTTAGAAGACATGAAGTCCTTGTGTTGAAGTCATGAAGCCTTGGCATAGAAGCTGTGAAGCGGTCGTGTTAAAGTTGTGAAGTCCTAGTCGTGAAGTCCTAGTGTTGAAGTCGTGAAGCCGTAGCATAGAAGTTGTGTAGCGGTCGTGTTGAAGCCGTGGAGTCGTAGTCGTGAAGTCCTAGTGTTGAAGTCGTGAAGCCGTAGCATAGAGGTTGTGTAGCGGACATGTTGAAGTCGTGAAGTCTTAGTCATGAAGACATAGTGTTGAAGTCGTGAAGCCGCATCATAGAGGTTGTGTAGCGGTCGTGTTGAAGTCGTGAAGAAGTCGTGAAGAAGTCGTGAAGCCGTTGTGAAGTAGTCGTGAATAAGTTGTGAAGAAGTTGTGTTGTGAAGTTGTGAGATTGGTTCTAGCTACGATTAGAACTCGACATTTAGCTTTGTGTCATTAAACCCGTGTAAGCCAAAGTTGTGTACGGTTTTCTCCGCCATAAGGGAGCTTATTGAAGTTGTGAAGAAAACTCTCAAGCAAGGTGTGCTCGGGGAGTGGAGTAGGGCAAGGAAGGTGTCCTTGTAGCCGAACCACTATAAATCTCTCGTGTCTCGGTTAGATCTTTCCATACCTTATTTATTTCTTTACTTGCATCGTCATTACTTTCATACACATAGGTTTATATAATTGCTAGTATTAATTAGAGGTCGACTTCACATAAAGATCAATTTGAAAATCCATTCAAGAAACCAAAACCTTTACAATCAATTTAAAAGAATACATATATAACTAATAATAAGGTTCAAGTTTTATTTTTCATACAAACTTGAATCTAAGTGTTTTAAAAATAAACAAAGGTTTTCATAATAAAATTAAAAAGACATAAAACTATTCAACCCCCCCCTTCTAGTTTTCCACAAATTCCATAATCCATATATCCAAGCCATCCATAAAACATGTCAACCTACAAAACGGTTAGACAACTAAACCATAAGCACAAAGGCTTAGTAAGTAAAACAACTATAACATACCATTATACTTCATTCAACACATAAGCATCATATACATATAACACTTACTTACGGGCTTACTACCGAAGTCTCATCTCACACATCATCAGCTTATCACATAAACCATATTCATCACATCACGTAAGCATATCTCAAGTCCGTACATACAACATACATAACACATATATGATAGAAATCCATATAACACATGTTATTATCATTTTACTTACCTTAGCTTCCAAAGCTAAGCATAACATCAATATCCCACCATTCTTAACCTCTAACCATCATCATCATCCTTTACAATTATCAACACCTAATAACATAATAAACAATAACATAAACAAGGGCTAACATAACCCATTAAACATACTCATCTTTCATTCTACATCATCATATGATCATATCTTGATCATATGATGAAAACCCACTTAATCTATAATCTATAACTTCATTAATCATTAAAAACATAGATACTTACTTGATATAGGGATTACAAATTAAGGGTTCTTAATGATTTGGAACACTTGGTGATTGCTTGAATAAGCTCAACTGATGGAACAATGTTTTTCCCTCTTCTTTTTCTCTGTATGAACCGACCCAGAAGTAGATAACACAACTCTTCCAGGCTTTTCTAAGGTTACTTCATAAGTAGGAAACTAGTTTAAGCATTTAGCAAGACTAGTCCCTCGAGTTCCATTTTTCTATATTGACCACACTTAACTTTATAACACATTATTTGACCATAAAATTGACTATCGGGTTTGACCACTATGCAACAAACGTTGACTGGCCAATCACATAAGGCCTTTATCATTTTCATTTAGGGTGGGGTCCAAGTATCCGGAAAACGGTTCTTTCACTCAGATTTTAAAACAGTTGACAAAATGGATTAAGCCGCCATGGCTGCAAAGTTGGTAACTTACCACACCAAGATACGGATAATGCCGACTTTGTACATCTGCCAGGAATTGACCATCACAGGCTCATTCGGCTGAGGTTAAACCTTGACCATTTAAGGTGTTTAGTTTCATCACAGCCTAAAATAAATGAATCTATGGGACTGACGCAACTTCAGAAACGAAGGAAGCGAATACATCCGGCATGGCTGCAAATGTAACAATCTGCCCTACCAAGACACGGGCGCTCACAGGTTTAATCGATACACAGCCTAGTTACAGGTTTGGTAGTAGGTCCTTTAGGGGGCCAATAGGTCCGAACCGGTAAAAATAACCCGACCTTTATTCGGATCTAAGTTGGTGTCTCTCACATAAACTATGTACACATTTATCATAGTCAGCTGAAGGGTCAGACTCTAAAACAGTTGACAAAGTGGACTAAGCCGCCATGGCTGTAAAGTTGGTAACTTACCACGCCAAGATACGGGCGATCGTACGTCTAATCGCTACACAACCGATACTTATCATCCTTTTGTATGATCTTCTTGAAGTCCAACGGTCCGACACCGAAAAAAAAAACCCATGTAGCAACTCGACTTACCAATTTACCCTGCCATGGCTGCAATTTCTATGATTACAGCCTATGAGAGAGTGGAATGCTAAGTATATACACATTTATTATAGTGAGGTGAAGGCTCAGATTTTAAAACAGTTGACAAAGTGGACTAACCCGCCATGGCTGTAAAGTTGGTAACTTGCCACGCCAAGACATGGATAATGGCAACTTTGTACATCTGCCAGGGATTGACCATCACAGCCTCATTCGGCTCAGGTTAAACCTTGACAACTGAAGGTTTTTATATTCATCATAGCCTAAGATAAATGAATCTATGGGTTCGACGCAGCTTGAGAAACCAAGAAAGCGTATCATATGCCAAACCCAGGGAAAAATACCCCGAACTTCATTCGGATCCACTGTATTCTCTTTGACGTGTGTATGTAACCTCTTCTTTAAGTCCAACGGTCCGTCACCTAAAAAAAACCATGCAGCAACTGGACCTACCAATTTACCCTGCCATGCCTGCAATTTATATCATTACAGGCTATGAGAGAGTGGAATACTAACTATGTACACATTTATCATAGTCAACTGAAGGCTCAGATTTTAAAACAATTGACAAAGTGGACTAAGCCGCCATGGCTGCAAAGTTGGTAACTTACCACGCCAAGATACGGATAATGCCAAGTTTGTGCATCTGTTAGGAATTGACCATCACAGCCTCATTCGGCTCAGGTTAAACCTCGACAATATAAGATGTTTATATTCATCACTGCCTAAAATAAATGAATCTATAGGCTTGATGCACCTTCAGAAATAAAGAAAGCGGATACATCTGGCATGGCTGCAATAGTAATAATCTGCCCTGCCAAGACACGGCCGATCACACGTCTAATCGATACACAGCCTGGTTACAGCCACAACCCTTCACAGGGCTTCTGACAATTATATGTCTATACTAATACCCGCAAGCTATTCACCATATTTTAACCAGTATAGGTTACCGAGAAACAACACCGGCATGGCTGCGTTAAAAGAAACGGCCCGCCAACACACAGCAATATGTCGTCACTCATATAAACCATGAATAACCAATTTCAGAAACACACATAACATGCAATTAACTATTACATATAGTGTATTACTGCATGAAGTGTCTGGAGAGGAAGCTGATAATGAGTGCGTAGGTGGTGATCTCGACTATTATGAACTAAAGGATGACATTATGTTTGAAGTCGGTTTTGAAAGTAATAGTCGAGATCACTACCTAGGCACTCATTATCAGGTTCCTCACCAGACACTCCATGCACTAATACATTATAGTAACTATATACACATTTACTATAGTCAGGTGAAGGCTCAAATATTAAAACAGATGACAAAGTGGACTAAGCCGCCATGGCTGCAAAGTTGGTAACTTGCCACGCCAAGATACGGATAATGCCAACTTTGTACACCTGGCAAGAATTGACCATCACAGCCTCATTCGGCTCAGGTTAAACCTTGACAATTTAAGCTGTTTATATTCATCATAGCCTAAAATACGTGGTCACCGATTTAATCGATACACAGCTTGGTTACAGCTACAACCCTTCACAGGGCTTCTGAAAATTATATGTCTATATTAATACCCGCAAGCTATTCACCATAGTTTACCAGCATTGGTTACCACGAAACAGTACCCGCATGACTGCGTTAATAGAAACGCCCTGCCAACACACGGCAATTACGTGTAATGTATTACTGCATGAAGTGTCTGCAGAGGAAGCTGATAATGAGTGCCTAGGTGGTGATCTGGACTATGATGAACTAAAGGATGACATGATGTTTCAAGTCGGGTCCGAAAGTAATAGTTGAGATCACCACCTAAACACAACGTATCAACTAACAGTTGAGATCACCACCATGATTACCGGACAGCCTGGCATAGACTTGTGACAATTTCAGTACCATAGGTTACAACCAAACAGTACCGGCATGGATGCGTTAATATAAACGCCCTGCCAAGACACGGCAATATGATTGCGTACAGGCATTCCAACACATATAACATAACTGAAAGCAAACGGCCACATTAGCTTTATGAAGAGAAACAGTCTGAAAGTAAAGCGCAAAAGAGCTTAAAAGTCAAGCGCATCTACACATTCAAATACATTATGTTACACATTGAACCTCAAACATCATAACACTGTAGCGTAACACACATAAATCACTATAGACTCTTCGGAGGCGGATCGTTCACTTTTGATCCGTCTGTTTGTTTTTTCCGGTGGCGGACCTTGGACCTAAAGAAAAGGTTAGAGAGATATGTGAGAGACACCTACTTAGATCCGAATAAATGTCGGGTTATTTTTAACGGTTCGGAGCTATTGGTCCCCAAAAGGACCTACCACCAAGCTATTATGAGTAGTACGCGGGTATTAGTATTTATCATAGTCAGCTGAAGGCTCAGATTTTAAAACAGTTGACAAAGTGGACTAACCCGCCATGGCTGCAAAGTTGGTAACTTGCCACGCCAAGATACGGATAATGCCGACTTTGTACATCTGCCAGGAATTGACCATCACAGCCTCATTCGGCTCAGGTTAAACCTTGACAATTTAAGCTGTTTATATTCATCACAACCTAAAATAGGAGATCACAGGTTTAATCGATACACAGCCTGGTTACAGGCATAACCCTTGACAGGGCTTATGACAATTATATGTCTATACTAATACCCGCAAGGTATTCACCATATTTTAACCAACATAGTTTACCACAAAACAGTACCGGCATGGCTGCGTTAATAGAAACGCCCTGCCAACACACAGCAAAATTTCGTTACTCATATAATTCATGAATAACCGATTTCAGAAACAGACATAACATGCAATAAACTATTACATATAATGTATTACTGCATGAAGTTTCTGGAGAGGAAGCTGATAATGAGTGCCTAGGTGGTGATCTCAACTATCATGAACTAAAGGATGACATTATGTTTCAACTCGGGTCCGAAAGTAATAGTCGAGATCACCACCTAAACACACCTTATGAACTAACAGTCGTGATCACCAACATGATTACCGGACAGCCTGTCATAGACTTTTAACAATTTCAATAGCATAGGTTACAACCAAAAAGTACCGCCATGGGTGCGTCAATATAAACGCCCTGCCAAGACACGACAATATGATTGAGTACAGGCATTTCAACACATAAAACATAACCTGAAAGCAAACGGCCGTATTAGGTTTATAAAGAGAAACAGTCTGAAAGTAAAGCACTAAAAAGTTTAAAAGTCAAGCGCATGTACACATTCAAACACATTATGTTAGACAGTCAAACTGAAACATCAACCCTAGCATATGAAGACGAAACAACATAAGCACCACACATTCCAACATACAACTAATATACCCTACCATGTGAAGACGAAACAACATAAGCACCCAAATCATGAACCGTAAATCACCCCTAATCATAAAGGGTAAATCAACCGAAATCATAAATCATAAATCAAACAGCCTAATTAAAGCAGTGCACCCCTAATCATAAAGGGTAAATCAACCCAAATCATAAATCATAAATCAAGCAGCCTAATTAAAGCAGTGCACCCCATTAACCCCCAAGACTTATAAAAAACAGAAACTTAAGAAAAAAAACCCTAATTAAATCAAAACCCTAACTTGACCATCATTTAATAATCTAAAAAAATGTTTCAAAGATAAGTCAGACATGAAGTTACCACCCGCAAAAGTGAATCGCCAGAAAGAAGGTTTTAAAGATAAGAAAGAAGCAAGATGTGGCTGAAATAAGAGTGGTTGCACCTGGGAAATAACGGGAATAACACAACCACATATCACTAAAAAGAATCCGGATCCTCCCACTAACGCACTGTTCCCGCAATTTTATATTAGTTTCCTGTTCATAAAACTGTAGCATAAGACACATAAATCACTATAAACTCTTCGGAGGCGGCTCATTAACTTTTGATCCGTCATTTTTTTTTTTTTTTTTTTTTTTTCGGTGCCAGACATTGGACCTAAAGAAGAGGTCAGAGAAAAATGTGAGAGACACCTACTCAGATCCGAATAAAGATCGGGTTATTTTTAACGGTTCGGACCTACTGGCCCCCTAAAGGAACTACTACCAAGCTATGGTGAATAGTACGCGGGTTTTAATATAGAGATATAATTAAGATTAATATACTTCACTATATTCTGTACAAGTTCTTGTAAATTTTGATTTATTTAAATAAAGAATTAAACGTTGAAACATTGTGTGTTAGCTAATTTTATAAACCCGTTTATAGCATAAGATTTGTAACTTAAGCTCTTTGTTTTGCAAACAAGATAGAAATTAGAGTAAACTGCAAAATACATCCCTGTGGTTTACACCTTTTGGCACTTTACATCCCTGTCAGAAACTATTGGCAATATACATCCCCCGTTAGGCAAACGTTTGCCACATTACATCCCTGAGTTGGATGGGCGTTATCTTTCTCTGTTAAGTGTTTGCATCGTTAGTCCTTCTGTTAAAATGTTTGCACCGTTAGTCCTATGGGTTAAGTCTATTTGCACCGTTAGTCCTTCGTTACGTTTTCGTCTAGTTTTTTACGTTTTCGTCCGGTTTTTTACGTTTTCATCCGATTTTTTACGTTTTCGTCCGATTTTTTACGTTTTCGTCTGTTTTTTACGTTTTTGTCCGATTTTTTACGTTTTCGTCCGATTTATTACGTTTTCGTCTATTTTTTTACGTTTTCGTCCGATTTTTTACGTTTTAGTCCGATTTTTTTCGTTTTCGTCCGATTTTTTTACCTTTTCGTCTGTTTTTTTTACGTTTTCATCCATTTTTTTACGTTTTCGTCTGTTTTTTAACGTTTTCGTCCGATTTTTTTACATTTTCGTCTGTTTTTTAAAGTTTTCATCCATATTTTTACGTTTTCATCTGTTTTTTTTACGTTTTCGCCTGTTTTTTTACGATTTCGTCTTTTTTTTGAGTTTTTGTCCGATTTTTTTCGTTTTCGACTTTTTTTTTACGTTTTCGTCTGATTTTTTACCTTTTCGTCTGTTTTTTTACGTTTTCATCCATTTTTTTACGTTTTCGTCTGTTTTTTTACGTTTTCGTCCGATTTTTTTACATTTTCGTCTGTTTTTTAAAGTTTTCATCCATATTTTTACGTTTTCATCTGTTTTTTTACGTTTTTGCCTGTTTTTTTACGATTTCGTCCATTTTTTAAGTTTTTGTCCGATTTTTTTCGTTTTCGTCTTTTTTTTTACGTTTTCGTCTGATTTTTTACATTTTTCGTCTGTTTTTTTTACGTTTTCATCCATTTTTTTACGTTTTTGTCCAATTTTTTTCGTTTTTGTCCCTTTTTTTTTACGTTTTCGTCCGATTTTTTACGTTTTCGTCCATTTTTTTTAACTTTTCGTCTGTTTTTTTACGTTTTCGTCCGATTTTTTACATTTTCGTCTGTTTTTTTACGTTTTGATCCATCTTTTTACGTTTTCGTCCCTTTTTTTACGTTTTCGTCTAGTTTTTTACGTTTTCGTCCGGTTTTTTACGTTTTCGTCTGATTTTTTAACTTTTCGTCTGTTTTTTTACGTTTTCATCCGATTTTTTACGTTTTCGTCTGATTTTTTTCGTTTTCGTCCATTTTTTTACGTTTTCGTCCTGTTTTTTACGTTTTCGTCCGATTTTTTAACTTTTCGTCTGTTTTTTTTACGTTTTCATCCGATTTTTTACGTTTTCGTCCGATTTTTTTCGTTTTCGTCCATTTTTTTACGTGTTCGTCTGTTTTTTTTACGTTTTCGTCCGATTTTTTACTTTTTCGTCCGATTTTTTACATTTTCGTATGTTTTTTATGTTTTAGTCTATTTTTTTAAGTTTTCATCCATTTTTTACGTTTTCGTCTGTTTTTTTTAGTTTTCATCCATTTTTTACGTTTTCGTCTGTTTTTTTACGTTTTCATCTATTTTTTTACGAAAAAAATCGGACGAAAACGTAAAAAAAAGAACAAAACGTAAAAAAATGAACGAAAACGTTAAAAAACAGACGAAAACGTAAAAAATGGATGAAAACCTAAAAAAACAGACGAAAACGTAAAAAATGGATGAAAACTTAAAAAAACAGACGAAAACATAAAAAAACAGACGAAAATGTAAAAAATCAGATGAAAACGTAAAAAATCGGACGAAAACGTAAAAAAACAGACGAAAACGTAAAAAATGGACGAAAACGAAAAAAATCGAACGAAAACGTAAAAAATCGGATGAAAACGTAAAAAAAACAGACGAAAAGCTAAAAAATCGGATGAAAACGTAAAAAACCGGACGAAAACGTAAAAAATTAGACGAAAACGTAAAAAAAGGGACGAAAACGTAAAAAAATGGATCAAAACGTAAAAAAAACAGACGAAAATGTAAAAAATCAGACGAAAACGTAAAAAAAACAGACGAAAACGAAAAAAATCGGACGAAAACGAAAAAAATCGGACAAAAACTTAAAAAAACAGACGAAATCGTAAAAAATCGGACGAAAACGTAAAAAAACAGATGAAAACGTAAAAAAACAGACGAAAACGTAAAAATATGGATGAAAACTTAAAAAAACAGACGAAAATGTAAAAAAAATCGGACGAAAACGTAAAAAAACAGACGAAAACATAAAAAAATGGATTGAAAACGTTAAAAAACAGATGAAAAGGTAAAAAATCGGACGAAAACGAAAAAAATCGGACTAAAACGTAAAAAATCGGAATAAAACGTAAAAAAACAGAAGAAAAAGTAAAAAATCGGACGACAACGTAAAAAATCGGACGAAAACGTAATAAAACAGACGAAAACGTAAAAAATCGGACGAAAACGGAAAAAACCGGACGAAAACGTAAAAAACTAGACGAAAACGTAACGAAGGACTAACGGTGCAAATAGACTTAACCCATAGGACTAACTGTGCAAACATTTTAACAGAAGGACTAACGATGTAAACACTTAACGGAGAAAGATAACGCCCATCCAACTCAGGGATGTAATGTGGCAAACGTTTGCCTAACGGGGGATGTATATTGCCAATAGTTTCTGACAGGGATGTAAAGTGCCAAAAGGTGTAAACCACAGGGATGTATTTTGCAGTTTACTCTAGAAATTACAAAGGAACAATAGCTAGTGATTTACTAGCTTTTATTTGTCTTGCAAAGTGGTTTCTGTAACGGACTAACCGTCTGTTTACCTATGACCTGTCACGTCACCCAAGGTGACTCGGATGGGATTTCCTAATAAGAAAAATACAAATCCCCCAAATAAAGATGAAGTAAACCATTGCATAAGATAATACTACATCCATCCTAAAATAAGTGTCTAGTTTAACTTTTTAGAGTCAAATTGGTTCAACTTTGACTTTATTTATTTTTGCGGGTGTTATATAATACTTGATGCAAAATAAATGAATGGATTAGGTTTTAAGTGTATTTTTTATTGGTATAATTCTTCATCAAGTTTTATATAACACAAAAGAAATATTTAAGGTCAAAGTTGAACCAGTTTGACTCTGAAAAGTCAAACTGGACACTTATTTTGGGACGGAGGGAGTATCGAATAGCGGACAACATTGTCAATCAAGTGGCCGGAGGTCTCAACCTCCCCCATACACCGTGGGAGACGATATTGGGACCCATAACCCGTAAAAAACGGTATTGGGAGTTACTTTACTATATGTGACATATCATATGTGATTTAACACTAATATCATATATGATATTAATATAATATTCAAATTAGTGTTTAATCACATGTGATTTTTTCATGTTTCAGTAACGAAAAGAAACGTAAAAAAAAAGTGAAAAACACGGATTTTTTTTATTTTTTTTATTTTTTTGTCGAAAGTATATCAAAGTGCCTATCTATAGAAAGATAATTAAATGCTCGTGGTAATGATATATATTTTTTCGCTTAACGATTAACGGTTTAAAAGATATTAATATTTGAAAAACAAAAGATGAAAGTGAGTTTTTAAATTGTTGGAGGGTGAAGATTGATCCCTTAGTATATAAATAAAGTTTGGTATGTACGGATTTTTTATACATTTGAATGAATGAATACCATAATAGGGTACTTATAATTGGGGAAGTTTGGTTACAAATGTGTTCCGTAGTTTCTCTTTGGCATTTGATTTGGTATGGACCTTTTGTTGATCCATCAAGGAAAAACTGGACATGATTCCTTTAGTTGTTCATTTACTTTCGGGACTGCCTTTTTTGTGCTTATCAACTTAATTCTTGGCAAAACCATAAAGATCATCTTGTTGGAAAAAACAAGTGACCCCTTAGTCATCTAAAAGTCTCGTAAATGGTTAAAGAGTACTAGTAATTTATTTTTTCAAATCTTATGCTCTCTCTTATTAGAGAATGAGGTACCACGGCATGCTTTTTTTTTTTTTTTTTTTTTTCTTCTTCTTTCAGTACCAACTCAATATCTTCACTTTTAACATTCGTACACCAAAACATTCATTCACTCATAACATGCCATTTCCCACCTTCAATTTTATTTTCTTTTACATTTTTTCAAACAAACTAAAAATTAATTCAAATAAAAATACAATACGAAACTTAAAAAAGTATAATACTCCCTCCGTCCTTAAATAAATGTCTACTATTGACTTTTAAAGTCTTTTTTGCTCAACTTTGACTTTAAATTAATTTATTTGTGTTATGTAATAATTGATGAAAATTATATCAATGAAAATATATTTAAAACTCAATATATTCATATATTTTGCATCAAGTATTACATAATACAAATAAAATAATTTAAGGTCAAAGTTATAAAGAGAATACTTAAAAAGTTAATAGTGGACATTTATTTAGGGACGGAGGGAGTAACTAATTTTGTGGAGGGTATTGAAAATAATTTGCCATTATTGCGTCATTTTTATTGTTGATGACTATGGATTGGAATTTCGGCAACCCGTCAGTATTAACCGTGAGAAACTCTAATTCTTTATGTAACACCCCCAATTTCGTGATACGCAGCTGAATTCAAACTGGGTGTTACTCGACGGCACAACAGTTATAACAATAGAAAACGAACTCTAATGGAGTCGCTTTTAAAACATTTATCATTCAATTTATATAAATATCAGAGTTTACAAAAATGAGGTACCAGTAGTTTCACGGTTTACATAAATAAGTTTTCGAATGATAATAAAATTTATAGCCCTCTTGAATATCCGTGCTCCTCCGTGCCAGCCTCGATCATTATGGACCTGAGATACATGCTTAAAAATGTCAACACAAAGGTTGGTGAGTTCATAGAGTTCATTTAAATAACAACGGCACACAAGATTTCATATTCTAAACGACTATTGTACAACATACAAAGTCAAAATCACTTTATTATTACACTAAGCTCATGACACCAACACCATAACACAACATCAATTATAGTGCATCTGGTTACCTAACCGGCTAACACAAATGGAATATAATTGATAACAATTTGCCCTCCAGGTATCTTGCCAAATACCTCACATCGTCAAATATAGTGCGTCTGGTTACCTACCCGGCTAACACAAACAGGATTCGTTAATCTCATAGGCCTATTCACAATATTCGCGCCTACACTTAAGTAATTAATGGTTCATGTTAAACAAGGACTTAATTGGCAATAAAGGTACTTAGTCAATAATAAACACATGCAATTCTGCATACAGTTGTATAGCACTTGTGTCCGCAAAAACATAGCATGTATCTCCCCCAAGGGTTTATAAAACAATTAAGAAAAATTGGGGCTACAAACTCACCGTGAGTTATTGATACTTAGTGAGTAGTGCAAGTAATGGTCGTGTCGTGAAAATCTCTACGACCAACTTATAATATGGTATCGTGTCTTAGTTTATGGAAAGCATAAACGAGCCTGTATATGTCATTTATATTGATCATGATGCTTTATATAGTACTTTTCTTTACGTCGTCTTATAGAAATGGTTTTATGAAACATTTATAGTCTATTTATCTCGTACTACCGTTCGGGCCATCATAATCCAGAGGTCACGTAGTAAACGTTCGAGGAGCTAGGACACTTTAAATCGTCAATCCAGCAACTCGTCGATCCGTTTTACCCAAATAAAGCCCCTCACATGAAGTTCTCTAGTTTTGTAGTGCTCGATGTGGAAAATATAAGTTTTGCTTGTTTGAACCCGTACTTGAGCTTTTGCCGTAAAGTAAAATGAAAGTTTATGAAGTCCATAGGTTGTTTGGTTATGATTAGGAAATCATATGGTTATTACAAGTTATGAGTATAGTTTCATGAGCTATTGAAGTCGGAAAAGGTCCTTTTGTGAATTTGTTTGGTATATGTTTTGGTTTGCCAAGGCTAAAGCTTTGGCTAATGGTCTCGGCTTTAGGAAGCCTTGAGGCCTTAGCCGTAGCTTTGGTATCGGCTGCCAAGGCCTTGAGACTTCAGCCTTGGCCTTAGCCGTGGCTGCGGTCTCGGCCTAAGGCCTTTAGGCCCTTTGGTTTGCCTTAGCCATGCGGCTAAATATATAGTTATGTGGTTATATAAAATATGTTAGAATTTGGACAAAAATAGCCTTCGTTTTGCGGTTTTCGGACCCGTGCACCTGTGTTTTCAAAGAAAACGTCAGTACGGACAATTTTCGTGTTTTAACTTTTTGATGAATCAGACCAGAAGTGCCTCAAAAATCGTGTTTTTAATTCTATTATAGAAAGGTTTGCACTTTTTCAGTTTCGGGTTTTTGGTAACTTTATTTGGCCATATCTTTTGACTCGTGTGTCCGTTTCGGGTGATTCAAGTTGCTATGGTTTCATTTTAACCTTGTATACAACAATATATAAATTAACGAGTCTACATGTGGTCGGTTTTGCTACAAAATTGTACATTAGTTTTTTAGTTTACACTAGTTAACATAATATAGCATAAAATGATTTATAAGTTTTAACTTGTTTTTATATACTTGTACATCATGATCCAATATAGAGAGCATATATAGTATAGCATGAACATGAAAACAAGTAAATGATGATGTTAAAGAAGCATAAACTAGGGCGTACAAAGGTTGGTTTTTGGAAAGAAACTAGAATAAGGACAAACAAGGAACAAACTTCACCCTAGAACTCTTCTTCTTCTCTTGTGAGTTTGTGCTAGTCTTTAGTTACTTAAGTGTCTTTAAACTTAAGAATACCACTAAAGAGAGCAAGTAGTTGTTGTAGCTTTGGAAGGACATCAATACTTGAATATTTCTTGAAGTAAGAAAGCAAAAGAGAGCGTGTTTGTGTTTGTGTGTGTGGCGTCAAAATGAAGGGGGGGGGGAGGGGAAGAGGGTTTTTATAACCTCTTGAGGAGGTGCAAGAGTATGTGACTCACAAGACTTGCTAGCTAAGGTTTGCAAGGTGTGATGATCTTAGGTTAGTTTGAATGAGATCAAGCCATTTGGTCTTAAATAGCCAAATTGGTTACTTCCTCTTATGTGAAGAAGCCATTTGGCCTTGAGTAGTCAATTTGAATACTTTCTCTTGTGTAAGAGATAAGATTAGTGACTAAATGTGTTAGGATTAGAACATGTGTGTATTGGTGTATTACCAATACATTATGCCTTGGTGCCCTTTAATTTTATACTCCCCACATAGGAGGAGGAGGGGGAAATGAGGTGGAAACTAAGAAAACTAAATGTCTTCGTGTCTAGTATGTTAGACCCGTTTCCCGGGTATTGGGACCCCACCCTAGATGAAGTTGACTCGAGCCTAAGTATGTTTGACTAAGAGTATGTGGTTGTCTAAGGGCAAATGGTTATAGTGTGAAGTGTTAGACTGTTATAGCCTAGATGTGGCGCATCCAAGAAGTTACATGCGGCGTATAGTAGAATGGAAAGTAGAACCGACTTGTTATAGTCCATGCGCCGTATTGGAGAAAGAGATACGGCGTATATAAGGGGTAGCATGGATGCGGCGTATCTATGCAGATAGATACAGCGCATCGACCTTAAATAAGCAGAATAGACAGAATTGCCCTTGTAGCTAGAAACTTCCCCATTTATCTATAAGTTTTCACACTCTCCTGTAAAAGAGAGTGTGTTTTCTGTGGGTGTCGAACCAAAAGAGAAAGAGAGGGAAAGATGATGAGATGATGATGGTTTAATGGTGATAATTCAAGGGTTAAGTCTATAGCTTGTTCCTAGCATGTTTATCAAGTAAGTAATGATGCTTAATTAGTGTTAATTTATGAATTAAGGATTTAGGGTTTGTGAACCCTAACTTGGGATTAAAAGGTAAATGGTGTTTTAAGATAATTAAGAGGTAATGATGATTATGTGATGAGTTTATAATGGGTTTAAGTTAGTAAATGATGGGATTGAGTATCATATAATCAATATATGATTATATGATGATTAGAAGTGTTTAGAGGTTAGTTATGGTTGTATTAACCATGTTTATAGTTAATGATTATGTATTATATGTTATGTATGATTATGTGTTTTAGGATGCTTATGAGGATGATGATGATGTTGATGATATAGATGATGGTGATATTAATTATGTGCTTAGCGTGGAGCTAAGGTAAGTAACTCTCCCTAAAACATGTGTTATATGTGTCATTATCATGTATGTATTGTGGTTGTATAAGTGTATAAGAGATGGGTTAGTATGGTTGTAAGCTAAGGATGGATGGCTAGTGACCTTGGATAGGAGTATGTTAGTTATCGGCTTTGGATTAGTTAAGGTATGTTGTTGGTTATGGTTGTGATGAATGAATGTGGTTATGTTATGAAGTTGTGAATGATATGAGTGATATGTGGTAGTTTAGAGGCTTTTATGCGATTATGACGCTTATGTGAGAAAATGTGTATGATATATGTTTTATGACGGGTTACTTACTAAGCGTAAGCTTATTCTTTTAGTTGTTAATGTTTTTGTAGGCTTAAGTGCGGCGGAATGGAAGGCTTGGAATGTAGCATGAGGATTTGTAATGAATTTGGAAGATAACAAGCATTAGGAGCTAGGTAGAATACCGAGCTCGAGTCAAAGTTGTACCCCGAGAGTCTATTTTATGAGTCGTATAAAGTGTATCAAAGTCAGGTAACGGTTTGTGAGTCTAACGAGTTGTCAAATGTGTTTTAAGTATTTTTGGTAAATGTTTAAGGGGCGTTTGGATTTAAGTATGTGTGTACCCATTTTGGGTTGTAAACGGGTCAATTGCCGTGTATTACAGTTTGTTATGGTTTTGAATGTAAAGTGAGCGTTTTGATACAAGTTATAGTGTTGTATTGAGTTGTGGGTGAGTATTTGGGTTTATGCAGGTCTTTCTGCTGATGTTCTGTGTCGGATGGGTAGATACGGCGTATCTAATATATTAGATGCGGCGTATCAGAAAGGAGGTGCGGTGTAACGCCCGTTGACCACTTTGACCAAAAATTTTGAACTTTGCTCGCGGAAACGCTTTACCTTTACTTTTGACACTTTACAAAAATCTTTGAACATAACAAAAATGACAAATTCTGGATCCACACTAAGGACCACATCCTTGAACCAAAAAGTGGATCCTGGAAGATCCACACTAAGGAACACATCTTAGAACCTAAAAGTGGATCCTGGAAGATCCACACTAAGGACCACATTTATGGGACCTAAAAGTAGATCCTGGACTGAAATTATACTTTAGGATTTGACGGGAAACGCTTGACTTTACTTGACATTCCGCTACTCTATTGACCCTTTATAAGAATCTACATTCATAACCAAGATGAACATTTAACTCATAACCAAGATGAGAAAACTTTATAACCGAGATGAGTAAAAACTGGATCCACATTTAGATCCAAATCTTGGAACCTAAATGTAGATCCTGGAGGATCCACACTAAGGTTCAGATTTATAGGACCTAAAAGTAGATCCTAGACTGAAAATCATTCTTAGAATTAGACGGGTTATGCAATTACCCATTTTGACCCGTTTTCACAACAAACCACTTATATCACTTCCGAATTACATCAAACTTTCCAGAAATCATTATATTAACATAATAAACATGTTCCAAGATCACTTGACCCGTTTACAACCCAAAATGGGTACAAACACACTTAAATCCAAACGCCCTTTAAACATTCACTAAAAACATTTAAAACACACTTGACGACTCATTAGACCACCAAACCATCACACAACTTTGACATACAATAAACGACTCATAAAAGAGACTCTTGGGGGTACAACATTGACTCGAGCTCGGTATTCTACCTAGCTCCTAACGCTTGTATTCTTCTAATTCCACTCCAAACTCTTATGCTATACTCCAAGCCTTCAATTCCGCCGCACTTAAGCCTACAAAACATTGACAACTAAAAGAATAAGCTTACGCTTAGTAAGTAACCCATCATAAAACATATATCATACACATATTTTCACATAAGCATCATAATCACATAAAAATCTCTAAACTACCACATACCACTCATATCATACCCAACTTCATAACGTAATCACATTCATTCAACACAACCATAATCACAACATACCTTAACTAGTCCAAGCCGATAACTAACATACTCTTATCCAAGGTCACTAGCCATCCATCCTTAGCTTACAACCATACTAACCCAACTCCTATGCTCTTACACAACCACAATACATACATGATAAATACATACATAACACATGTTTTAGGGAGAGTTACTTACCTTGATCATCCAAGCTAACTATCATCAAGAACATCATCATCATTATAATGATCCATCATCATCATCATCATCCTCTATAATAACCAAAACTTGCATAAGATCATAACTAAGGAAGGCCATAAACACTAGGACTTGATCATCTTCATCTTCTTCATCTCTTCTATATCACCATCTCACTTTCCCTCTCTTCCTTCTCTCTCTAAAATCCGATCATCCAACTCTATCAATAATGGAGGAGAATTCTAGATAAGGCTAGATATATTAGTTAGGTGTAATCTTTGGCCTCTTGGCACCTTTAGTCCCTTAAGTCTCTTTTATCTTATTTTAGCCACAACTAACTTATAACACATAATTAACACTTGGCAACTTATGTCCTTTTAGTTTATACATAATACTTCATATTACTACATTAGTCATACTTTGACTATTAGTTTGACTATCGGGTTTGACTTTCCACGTAACTTTGTTAACCAACCAATCACATCCAATCTTAGCATATTTCATCTAGGGTGGGGCCTACTCGTAACCGGGATACGGGTCTAACAATTCTACCCCCCTTATTTAGATTTCGTCCCCGAAATCTGCCATTCTTTACTTTCCAGCACTTAGTCACATAACTCATCTCATTCCTAGCACCTCATTTCCTAGTTTACTTAGTGCCTCTAAGTGACCTTGCAATTCTATGCACACTATAGCATATCACATGCCCTAATCCACATTACTCCTGCTTACTTCTATACCACAAGACTTTTGCTTAGATTTTACATAATACAAAACTTACTAATTATCGCCAATCCTTATTCCAATCCGCCCTATTACTGTTACATCACCACCTCACTCGCTTGTCCTCTACCCTCATTCTTTGACTACTTGATACTTAAGAAACTCGTACTATTTGACTTTACATAATCACACTCGACTAATACGTTCACATTCCATTTCTTTCATTCATCATGTTTATACCACGCCGCAAGGCACATTATATCATCATTACAATTTCTCCACTCCATCAATGTTTCTCCTAAGTCCCAACTAAAAGCCATGGTCCAATTCTAACCCTCTTATCTTAGTCCTTACAATTCCTAACTAACTCTAAACTCCCGCTTTCTACTTCTCTAACCCTACTCGTGCCATGTCGGCAACACATAGCCCACTCGTTTATAATTCCTCATTTACATGGAGAGGCGTCCCAATCGATGTAAATCAAGAAATATAAACTAGTGGTTATGTACTCCCGACATAACACCACTACTCCTAATTCCCAATTTAACTTTTATTATTTTCTCATTGTTTTTATTACATTATTTTTACTCTTCTTAGACTTGGATCCTTCACATTATCACATTCATCATGGGGATATTTTTATATGCCATGGACGTAGGCAACCCCTTGCCGGTGAAGGCAACACTTTTCATCCCAAAGGATCTTTAACATTCATCCCGAAGGATTCCTTAGCATTCCTTTACTTGGTCATCCCGAGGGATACCACATTTAACATTCATCCCGAAGGATCATTACATTCACACTTTATCACCTTAACAACGGATCCAAGTCATAAGCACCACACACACATTATTACATTCGTTTATTATAGTAATTACCGCTAATCGCCTTAGCAGTAATATGATAATTTCATAACAACGCCTTTATCTCATACACACTCCTTACCTTTTTAATCCGCTTTAGTTATTTTCACATCTTTACTTTACCTCTTGCATTTTTAGCCTTCATTAATCATTTTCACATTCTTACTTTACATTTTAGTCCACTCGACTCATTTACATATAGACTTCTCACATTTTACCAACCGAAACTCATGCATTCATTATGGTGATTACAGCTAATCGCCTTAGCCGTAATATGATAATTTCAAGACAACGTCTTTATCTCACACATACTCCTCTCATTCTTTCTTACGTTTTTAATCCATCAAATTTTTATTTCCGTATCTTATCTCTCTTCTTTTAGTCTCACTCGCTTCCTTTACATGTAGACCTTACATAGATCGTCAATTATAACACGCTCATTTTTTTTATTAATGATTACAGCTAATCGCCTTAGCCGTAATATAATTATTTCATGACAACACCTTAGCTTCACACATATTCATCTCATTTTAGCTATTATGATTTAGGAAGTTTCGTTCTATAACATCATTTACTCAACCCCTATGCCTTTTCTCATTTTGTAACTTTTCTAAGTTCATCACGGACTTATTATGTAATAATTTATATCATTTCTTCACACACACATTCAACGTTACCACATGTTCATAATCATGCTCCTAATACCTTGACTTCCCACTAACCCATCTCTAATACCTCATTAATGATCATCACACTAAGTATATTTTCTCATAAGACCATACGTTGGTCATTCTTAGCCCACAAGCCATGCACTTTCCTTTTTAGTCACATCTCCTATAAACCACCACACTATTTATTACATGCATTCGCCATCGCTAAACTACCATAGCACACAATCACATAATCATATAATAATTACCGAGACAGCCCGAGATGCACGGTAATCCTATCACTCACACATCAAGTCTCCCATCAATACACTCATATAGCAATCACATAATACGTTTCAAAACTCAACATTCACATCCTATAACTCACAAACTATTAGCCCTCCTATCTCAAACTTAACTTAACGCGTCTACGAGTGGTTTAAGTCTAGGCAACCTAAAGTGGAAACCTAATTCACTTAAACCGAAGCTCTGATACCAAGTTGTAACGCCCCTTGACCACTTTGACCAAAAATTTTGAACTTTGCACGCGGAAACACTTTACCTTTACTTTTGACACTTTACAAAAATCTTTGAACATAACCAAAATGACAAATTCTGGATCCACACTAAGGACCACATCCTTGAACCAAAAAGTGGATCCTGGAAGATCCACACTAAGGAACACATCTTAGAACCTAAAAGTGGATCCTGGAAGATCCACACTAAGGACCACATTTATGGGACCTAAAAGTAGATCCTGGACTGAAATTATACTTTAGGATTTGACGGGAAATGCTTGACTTTACTTGACATTCCGCTACTCTATTGACCCTTTATAAGAATCTACATTCATAACCAAGATGAACATTTAACTCATAACCAAGATGAGAAAACTTTATAACTGAGATGAGTAAAAACTGGATCCACATTTAGATCCAAATCTTGGAACCTAAAAGTAGATCCTGGAGGATCCACACTAAGGTTCAGATTTATAGGACCTAAAAGTAGATCCTAGACTGAAAATCATTCTTAGAATTAGACGGGTTATGCAATTACCCATTTTGACCCGTTTTCACAACAAACCACTTATATCACTTCCGAATTACATCAAACTTTCCAGAAATCATTATATTAACATAATAAACATGTTCCAAGATCACTTGACCCGTTTACAACCCAAAATGAGTACAAACACACTTAAATCCAAACGCCCTTTAAACATTCACTAAAAACATTTAAAACACACTTGACGACTCATTAGACCACCAAACCATCACACAACTTTGACATACAATAAACGACTCATAAAAGAGACTCTTGGGGGTACAACATTGACTCGAGCTCGGTATTCTACCTAGATCCTAACGCTTGTATTCTTCTAATTCCACTCCAAACTCTTATGCTATACTCCAAGCCTTCAATTCCGCCGCACTTAAGCCTACAAAACATTGACAACTAAAAGAATAAGCTTACGCTTAGTAAGTAACCCATCATAAAACATATATCATACACATATTTTCACATAAGCATCATAATCACATAAAAACCTCTAAACTACCACATACCACTCATATCATACCCAACTTCATAACGTAATCACATTCATTCAACACAACCATAATCACAACATACCTTAACTAGTCCAAGCCGATAACTAACATACTCTTATCCAAGGTCACTAGCCATCCATCCTTAGCTTACAACCATACTAACCCAACTCCTATGCTCTTACACAACCACAATACATACATGATAAATACATACATAACACATGTTTTAGGGAGAGTTACTTACCTTGATCATCCAAGCTAACTATCATCAAGAACATCATCATCATTATAATGATCCATCATCATCATCATCATCCTCTATAATAACCAAAACTTGCATAAGATCATAACTAAGGAAGGCCATAAACACTAGGACTTGATCATCTTCATCTTCTTCATCTCTTCTATATCACCATCTCACTTTCCCTCTCTTCCTTCTCTCTCTAAAATCCGGTCATCCAACTCTATCAATAATGGAGGAGAATTCTAGATAAGGCTAGATATATTAGTTAGGTGTAATCTTTGGCCTCTTGGCACCTTTAGTCCCTTAAGTCTCTTTTATCTTATTTTAGCCACAACTAACTTATAACACATAATTAACACTTGGCAACTTAGGTCCTTTTAGTTTATACATCATACTTCATATTACTACATTAGTCATACTTTGACTATTAGTTTGACTATCGGGTTTGACTTTCCACGTAACTTTGTTAACCAACCAATCACATCCAATCTTAGCATATTTCATCTAGGGTGGGGCCTACTCGTAACCGGGATACGGGTCTAACATGCGGCGTATCACTTCAGGTTGATACGGCGTATGGCCTCTCAGCCTTGATGTGGCGTATCCCTCAAAAGGATACGGCGTATCATGTAATATGGCGTATCTCTTTTTGAGATACGGCGCATCTATCCAACAGTTTTGGTAATTTTCTAAATGTCGTACAAAACTAACCGTAAGTCGTTGGTGGTTGTACCACCTACCGTTTTAAAGGTAATTGAGTCTAGTATCTTTTAAAAGTGGTTTCATAGGTTGATTTATAATGTAACATCGCCAGTTTGTAAAAGAGTAACGAAAGGTCCATTAAAGTTAAGTCGTTTCCGCAAAAAGTTTTAAATTTCAGTCTAAACGGGTACGGGGCGTTACAACTTGGTATCAGAGCTTCGGTTTAAGTGAATTAGATTTTCTTTAGGATTGCCTAGACTTAAACCACTCTTAGAAGCGTTGGACATAAGTGTTGGTTGTGCGAAAAATTAATTGCTAAGTGTTAGATGGATTACGTTTGATGCTGGTTGAGCCTATTGATGGTAGGTGATGTATGCTTATAATAGTGTTGTTGTGTTTGAGTTACAAGTCCATGGGGACTTGAGATACTTAGATGATTAGTTAGTCGTGCACCTTGGTTGGTGACGGGGATCGTATCGCGATATGTGAATGTATGATAGAACTATAGTGATGAATTGTGAGTAGCAATGCTAAGTGGTATTAGAGACGGGCTAGTAAGTAAATTAAAGGGTTATGATGCCTTAGTTATAAGGTTGGCTATTGCTTGCGAATAGCTAGAATATTGATGCTTAGGCATAGATTGATTATGCGATATGATATATGATGCCATAGGCTTCATGTTTTGATTATGTTATTAATGTTCTAACACCTGCCGGATAAGTGTTAAGAGTTATGATATGATTGCTTATATGATGTTAAGTGTTGTCGTTTATGCGATGTTAAGTCTATGGTAAGTCATTATAGGTCTAAGTTTTATGTGATGTGCTTGAGAGCACGATGGCTTAGAAGTGTATGAGTTAAGATGCATTAGAATGCATGTTATGTGTTGACCTAGTTGTGGTCGATAAAAATTAAAAAGAACACATCGATATGTGAAATAAGTTAAGAAGCAGGGTAAGTACTTGGAAAACATAGATGTTTTGAAAGTGTAATATAAAGTAAGAAATGAATAACGAAGTATGTTATTAATCTGATGATTGGAAATACATAAATGAATACATGCTTGGGGCATGAGTTTTTATATGCTAAACCAAATGAGAAAGTAAGGGTGTATGAATAACATGTGGTGAGGTCATGTATCATATAAAACATGATAACTAAAACATATTAATACCAAATGGGTAGAAATGATGAATGAGATATAGATTCCGCTAGAAGTCAAAAGTAACTTGAAATATGCTAGAAAGAATTGTAAAACATGAATATAATCATGTCAATATATCTGTATTGAAATGTGTATGATGAGACTTATGTGAGTGCGATAGAATAAACCTATGTAAGGTTTATATGCGTAAAAGTTAAAAAGACTAAAATGAAGTAATGGTAAAGGTTGAGAATGTAGTCAACACGGGGTTGACGAGCAATAATAAAAGTGCGTTGTAAGAACACATAGAAATGTGTAAAATATAATGAACAAATATTATATAGAACTTGTCTAAAATAAAGATGACACGTAGTGAGTTGTTGACGAACGTAAGAATGAGTTTATAGTTGGGTTGTAGATGTGTAAGTAAGTGGATCAACGTAAGGGTAAACAACACAAGACTGTGTATGATAAAAGAATAGCCATAGCAAGACAAGAAGAAAGATGCTAACTGGTATTAGGGATGGAATCAATAAGTAACTTAAGGTGTTAACGCATAAATAATGGATTGTGATGACGAGAAGTGTACTCAATCACAATGTGTAATGATAAGATGAAATTGACACGCTAATTGTTAGGGGTTGTTGACATAAGAAAAACAAATAAGATTTAGTAACGACGCTTTAAGTATGGATCGTGATGATATTGGGTGTACTAACGTATAGTGTGAAGAGACAAGACGAAACTAATGAGTTAATATTAAGGTGTTTGATAACTTGAGGATTAAAGAATGAGGATAGAAAGAGATGGCGTGAATTGTGACCCACATAGGGTCTCATTAAATTTAGTGATTAAGGACTAAAGTTAAATTGGCATAGAGACGGGGTAACGGTAGGGTAAAGTACTTAAGAGTTAAGCGTGAAGGTGAAGTTGCGATTAAACGGGGATATATAACGGACGGAAATTAAATAAAAAAGTTTGAGTGTCAGAAATTAAATGCGATAAGTTAAGAATGTACATGGTATACTTAACATGACGTAAAATTTGTAGGATTGAAGTAAGGTGTATTGGTAAGATAATGACAAGATAAAAAGAGTACGTTTTAACGCTAATGATCGAATAGGACGAGTCAAGTGTGCAAGCAATAACATAATAATACATTGTGCGGTAACGTAACGAACCTACGTAAATGGAATGCGTGAAAAGAAAAGGTAACGCTAATGAAGGTGTTAACGTTATTAATCTATGAAGGGCATATATGTAAATGGCGAGAAAGAATAATATCGCTTAAATACATAAATAAATTAAGAAATGAGATAAGGTATGAGAATGAGAATGCAACGAGCTAAGAATATAAGAAAGAATGAAATAGAGCGAAATTTCTTAAGTACTAATAACCATAATGAGATGGGCGTGTATGAGGTTAAGGTATTGCCATGAAATAATTATATTACGGCTAAGGCGATTAGCTGTAATCACCATAATGAATGCATGAGTTACGGTTGGTAAAATGTGAGAAGTCTAGATGTAAATGAGTCGAGTGGACTAAAATGTAATGTAAGAGTGTGAAAATGATTAATGAAGGCTAAGAATGCAAGAGGTAAAGTAAAGATGTGAAAATAACTAAAGCGGATTAAGAATGTAAGGAGTGTGTATGAGATAAAGGCGTTGTTCTGAAATTATCATATTACTGCTAAGGCGATTAGCGGTAATTACTATAATAAACGAATGTAATAATGTGTGTGTGGTGCTTATGACTTGGATCCGTTGTTAAGGTGATAAAGTGTGAATGTAATGATCCTTCGGGATGAATGTTAAATGTGGTATCCCTCGGGATGACCAAGTAAAGGAATGTTAAGGAATCCTTCGGGATGAATGTTAAAGATCCTTCGGGATGAAAAGTGTTGCCTTCACCGGCAAGGGGTTGCCTACGTCCATGGCATATAAAAGTATCCCCAAGATGAATGTGATAATGTGAAGGATCCAAGTCTAAGAAGAGTAAAAATAATGTAATAAAAAGAAAAATGATGAAATAATAAAAGTTAAATTGGGAATTAGGAGTAGTGGTGTTATGTCGGGAGTACATAACCACTAGTTTATATTTCTTGATTTACATCGATTGGGACGCCTCTCCATGTAAATGAAGAATTATAAACGAGTGGGCTATGTGTTGCCGACATGGCACGAGTAGGGTTAGAGAAGTAGAAAGCGGGAGTTTAGAGTGGGTTAGGAATGGTAAGGACTTAGATAGGAGGATTAAGATTAGAGCACGTCTTGTAGCGAGAACTTATGAAAGACCTATGTTTTGAATGTTAAGTCTAAGTTGGCGTAACCAAGGAATCGTAATGATGTTTCAAAATGTTATATGCGTAATTACGCCGTGGTGCAAATGTGAGTACAGAGATAGTGAATGATAAATGTCCTGTGTAATGAGGCGATAATGTTAAAGTATGGCGCTACAAAGCTGATTCCTGTAATATCTCCATAAGCCTTAGAAGGCAATCGAAAATGGCATGAATGAATAAGTAGGCTTATGTATAGCCGATATGATGAGAGCACGGATAATAAAATGAGAAAGTGAAAACATAAATTTGTTGGACATCATAAGGAAGGCAAGATATGAATAAAACTTATAGCGGCGTTAAGGTCATGTGTGAAACCTTAAGATAGATACTTGAAATGAGTTTGTAGGTCGAGTTGAGAAGAAATTGGGTAAGTTTTCCCAGAAATTGCTAAGATAGATTGCTTAGGTGATATATAAGAAAGAATTTTAGAAGGTGTCGTTTGTATGGTACCTTGTATATTTTGAGTTAAGTTGCCGGTTTTTGATTTGATATGTGTTGGTAAGATATGGAATAGGAAATTGGCCAGATTATGATGTTATGTTATGCCTAGTACATTGATGATAGCGTGTTTATAGTAATGAAGTTTGACTTATGTAAAGTCAAGTAGTAGATATTTCCGGATGACAAGTCGTCATTGCTGGAAATCTTGGATAAGTTTGCGATGAAAAGTGTGTTTTAAGCAAATTATGAGTTATGGTTATGTATAGCAAGTTTATAAATTGCGTGATCATTTAGATCGTTGCAAGGAATTGGCTTAGAAAGCAAGAGAACAAGGACATGTTTATGTCGTGAATTTAGTTTTGGATAGTTTTAGACGAGAGATTTCGGGGACGAAATCTAAATAAGGGGGTAGAATTGTTAGACCCGTTTCCCGGGTATTGGGACCCCACCCTAGATGAAGTTGACTCGAGCCTAAGTATGTTTGACTAAGAGTATGTGGTTGTCTAATGGCAAATGGTTATAGTATTAAGTGTTAGACTGTTATAGCCTAGATGCGGCGCATCCAAGAAGTTACATGCGGCGTATGGTAGAATGGAAAGTAGAACCGACTTGTTATAGTCCATGCGCCGTATTGGAGAAAGAGATACGGCGTATATAAGGGGTAGCATGGATGCGGCGTATCTATGCAGATAGATACGGCGCATCGACCTTAAATAAGCAGAATTGACAGAATTACCCTTGTAGCTAGAAACTTCCCCATTTATCTATAAGTTTTCACACTCTCCTGTAAAAGAGAGTGTGTTTTCTGTGGGTATCGAACCAAAAGAGAAAGAGAGGGAAAGATGATGAGATGATGATGGTTTAATGGTGATAATTCAAGGGTTAAGTCTATAGCTTGTTCCTAGCATGTTTATCAAGTAAGTAATGATGCTTAATTAGTGTTAATTTATGAATTAAGGATTTAGGGTTTGTGAACCTGATGAAGCGAAAAGTGTACCGCTTTTAAGGGGTCATTTAAGCCCGAAATCATATTTATTTGATTAAATATCGCCCTAAATCGTTCCTTTTGTCATTTTAGGTACTTTTGAGGAGAAATCTGGAAAAGGAGGCATTTTGGACGTTTTTGGAGCATTAAAGTGAAGAATACGACAAAGTCTCAAAATCGGCTGAAATTTACCTTTGACGGCGTCAGAATCATCTCTTGACGGCGTCATGCCTTGGCAAGAAAAGTGGGATGTGAAATTTACTCATAACGGGCCAGTGAGTTAGCATGTGAATTCTGACGGCGTCACGCTTTAACTAAATCAAGGGCGTCACGGCTTAATTCATAAGGGGACGGCGTCACGTTCAAGAGGTGAGGGCGTCAAGCCTTGATAGGCCAGAACGGATTTTGGAGAATTAAAGAGGGACGGCGTCAAGATGGTCATCCGAGAACCCTAAAAGCGGCGAGGTGACGGCGTCACAATCCATAAGGTGACGCCGTCAGATGCAAAAGTCTATATATAGTTTTCTAATTTTTTGTCATTAGGAGAGAGCTTAGTGTGTGGAATTTTGGGATAAAACCCTAAGACGATTTTAGCTACTTTTTCAGGGCTTTTAGCCTTGAGATCTTCCATGTTTCATTGAAAGATAAGTTATCAATTAATCATTCAATATGTCTATGTGTTGTTTGATTCTATCTTATGCTTGTCTTTTGTTTAACATGTTAGGCTAATTTTATCTTGTGTTTGCTTAGATCTAATGAAACCTAGCTATTGATTATTGGTTGTTAGTGTGTTGTTAGTTGTATTGGATGATTGTTTATCTATGTTAGGCTTAAGAAAACTGGCTAACTTCCTATTCGGTAACTTGCTTGAACGTCTTAAGAAACATGAACCAAACGCGTACTAAAGGTTTTTATGGTTGTATTTAATGCACAAGCGAATTCTAGTGATCCCATGTTAGGAGCTTCCTAGCCGGCTCGACATAGGAGTGAAGTAGGAGCTTGTAGAGTTTGGGGAAGTAAGTACGCCACCCCACGAATGGTATTAAGGAATACACCCGTCATCCACGCAACTAATACACACTAATTAACCGGTAAAAGATAGTTAGGGAGTAAGGAAATCTAAGTAAACACATTTCTCTACACATAAGTTTCTCACCACTTTTCATTTTTGTTATTTTAGTTTATTTGCATTTGTAGTAATTTGGGTTAGTTGACTAGCAACTAATTCCGCCCACTCCTTCAAAACCGAGATTTTACTTGCTTTCATAAAAATTATAAAAACATAAAAAGAATCTTCCTCAATCCTTAGACCTAATTAGAGTAGCCTTTCATACCTAACGAACACTATTCCCTGTGGAGAACGATCAATCCCCCGTACTTACCACTACACTATACTACATCGGTCAGGTACACTGCCTGGTGGGGTTGTAAGCCTCTTGAGATCCCTCGAGAGGTAAAACCTGTTGTAAGGTTACAAAACCACGCAATCAAGTTTTTGGCGCCGCTGCCGGGGAATAGTTATTGTTTAGGTTGAATTTTTATTTCTATTAGGTCTACTCACTAGATTCCTTTCTAGTGAGATTTTTTATTTTATTTTTCTAGGTTTTCTTTAGTCTATCTATTTTCTTCGTGTCTTTGTTCGTAACCATACCATCCGACATCATGGAAGATGGTAATATCCTTAACCCACACAACCCACCACCACAACAACCACCACCACCTCCTAGAGCCCGTACTTTAGGAGAGTATTCCCGTCCTAGCCACCATGGCTATCGAAACACCATTGAGCTCACTCAAGGAGCCAATATCACACCCTTGCGATCCGACACCATCTGGTTGGTGCAAAGCGGATGCGCATTCCATGGACTTCGTTCTGAAGATCCTAATCAACATCTCAAGGACTTTCTTAAAATCGTTGATTCTATAGACCTTGATGTTGCCACTCGAGAGACGACCCGATTGCGTCTCTTCCAATTCTCTTTGCGGGACCAAGCTAGTCAGTGGCTAGAACGTCAACCCGCAGGATCCATCACCTCTTGGGATGATCTCACCACTCGTTTCCTTGCTCAGTTTTTCCCACCGGGAAGAACTACCAAGCTAAGGAATGATATCTTGATGTTCCAACAACGTCAAGGCGAAACTCTCTACGAGGCATGGACTCGATTCAAGGACTTACTCCAAAAAGTCCCTCACCATGGCATAGAACTTTGGCTCCAAGTCCAAATCTTCTATGACCATATCAATCTCTCCACGAGGCAAACCATTGACCAATCGGCCGGTGGCAAGCTACGTGATCTAAGTGCGTAACAATCATGGCCTCTCCTAGAGGATCTTGCTCTTTATGACAACGAAAGTTGGAGTGATCCCCGTGATTTGAATAAAACGGTCAAGGCAATATCTTTGCCTTCGAACAATTCAAGCACTTCTGACCGTAGGATCATAGAACTTGAAGACCAAGTCAAGTTTCTAATGAAATCCTACGAGGCTCCTAAACCTTCAAGCCAAGTGAACAAAATCACTTCTTCATGTGAATTATGTAGTGGTCCCCACGACACTCGTGATTGCATGGAACTCCCCGAACAAGCTTTTGTGGACTACGCATCCTCGCGTACCGACGGAGCGGGAGACAAGTGGTACACTTTCAAACCCGAGCCAAACCATTACGGTGATTCATACAACCCCTCATGGAAAAATCACCCGAACCTTAGGTGGAAACAAAACCAAAACTCAAAACAAACCAATTCTTCCAACCCACCTAATCGTTTCCAATCAAGCGGTTCCAACTCGAACCGTACTTTCAACAACAATCCTTCCGGCAATGGTAGTACCAATAACTTTGAAGGATTGATGTCTCAATTTATGGCATCTCAAGAAGCTCGGATAGCTAGATTCGAATCCGAATTCAATCAACAACAAACAGAGATGACCAACAAAATCGACAATTTGTTGAAAGCCCTCAATAACCACGTGCTATCACCTCCACATAAGGACGCTAGGAACACAAATAGCGGACCCCAAGTAAAAGACCCCTCTTCATCCAAACACGTCCACTTTGTCAACATTGTCACTATTAAACCAATTGATAGGAATGAGGATAATAGTGAACCTAAGGATGAGGATAAGAAAGTCGAGGTTGATAAGGAAGTTAGGACAAGTGAGATTGAAGAAGTAGATGATGATGAGGACTACTTCAATAGGCTACCCACTAAGGAAGAGCGCGCATATCATACAAACTTATTCGATGACCTCGAGACACCATACTTCCTAGGTAGACCAATCATTGAAATAGGCGACCCTTCTAATCTCAACATACCATGCAACATCGGACATCTACATGTGTGGAAAGCTTACATCGACCTTAAATCACCCATAAACATCATGACTAGAGCCCACTACAACTTGATAATGAAGAATCAACTTGGGTATAGGATGTTCCCTGACAAGGGTTGGATGAGTAACTTCACGGGAAGAGTTAAGGGATTACCGGTTTATGTAGGAAACTTCACCTATGTCACCGACTTTGTAATTGTTGAAGATATCCGCCCAATAGTCGATGCATCCTTAACTCAAGTGGTTTTTGGAAAACCATTTGTTGAGGTCTCTGGAATGACTTATGAACCTTCCTTAGGGATAGTTAGATTTAAGGATGAGACCGATGAAGTAAGCTACCAAATGCCATATAAGATAGAACAATTCCAACACTTGTCAAATGTTGAGAAGGAGCTCAAGCAAGCGGTCTACTATAGGAATGATGAGGATAGAAGTAAAGGAGTAGACTATGTTATGAAAAGGATATTCGGTTTCTACAAGGATTGTTTGAAATTAGGACCGGAATATAAAACCGGGAAGGAGAATGGCCTAGGAACCGTGACCGATGATGGAATCACGTAATGTACGTGACTTTGAGTCTAGCTACAAGACTCGTTAATAAAGAAAAGCGCTTCTTGGGAGGCAACCCAAGCTTTATTTTATTTATTTGCTTTGTGTGTCTATTTGCTTGTTTGTTTGTTTTTATTTGCTTCCGTATGTGTGTTTAATTTTTATCATTATTGATTCATGTTAAAAAGAAAATTGTGAAAATGCTTTATTTTGTTTTTAACTTCGTCTTAACTACATATAGAGGTATTTTGCAAAAGATAAGTGTAAGGGAAATCTAAATCGGTTTATTAGAACACAAATTAACATGAATCATAATAATAATAAATTAGCATACATATTCGTAATTGTTTAAGTCAAATGCTTGTATCGAGTCATAGTGATGTTTTGCAGGATTTCCAGGAAGTAAGGTAAAGGTTTTTCCAGAAATTTTCCGGAAACTAAAAATGAAAATTTTTGTCAGGTCATTTCTGACGGCGTCAGGGGTTATAACCTGACGGCGTCAGATTTAATTTCCAGAAATTTTTGAAAGTTTTGTTTTCATAAAAAGTTTTTATTAAAATCTCCAACTTATAATCTCCAGGAATCTGCAAAAATTATCATTCCACAAGCATTATATCCTTATATATAGATTTTATCCCGCCGATGTTATGCAGGTTTTCGTGTTTGTTTTCTCAGGCTTAACAGGTTATTTTGGACAAGGAGATGTTTATGGAATCAAGCTTATGGCGATGCATTAGTCATGGAGCTTCAACATTCTCTTTGGAGGAAGATTTAACCGTGTAATTTCATTATCCAACGAGCGAATCAGGGGAGTATTTGATTTCATTCTTTTACTTTATGCTTTTACATCTTGTTATTTGAACATTGGGGACAATGTTCATCTTAAGTGTAAGGGGAGGGTAAAAGTACGATTTTAGAGAATACAATTGCGCTTGATTTTTGTTTGTTTAATAGTAGATGTGTAATAAAACTGAGAGAAATACTTGTTAAGGTAATTTTAGTGCCAAATTTAAAATTTTTTACAACATATAGGAGTGAAACTTTGATCTTAATGAGCGTCTCACGGATAGGAGTTATATGACTAGCACAAAAACCGTACCACTAAAAAATTTTTCCACCCCAAATATGTGAGGTTCGCCCCTAGAATTGGTAGGAAAAGCATTTATGCTATGATGTGTGTACCGGTAGCACTTAGATTCTAGAACTTGCGTTAGGACCATTCCAAGGCCACAAGTGAGACTACATTCGTGTAGTTAGATTTACTACATGATAAGAGGCATTAGGATTAACCCATTGTTTTACACCTGTGTTTTTGTTATAATTACTTTGGCTACATTGGTCAAGTAATTCTCCCACACCCTTTGCGCTGTACTCATTTTTAGTACACGATACCCCTAGTACACCCCTCAGAGCCTATCTTTTCGTTTCGACCTTTAAGCATTTTACTTAAAGGAAGAATTTGTTACACCCCACTAAAATGTACACCCAAATCGCCTTAGCCTACCTTGTATGCACTCATTTTTAGTGCATTATTGTGACAACATTTGTTTAAACCCAAGTTAATTATCTAGTTGATTACATGGTTGCTAAGTCGAGTCATATCCTTGTACATATTGTTTTGGGATGATTGGGACTCATGGGTAAAGTACTAGTGTAATGGAGTAATGGGGAAGAACATCATTTATTACCCCCATATGTGCTAAATGTTTTAAAAGTACTCCAAGTTTTTCAATTATCTTAATTCGAGTCATTAGATTAGTATTTGTAAAGGTATGTAAAAATTCAAGTGTAAGGGGAATGCAATGCCCCTATGATGTATTATTTTGGATGGTAGGGCAAAAGTGTATGCAAAAAAAAAAAAAAAAAAAAAAAAAAAAAAATCGAAAAATCAAGAAAAATACAAAAAAAAATGAGAAAATGAAAAATAGAAAAAACATACGGACTACCATCCCGTTTTATTTTATGTTTGTTTTATGTTTTTGTTATTTTGTTATTTCGTTTCTAGCTTAAGATCGAGTCTAGTCTTGGCTTAGCAACATTGTATAGTACATGTAATTGACCAAGATTTTTAACTCGCCACCAGTAAAATATCCTTTATCCAACCAAACCGTGTTTTCCTTTTCCCTACACCTAACATTACAACCCATTTAAAAGCCCTCTTTGATAGTTTATCTTTGGTGCTTACGCCTAGTGGAGGAGGTTTTCGATCCTTTCCCAAGCCTATGGTAATCTATTTGCTATGACAGGTAGTGAGAGATATTTTCCGTTTTCATTTATGAGATTTATTTTGATGACACTTGAGAGATGTGAGTATCTAAACACTACTTGTGAGGTGCTAGTATGTAATCTCCGTGCTTATTATGATTGAAGTGGAACGATTATTTGTTGTAATTACTTTTATGTTAGTATTAAATGACCCCTAACTTGTATTTTGATTAGAATAAAAGCGCATTTGCTTGAGGACAAGCAAATCTCAAGTGTAAGGGTATTTGATGAAGCGAAAAGTGTACCGCTTTTAAGGGGTCATTTAAGCCCGAAATCATATTTATTTGATTAAATATCGCCCTAAATCGTTCCTTTTGTCATTTTAGGTACTTTTGAGGAGAAATCTGGAAAAGGAGGCATTTTGGACGTTTTTGGAGCATTAAAGTGAAGAATACGACAAAGTCTCAAAATCGGCTGAAATTTACCTTTGACGGCGTCAGAATCATCTCTTGACGGCGTCATGCCTTGGCAAGAAAAGTGGGATGTGAAATTTACTCATGACGGGCCAGTGAGTTAGCATGTGAATTCTGACGGCGTCACGCTTTAACTAAATCAAGGGCGTCACGGCTTAATTCATAAGGGGACGGCGTCACGTTCAAGAGGTGAGGGCGTCAAGCCTTGATAGGCCAGAACGGATTTTGGAGAATTAAAGAGGGACGGCGTCAAGATGGTCATCCGAGAACCCTAAAAGCGGCGAGGTGACGGCGTCACAATCCATAAGGTGACGCCGTCAGATGCAAAAGTCTATATATAGTTTTCTAATTTTTTGTCATTAGGAGAGAGCTTAGTGTGTGGAATTTTGGGATAAAACCCTAAGACGATTTTAGCTACTTTTTCAGGGCTTTTAGCCTTGAGATCTTCCATGTTTCATTGAAAGATAAGTTATCAATTAATCATTCAATATGTCTATGTGTTGTTTGATTCTATCTTATGCTTGTCTTTTGTTTAACATGTTAGGCTAATTTTATCTTGTGTTTGCTTAGATCTAATGAAACCTAGCTATTGATTATTGGTTGTTAGTGTGTTGTTAGTTGTATTGGATGATTGTTTATCTATGTTAGGCTTAAGAAAACTGGCTAACTTCCTATTCGGTAACTTGCTTGAACGTCTTAAGAAACATGAACCAAACGCGTACTAAAGGTTTTTATGGTTGTATTTAATGCACAAGCGAATTCTAGTGATCCCATGTTAGGAGCTTCCTAGCCGGCTCGACATAGGAGTGAAGTAGGAGCTTGTAGAGTTTGGGGAAGTAAGTACGCCACCCCACGAATGGTATTAAGGAATACACCCGTCATCCACGCAACTAATACACACTAATTAACCGGTAAAAGATAGTTAGGGAGTAAGGAAATCTAAGTAAACACATTTCTCTACACATAAGTTTCTCACCACTTTTCATTTTTGTTATTTTAGTTTATTTGCATTTGTAGTAATTTGGGTTAGTTGACTAGCAACTAATTCCGCCCACTCCTTCAAAACCGAGATTTTACTTGCTTTCATAAAAATTATAAAAACATAAAAAGAATCTTCCTCAATCCTTAGACCTAATTAGAGTAGCCTTTCATACCTAACGAACACTATTCCCTGTGGAGAACGATCAATCCCCGTACTTACCACTACACTATACTACATCGGTCAGGTACACTGCCTGGTGGGGTTGTAAGCCTCTTGAGATCCCTCGAGAGGTAAAACCTGTTGTAAGGTTACAAAACCACGCATCAGAACCCTAACTTGGGATTAAAGGGTAAATGGTGTTTTAAGATAATTAAGAGGTAATGATGATTATGTGATGAGTTTATAATGGGTTTAAGTTAGTAAATGATGGGATTGAGTATCATATAATCAATATATGATTATATGATGATTAGAAGTGTTTAGAGGTTAGTTATGGTTGTATTAACCATGTTTATAGTTAATGATTATGTATTATATGTTATGTATGATTATGTGTTTTAGGATGCTGATGAGGATGATGATGATGTTGATGATATAGATGATGATGATATTAATTATGTGCTTAGCGTGGAGCTAAGGTAAGTAACTCTCCCTAAAACATGTGTTATATGTGTCATTATCATGTATGTATTGTGGTTGTATAAGTGTATAAGAGATGGGTTAGTATGGTTGTAAGCTAAGTATGGATGGCTAGTGACCTTGGATAGGAGTATGTTAGTTATCGGCTTTGGATTAGTTAAGGTATGTTGTTGGTTATGGTTGTGATGAATGAATGTGGTTATGTTATGAAGTTGTGAATGATATGAGTGATATGTGGTAGTTTAGAGGCTTTTATGCGATTATGACGCTTATGTGAGAAAATGTGTATGATATATGTTTTATGACGGGTTACTTACTAAGCGTAAGCTTATTCTTTTAGTTGTTAATGTTTTTGTAGGCTTAAGTGCGGCGGAATGGAAGGCTTGGATTGTAGCATGAGGATTTGGAATGAATTTGGAAGATAACAAGCATTAGGAGCTAGGTAGAATACCGAGCTCGAGTCAAAGTTGTACCCCGAGAGTCTATTTTATGAGTCGTATAAAGTGTGTCAAAGTCGGGTAAAGGTTTGTGAGTCTAACGAGTTGTTAAATGTGTTTTAAGTATTTTTGGTAAATATTTAAGGGACGTTTGGATTTAAGTGTGTTTGTACCCATTTTGGGTTGTAAACGGGTCAATTGCCGTGTATTACAGTTTGTTATGGTTTTGAATGTAAAGTGAGCGTTTTGATACAAGTTATAGTGTTGTATTGAGTTGTGGGTGAGTATTTGGGTTTATGCAGGTCTTTCTGTTGATGTTCTGTGTCGGATGGGTAGATACGGCGTATCTAATATATTAGATGCGGCGTATCAGAAAGGAGGTGCGTCGTATCACTTCAGGTTGATACGGCGTATGGCCTCTCAGCCTTGATGCGGCGTATCCCTCAAAAGGATACGGCGTATCATGTAATATGGCGTATCTCTTTTTGAGATACGGCGCATCTATCCAACAGTTTTGGTAATTTTCTAAATGTCGTACAAAACAAACCGTAAGTCGTTGGTGGTTGTACCACCTACCGTTTTAAAGGTAATTGAGTCTAGTATCTTTTAAAAGTGGTTTCATGGGTTGATTTATAATGTAACATCGCCAGTTTGTAAAAGAGTAACGAAAGGTCCATTAAAGTTAAGTCGTTTCCGCAAAAAGTTTTAAATTTCAGTCTAAACGGGTACGGGGCGTTACATAGTGTCTAGTGTAGTTTTGATCTCGGAAATTATTTGTCGTTAAGCAAATAAATTATGAAACTTAAAACCGGACGAGGTAAAAATATAAGACGCATAAAAATGTCATAACTTAATTAATACACTAAATCTTAGTATATTAATTAGGTGATAAATTTCACCAAACGAGTGGTCGTTGTAGCAATTGTAGAAATATAATTCGTACAATGTTTCCATAAAAAATGTAACTCGAAAAATATTTACTAATTGAAATTTTTAAATGACGTAATAATTTGAATGGTGATGTCAAAATTTGAGAAAGGTTAGACTTTACACTCCATTATTGTCGGGACTTTCTCCTTCTTCACCTCGTACACCGATTCGGCGGCTTCTCGTTTGCGTCTAAATTCCGCTTGTAAAGTCTTCAATAAAGACTCTGATTGACTTCCCGCGGTGCTCGACGTTGTTTCTGTTTTTATTGTGGGACGAGGTTTGCCGGAGGGACGAGGTCTTGCATAATCGCCAAATAGTTTGATGAGATCAAGCAGATCAAACGGTTCGGACGAGTCCCATTTGGGGCGTGATTTCAAGACACGTCACGCGCATTCTTGATTGACTCTTCACGAAATTGAAGCTTTGCACGTTCCAAAAGATCAACTTCACTTTCCCCACTTTTATCATTACATTTTAAACGTTTGTAAATACTGGTGAGCTTTTGGCAATTACCGTTCAACGTAGCCCACTTCCCCGTTATCATATCCTTGATATGATGACAACCTTTTGAAGCTTTGTTGAAATCGTCCGTAACTTGCCACCAAAACGACTCATCGAATCGGTCGGAACCGATCTCGTTATCCTTGAAAACTTTGACCCGGCCAAGTCTCGCATAGCAACTTCTCTTCCTCAGCCGTCCAACGTTGCAAAACCCGTGTCAGCGCCACCACCTCGTCAAGGTCCACGTGCACGTCCAAGTCCAAGTCCAAGTCCAACGTGGGTGTGGTTGTTTTTTTTGTTGGTCGTTTTCCTTTACGTCGTTGTTCACGGGTTTCTTTTGGTGGTGATTGTGGTTCTTTGACTTGTGGTTCTTGAAAGTGAATCATGTGTCCAATATATAAATTTACGTTTCTTTTAATCATTTAATAATGAAGAGCATTTAGATATATGAATCTTTTTTTTTTCTTTTTTTGGTTTAGCATTATATATGTATCATTTTATTATAGGCATTTTTTTTTTTTTTTTTAATTTTGAACGACAAGTTAGTAATTAGTGATTCGAGCCCACAGTGACATCCAATTGGGCAGTATGCAGGCCTCGAACCTTCGCCTTAAAGGATAAACCCCACTCCAGCTTATATTTATTTCCGCCCCTGAAGGTACATGGTGAGACTCGAACCTGAGACCGCTACAAAGATACCTCCCCAAGATTATCTTTGGTGGCCAACTGAGCTAGCCCAGTTGGTTATAGGTATAACATTTAAATATGTGAATCATGGGTTTTGAATCATTAAACGCCTCTTCAAAAAAAATCATTAAACATGGTAATTTTATGTATAGATTTATATATTCATACTAATACACAATATTTTGTATATATGTGTTAACCCATCATATAACCTTATGATATATTTATTCTATAATAAATATATACGAAAAAATATAATTTTGAAAAAAAACCGCAAAACCGCGCGGTTGTGGATTCTCACTTTTTAAAAACCGCAATTACTATTGCGATTCGATTTTTGCCAAAACCCGCACCATGCTCACCCTAAGGTGCCATGATACCTAGGGTGCCATGATACCCCATCCTCTTAGATTATGATGATGCCTTGTACTCCCTCCGTCCCAAAATATATGTCAGGTTTGATTTTTTTGAGTTTTTTTTGTTCAACTTTGACCTTAAATATTTTTATTTGTGTTATATAATACTTGATGAAAATACATTTAAACCCCAATCCATTCATATACTTCGCATCAAATATTATGTAACACAAATAAAAATATTTATGATCAAAATTGAACCATAAAAACTCTAAAAAATCAAATCTGACATTTATTTTAAAACGGAGGTAGTAACTCATTTCGACATATTACTTCTCATCTCAAACTCCACAATTGAAGTAAACTAATTATAAAAAATGTAAAAGAGACACACTTGGCACAAAAGATATCAATCACAATCTATTTTACATTAAAATTTTAACTGACAACATACACCAGTCGACACGAAGACAGCAGGGAAAAGAATTACTACGAAAGAACAAGATATTAACTGACACGTCAATTCGAAACTAGAAAACACAAATAGGGACCCAGAAGTAGATGAGACACTATCAACTTTTATCCGATAACACCAGAAACGAGCCCACCCACCTAACAAAAAGAAAAGAATATATCATTAGACACCTATCAACAAGTAATCATATATATAAGTTCCAAAAAAAAAACAAGTAATCATATAATCATAAAATATATACAAGTTACACTAAGACCATGTATAGTGGTAATGGGGGAGGGGGAGGGGGAGGGGTTGTTTGACATGTGGCATGTGAGGGTATTGTGAAGCTTTGTTGAAAAAGTGGTATAGTTGTAAAATGGGGGAAAAAACGTTCGAATTTTATGGATTGAGAGAGGGCGGGGCGTTGTCGGAACCACCGGGGTTGCGTTTTTTTGATCAACAGCGCCCCCCGTTTTGGGGTGATAGGCGCTGTTTGGGGAAAAAAAAAGGTGCTACAGCGCCCATTACGGATGGTCTAAGAGCAAGGGGGTATGATAACCCGAGTTAAAGTTTCACACACCGTCATGTTAGCGTCACATCAGCTTTAACCCTTTCACCTTTAACTAAAAAAAAAAACACCTCTTATCATAACTCAACCATAACACCACATTTTGAACCCCATTTTTTTTTCTTTTTCGTTCATAAGATACAAAAAAAAAACAAACATTTTCTTTAAATTTACAATAACTAAAATTTACAATAACTAGTATTTTTTTTTTTTTTTTTTTTACTTTTGAAAAACAATAGAAAAAAAAAGAAAAAAAATATACAAGGACTGAAATTGTAATTCGGATAAAATTGCTTTCTTCAACCTCTCGATCTTCAACCTCACACTGTAACTTTACACACACTAAAACACACACATAACACACACATGGTATATAAACACACACCAAAATACATATCAAAATACCCACCAAAACCCATTTAAATTGAAAGAAAAAAAAAAGTGTTTAACGCTGTGTTAAAAGGTTAACTCAGCCCTTTAACGCAGCTTTAACGTGAGATCGGGGTTTGGTTAACGCATGTTTAACACGATGCAAGTTAAGGTTTTAACGCGGCTTCACGTTACCATACCTTTTGCTCTAACACAAGTAAGTTCACGTGAAACATTTTCTCTTTTGTTTACAGAAGACACTGTACAAGTAGACAAGAAACCTTGTATTTTTGTCATTTCGTGTACCATATAGATAAAAATGTCAATATTTTTTTTATAGTTCTAAACTTATAAACATTAATACAACATACAATATGACGGGTTTTCTATTTTTTTTTTTTTTTTTTTTTAAATATATTTTGACATAAACTTACTCACTTTCACATGTACTAAATAAAATTTAAATCTACAAATATTTAGGCTACCCACAATAAGGCACTCGACCGATTGGGTCGTGAAGGTCGATGAGTGTCGTCCTTGTTGTGGGGTAAAGGTCGCTGAGGGTCACCAGGGGCTATTTTGGAGATCAAGGTCGTTGTCTCGACCTTCATGTAGTGTAGGTCGGTGTGTGTTTTAATTTAATTAAAATGTATATTTGGGGGTATGTTTTTTGTAATGTAAGCCGTCTTATTGTGCCTAAAAGGTCGCAATAGATAGAAAGCTGAGATGCCATGAAAAATGAAGATCGTTGACGATCACTGTGAGTAGCCTTAGAGGTAAGTTGGTTTGGTTGGTTAATTAAAAGATAATTGTTGTGAACAATTCAATTTTACACAATTGCTACCTTATTGACAAAACTAGACCATCTAATAAATCAAAGGAAAAAAGCAGATCTCTCTAGAAAGCAATGACATACGGGTAAGAGATTTTTATATAAAAAAACAAACATCTCAATCAAAAGTAGATAATAGATCATCATAAAGTAAAGCGAAACATAAAGCAAATTTGGTATATTAGTGGATAGAATTACATTATTTTTTTTTACCGTAGTAGGATCACTTGGTGATGGCATAAATGGCGTAGATAATCCCAGGGATCCATCCGAACAAAGTCAACAACACACAAATCCAAAACTCCACCTGCAACCAACATTGTCAAACTTATTTTAACTTTTTCTGTAACATAAACTCGGAACTTTTGAATTTTTCCCCGACTTATTGTGTTTTGAATATTTATTTGTCAAACTAATGTGGTTCGGTCGAACCATCTGCATTTTTCCCCTAGAAAGGAATTAATAAGATATATGAACACTTTTTCTAAAGGACTATAACTCATTTTTATTTTATTTTATGTTATTTTATTGCATTTCGCAAACCAAAACATCCTCTTATAAAGTACCCAAAAGAAATACGTAGTAATAGTTATAACAGGTTTATAAATTCGTTTTTTAGAAAAGTAACTAACTATCTCACAAATTAAACACCGTAACTATCTCACATATTTTAAACAGGACTCGAACCCACAACCATTTAGTTGATAGCTTCTCACATAACAAGGATGGCAAAGGACAAAAGCCCTTTGGTTGTATAGCAGTGGCGGACATACTTAGAGACTGTCTACGCACATGCAGTATCGTTAGAAAATTAAAATCTTTGAAAATTCGACACGAAATACATGACCCATGACAGATTTCTGAATTTGCCACTCTTTGTATACATAAACTAAGGTTATATAAATAATATAAAAAAGATTAAAAAAGAGAGGTTTACATGGCAGCCAAACTTGAAGAAAACACCAAGTGGAGGAAGGATGATTGCAAGGATGATGTCGATGCAGTTTAATGTACCTTCTGAAGGCATGTTTTTTTTTTTTTTAGTTTCTGTGTATGGGTACTGAATTTCAAATAGGATTTGAATGCTTGTGATGTTTTTCTTGTAAGTTAGGTGTTGCCGATTGACATGATTTATAGCCCACAATTGGTGTGGGGTAGAGTGGGACACGTGTTGCCTTTTGCTTTCACCTTTATCTTTAATTGTTCCAACAAAAACGTAACCATCATTTTGTTTTAGATGCCAAGTATTTCATGTGGCCCTGGTGTCGAAACAAGTGGCGGATCCATTGACTAAAATCAATGGGATCTTTCTTATAAAACTGATAAAGATTCGTAACACGAAAATAAAGTTGGTATATTTGATAGAGTTCTGCTAAATAATGATCGATGGTCAATAGTTAAGCCAAATTAAATAACATATTATTATTTTTTTAAATTAATTATATATTTAATACATAATAAATAAACATACAAATTACCTTAAATAAAATATTCTTTTCATATTTAAAGTAATTATTTATTTAATGCACAATAAATGAATTACAATAATTTATGATTTTTTTTCATATTTATTTTATTAACCATTGCCCAGTGGGCATTATTTAGCAAAACCCTATTTGATATAATTTTATGCTATGCAAAAAATATTCATGAAGTTCTCGTGTACTGACGACAACCCTCCTCGGTCTGCCCTGATCGAAACCAACTTGATAAACCATATGATTGTTAATCAAGAGAAAATAAACTAAATAAATCTACTGATAATGATAATTGACATCGGGTTTATTTTCCTCCCTACAAAATTCAAAACTATATTATGAGCGTCGTTTTGAGTTTGCCGAAAGCTTAACTATAAAAACAAAGTCTTAACTATAAAAAGATGGAATGAGAAACAACCATTTGAAAAGCACTTTTAACAATATATTTTCTTATGTAACTTTTTATATCAAATACATATAAACATTTTTATAGCTTATTGATGCATATATATACTTATTATCTAAATATTTGATGCTCTGAAAATTTAGAAGTTTTGTGTGATTGCACATCTCACACATGCTCGTATATAGATGTGTTTGTTACTAATCTAGTTATGATATTATAGTACACGATTTCTTTTTAATAAAAAAAAAAATGTAACTACTAAAAATTAGTAGTGACACATTTTTACTACATGTGCTTAAAAACTTAAACAATTAGTAATGTTGTTAGGCTAAAATACACTTATGTATTAAAAGCAATGCAATTTATTAAATATTTAAATACTTAGTTATAATTTACACCACTAAATTCTCCACTCACACTTACTCCACACACAAATATACATACATAAAAAAATTACACAGACAAATTAACGCTGCAATACACCGTCGATGTTATACGTGGGTAGTAATGAAAAAATGGTCTAACTTTAGTTTTGCTTAAAGCTTTAAAACTTAAAAAATGAGTAATATCATTTGACTAAGATGATAAAAAAAAAAAAAAATAATAAATAAAAATAAAAATAAAATAAATAAATAAATAAAAAAACCTTTACTGATAAATGCCAATACTATTTATTAATAATTTAAAATACTTAATTACACTAATTACAATGATCTATAAACTTTCTTCATTTTCACTTACATCCTTAAATAAAATAATAATAAAAGAAAAAAAAATAAATTAACCCTTTTATATACCGTCAACGCTATGAGCAATTAATCGTTTAGTTTCCCTGATCAAAATTGATACTTACAACTAGTGTTTGATAAGCAACAAAACATCATACTAGCTGTTTTACTTTTATATTAATTGTTTTTTTAAAAAAATTATAATGATAATTGTCAAGATAATATGACAAAATTAATCACACTTTTATATCCGCGTCTATAACGAATGGAGTAGAAATTCAATTCAAATATTTAAAGAATTTTGGTGCCAAAATTGCAATATTATTCTCTTTTCTAACTAAGTAGGGACGGACCCATTTGGGAGCCAGGTGTGGCACGGGTCACACCCGATTTTAAGTCACGAAGTGTAAATTGTTTTCAAAATATGTCTTCTTTTGCTATGTGCAATCTCAATTTTTGCTAATCAATTTTTTATAGTGCAATTTTAGTACTACTAATTATAAACAAAAATTTGTGCAACACCCTATAAAAAATCTTGAGTGCTGTCTCTGTATCTTATTTAAGTGGAAGACAAAACTAAAGACAACTCTTTAACAGAATTTACTTTTCAAGACTTAATGATAAGACTTCAATATAGACACAATTAAAAGATGATCACGATTTTTCACCCACCTTCATGAAACCAACATATTTAGATATTTCCACTATACAGATAAGTTATTTTACTAATTTACGTGTTAGATTAACGACATTGATGTAATTTTTAACACAAGGATTACGCGTTTCCGTGTTTTGCTAATGAAAACTTCTCCTTGAAGTTCGGATCCGGCCCACATGCCGACCATGAGTCCGATAAAGTAAACAAAAAGCCCATCCACCTGTCATGTGCTTCCCAAACCATACATTCATCCCCCCATGAATGGCGTGGACATTTCTTCAAAAGAGAATGGCGTGGACATCACTCGCTGTTTTAAGAAGATTAACTCGTTGCTTATGGGTTATACTATTAAGACTCCTTTTATAAAACCCTCGGGTCATACTATTAAGACCCCCTATGCCAAAACACTCCCGATATTGTACTTAATGTTTTCTTTTTCTTTTTTTGCTTTCCGTGTATTTATACTACAATCTTTTTTTTTTTTTATCTCGTTTTGGGTTTTTGTTTTTCTAAGGTTTTTGTTTTGGGTTTTTATGTCAGTCAAAAAAACACCCCTACTCACAAGTGTGTTTGATACCCTTTTTTGTTTTTGTATCAAAGATTCCTTTTGATATAGTCTTCTTTTGAGGTTTTTTTGGTACAAAATCACAAGTTTTCTTTTTCACATTTCTGTCTCGGTTTTGCTTTTGTAAACAGTAAATATTTGTTTTTATCGTTATAAACTTCATATAGACACACATTTCACAAACACATTTCAACACGCATTTCACAAACAAACTAAGCAGATATACTTTGACAAACATATTTCGTAAACACTACAAGCGGATATTTTTTGTTTCAAAATATGGCGAATGCATTGTGACAACCCGTAATTTTTCCGACGTATTCTTATAAGGAATTATCTTTGTTTTTCATATACGAACTTTTCTGGACTCATTTGGTTTAAAAACGTGAAGTTATCTCGTGAAACGTGAAATTTGTACACAACGCGTACTGGCACAACCAACGATTTGATTTGATTATTTTATTATTTGTGAGAAACGAGGCGTATGAATAGTCGTTTTTATTGGAAATATTATTCTGAACGCGATTGCGTAATTCTCGTGTCTTGAATCCGCGGTTTACTAGCCTAAATGAGCCCCGAGCCCCATTTCGTGAAAGATAGCGAAAATTACAACATTGGTCCCTGCAGTAATATTTCCCCCAACCCCTAAGATTTCTAGGGCTACCCAAACAGCCCCTTAGGGTTTACATAACCCTTAGCCTATCCTATATAAACCCTATTATAAGATCTCTAGGGTTATTATTCCCACTCATTTCCGGCAGTCCCCCCCCTGTTTCGGCCACTCTTCTCCGGCCACCACAACAACCACCAATGCAGTCATCATCAACCACCTCTCCTTCATCTCTCTCTAGTGATGATACAACCGCCGGCTGTCACACCACCATTGAACAGCAACTCAGCCACCACCCACCTCCTCGTCACCACCGCTACAGAGCCACGCTTCCACCGTTTGAAAATCAATGAGTTGTCATAGATCGGGTATAGGTCGAAGGTTTATATAGGGTGCTCGCCGTGAGTAGTCGCCACCACAGCCTCCACCACCACCACCATCCTCCTCCTCTCCCCCTTTCTCGACTTGGTAACTCGAGAAAACCGTTTGATATTTATTGATTTTGATAAAACCGATTGTTGTGTTATTGTTTTCGTGGATTTAAAAACAAATATAAACCGAGGTTATTAGTTTTTGTGATTAAAAACGAGATTTAACAAGTTTTGATAAGGTTTCGTGTGGTATAAATCTCAAAAAGGGTGTTTGGATTAATTATTTTGGTTTCGGGTCGAGTGTAACCCGACTAGGATATTCGGGTCGAGACCCGTATTGGTCATAGTTGGCTCGAGTATGCTTATTTGTTCATTTGGGTCTCGGTTTGAATATTAGATTTATGTAATCAATCGTGTTGCTAGTCTTTGGTTGCATTTGTTTGTCTCGGGTTCGATTCACAGTTGGGTTGTTTGACTTGTTTGATGTGATACGGGTCAAGTAGTCACCCACAAAGGGTGCTCGGTTGTTTTGGTATAAAAAAAACCACCAGGGGTGGTGTTATAGTTTTGGTTCGACGACCCACATAGGGTGCGTTTTGTTGGCAGTCAGAATTAGGGTGCGTTTGATTTGCTCTTGTGGCTGGATATATGAATCTTGTTTGTGTTATTTGGATTTGAGTTGTGTTTGGGTTTGACACTTGGTACAATGACCCACGTAGGGTGCGTTTGGTTTGTTATTCTAAGTTACGGTGCGTTTATGTTTTGTTTGTGGGTCATGTTAATTTTGGTAATAATGGTTAGTCAAAAGAAATCGTAAGACATGGTGATATATTATATCTATTATACATTTATGGCGCGACCCGCCCGACATTTTGTTTCTACCCGTTTGAGCCCGGGTTTGGGTTAGGCATTGGGTTGCTCTTGGGTCGTGGAACTGTTGCCCTTCACTCACATTCCTTCGTTTCCTTGAGATCCGGAATGGTTATTCCCGGTATCTTTACCCGGCGGTTCTTTTGCCTTTCCCGATCCGAGTTTATGGGTTATTTTGTAACTACAGTGCTCTGTGATGGGGTGTACAGTTACATGAATAGTATCTTTATTAATTTTGTGGTTATTTTTACGCCATTTGTTGTTGCTACAGTCATTAGGTTGCTTATATCCTCACTTTTGGATCTGATTTAGGTGTTCTGCCATTTTTTCTGATAAAAAAAAAAAAAAAAAAAAAAAAACCGGGTGCTTTGATTGTGTGCGGCAAGCGTTTTCGGGCATTCATTGTAGGTTCTGTTTTTTTTTTTTTTTTTTTTTTTTTTTTTTAGTATTTTTGGTTGTTTCTGTTGTTGTTGGTTAATTTCATGATCTCATTTAACCTGTCCTCTGCATATTATTTAAGCTGAGTTTGTATTTAATAATGGATATAACTGCCTTTCTTTAGGTCCTGTAGAGTATTTATTATGGTTGTTGGTTAATTTTTTTTGTGAGACATTTATGATAGTCTATTTTGTTTAGGGTTTTCTGCCAATTTTAGGAATTGCTATTTTAGGTTCTCTTGCAATAATTTGTTCCCTGTTTTCTATCAGTGTGTTTTTTTTAATAGTCATCTCTAACTTCTTTTGTCTTCTTTTCCTGACATTGGCTTCATACGTTTCTCAATCACTGTTTAAAAATGTTGTTGTTACTCATGTTTTTTACTTATAAAGTGTTTGTCATTGTTTTTGGGTTATCTTTTTTTTGTTGGTTCTTCTATCTTTGTCTTACTGTTTGTGAGTATGAAAAAAAATGCTACAATAAAACCAAATGCTACACCTCATGCCCAAACTATAAGGAAGCCAATTTTGGGAAACCCAAAAATAAATAACGAGATGGCTGTAGATGGTTGCGCCAACTCTGCGTGGGAAGGTTAGACTGAACATGATGTCGTACCTCCCTTGACATTAAGTGTTGGTGCTTCCGAAGGTTAGTTTGTTTCATATAGTTGCTAGAATTTTTATAGAGTTTATGTTCATGCTTTTGTCTTTTCAATTTTGCCCAGATGCTATTTTGGTAGGAACTATGTGCGTAACAGCCTGGGAACTTCGGCATGAACGACGTTGTCGTGGAGCCGCCGTGCATGTGCCACCCACCGCTATTTTAAGTAGCAGCACTTTCTTCAGCAGCCGTCGTATGAAACGTTGTAATACGAATCCCCAGATTGGCCAGTCGCTCTTTACAGTGGGTTTTCCCCCCTTTTTATCGTGGCAAAAGTTAACGTCCATCTTTATGTATGTGTTAAAAAATGCAGGCACACCTATGTGTAAACGCACAAGGGGTGGGGAAAACGACCCGGCGGATATGGCTCCCATTCGTACTGATCCTGTTGATGCTGCTGCTTTAGCAGGATCTTCATTGGCCTGTCCAAGTGTAGCTGCAAATCATCCTGCTGGTGTTGATTTTGAAGGTTGATTAAATCACTCTTTTATACTTTATTCCTTCACCACGAATTACGTTATTATTATTGTCTTAGGCCACAACTTTGTTGGTAACATGCGTTTCTGCTTCAGCCATTCAGCCGTATGCTGTTGGCAAATCACCTTCGAATGATTGCGACGCGGGTGTCCAACCAAAATCCACCGAAAACAATGAATCATGCAGGCGATCTTTGCGCCTACGGTCTTCAGTACCTGATGCCCAATGTCACCAGTCTATCACGTCTGATCATCCTCAGTCCAGATCAGGTTCGCGTCCAAATGCAGGTAGCTCCGGCTGTTGTTTTCTGTTATACCATGCGAGTTCCTCCTAACAGATTTTACTATATTATTTTACTATATTAATGGGTTTTTTTTTTTTCAAAACAGGCGCCCGCCCAGATGCTCTACGCCAATCAATTGCTGGTAAGGAAGGTTTGCCTCACAGTTATATGATACTTTGGTTTTCACCAAATTAGTTTCTTACATGTTCTCATAACATGCAGGGGTTTGCCCACATGATCGTACGTGTTCTGGCGTCAACCCTGTAGGAATGGACTCAAATGCTATTAACCAATCAACTCCCAATAATAGTAACAAGAGTGCTGAAAAAACATCAGTTGAAATAAATGAATCACGCAGACGGTCATTGCGGCTACAGTCTTCAACAAGTAACGGCCAACATGACTTCTCTATTGCATCTGATAGTCTAGATTTCGAATCGTCTTTCTCTGCAAATGGAGGTCAGCTTCCCTCCTATCTTTTGTAATAGTATGTGAGTTTTTTTGTATTATGTTTGGCTATATTAATACAATCTTTTTATATGTAAAATAGGTCCTGATATAAATCGTAAACGGAAATCAGCTAGCGTTAATGGCAATAGGTTTTTACAAAAAACTAAAAAGAGTAAAACAACATCTGGTGGCACCTCAAGGAATGTTCGGCAATGTTCTTCCCGTCCTCATTTGAATGATGATGTTGATAATGCTGTTCAGCAGCCACCTTCTGATGCAATTAGAGGTAACCATCAAATATTCCTTTTCCACCAGCTTCCTTTTCATACAATAAACTTGATTGCAGTGTTTTGATTAACCCTTTTTCTTTCAGTTGGTATAGATACGACGGTCACCTATCAAGATTTAGGCGATTGTGATCAGCGGTGCCGGCATTGCAAAGCCATGTTTTGGCTTAACGAACGGCTTAAAGTTCGTTCCAACAATGGTCAGCCTGAATATCATTTGTGCTGCAGAGGTGGTAAAGTTTTCATGGATCCCGAGATTCGGCCACCTGCATATATGAGGGAACTTCTTCAAGACAACAATTTTATGCAGAATATAAGAGCTTACAATCAAATGTTTGCCATGACTTCATTTGGCGCCAAGATTGACAATACAATTAATGAAGGAAGAGGTCCGTATGTTTTTAAAGTTTCGGGTCAGATATATCATTGGATTGGTTCCCTGTGTCCTGCTCCCAATGATTCGCCCTGCTTCTTACAGTTGTATATCTATGATACACATAATGAAGTGGAAAACATAATGGCCCATTTTGAAGGATCTAATACATCTGCGATAGATCCAGAAGTTGTTGAAGGACTCATCCACTTTTTAGATGATCACAATGAGCTGGTGCGCCTCTTCAGAACTGCACGCGACAAATGTGCTGAGTCTGATGTTCCTGATTTTAAGGTTCGGCTATATGGTGCTGGAGGTGCGCGGCGTTATGAGCTGCCGACATCTGATGCTTTTGGAGCCATAGTGTTTGACAATGGTCCAACGACCGAAGCAGATTATGATGTTATAATTGAATTAAGAGGTGGTCTGCCGCAAAGGATAAACAAGCTTCATCAATCATACATGTCATTACAGTTCCCACTCATTTTCATTTATGGTAAGCCTGGATTTCATACACAGTTAAGATTAAAAGCTGCAGAACCGGCCGGTAGGCCCAAACGCGTTTCAAAGAACGCGTTTTACACATACCAGCTGCACCCAAGACATGAGCAGTATGATTTAATCTTCTGGGTAGGGCGTCTTTTACAGCAGTATGTTGTTGTTGTTTATTGTTGTATAGAACAGAATAGAATGGATTTCTACAGAACGCATCAAAATGATATCCGTGGAGAATATTTGTCAGGCCTTTACGATGCAATTTCAAGAGGTGATCGTGATGGTTCAGAAGTCGATTCACGAATAATTTTGCCATCTTCGTTCACTGGGGGTCCTAGATATATGTATAACCATTATCTGGATGCATTGGCGATTTGTCGTGTCCATGGTAATCCACAGTTTTTTATAACCTTCACATGTAATGTGAATTGACCTGAAATACAACGATACATGGCATTGTTTCCTCATTTGAGTGCATCAGATAGAGCGGATGTGGTCTGTAGGGTTTTTGAGCAAAAGATTAAAGCAATTGTCAAGTTTCTTAGAGACAAGCAAACTTTCGGACATATCACAGGAGGTATGCATATCTTTTGTCCTTAATGTTTTTTTTACTTTATGTTCTGTTCAGATTTACACTGTCAGCAGATATACCATGTAATGTACAGGCCTATTGACCAATTTTTAATTTCCATATTGTTTAATATGCAGTTTTGTACACTATTGAGTTCCAAAAGCGTGGGTTACCACATTGTCACACGCTGGTTTGGGTGTCTCCATCACAAAAAATTCAAAATGCTCAAGACGTTGACCAATATATTTCAGCCGAGCTGCCAGACCCAGCTGTCGATCCTCATGGGTACAAAATTGTTTCTGAAATGATGATGCATGGGCCATGTGGCAAAGCAAATCTGGGTGCGCCGTGTATGCAAGGCGACCTTTGCTCAAAAAAATTCCCAAAGAAATACAACAATGACACCTTTTTTGATGCCGAAGGACGGGTGCATTATAGAAGAAGGCAGACAAAGACTGCAGTTACTAAACACCAGGTCAAACTTGACACCAGCTACGTCGTTCCATATAACCGGACTTTATGCTTAGCATTTTCTGCTCATATAAATGTTGAATATTGTGGGTGGAGCATGCTAATAAAATACCTATTTAAGTACATATCAAAAGGGACGGACCTGATATTTGCACACGTCAGCAGATCTATAGGTGATGCAGCTACCTCTGCAGTCCAACGACAATCAACCATTGATGAAATCCAAAATTTTGTTGACGGTCGTTTCATATGTCCTCTTGAAGCCTGGTGGAGAATCCTTCAATTTGAAATACACAGTAGAGAGCCAGCTGTCCAAATACTTTCAGTCCACCTTGAAGGCATGCAACATATGACCTTTCGAGCACATGAAAATTTAGAATCAGTTGTCAACCGGCCAGATAAGAAGATGACCACATTGACAGAATGGTTTGCTTACAACAATGAGAACGTAGATGGTCGCCATTTGACTTATCTAGAGTTCCCATCACAGTTTGTGTGGTATGCACACAGTAGATTGTGGTCGAAAAGAAAGATTGCCAAGTACTCTGTTGGCCGTCTTGCATATGTGCATCCAAGTTTAGGAGAGCTTTTTTACTTTCGAATGTTGTTGTGTCATCAGCGAGGCTGTAAAAGCTATGCAGATGTCCGAACAGTTAACCGAGTTGTATATCCTACATATCGAGCTGCATGTCACGCTCTGGGTTTACTTGGTGATGATAAAGAGTGGGATACAGCCCTTGAAGAAGCATGTATTTCAGCAACTTCACCAGAACTAAGGTTTGTTTTTGCTCAAATCCTTACTCATTGCGAAGTAGCAAATCCAGTCCACCTTTGGAATAAATATTGGCGTCAGATGGGCCATGATATTCCGACCATTGTTTCAAATCTGTTAGGATTCCTAACTACTATGTGAATGATGATGAATTACAAGGTTACATATTATATGAGCTACAGATAATGCTAACCAGCTGTGGTAAGTCGGTCAAGGATTATGGTTTGCAGCCACCTCCAAAAGACCTGCTTGATCAATTGAAGAATCGGTTGCTGATGGAAGAAAAGAATTACAATAGAGCATTGTTGGCACAAGAAAAGGCTGATTCAGTCCCTAAGTTAAATGCTGACCAAAGAAGAATTTATGAGCTTATTCTAAATGCGTTTGCAAGAGGTAGGCAGGAATTGATATTTGTGTATGGCTATGGAGGAACTGGTAAAACCTTTTGTGGAAAGCTATTATTAGTGCTTTACGATCTGAAGGTAACATTGTGCTTGCAGTCGCTTCTTCTGCTATTGCTTCCCTACTCCTTCCATCAGGAAGGACCGCACATTCAAGATTTAAACTGCCTCTAGAACTCACAGATGAGTCACTTTGTAGAGTTAAAAAAATACTCATATTGTAAACCTGTTAGCTGAAACAGATTTGATCATTTGGGATGAGGCACCTATGAATGATCAGCGCTGCTTTGAGGCATTAGATAGGACGCCTAAAGACATACTAGATGCACCAGACGTTCTTTTTGGTGGGAAAACAGTTATTTTAGGAGGTGATTTTCGGCAAACGCTTCCTGTCAAGAAGGGTGCTCCAAAAATGGTAATAGTTCTGTCTTCTTTTGAAAGCTCTCATCTCTGGCCTCATTTTAAGCTAATGACATTGAAGGAGAACATGAGGCTATTTCGATCAGGAATTAGCTTAGAAGAACAGAACTTGGCCCACTCTTTTGCAGCTTGGCTTCTTGATATTGGTGATGGCAAGCTCGGAGAACCTGACGAACAAGATAGCAAAAATACATCATGGGTTGAAATTCCAGATAGGTATTGTATAGAAGACAACACAGAAGGTTTGTCAAAGCTGATAGATTTTATCTATGACCAACCCACACTCCGAACACCTTCAGCAATCACTCTGCAGCAAAAAGCTATTGTTTGTCCAAAAAATGAGACTGCAGACATTATTAACACACAGGTTTTATCAATGTTTGAAGGTGAGGTTACAAGTTATGCAAGCCATGATATGGCTATTCCAATCAACAGTTCTGCTGCTGAAACTGAGATGTTGTATCCTGCTGAATATCTAAACACATTTAACTTATCAGGATTTTCGCCACATCAACTCCATCTTAAAGTTGGAGCACCAGTGATGCTTTTAAGAAATGTTAGTTTAGCAGGCGGTTTATGCAATGGGACACGCATGATAGTCACACAGCTTATGTCAAGGCTTATTGAAGTACAAATCATCACAGGCACAAAGGTCGATGAAAAGGTGTTCATACACAGGATACCTTTGGTTCATAAAGATCCAAATCTTCCTTTCTCTTTCAAGCGCAACCAATTCCCAATAAAACTCTGTTATGCAATGACAATCAACAAAAGTCAAGGGCAATCTCTTAACAAAATTGGTGTTTACCTTCCGCAGCCAGTTTTTGGGCATGGGCAGTTATATGTTGCTCTTTCTAGAGCTACATCTCCTCATGGTTTGAAAATTCTCATGAAACAGCAAGACAATAGAAGACCAAACGAAACTAAAAATATAGTTTACAAAGACTTTTTGACAAATATAGGACGTTCGTAGTCATTTTTTCATCACAGAGTCATACTCAGATATTTTTCTTTCTGTCTTTCCCCCCCCCCCCTTTTCCAATTATTTTTTTTTGAAAATTTGTTATTAACATTGTTAAATATGGCCTCACAACTACATGTCAATTATTCATTACTTCATAAAGGTATCACAAATATAGCAAAATACAAATACATTTTGTAAAAACCTGTCTTATATACCACTTGCTGTTCCATTCTTTTTTAGCTGATTGGTCTTGCCATCTTCTTTTGTTAGCCTTTTTTTCTTTAGAACGCAACATAGAAATACAGGTACATTTTCTACAACCCTATCTTATATAGCATGTGCCATTGCATTATTTTTTACCTTATTCATCTTACCATCTTCGTTTCTTACCGTTTTTCCATTATAACTCACTATCATTTATTATATACTTACAGTTAAATGGCAGACCCTGCAAGCAGTGACAAACAACATACATCTGTGGAAAAAATGGTTGCAAATAGCAGCGGTACAGTATCTGAGGTCGAGCATGTGTTGGAACAGGCAATCATTGAAACCAGCTGTCCCACAGAGATTGCAGTAATTGGTGAGTTACACCCCAACTCTTATGACAAGGTCATTGAAGTTAGGGTATATAGATAATGGATTTCGGTGACCTATTTAAAGAAAGCTGGAGGTGAATTCTCCCAAAAAAAAAAATGAAACTGCGTTCTGCTGCATGTTGATAGATGAAGAGGTATGTCAACCTTCATGTTATGTAAACAATACATATTAGTTCCTTCACTTTTAACACCGACGCATTTATATAAAAAGGGCAATGCTATACAGGCAAACATGAATGTCAAAGAAATTGATTATTTTGACCCAAAAATTAAACTTGGATCCACCTACAGAATTTCAGATTTCATGTGTGAACCCGCTAGTGCATACCAGCAAACAGTTGATAACAGAACAGCTCTGCGCTTTGGGAGAATCACGAAATTCACCCCTATAACAGCACCATACATTCCGCACCACTATTTTAAATTTGTGTCATACAACCACCTTCAATCCAAAGTGCCAACAGAAGATGCAACAGGGAAAATCCAATACCCAATGCTCACTAGGTCATGCTCTGAACCTTAATTTTTCTGCACAAAGCAAAATTTACAAACCATGATACATATTTCATTGTAGATTATATTGGGTGCCTAAGATCAGTCGAACCATTAAAGCACAAGCAAAATGCCAACCAAGATGAGACCGTCTACAGAAAACTTAGCATAGAAAACCTAAGGCATGTAACATTAAAGAAATTAATCATTTTTTTGTCAAGAATCTATTCATTATTCAATAGTGCTTTACTTATGTTAACAGCGGTAATGTTATTGAATTGACACTGTGGGATCCGGTGGCCCAAAATTTTGAGCAAACTAGACTTGAAGAGATGGAACAACCTGTTATAATTGCAGTTAGCTCTTGCCGCGTCACACGCTTTAGAGGTGTTGTATTCATACCTTACCTTACACATCTATATTAATAATTAATTACTCATGCATTTGCAAATATTTGTGTCACAGATTATCAGTTAACAGCGACGTCCGCAATGCACTTTTACCTAAACCCAAACATACCAGAGGCTGAAGAAGCACGACAACAGTAAGAATCTATTAACAAAAAAACTAAATTCCTAGATATTGACATACTAACTACTTAAAACAAATTCATTGTAACTTTCTAAATTATGCCAGGTACACAAACAAACACCATGCAGCTCCACCGCTACGCATCTGCATAACACCATATGAAGATGCTCAAAAAGAAATGTTGAGAAACGGATTTCCATTGAAAACACTTTTGGATCAAAATCCAGAAGCATACAAGGTATATTTACTGACATTTGCACCAAATTTTTAATTAAATTTTCCTCACTACATGACTGTACATGCAATATTTCTTAGGTCGTTAGATTCACTGCTGAAGCAACAATAAGCAACATCAACATCAACAGAGACTGGTTCTACATATCTTGCAATAAATGCCTTTTAAAAGTTAGGGAAGAAGATGGAATCTATCGCTGCTTAGATCATGGAAAGCAAGAGCAGCCATGCTATAGGTAAATAATGCTGTAACTCACATTTACACAACCTAAAGAAAATAGCAAATATTAAATGATCCTTTTACTTTCTTCATTATACACAGGTATAATTTCAAAGGTTTTATCACAGACCAATCTGCAACTGCTCCAATTACTTTCTTCACCCCTGCTGCTGACGACATAGTAGAGTTTTCATGCTCAGAGTTGATTTCAATGCACACAGTGGCAGACCTTCAACAAATACCAGCAGAAATCTTTGCAGCAGAAGGACAAAAGAATATTTTCCAATTTCATTACAATCAAACAGGCAGATCAGTGGATTTCACTTTAGATAAAGTTTTCAAAAAGACAAACAAACAACTCAAAACAACACCACTGATGAATGCAAGCTCAGGTTCTCAAATTTATCTGACCAATCCTTCTTATTTAAATATACTTTTTGCAAATTTAAATGTTAACTATTATGTTTTATGAAAAATAGGTATGCAGTCAACACCTGTGCAAAAAAACCCAGGTACCGCCTTTTGTTTTATTAGCATATCTTATTTAAAGAAAGCATTTGTAAATGTAAATATTACCTATTTTTCTTTTCTTTTTTTTAAATAAAACTAGGGACACCGCCAACACCCATGCTTATAACAAATCAAGCAGACCAACAACCATATCCATCTGAAGATACGCCAGAACAAACCAAATTAAGACTGGTGAAAAAACAGTTATTCCAAGATCAGACAACACCTGTAAAGAAACACAAAGGTATTTTACAAAATTTATTTACCATGTAGACTCGAGAATATATTACACACATGTCACAAAAACTATGACAGCATAACTGACAGTAAACTTAATGCCAGTGGCAAAATTTCAAATACAGGAAACAAAATAGATTATGCCGAGAAATCTAAAACACCCTTAAGTTTTTTAATAAAGATATCCTTATTACGAGCATTCAACTCTAGCTCAGCTGTTAGTATTTGCATTTGCATCACCTTTTGATCATCTTTTGCCTGTTCCTGTCTAAGAAACTCGGCCGTTTTCTGTGCATAAATGTTTCCAACACTTTCGAGCTCCAGAATAAAGCTTGCCCTTTCCCGAGTTATACCAAGCAGCCTTGCACATATTGCATTCATCTGCTGTGCCATTTGAATGTCTTCGATTGCTGATTTACGACAATATAAAACTAGCATCTCAGACCAGTTGTTAGAGTTTGCCTCAACCCTAAGTTGGTCACACCTAGGGTGTCTAGACATTCTGCCTTCTTGCTTTTCTATGCAAATGACAGAACTCCCTTACCCAAAAAAAAATTAAACCAGCACTGTCTTAAATAGACACCAAAACTCAAAAAAAAAAAAAAAAAAAAAAAAAAAAAAAAAAAAAAAAAAAAAAAAAAACCCGTGACCTGTTAGCATAGGATAACTGTTAGAACAACACCCTTTTTGCATCCATTATAGGCATTCATATTAGCTGTGCCTGTTCTACTTGCAATGTCTTCTATTCAACTATGCTACCATCCAAAATAGCCACAAATAATTAGCATGCAGTCTTGAAAAATTGCCACAAATAATAGAGTACCAATTGTTTTTTTTAAATCAGAATGCCATTTAAAAATATAAAAAAACATAAAAACCTATTTCATTATTCAAATTTCTCATGATTACTTTTCCTCACTCTAAATTACACCTCATTGTTATCTCATAAACTAATTATTTTCATTTTTGCAGCAACAGCAGAACAATCACCACAACAGCAGCTGAAACCAAGAGTTGTTCAAAGAAAGAAGTCTAAATGAAGATAAATAAGTCATCTGACCAGCCAACATCAGCCTTTTGTAAATACTAAAACTTATTGCTTCACTTAGTAACCATCAGTATGTTTTCAAATATATTTGCACACCACCTGTGCAAATATGTCTAAAAACATCTGTAACTACTAAACCAGCCATCTTTTGTAACACATGTACCACGCAGTTGCATTTGCATATGAGTTTGTCCATAATTTTTTGTGCAACATTGGCATTCCTAAACAAAAAATATTATGTATGTTTAAAAACTTTATGTTATCTTATATAATCTTTTCTTAATAGCTTATACAATTCTTATCTCTTATTCATACCTTACATAACAAAACGTCCCGCAGCAACGCGCGGGTTACATCCCTCGTTTTGAACATTTAGCGAGTATTGGGCTAACGTGTATTTACTTGTTCACTTGGTACGTTTCGGGAAACTTGGAATTGTGATTTGAATTTGGATGATACATATACATAACGGAATAAATATTTGGAGTCGACTATTATATTTGGACATTGGACAATTATGGATCGTTATCGGATTTACGATATTAGATATTGGATTCATTGGACATTTTGAGACTTGAGACGATATAATATATTAAACTCGAAAAGACTTTAATATATTAGACTCGGACCGGAAACAAAATATTCAACAAACCCGAAACTAATAATTACGCGAATGATAACGAAACATAAAATTTATAAGATATTGGAATGTCAAACTTGGTTAGCTAAAGTCATAACGACTTGAGAAAACTGATTTTATTAGTTAAACTTATTTCTATTTATAAGACGTTTATGTTTTATACAAATTATTTGGGATATCGGGGTAAATACCGAAACATACAAACTAATTTATTTTATTTGAGGCGTTTATTTGTCGTTAACTTCTAGATTTGTCTTCTTTGGTTTGAGTTCTCGTCAGTATTCTCTCGACCATGTCGATGTTTATTTCTCTTTGGCGTGAGTTGTATGTCGAGTCTATGTTTTCTTACCACACCACACGAAATGTTGATACTAAGCTTTTGATGAGTTTTGAAATTGAGTAATCCACGAAAACTACGACACGTTGTCTTTTATAGACTTTATTATTGTGCGAGACGTATTATGAGATGACCGTATATGTATTAGGTTGTGCCGATCCTAGACTGTTGTGTACCGTTGTGCTTGTACCTCCGTGTACCGTTGTGCCTGTATATCGTGGAACCGTCGTGCCGTATGTCTTGAGACTGTTGTGTTTTTGCTTCTCGATGCCAGTCGTGTCAGTTGTGATCCTTGCATTGTTGTAGCTAAGGTGAGTTCATGGCCCCTACTTTTACCGGTTTTATAACTATTTTGGAGGAGAATACATGCTCATTTCTACTTAAACTCAATACTAGTTTTACTTGAAACGTGATTTGTTTTCTCAAACGTATTGTTTGGCTGAAATATCTGATCTAGTTATTTGATTGCTTTATGTGTTTACCTGTTTATTGACGTGGCCTAAACTTGTGATTGTGGCTTATGATACTGTTACGCGAGCTGGCTAAGGTTATTATACCATGTATGCAATTGTGCGGAGTTATTGTTATGAGCTGCAATTGTGCAGGACTATTATACGCAAGGGCTCTTTGTGCCTATTACTAAGGGCTCCTGTGCCTATAGACTTATGTAGTGTGCACCTACAGAGAATTATTGTTGTGATTTGACTTTTGTGACCTAGCCAGCGTAACAGTTAAACTTGCGTGACACTATGAGTGTAGTATTTGTATGATTGATTATGGTTCAAGATGTTTTGACTATGTTATTATTTGCGGATTTGGTTTTGGAACGGTGATTTAGGCAGTGTGAGCCTACGTTGAATTTGACTTGTTTATGAATGACGATTTGAACTCGAAAACCTTTTGGTTCAACTATACTGTTTTAAACTAAAACCTGTGAACTCACCAGCGTAAGCTGACCCTTTTAGCATGTATTTTCAAGTTTAAGGTGATAGCTTATTTCTGGAGGCGCTTGGTAAAGGGCATGGTCATAGACGACTCTGATAAACATTTGGGACCACTTAAATCCTTTTATGGGCCTATTTCCACACTACTTTAGAATAATATAAATTTAACACTTTTTGTTAACAAATTTTATTCTAAATGATTGAGATAAAAACCGTTCTTGTACCTTGTGTTGTAATACCAATTGAGTAGCACCCTAGTGACATGTATGCTTTCGCTTGACCCGATTTTGGGGGTGTTACAGATTGGTATCAGAGCCTAGGTTATAGAGAACTGAGTTTATTTTCTAAAACCTGGACTATAACCACATTTATGAAAACTTAACCCTATGACCGCCACTTGCCTGCCTGCCAAGCTGATGCCTCGCGTATGATCTTGTTTGAGGATATAATTGATGAGATGTTTATGATACATTAGATGAGATTTTAATGATATACTTGACGAGTTGTTTGATGAGATGCTTGATTATATAATTGTTGAGAGGTGTGCCTGACTATTGGATATTTTATATCCGCCTGTTTTAGTTGTTCACTATAAGCATTTCCATATGCTTATGCACGCACCGTACCTGTCGCGGAGTTACGCTATTTCCTTGCGTAATCTCATTATTGAATGTCGAGTTTGTACACTTGTCGTAGTTTTGAGAATGATTTTGGATATAACGGACATACTACTAGTATAACTAGGCTGGGCATTTCAAAATTCATTGAACCTCGGGTGAATATAGACTGATCACCTATATTTAACCAGGGACAGTGGGACATAGCCTGATCACCTATGTCCGACTCAGAGGTGAATTTTGCAATACTGAGAGTAGTTATAATGTTATTATGTTCGGGTTGGTCCTTGATTTTTGGAATGGTACAGTTTTGCGTGTGTACATGGACAAGGAATATTACTTCCACACACACAACACATTGGCATCACAACACCGCATGAACCGTAATGCCCCTGGCACCGCTATACGTCTCCGTTATATGGAATTCATGTTTGTCGCTGTCTGGCCGTAGTTTGCATCGGGTCGGGTTAGACCCGATTTGTAACACCCCAACCCGAAAAGGGTCTAAGTGTAACATTATGGTGTCAATCAGAACATAATAATGCAAGTGATGAACTCAAATAAGTACATTTTATTATCATCATTTATCCTATCTATTTGACTTGTTTTATTATAATATGTATGAGAATTGATACTTAATCGTTTACTTTTGTAATTCTCAGTTAAAAACAAGCATTTGGTGAAACTTAGCTATTATGGACTAAAAATGGAGAAAAATGATCAAGATTGGAAAAGGTTGCTGAAATGAAGAGATTGAAGACCATTGCCTGACTTTGAAGAATGCACGCATGCAATTCTGTCATGCGTTGCATATGAAACTTTGGTCAACGAAGAAGAACCAACTTGTTCTACTCCAGATGCGCCGCATTATACTTCTTACAAACGGCGCATCACTATCAAGATTTCACCAGTTTCGATCCAAGATGCAAGAAGACATGCGCCGCATACAGTTATGAAGATACGCCGCATCTCAAGGCGGTGTACGAATATTCTGGAATATAATAACCTTGGACCCCACGTGAAGTTAAGTCAATGCGCCGCATCTACTTATTCAATGCGCCGCATCTTACCTCAGACAGAAACTATAAATACCCCAAGGCCAGACGAATTTGTGACACACAGAGGAAGGCTTTTGACGAACGAATTCAGACGAATAGGCAGCACAAGACACACCCGAACGAAGATACAAGAGCTGTAAGAAGTTCCTGCATGTGTTTAATTCATTAATTAGTTTTGTTTCATTGTATTAGTACACTTTAATTCATCAGGATTGGTGGCTTGTGTAATGTGACAACGGAAAGGTTGCACTCCCTTAAAACTGCTTTCCCATTAATTAAAGTTTATATGTTGATGTCTTTGGTGACTTTTATTAGTGCATTGATAACCTCTGTGTCTATTAGTGGCTTGTCGTATGTGACTACGGAAGATCATATTGCTCCCACGGTTATAACTAATTTGATCACTTAGGAATAACTTTTAGACATAAGTAATTATTAAGGGTTTACTCGCCGATAAGATTAGAGCCAACGAGAAAGGGTTAATTACATACACTTCATATAAAACTAGCAATAAAACAAGTGACAAGCTACTTAATTATCAGGACAGGTCTTCTTATTGTCTCAAGTATTTATCTGTGTACGTACGTGCTTATCGCTGATTCGTGCTCATTAGTTTAGTTTATTATTTAATTGCAACCAAAACGTGCCAGTCTCTCAGGCTGAACCCCCTTGCGTTAGATTAGGTTGTATAATTGACTTAAGATATTAAAATACTGATTAGAATAACTAGATAATACGTTCCACTCTTAGTGATCGACACTCTACTTACCATTATATTCATACTGACCGGGTACACTGCTCGTTAAGTGTGTGTGTTATTGATAAGTCGGCTAAATATAAATTTAAAACTTGAGTAGGCATTAATACTGCTAAACCGCAACGACACACACGCGCATCAAGTTTTTGGCGCCGCTGCCGGGGAGTGAATTGTTATTATCTGTTAATTTGATTAGTATTTTAATTAGGTTTTTCTTTTTAATTTTTTGATTTTAACCGCTAACCGTGTTGTGTATTAGATTAATTGCATTCTTTGTATTATTTGCATATTTTCTGTTTTGTGTGTTATTTGTTTTCTTTTATTATTGTTGCTTTTCGTTTGTGTTTATTTTTGTTTTTATTTTTCTGTTTTTCTGTATTCTGCTATCTTTGTACTGAGCTTATTCAAACGATACGGCGCATCTATTTTCTTAGATACGGCGTATTACGTTTAATTTTTATAAAATACAACGCGTTTAATTAATTCGAATACGGCGCATCTTTCCCCAAGATACGGCGTATTCTGTTTTTAATAAGAAATTTTTCTAAACGTTAACGCCATACGGCGCATCTGCTTTTACAGATACGGCGTATTTATTATTTTAATTAAAAACAGTTTTCGAATTATTAAACAGATACGACGCATCAATTTTTATCGATACGGCGCATCTTTCTGAATCAAAAATCTTGTATTTTGTAACGTAACGAAAATACGGTTTTCGAATTAAAAACAGTATTTTTACAGATACGGCGTATTTATTATTTTAATTAAAAACAGTTTTCGAATTATTAAACAGATACGACGCATCGATTTTTATCGATACGGCGCATCTTTCTGAATCAAAAATCTTGTATTTTGAAACGTAACGAAAATACGACGCATTAACCTTTGTTAATACGACGCATTTAATTTTAATAAATATACGTTGATTTTTGATAATTTTAACTGATACGGCGCATTCTAATTTATAAGCGGCGTATCTATTTTCTGAGTAAAAGTCTGATTAAATTTTAACGATTATAAGATACGGCGTATCCAACTTTTTGGATACGGCGCATCGTCTGCAGATATTAGTAACTTTTATTTTTCGTATTCCGTTTTCGTTGTTGATTTTCTGATATATTACTTTCTTGAACATACCCTACTGATGCTTTTGTGATAGTTTCAGGAAGTGCATGACCAGGAGTTCTACTAAGAACTTGATTACACCTTTCGAAGATCCTGAACGAGCCTTTCATTCGCTAAAAAGGCTTTTCAACACAAAAAGCTTTGATATTTCAAGTTCATTCGAGCTTGATTATTTTTCTGAAGAGGAAGAGGAAGAAGAAACAGAAGCAATGGGCGAAAACACTACTATGGAGGAATACATGAACAATACCCGTGCTGATTACAGTTCAGGAGTTGCTAGACCAAAGTTTGATGATAAGTCAAAGTTTGAGTTGAAGGGTCAGTTTCTCAAGGAGCTAAGAGAAAATGCTTTCAGTGGATCGGAACATGAAGATGCTAATGAACATGTTGAAAAGGTCCTCGAGATTGCAGATTTGTTTACTACAGAAGGAGTCACTGACGATCAACTTATGCTAAGAATCTTTCCAATTTCGCTTAAAGGAGCTGCTAATAAGTGGCTAAGGAATGAACCTGCTAGTTCAATCACAACGTGGGAAGATTTGAAGAGCAAATTCCTGAAAAGATATTGTCCACCTGCTAAAACTGCTAAAAAGATGGAGGCTATCAACAGTTTCAAGCAAGAGCCTGATGAAACTCTTTATCAAGCTTGGGAACGGTTTAAAGATTTACTGGTAAAATGTCCTCAACACTATCTAACCCCAATGCAGGAGATAATATTGTTTTATCAAGGATTGGACGTGCCTACTAGACAAATCTTGGATGCTAAGGGAGCTGTGCCTCAAATGAGTGCAGCCAATGCTAGGAAAGCTATCCAAGAAGCTGCTGATCATTCTCAAAAATGGCACGATGGAACCTCTACTAGATCTAAGAGCAGCACTAATTTTGACGGTTTGCTGCTATTCAAGCTCAATTGGATAAAATTAGTAGAGAGATGAAGAAGCGTGATGAAAAAGCGTATGCTGCCCAAGTTGGATGTGAAAAATGCGAAGGACCTCACTACACTAAAGATTGCCCGAATAAGAATGAAAGTGAGACGTTTGAAGAAGCATACTACACACAATTTGGACAACCATTCCGACCTTCAGGAAGATTTAGGGAAGCTACTCCGGGATTCTATCAAAAGAACAACTTTAATCCCGCTTATCAAGAAAGGAGGCAGACTTTAGATGACACTCTAAAGCAAATTATGGCCGATGCTGCTAAAAGACATGAGGAGAATACTGCTATGATCAAAGAAATCCGAGCTTCAACGGACACTATTACAAGAAATCAAGGAGCTTCGATCAAAGCATTGGAACAACAAATTGGTCAAATGAGCAAAGTTCTTCAAGAAAGGGGATATGGAAGTTTACCTAGCTCAACTGAAACCAACCCAAGAGATCATGTCAAGGCCATAAGCACCACTGAAGAAGTCACTCCTAACATTCCTTTTCCTAGAAGACTGATGAATGGTAATGATGGTGCAAGACCCGAATTTTTCTTTAATTCTTTAATTAGTTTCAGGAGACTACTAAAAGAGAAGACAAAGATTGAAGAAGAGATCAAGGCTACAATGAAAGAAGAGAGCTCTGCATCGACTTACATGCCTTGCCTCATAAAGAAAAGGACCCAGGAAGTTTTACTTTACCTTGTTCAATTAATTATATATCTTTCAATAATGTGTTAGCTGACTTAGGAGCTAGTGTTAGTGTAATGCCCCTTAAGACATTCACTACCCTAGGACTAGGAAAATTAGCACCAACTAAGTTGCTTATTGAATTGGCTGATAAAACGGTAAAACGACCTGAAGGGATTGCTAATAATGTGCTAGTTAAGATTGAGAAGTTTGCTTTCCCCGTAGACTTTGTTATATTAGATATGCCCGAAGATGTTAAGATTCCTTTAATCCTTGGAAGACCTTTCTTGTCTACCGCCCGTGCTAAGATTGATGTGTTTAAAAGAAAAATCTCATTAAGGGTAGGGAATAATAAACTAGTCTATAAGTGCCAAAACCTACTAAAAGCATGATTAGAGGCGTCTATATGCTAGGATTAAGAGAGCGTATGGACCTCGATCTTGAAGCTAGGCTTATGGGGGAAACATTGATTCAAAACAACTCAACTAATCCTAATCATGAGAACTTTGAGGAATTTATTGACCTTAATATACCTACCGAACTTAGACGCGATATTGTTAATGATTCTGATGATGAGTGGTATGATTGCGTAGTAATTAACAAACGTAGGAGAATAGTTGTGAATACAAATTTGATTAATGAGGTGTTTATTGAACTACCACCCCACCTTGCAAATTTGTGCCTATATAATAATAAGAATTTCCCGTCTATCATTTTGTCATCCCTGCCCAAAAGGGACAGAACTTTATTTATACAGAAATTAAAGAAGAACGGCGTGGAAATTAAGGACGAGCAAGGAGTGTTCAATATTACTGAATTGGCGATAAGGGAGCGCGATGCTTCCGACTCCTTCAATGATCGATATTAAAGAGCTGAACGTGAGTCTAACTTGAAGACTCTGTAATAAAGACAAGTGCTGACCGGGAGACAACCCGGAGAATTTTTACTATTCTGTTCTGTGTCGAGTCAGTCAGGCCTGCAGAAGATACGGCGCATCTCCATCCTAAGATGCGACGCATCTCCTGCACTGGTCATATCTTATTTTATTTTCTGCATTTTTATTTTTAACTTTAAAACTCTTTGTCAGTTTATTTAATGCGGCGCATCCCTGGTTAAGGATGCGACGCATCTTTTATTCTGATTCGTAATTATTCCAGGCTCGATACGGCGTATCTTCTTCCATAAGATACGGCGCATCGACTGACCTGATGATTTTCAGTTTTAATTTTTACATTTTATTTTTACTAACTACTAATGTATTATGCAAGTTTGAACTTTCTTAACTCAGGTGTGTTTAAGTCTTGATGGTATTATAGATTCCTGCATTTCCTGTGGATACATCAATTATGAAGCTTAAACGTTCTCATCCACAAGAAGATGATTTTTTCTCTTACATAAATAATGGAGGATCATACCGAGCAAATCTCAGGGGAGTTTTTCTGTTCTAATTCTTTTATTTTCCAGTTTTTAACCTTTGATACAAACAACGAGGACATTGTTTAACTTAAGTGGGGGGATTGGAGAATTAGAACACTTACTTGTCCTAAACTTTTTCAAAAATTATGCTTAAAATGCGCTTAATATATCAAAATTAAAAAATTTTAGCATGTTTTTGTTTAAGATCTAAGTTGCATAGCTGCACACATAACATTATTTCCAAAAATTGTGATTTTTCAAAATTCACAAATCTATGAGTGTGCCGGTGACTTGTAGACTTTAGAACTTGGCTTGTATACTATTCGAGACCACCATAATAAGTATTATTTATATAATTGGAATGACTTGTCTAAATTGGTAAATTTCTAGGATTACACCCAAATAGCCTTTATATGTTTTGTGATATTAGCTAACTACACTGGTTAGTTAACCCCCGTATAAACCCTTTGTTACTCTCATTTTTAGAGTAAGATACCCCTAGAAAAACACTCAGAGCCATTCCTTTCGTTTCTTACACCTTTGTTATAATGTTTCGTTACACCCTTACACCTTAGCCTACCCTGTAGATTAAAATCCGTGGTTGGTTAATTGCTTTAGGCAAAGTGTGTTTCCTTACATTACCTGTGTTCGCGTGCGTAATTCATTATCTTTGGTTAGGTCGGGAAATTGCACAATGCAATTGGAGTGAAAGTAAATATTGTATATCTTTGAGTTTATTTTTCGTGTGTTTACTACTTTCACTATTACTGTTATTTCTGAAAGTCATGAAAAGTATGGAAAAATTATCCAGAGTTATCGTTATAGTGATGTGGTGAAATTTTACACATCTATGTTTATGTTTCAAGTTTAAAAAAAAAAAAAAAAAAAAAAAGGAAAAGTTGGAAGTTTGTTTTAACCAACTTATGTAAAGTTTTGTATTGAGTGGTCGATATCACCACTATTTGTTATATATTACATTTATGGATTGAATGGGAGTTGAACGTTATGGGAACGCAACCTAAAGGATATTCTTTGATTAAGATCTTGTTGAGTATAATTCGTGTCTACCTAAAGCGTGTGTTTCAAGTGTTAAAGCGTGAGTTATTCTATGATATGAGTCTTATTCATGGGATGGTTGGGATAGTGATTAACCACACTTAGGATTTTAATTTATCTGTTTTGTTTATTTTTTTTACACCAATTTGTATCCCAAATATTATCCATACCCTATATTATTCTTTATCCAAACCTTTGATTTATTCAGATTAGGGATTTGAGCAATCTTAAGTATCGTAGTCGTGGATTCGGCTATGTATTTATGATTTTGTCGCCCTTTTTTGATATAATATTATTGGTGAAGATTACTTGGTCCTATCTTTAGCCTATTCGAGTTAAGGATTTGAGCAATTGCAAGTATCGTGTTCGTGGATTCGATCATGTATTTGTGATTTTGTCGCCTTTTCTGGAATTTGAGATCGATAGAGATTAAGAAGAATGATTAACCCTTAAACTTCAAAACCCTTTTTACCGCTTTAGACTTGTTATTCCTTGGCTTTAGTGGGGGAGATGTGTATACTTGCCAAGCTTATGATAGAATATTCGTCACGACTGGACAGTTAAACGATTAGATTTGCTTTTATCGAAATATTTTATTTTATTCCTAATTCGTTAAGTGTTTGGTTGTGTGATTATGATAAAACGAATACATGCTTAAATATAAAAATAAATCCTAATATCTTTTAGGATATATTTTCATAAGATTAATTCTAAGGTTTACTTGGGGACAAGTAAAGTTCAAGTGGGGGGATATTTGATGAACCGAAATAAGTACTTATTAATTTATCTATTTATTGACTTGTTATATATTATGTATGAAATTGATATTAATCTTTACTTGTAATTCTCAGTTAAAACAAGCTTTGTTTAATTAGTATTATGGACTAAATGGAGAAAATGATCAGATGGAAGTCTGAATAAAATTGAAGACCATTGCCTGACTTTGAAGAATGCACGCATGCAATTCTGTCATGCGTTGCATATGAAACTTTGGTCAACGAAGAAGAACCAACTTGTTCTACTCCAGATGCGCCGCATTATACTTCTTACATACGGCGCATCACTATCAAGATTTCACCAGTTTCGATCCAAGATACAAGAAGACATGCGCCGCATACAGTTATGAAGATACGCCGCATCTCAAGGCGGTGTACGAATATTCTGGAATATAATAACCTTGGACCCCACGTGAAGTTAAGTCAATGCGCCGCATCTACTTATTCAATGCGCCGCATCTTACCTCAGACAGAAACTATAAATACCCCAAGGCCAGACGAATTTGTGACACACAGAGGAAGGCTTTTGACGAACGAATTCAGACGAATAGGCAGCACAAGACACACCCGAACGAAGATACAAGAGCTGTAAGAAGTTCCTGCATGTGTTTAATTCATTAATTAGTTTTGTTTCATTGTATTAGTACACTTTAATTCATCAGGATTGGTGGCTTGTGTAATGTGACAACGGAAAGGTTGCACTCCCTTAAAACTGCTTTCCCATTAATTAAAGTTTATATGTTGATGTCTTTGGTGACTTTTATTAGTGCATTGATAACCTCTGTGTCTATTAGTGGCTTGTCGTATGTGACTACGGAAGATCATATTGCTCCCATGGTTATAACTAACTTGATCACTTAGGAATAACTTTTAGACATAAGTAATCATTAAGGGTTTACTCGCCGATAAGATTAGAGCCAACGAGAAAGGGTTAATTACATACACTTCATATAAAACTAGCAATAAAACAAGTGACAAGCTACTTAATTATCAGGACAGGTCTTCTTATTGTCTCAAGTATTTATCTGTGTACGTGCGTGCTTATCGCTGATTCGTGCTCATTAGTTTAGTTTATTATTTAATTGCAACCAAAACGTGCCAGTCTCTCAGGCTGAACCCCCTGGCGTTAGATTAGGTTGTATAATTGACTTAAGATATTAAAATACTGATTAGAATAACTAGATAATACGTTCCACTCTTAGTGATCGACACTCTACTTACCATTATATTCATACTGACCGGGTACACTGCTCGTTAAGTGTGTGTGTTATTGATAAGTCGGCTAAATATAAATTTAAAACTTGAGTAGGCATTAATACTGCTAAACCGCAACGACACATCACGCAACGCATCAGCAAGCAAAAGACTTCTTATTAAAATACTAAGTAAAGAATTACAAAGACTTCCAAAAAATAATCCAAACAATAGTCTAAAAAGAAATACATAACCAAAGCATAATTATAACACAACAATGGGGAAACTAATCGTGGGTAGGTCCTCTAGCTCCTACTCTCAACACTCATGCCCAGCATCCCGCTTAAAACCTGCCGCAGGGAAGAGAAAATGCGGCTGAGCTAACGCTCAGTGAACATATATAAACAAATGAAAGGAAATTAGCGTATACGAAATGAATACGCGAATAAATCCAAGAGAACCTGCTAACAAGATGTCAAACAGAATATGAAACATATGAAAGGGATCAAAGCATAATAATGAACATAAAGTGTATATCAATATCAAAGGAAATGCCCAACAAATCATATAACAAATTGTACATGGAGTAGCTAGCTCAATGTACCAAATAGTGAAATGGGGTGTATTGCACACACTCAAGTCCATTCACAAGTATATATATCTAAACTGAACTAAGTACCTAGGATGCATCCATACGCTCCCTTCAAAACAGAGATACATATGCAAGTTCTAGACTAAACATACATATAATAAACACGGGCCAGGTGCGCTATATATACAGCTATATAAACAAATGGGAACGTTGTGGACAAAAACTCACCTCCACAGATAGTGTCAATACCGTTGGTGCATCAATGGCAAGGCCATGGACTCCCCATGACTGGCTACAAATATGGGCAACATAATAGGCAAAGAACATACAATATAATGATGAGGGACAATTATAAATTGTCCAACTAAGATAATAGCTATATGAAATGAATATAGCATGAAACGGATAATCAAACGAATAACTAAACAAATATGTATCAAAGCATAACAATTAACAAATATCAGGAAATCAATGAGTCATGAGAATCCTTAAGAATAGAGTACAACCAGATTATGCAATTGTGAAAATCATTTAAATGTTGTTTTCATGAAAGTATTTATTTAAAAACCATTTTCATAAGATGTTAGGAAATTAAGCTATAGCAGTTAGTACTGTTGAAGATGAAAGTTAGTACTGCTGAAGAGTTTTGAAGACATAAGCAGTTAGTACTGGTGAATGAAGAAGTTTGTACTGTTTATGATAAAACCGTGTGAAGATAATTATGGAAAAGATTTAATGTATATCTTATAATGTTAGGTTGATAGTTATCTTGTAAGAGAATCCTTAGTCTATAAAAGGATTGCCTAGGTTAAAGTTTTGGAACGACACAGAAGTTTTACGATTAAGTATTGTTTAGTTAAGATTCAAGGTTGTAAACCCTAGTGATAGGAGATCACTTGTATTATTTATTAATAATATTGAATTGTTGAAGTTGAAGTATTGTGTTTATTGTTCATTCTTTGTTAATTCGTTAATACAAAACACAAACACAAACAAACAAATATTTTAAGTGCTAGCTAGTAAATTCCGCGTGCTAGACTAGACATCATTCAAAGTATTCATTTAACACAAGGAGTGTGTGTAGATCCGGTCAAGTGGTATCAGAGACAGGTTACTGATACTTTGATTTAGAAGATCCAGACGAATTTGTTCAAGAAAAGATGGACATGGAGACAACAACAAGTCAAACTAATATTGCTGCTAAGCTTCCAATGCTTAAACCAAATGAGTTCGATATGTGGCGATTAAGAATTGAGCAGTTCTTCCAAGTTCAAGATTATACTCTTTGGGAGATCATTGAAGAAGGCAACTCCTTTTCACCCGTATCAACAACAACTGTTGTTGAAGGTAAATCTGAGACTACATTGCAGACAAAGCCAACCACAACTAAAGAGAAGGCAAGGCACAAGAATGATGTTAAGGCTAGAAGTTTGCTTCTGATGACTATTCCCAATGACCAGTTGTTGAATTTTAGCAAGTTTAAGTGTGCTAAAACCCTTTTTGAAGCTATTGTTGCAAGATATAGTGGGAATGAAGCCACCAAGAAATCTCAGAAGACTCTTCTCAAGCAACAGTTTGAGAATTTTTCAGCAACAAGCAACGATTCACTAGATCATATGTTTAATAGACTTCAAAAACTAGTGAGTCAATTGGCTGTTCTAGGAATTAAGATGCCTCAGGAAGATCTCAACTCCAAATTTCTGAGGAGTCTACCAGCTGAATGGGCTATGCATGTGGTTGTATGGAAAAACAAGTCTGATATAGATTCCATGAGCTTAATGGATCTCTATAGCAACTTCAAGATAGTTGAACATGATATTAAGAAGTCTGCTGGATCAAGCTCAAGCTCAAGCTCAAGCTCAGGGAATTTGGCCTTTGTATCAACTCCCAGTACATCAAGTCCAGATGAAGAAGTACAAGTTGCTGGAGCAGTTGGTACTGCTAGTGCAAACTTTGGTACTGCTAGCACCTCAAGCAGTACTAGTGGACTTTTGAATGAAGATACTTATTGTGCTTTCTTGACTACTCAGCACAATGGAAGTATGTTGACTCATTTAGATCTTCAAGAGATTGATGAAGATGATATTGAAGAAATGGATATCAAGTGGCAGCTCTCTCTTCTCAGCTTGAGAGCTTGGAGATTCTTGAAGAAGACTGGCAAGAAGATTGTCATAAACAACAATGATGTTGCAGGGTATGACAAGTCCAAGATTGAGTGTTTCAACTGCCACAAGAAAGGTCATTATTCAAGGGAGTGTAGATTGCCAAGCCAACAAGATGGAAAGAGCAGAGGATATGGAAACAAGTCAAGGGTTGTGGAGGTTACTGATTCAAGCTCGAAAGCCATGGTTGCCATTGATGGCTTAGGGTTTGACTGGAGTTACATTGCAGAGGAGGAAGCAGAAACATCTACAGAAGTTGCTCTTATGGCATTTTCAGATTCTGAGGTACAAGTTTCAAAATGTTCTAAATCTTGTGAAGCTTTAAAAGATCTAGAAACACTTAAGAAAAGATATGAGAATCAGAGAAAAGAGCTAGTCGAAACTGCTTTTAACTTAGCAAATCATAAGAGGGCTTTAGCTGTGTTAGAAGAACAAATTGTTCATTATAAAAGTAATGAGTCAAAGTTTTCTGATGATATGATTATTGTTAAGAGAGACTTAATGTTTAGAGAGAATGAAATTACTGTGTTGAAACATGAGCTAGAACAGGTTAAGAAGCAAAGGAGAACATTCAAATGACTGTTGACACACTAGAATTTGCAACTCAGGGTGTTAGTAAGATTGTTGAGTGTCAGATCCTTAATAAAGCTAAGTCAGGCCTAGGTTATAAGTCAGTTCCACCTCCCTATAGAGGAATTCCAACACCCCCAGGCATAGACTTAGAATACACAGGACTACCTGAATTTCAACTACCTGAGCTTAAACATGGTCCTCAACCTAAAAAGAATGTAGTTGATAAACCTGTGTATGAGAGTGCTAGTGATAAATCACTATCTGAGGACAAGGTGTCTTCTGATAGGTCCTCAGCTAAGGACTCAGATGCTCCAACCATTGAGGAATGGACTTTTGATGATGAGGATGATCAGGCTGTGGTTAAGCCTATTAGTGCTAAAGTGGAGGAACCAAAAGTTCCAAAGATGGTTAAACCTGAGACTGTTAGGCTTAGATCAAATGCCAAACCTTTTAGGCCAACAGTTAGGTATGCAGAAATGTATAGAACCACAAACAAGCCAAGAGGTAACCAAAGGAATTGGAATGACCTCAAATCTCACCAATTAGGGGATGATTTTGTCTGGCATAGAAAAGCATGTTATTCATGTGGTAGTTTTGACCATCTTGCAGCCTTTTGTGATAAATGGGTAAATAGGTATTCAAGTCCTAGGGTGAATACTGTTAGACCTCCCACTCAACCAAAAAACACTAGAATGATACCTAGATCAGTTCTTTTAAGGTCTGGACCCAAAGCAGTTCAAACTGCTAGACCAGCAGTTCAGACTGTCAGACCTATTAGACCTGTTAACCCAAGGCCAACAGTTCAAGGTACAAAAATGTTTTCCAAAACAGCACCAACAACTGTTAAAAGACCATTTAATCAAAAAGCAGTTGTAAAAAATCAAGTTTGGAAATCTAAGGTAACAACTACCAAGCCAGCAGTTCCAATTGCTAGCAGAGTAATTGGTACTGGTATTAATAAAAACACTACTATGGGAAATATGGGAAATGGTGTGAATGCATCTGCATGTTAGGTTTGGAGACCTATCAAACCTAATGGTGCTAAAATTGTTTTGAAAAGAATGAATTATGTTGATGCAAGAGGAAAGCCTAAGTCTGTTTTGGCTTGGGTTCTACAAGGAAATTAATTTTTCTTGTTATGTGCATTATTAGTCATATACTTTTATATTGTGAGACAAGTTCTCTGTGGCTTGTTTCTTTGTTTTTGGACTAACATGTAATACCTCGTAAAAATCCCATATCATTAATAATGTTAATCACCGAATAATTCCAGTTTATATTAAATAACCTTTTGTGCGGGTTACATTTTTTATATATAAATGTATGTATATATATATTTGGCAACAATCACCAAGCCACCCGAATGATTTCAAATTCACTATGAATAGCTGACTTGCGTACCGACCATGAAAGTCACACGAACATTACAAATTACTACACCGATTTTATTAGTGGACGTATAAAGCGAAAACCATCAATTATTTCACAAACACTTAAACTAATTTACTTCCTTTCTATCTCCACTTGGGCCGAACCCACAGCCCACTCAATTTCATCTTCTTTGTTTCATGGGCCAAACTAAAACAACCACAACCCATTTTTAGTCCATGACCTTGGACTGAATTTACGCAAGTCCAAGTGCCCAAATTCTTTTTGTTTTCCTTTGTTCCTGTGTGAACGAGCACCACGCCACAAGGACCAAACGTGGATATTTCATTCAAGAGATATTTAATCTCTCAACACAAGTTGAACACAAATAACATGCAACCATATGTATCTTGTCTTGTTTCCTTTTGCACTCACACGACACCAAACATATCAACACCATACTTTGTTTTCCTTTCGTTGGAACCGAACCAAGCAAACACCCTATTGAGTTTCACCACAAATTAACTTTGATAACTTAGAGATACTAATCCCATCACATGGTACTTTTGTTCCCCCTCAAATGTTATTACCCAACGGTTAAAGCCTTTAACCACTCAAGTCAACTTCTCTAAATCTCTTAAACTACAAACCTCTATTTCCCATACAATGAAATTGACCCTCTTGATTTGTACCATGTCCTATTTCGACAGTCCATTCTCAAACCAAGCAACAAAACCACGGTTTACTACTTAAACCACCTTAAATCCACCAAAGACTTGACATCCTAAGTATGGTACTAGATTAACAAATTTCAACCCCTAATAACACTAGGGTCAACCCATTATAAACACCACCCAAATCATACTCTAGTGAACACACACAAACTCAAATCAAATCACTCTTATACTCATCTTAATACTGTCGAACAATGAAGAAGAGAAGCAAGGATATTCGAGCTACATTACAAGCATAAGGGTTTGCTATTGGATCGTGGGTTGTATTTTGAGAAGGAAATTGGGTTTAATTGGTTCGAAAGTCTTGTTGCCGTCATCTCCATTCGAACGTCCCACCAAAGCTTTTGGTGTCGTAATTCCTCACCCCCTCTCCTCTCGTTCGTATTTGTTCTTTCTTTTACACCCTCATGCACCACACAACTTAGCATAACAACACATATAGAAAAATGAAACACTAGCATATCACAAGTCACTTAAACACCTAAAAGTTTGTTTCGATAACTTCTTGTTTTAACGTACAACTTGTATAAAACTTGATGTCTTACGAATCCTTGCTAAGTGGTTAAACAAGATAACGTAGCATGCAAAGTTCTCGACCTAAACATCACACGAAACGACCCCAAGTTTTACACCAGTCGAAAACTAAATCGTTTTTCACTAAAAACTCGATTGGGCCACAATGGGCTAACTAGCCCAACAAAATCCTATTTTATTTCCTAACTATATTTGTGAACTGTGAATATGTCAAGAACGAAAATGAGTACCATGAGTTGAGATATAAATATGATGCGCTAGGGAAATAACAAATATAAACTAGGGAATGTATAACTTTTCGAAATATAAAAGTTGGACCTAATTTGAAACGACTTTCTTTAAAAGGGTGTAAATCGTAAAACTTGATAAAAGGAGGAGCATATATGAAAATGATATTTTTGAAATATAAGTCGAGGGTCTAAAACTGTCATTTCAGAAAGTTATGGTTTAAAATGTGATACTTATTATTTGGACTAATTTTGCAAAGGACGCGTGGTTTGAGGACCATTAGTGTAAAATCCGAAAGTTAAGGACATAAATTAGAAACATGCAAAAGTTTGTATAATGAGGACCAAAACCGTAAATACCGAAAAGTTAGGGATTAACGTGTAAAAAGGTATTTTTGGACTAAATTTGTAATTGATTTAACTTTAAGGTTAAAAGTGTAAATTTTGTAAAATTAAAAGGGGGAACATGTGTAATTGTGTATTAGTTTAAAAGTAATATATACATGTGTTTTAAGATTTATCAATGTTACTAGTTACATGTTTTCACACAATTTATTAACGTATCACGATTATTATGAACGTAACTATTTTAACTTAACTTCAACTTCTTAAAAATATTTAAACTAAATATTTTAACTTATTATTCGTACGTTAACTTGGTTATGAAATCTCAAACTATAAATCCACTACCTCAATAGATTTTAAAAATCTATATCACACGAACTCGTCGCGACATCACTCGTAGCGTTCACGTCCATCATTTTACATATTAAACCCAAAGGGTTAATAATAATCTAAATATATCACATTATTTTAGGTCGCAAGTTGGGAGCTATTCATTTTACTATTTGATTCACTACCCGTTTACTACACTACTAAGGTGAGTTCGTAGTCCCATATTTTACTATGTTTTCAAATCCCGTGGGGAGATACATGCTATAAATCTGAACACAAGTATTTTTCTGTATGCTTCCCTGATTGATATTGTTAAGTAATATTGCCTAAGTTACCACCCTGCCAAAAAGTCCCTCATATCATGAACCATTAATCACTTGCGAGTGAACGCGAATTTTGTGAATAGATCTATTGGAAGTTGACGACCCATTTGTACTAGCCGGATAGATAGCCAGAGTGTTAGCCGGATTGATAGACAAATGCACTTTATTCGAATTAAGAGTCTGGCAAAACTCAACGACGAGGGCATTTATCACCCACATCACTGCTATGATGTGGGATATTTGTTACAACTATTATTACCCCTACATGTTAAGGTTTGCGTGTCATAAGGCTTAGGGCAATATTCGTTTATCTATATGTTACCCCGCAATATCATTGTTTCTACTACTATTTGACTTGTGTTCAAACTATTACAAATTAAACACTGTGAATTCACTCAACCTTTGTGTTGACATTTTAAGCATGTTTTATCTCAGGTAACTAAGGAAATCTCAAGCACGGAGTTGGCATGGGCATTGGAAAACTACCCACCTTTATTTCAAATAATTATATCATTCTTTTCAAACTCACTATCACTTTTGTGAAATACTACCCCCTTTTGAAAACTATTGTGTAATATCTGAATATTGAGTTTTCATTGAATGATATAAATTCTACTTTTAACGATTATCTATGCTTCGACTGTGATCTAATTGATAATACCCCGTTTAAGTCTTCCTCTGCTTTCCAAAATTTTAACGGGGTGTTACATAACACTTGCAGATTTTGGATGATGAACACCAAGGAATTTAATGCTATATGTTTTGGACTTTAATGGTGATTTGGAGCTGAGTGTGTGATCTTTACACACAACAAATGGTAATTGGTTCACCATGTCTAACCCACATAAGAACCAACTAGTCCAGAGCAAACGGTATCTGGTAAACACTAATCAAATCCGTTGATGGTTGAAAATTTACCAAAAATTGTATGGTTATCAGCTCACCATATCTAAGTGTGAAGAGCTGGCTAGTCCAAAGCAAATGGCTATTGGTAAAGACATATCAAATCCGTTAGTAGCTGATTGTTTGCTAAAAACTATGTTTGAGCCATGGTATTTTAAAATTTATTTCAAAAGTTCATACGGCTCAACAAAAATTTTCCAACAGTTGGTACGGTTAGTACAAAGTTAGTACGGTTCAACTAGCATTTGTAAAAATCTGTCAGTAATTAATTTTTTAGCCGTTGGGGTAAAACCGTTATTCTTAAGGTACTTATAGGGATTTTTATAGACGATAATTATCTTTTTACCATAAATTCATTTATTCTGTTTCTAAAGATAATTTATCTCATACGCATATTTCGCAAAACCCTAAACAGTACCTATAAACCCCAAACGACTACATAAAACCTCAATTCCAATTTAAACGATCATCGTATTGCTATAATCTTTCACTTTTCATCACTAAGAATGGCTGGATTGGAATTTGTTAAGCGTCATAATCAGGTTGCGTTTCTTGAGAAAACAGAGGCGGGAGATGGGCCAAAGTTTTAAGAGATTGTGGACTTTCTCAACCACTCTCACATAAGGTATGCTCTAACTGTTTCTCCTACTCTTTATGCCTCGCACATCACACAGTTATGGCAGAATGCTACTGTCTTGACTAGTGAAGATGGAGACTCAGAAATTCATTCTGAAGTGGATGGTGTATCTTTTGTTGTTACCGAGTCTATAATTAGGAGACATCTTAAATTAAATGACTCAGATGGTATTAACACTATGCCTAACACCGAAATATGGGAAGAACTTACCAAAATGGGGTATGATACATCTGAACATAAATTAAATTAAATTTTCAAAAAGGATGTTTCTCACCTCAATGGAGATTTTTGATACATACCCTTTTAAGTTGTTTAAGTCCTAAAAAGACTGCTTGGGAGCAGTTCAGTAGCAATATTGCTATTGCTCTCATTCCCTTGTCTACAAACAAGGTTTTTAACTTTTCAAAATTTATTTTTGAGGGTACGGAATCTAATGTTAAGAGCAAAACAAAGTTTTTAATGTATCCCAGGTTTGTTCAAACACTTTTGAATAAAAAGACATACCTGCTTACAAAACCAACTGAAATTTTTGCTACTCCTAGCCTTCAATCAGAGGTTTTTCAAAATATGGCTATGGCTAGTAGGCTTTTTCAAGGGGAACCAGTTCCATTGGTTCCTCAAATGCTTCAAAATGAGTTGGGTGAAGGTTCAGCAGTTCCAACTGATCCCCATCACACATCCACTCAAGTACTTGAAAGAACCCAACCATCTCAATTGCGCATCACTTATAGGAGAAGGGAAACACCTAGAGTGGTTCCTAGATCCTTTCCCCATGATTCACCTCTCCTAGTAGGTCACACAGCTAGAAGTGATGAGTGTAGTTCTAACCAAAATGCATTGACGGAATTATGTATCAAGTTAGTTGCCAAAGTTGAAAGTTTGGAGACAGATCTTGCAAACACCAAGGATGAGCTCAAAGCCCACAAGGAGAATTCGACTAAAGTTTTTAAAAGGTTATCTTCAAAGGTGAAAAAGCTGAAAGATCAACTCAAGCAGAAAAGGGCAAGAATGGTATTGGATGATGATTCTTCTAGTGATGACTCAGATGATTCAGATGATGCTGATGGTGGAAATTCTTCCAAACAGGGGAGGAAATTTGGTAAAGACAAAGATGGATCAAGTTCTCAGGGGAGGCATAATGAAGAGGAAGAAGAACAATTTGATATAGGTTCTGGTAATGCAGATATGGAAGAAGAAGAACTTGAAGCAGTTCAGACTGATACCCATGAAGCAGAAAAAGTTCAGACTGTTGAAGCAGTTCCAACTGCTGAGACAGAGCATCAAATCAAGAAATTAAAACCAAAAACTCAAGCTCAGATAGATCATGATGCAGAAGTTGCAAGGAGAATGATAGAAGAAGAATTGGCTGATGAAGAAGCTAAGAAAGCTCAGATTGCTCAAGATGAGGAATTAGCAAGGAAAATGGCTGCTGATGATGAAAAGAACATAGCTGGTTTCATGGATAGAACAAGAACTGAAGATTTTAATCAAGAAGAGTTTAATGAGCAACTTCAATACTTGTTAGATTCTGATTGTATTATAAAAGCTCATGCTGTGATGGTTCTTAATGATCAGGAGTTACATGTAGAAGAAAAGTCAGAGATGCTCAAAAAATTTATCTTGAAGACAAATAAAAAAGCTACTTGGAGTAACTTAATGCACAGAATCAGAGAAAGGCAAAAGTAAGGTTACAAGACCAAGTTACCTACCAGGAAGGAGAAAGTCAATTTCATGAAGCACTATTTGAAGAATCAAGCTGACTACAAGTTGAGTAACTTTACTGGATGGACAGATGCTGAAATTGAAAGAAAATTCTTTGAAGTATATGCAAGGCTGAATACTCCAATCAGAGAGGACATGACAAGGAAAAAGAAAAGACAACCAGGGGTTCTTGAATCTGATGCTGCAAAGAAACAAAAGTCTGAAGAAGAAGGGTTAACCAATGAGAAGATCAAGAGTATGATGATGATTGTTCCAGAATCTTCTTATATCAAACCTTTACAAGTAAAACATCCAATCATTGACAGGGAAGTGTTCACTGATGGAAGAATGAAAGGATGGAAGATAATCAGACTTGGTGATATTTCTGAAAGGTATAAGTTGTTTGAAGATTTACTCAGAGGATTTGACAGAGAAGATCTTAATCAGCTATGGAGATTAGTAAAAGAGAGATTCAGAGATAAAGATCCTACTGAAGACAAAGACAAAGAATTATGGGTTCAGTTGAAGAGAATCTATGAACCTGATAGTGGAGAGTCAATGTGGAGATTTGAAGCACAAGTTAAAGATGTGTATTGGTATTTGTTTGAATCGTGTGGAGTACATAGAGTTTCTACTCCAAATGGAATAGAAATCTATATGTTGGTGGAAAAAGACTATCCACTCAGAACATTTGTGTTAGTGGCTATTATACAAGGAAGACTCAAGGTTGAAGAAGACTCTGAGATGGCAGACTTGTTAGTTACAAAGATTTTCAACCTTGTAGAGCAAAGAAAAGTCAAAGGCTAAAGTGACTGATGGGATAGATTTTTGAAAGAATTTTCCACATTAAGAAGAAGAAGCTTAATTTGAAGAAACTTAGTGATTTGGATAGAAATCATAAGTTTAGGGGAGGATTGTTAGGAAATTAAGCTATAGCAGTTAGTACTGTTGAAGATGAAAGTTAGTACTGCTGAAGAGTTTTGAAGACATAAGCAGTTAGTACTGGTGAATGAAGAAGTTTGTACTGTTTATGATAAAACCGTGTGAAGATAATTATGGAAAAGATTTAATGTATATCTTATAATGTTAGGTTGATAGTTATCTTGTAAGAGAATCCTTAGTCTATAAAAGGATTGCCTAAGTTAAAGTTTTGGAACGACACAGAAGTTTTACGATTAAGTATTGTTTAGTTACGATTCAAGGTTGTAAACCCTAGTGATAGGAGATCACTCGTATTATTTATTAATAATATTGAATCGTTGAAGTTGAAGTATTGTCTTCATTGTTCATTCTTTGTTAATTCGTTAATACAAAACACAAACACAAACAAACAAATCTTCTAAGTGCTAGCTAGTAAATTCCGCGTGCTAGACTAGACATCATTCAAAGTATTCATCTAACACAAGGAGTGTGTGTAGATCCGGTCATAAGAGTCATTAAACCTCTATATAAATAGTGGTATTACCTCGTAGTCATAGAAATCATTTTAAAAAAATAGTATTTCCCAAAAGCATCATCAAGATATATATTCAAAAAGGTTTTTCATACAAGTCATAATATCTAATGCATTATAAAGTATTAAAGGATTCAAATGCGAATATTGAAGTCACGAACGAATCGAACCATATCATAACGAAACGAGTCATGAGGAAATCCTTACTGATAAAGGATAGAATATCTGTACCTTAGCAAGCAAATGAAATAGATGTAAAGAATTGAACATAGGACAAGAATCACTCCCTCTTCAGAGAATCTACACGAATTAGGGATCATATATTACTTATTAGCTTATAGTTAATCAGATTACACACTTAGGGCTTCTTTCTATTTTTAGTAACTTTCCATATTTAGTAACTTCCCCGAGTTAGTAACTTTCCGAATTAGGTGAGTTTCCCGAATTAAGTAACTTTCCGAATTAGGTGAGTTTCCCGAATTAAGTAACTTTCCGAATTAGGTGAGTTTCCCGAATTAAGTAACTTTCCCGAATTAGCAATTTTCCATATTTAGTAAGTTTCCATAATTAGTAAGTTAGGGTCACATTCATAATTAATCACACATAGGGTTTATAGCATTTCCAATTCATATAACACTTAATTATGTAATATTAATGAATCTGAACCATATTCTTATGATTTTTAAGGCCTGCCGGTTAAGCTCCAAAAATTCTGAATTAATTCTCAGTGATTCACATATCAGTTAAGTACCTTCAAAATTTTTATATATTTTATTACCCAGCACAAGTGCTATTTAAAAATTACATTTCCCAGACCTGTTCAGAAAGTTAACTGCAGATACACACAGAAAGTTTGCCTTTATTATACCCATTTCAACACTTCAAAAAAATCCACAAAAATTCCAAGAAGTAAAAAATAATCTAGATATCACTCCTGTAAAAGGAGAGCTCTCAGGTCCTTGTGGTTTGAAAACTAAAATTCATAAATACCGAATGATTTTTAAGTTCCCAAAACTCAGGTTTGACACATAAACATGACCAATACGACTCCAATTCACTCCAAACCAATTGAAAAAATTAATTAGGACATTAAACTAGGTTTACATGCAAAAATCCAGTATTAAACACTTTTGAAACTTATGTTTTAGTGTAACCATATTCAGCTTGCAAAACAGTCCAATTCAGAAATCCATTTTAGACCATTATATGACATGTTTACTTATACAAACGCCTACGTGACTTTTAAATAACACGAGACTTGAATTAATTATAATCTTAACATGTTCATTTAGTTTTAGACTCCCACATAAACGTCACACAAACAGCCCACACACACCATAAGATTTACAAGCCAAAACTAAGACACAAACCTCACATAAAATCAGGATTCTTTCGTTAATAAACCACACCTAGGGATGTGTGGCATAGTTCAAAGAAACTTGTAGTATTTTGGTTGTTGTACAACGAACTTACCAAGTGTTGACTCTACTATATGGATATAGTTGTGCTATGGTATGATATCGGTCGATGTGAACCGAGACTTTTCCTTTTGTATTCATGTATGTTGTGATTATATCTACTCATGTTGTGATTATATTATGGTTATTGTGATCCATTATTCTTATCACGACATATTTCTACCATGATTTATTTTTGTCATGATTTATTCCTAACTAGTTGTGGTTGAGCTTGTTGTGATTTTCACATGTCATGGTTGCGTATATGTGATGCTCCTTACTACTTATAAATTCTCATGGTCTCGTATGATTTTGAAGGAGTTATGTCGAAGCAAGCCGCTCCAGCCATGACACAAGCCACTGTTGAACAAATCTTTGCCAAGAGCATATCCACAGCCCTCGCCAAAAATCTTACTCACGAAGAATTTATGAATGACAATCCCCTCACCTTCAACGGAACTGAAGGCGCGAAAGGATTTTGCAAATGGTTCGAAGAAGTAGAAACAATATTTCTAAGTGGTAACTGTCACAAGGGAGACAAACTTAAGTTCGCCACTTGCACTTTTCGAGATCGTGCCCAGGAATGGTGGACCAAATATGTTCAGTTAATAGGGGTCGACACTGCTTACTCAATCTCTTGGGAGGAACTAAGAAGGATGATGATTTTAGAATATTGTTCAAGGAGCGAATTTCAAGCAATGGAACGGGAAATCCTGGACCTTACCATGGAAGGAGATGATGTGGTCAAATACACTGATCGTTTTTAAGAGTTAGCACGGCTATGCCCTGCAATGGATGAACTGGAATATAAGAAACTTGAGAGGTATATCGGGGGACTCTCCCCTGAAATTCGTATGTTGGTCTCCCCATTAGAACCCGATAACATGCCTGAAGCTATTCGTATGGCGCTCCAGGCAGGAGAACACATAGCTCACACCAAGGCCGTAGGAAACAATAATGACAACAAACGAAAATGGAACAACAACAACAATCAGGGTGAAAGTGTGGCACAACAACTACCTAAGAGACAAAAGTTTGCTAAAGCCCATGTTGCAGGCCCAACTAAGAAGAAAGGGTACCTTGGTACTCTACCAAAATGTAACAAATGTCAAAAACACCATAACCCTGGTCATTGCCCCACTCCATGTGATAACTGTAAGAAGATTGGTCACCGGATTAAATATTGCAGAACTCTTACACTTGTCGAAGATCAGAAACCTCCAATAATATGTTTTGGCTGTGGAAAGAAAGGGCACTTCAGGAAGGACTGCCCGGAGGTGAAGAAAAAAAAAAGGGAAGTCTAAACCCTCTAGGGCTGTATTTTCCTATTGTACTTAGCCCTAGTAAGTTTGTGTAACCTAGTTGTAACCAGAACCTTTTTATCTAATGTAATCTCTATCTTTTATTATATCCGCGATACTCACAACCTTCATCTATTACACTTTCTATTCCATTTATCTCATTCCTAACCATTTCGTAACGACATACCGCTATCCTATTAGGGGTTAGGCAAATTTCGTCTTTGACTATAGACTATTACCATCCCGTGAGATTCTCCCACACATCTTATGAACCATTCAACAAATTTTATTACAAGATATATTACTACCACTTTCTAGAACTGTTTCACACAATTTCATTACAAGATATTTTACTACCACTCTATGGGACTATTTCACCTAATTTTACTCAAAGCAATTTTACTACCATCTCAGGAAATTATTCCACGAGATTTTAAAACGTGTTATATTACCATCACCTCATAAATTGATTTTCTAACATTCTACCAACTATTTACTACCGTATTATACGAACCGATTTTCTTGATAAAAGAAAAATTTTAGACTACCATTTTACCAAACAACACGTTGAAAACCATCTAAAACTTTTGAGAAACATAATACCACTTTGAATAAACCGAGCATAGCATCATTAGTCCTCAATTTTACATAGCCTGATCACGTATGTATAATTCAGGAAGGATTATGCCATGAAAGAAATTGTTATCTTTTCAAATTTTAATAACAATCTCCATTCAAAACATTCAAAAAGCAAAGCTTTGTTACCAAACCAATTTTTCATAAACATCCCTTTTGTCAAACCCTCCCTAGATACCTGCACCACTTGTCACTCACTCAACCGTTAAGTTAGATTTTCACCATTGACCTCTCTAGGAAAGACTTTCCATCTATGAGGAGGATTCCAGGACATAAGAAAACAATGAAAGAATTTCGAAACCACAAACAAGGACTAGAAATATACAGTAAGTTGAGTCGTAACGGAACGGAAATCTTAAGATCTCATGAGGCAATCCAAACCACTACCTCTAGCATAGTCACCCAATCCTATCATTTCAGATGTACTAGTTAGACCAAGTAAGATAACGAACCTAAGTCATGATCCATCTTAGAAATGACCAAGTAAGTTGAATACTCATACCTGTAAGTCTTGCCTAATATTAACCAATAGGCATTATCCAACAGCAGAGATAGTACACTAGACATCTAACCATTCATGCAGACATACCTACCCAACTAATTCATCCTTTTGACGCTTTCACTTCAAATGGAGTTTCTTTAAAATGCGATTATACAAATCATATACCTTGTAGGAAAATATTTTTCTAAAGTACGTATTTTAACGAGTAAATCCCTTTTCGGTCAGCCTTTAACAAAACTATCGTACGTTAAGAAAAGTATAACATCAACCTTTACTAAACGGTTCTATTCATATCATGTCGAAAACCCGTCTATAAAACTTTGGGTCACATTCAAAAACAGTCCAATCTTGCATAACCACCGAAATTATTCAAACTTGTAAATTTAATTATTCAGAGAAAGATCTCAAATAAAACACTCCATATCGAGTCGAATTTTGAAAATCAACCACCATACTAAAACACTCCATACATTTAGGATCTTGAGATTGACAAACAGCAGCATGGAAAAATTTCGATGAAGAAAATCTAAGGAAACACTACTAACCAGTAATGATCTTAGTAATGAAGACTAAGCACCTTAGGAGAAGGGAGACTCATATCGTGACATCAGTTAGAGCAAAACAAGAGGAATCAAACTGTTACCATAGCTTTACTCTTCCGATAGCGCCCTTTGCGACGGACTTATGATTATAGAATTAATCCCGAAACAAGTTGTACCAATTTAAAACAATCCCAATAAAAGGTGGTCGATACACCTCGAACTTCTGGCAATCCTTTAAGATGTTTTTACCTAAATAGATATAAGCATGATCTACCATCCTCAGACCAATGAACATAGTAAGAGAACTATCCAAACACTATAGGACATGCTCAGTGCCGTAGGATCAACTTTGAATTGTTTAGAGTGATCCTTTGACATTTATAAATTTTACCTTCAACAATAAATATCACACGAGTATAAAGACTGCACCCTTTGGGGCACTCTGTGGTCGAAGTCCCAATCACCTATTGACAGGCCGAAGTCGGAAAAAGCCCAACTCACTAGTCTAGGACTTATTCGTGAAACAGCAATGGAAAATCGTACAGATCAAGAATCAGTTACAAGCAACAAGAGAACGATAGAACAGTTAGGTCGGTACAAGACGTAAATCATTGGAGATTAGGTCTCCCTAAGTTGCGAACCATTGAGATTTTAGAGTTGGAGAACGAGTTATGTTGAAATTCTTGCCTTGGAAAGGCGTTATACGAATTGGGAAACGCGGAAAATTGAACACTAGGCATATTGGACCATTCAAGACTCTAACTAGAATTGGCCGAGTAGCCTATATACTTGAACTTCCACCAGAACAGTAGTGTACACAATACATTTCATATTCCAACCTTAAGAAGTGTTTATCCGACGAACCCCTTGTCATTCCTTTAGAAGAGATTCAACTCGATGACAAGCTTAATTTCATCGAAGAGCCAGTAGAAATTATGGTCAGTGATGTCAAACAATTAAAGCATAGTAGAATTCCTATCGCCAAAGTTCGCTGGAATTCTCAACGAGGTCCCGAGTTCACTTGGGAACAAGAAGACCAGATCCGCCGAAAATATCCGCATCTCTTCACCAATGACACTCCAATGACCAGCACTGGCTGAATCTCGAGGACGAGATTCATTTTATGGGTGGTAGACTATCACAACCCGCAAAATTTCAGGTCAATACTATTCACCAAACTCGAATTTACTTTCTTGACATTTAAACGATAACAATTTACGTGAGACTTTTTGCTTGAACCGACGAGAAAGCCCAGAATAAATTCCAAGTACATTAGGACTTAGGTTAAATTTAGTCCACAACGCTCCAATATCTTGCTCCTGCTCCATTTCACCATTTTACACTATAACACAAATTTCTATTCTTTAACTACTTACGGTTTTATATTCAACAAACGTTAATTGTCATTTAATATTTGACACCCGACATGCCCAAATCTTTCAACGATTATTTTTATCACATTTTTATACTTCCAAAATTATTACAAAAGTTCCAAAAATATTTCCTGACACCAAAAATATTTTCTTTATAACTTACGTTTAATTACGTATACTTTTCGTTAATCACCGAAACAACAACCGATACATATTTTTAACACCCGATACCTACAATATATACATTTTTGTATCAAAATACACAAATATTTCCAACTCATATCACATGGCCGCCCCCTCCCTAGCTTTGTAAATAAATAACTAGACAATTTTACACAAATATTAATTAGCACAATCTAATCCATAAAACATGGAGCTAGGTTTTACCACTTTGGGGCTTGACTCAAAAACTTGTTCCCTTGACCCTACCCAACCGGCCACCCCCCCCCCCTTGGACCAAATCATGACACTTGACCTTCCTATTGAACCTTTGAATAAGTGCAAGTATAAAAAGCCTTAATCTACCTTCATTTTGCTACTAGTTCTTGTAAGAAAAACTAAAAATCCTTACCCATCTCATACATAAAATCGACACACTTAGCAAGGAGCAAGAAGGAGAGAAATTGTTGTGGCAAGGATCAAGGTTATTAGGGCTTATTAACAAGGGTTTTAGAGCACAAGACTTGTGGTTAACTAGTGATTTACAACACTCATTTCACAAATCACCTTTATAAGTAAAACTTACTAATATTTCATAGTTTTTACATTTTATGTGCTTGTCAAGTTTCATTACTCATTATCACTTGGTACATGTTAATAACAAGTTACTTTTATAATGATCCTTTAGTAAAGATTATGTTTTTAACAATATTTGGTCACAAGGAAACTAACTAGAGAAACTATCCATAAAAATGGTGGTAACAAACCTTATAATTATGTAGAGTAATGAACTTGTGTAGTTAGACATGTTTGATGATTTAGTACATGGACTTTGGATGTTGCTAGGTTTATGTTTAGACCACTATTGCTATGTTAGAAAGTTGATGGAGAAGCTAGGACTAGCATGGAAGTTGTGGTTAAGAGTATATAATGACTAGAAGGTTAGAAAGTAGATTTTGACATTCAAAATAAGCAATCTGTCCAACTTTACACGATCTGGAAAAATCAGTAGCTCAGGGGTATCTATAGGCTAGAAATATAGAAAATAGACTTAATAACGAAAACGTGGTCGCTTGAATGAGTTAAAACGGGCTTATAACGAAAAGATACGCTATTTTCAAGTTAAACGACGAAATCTACAACTTTCTAAAAAACCTGAAAAATTGCATTCTGTCCAGATTTTTAGCAATGGAAAAACTGAGATGTAAATGATATTTAGGCAAGCCAAGACCTTGAAAAGCCTAGAGTACACTTAAATACCTTCGCGTGGATAGGTTAAAATTAAGAAACCGAGTTACGACGCGAAAGTTATGACCAATAGAATGTGGCCGCAATATATGAACTTTGACAGCCTAATAATAAGCTGTTAGAATTTTTCAAAGTGAATTTTAGACCATTTTGAGTACATTTTGGTTGAAATGAGGTAAACAAAAATGGTAGAACCATGTGTATACTTATTAGACGCGTTAGAAAATTATGAAACATATTAACGAAACGATTAAACTTGGTTATGAAATAAACAAGTTATGTTTTTCTAAAAAGTGGTAATTTCTAATAAAGGATCAAAATGACGTAATTATATTTTGACAACAAATGTTACGACGACATGTACAAGTGATAATGTAGAGTATGACTTGCATGCTTGACCTTGTTTTCGAAGCCTAAGACATATGTACATTTAGGTCGCGATTAGAGTTATTGGACCTATATTGCCGTTTACATAATACCAAACGAGATTTGCTTTTGCTAAGGTGAGTTTCATAGCCCCGACTTTTACATTGTTTATACATAATTTCTAAACCCTCGGGGTGGGAATACAACGCTTGTTTTTACATACGGACACAAGTACTAAAACTGTTACTTTGCCTAAGTTACCACATAGCCATTAAAGTCCCCTACGAATCATGAACCGTTAATTATTAGTAAGCGCGGATGTTATGAATAGATCTATTTGGGTTGACACCCCGTCCGGGTTGGTCGCGCCAACTGGGTAAACGGACGCATATCATTCGGATTATTTCCGAGTGTCTGGCAAACACTTATTTGGGGCATTTATTATTGTGCTTGATTGAATACCAATTCGTCGAGCTTCGGGGTCATGAGCTTAGGCACCGTATTTATTATTTTTTGCTGTGACATTATATTTGTTGTACTGACTTTAAGGAGTAACCTGAACCGCGTTCCTTGGGACAACCACCTAACTTTTCTCTTGTCCCTCGGGAATACAGTTATATTTGCTAACCTCTTATGGGATAATAAACTGTTTTGCCATTAATTTACAAACTTTATTTGATCTTTCTACCGACTATTTTGCGGTCATCCTACAAAATGTTTTACTGCTATTTCACAAAAATCAAAACTTTGATCTTATTACCATTTTATAAATGGCGAACTGCTTTCCTGTTTCCCCGTAAACTTTCTAAAAATCATTTAGCAAAATGATTTCATAAAACGTTTTGCTGCCTTGCTACGATGTTATGAATCAAACTAAAAATCAAAATTTTGACTTTGCTACAATTTTATAAACGGTGAATTGTTTTCCCTGTTATCCTATAAGCCGTTTCATAAATCATTTCACAAATCATTTTGTAAAACGATTTGTTGTTTTTGCTACTATATCAATAGCTAGACCTCAGGAGCGAATTCCGCACCTCTACCTGAGTAATCGAGTGAAGCAATGGTTGGGATAGACACCTTCCGTTGGCCAAATTCTCTTATAACAGTACCTACGAATCCAGTATTTCAACGGCACCGTACAAGGCACTTTATGGTCACAAGCGCCGATCGCCGACTTGATGGGTAGCAGTTGGGGATACCCAACTTACTGACCCTGAAGTTGTTCATGAGACTACCGAGAAGATCGTTCAGATCAGAACCGAGTTGCAGCTGCTCACGCATTGTCAGAAGAGTTATGCTGGCAAATGACGTAAATCTCTTGAATTCCCAGTTAAAACCTAGATTATGCTAAAAGATTCCCTATGAAAAGGTGTGATACGTTTAGTAAACGTGGAAGGCTTAATCCTCGCTGTATTGATCTGTTTGAAATTCTTGCTAGAGTTGAACCAGTAACTCACAGACTTGAGCTACCGACAGGACTCAGCAGTGTTCGCAACATTTTTATGTGCAATATGAAGAAATGACTTGCTGATGAGGCAGTTGCTATTCCCCCAGGAGAGATCCAGATTGATGAATGTTTAAACCTTGTTGAGAAACCTATCAAAATCGTGGACTGTGAAGTCAAACGACTTTAGTAAAGTCGCATCCCTATCAAAAAAGTTCGTCGAAACTCGCAAAAAGGTCTTGAATTCACGTGGGAACGTGAAGATGAATCCTCGTGTGTATACACTCATCTCTTTTCGACCGTAACGAGTAACTTGAATTGAATCGCGAGGACACGATTCCGTTTAAGGAGGTGAGGCTGTGACAACCCGTAATTTTCCTGATGTATTCTTCTAAGGAATTATCTCTGTTTTTCATATACGAACTTTTCTGGACTCATTTGGTTTAAAAACGTGAAGTTATCTCGTGAAACGTAAAATTTGTACACAACGCGTACTGGCACAACCAACGATTTGATTTGATTATTTTATTATTTATGAGAAACGAGGCGTATGAATAGTTGTTTTTATTGGAAATATTATTCTGAACGCGATGACGTAATTCTCGTGTCTTGAATCCGCGGTGTACTAGCCTAAATGAGCCCCGAGCCCCATTTCGTGAAAGATAGCGGAAATTACAACATTGGTCCCTGCAGTAATATTTCCCCCAACCCCTAAGATTTCTAGGGTTACCCAAACAGCCCCTAGGGTTTACATAACCCTTAGCCTATCCTATATAAACCCTATTATAAGATCTATAGGGTTATTATTCCCAGTCATTTCCGGCAGCCCCCCTGTTCCGGCCACTCTTCTCCGGCCACCACAACAACCACCAACGCAGTCATCATCAACCACCTCTCCTTCATCTCTCTCTAGTGATGATACAGCCGCTGGCTGTCACACCACCATCGAACAGCAACTCAGCCACCACCCACCTCCTCGTCACCACCGCTACAGAGCAACGCTGCCACCGTTTGAAAATCAATGAGTTGTCATAGATCGGTTATGGGTCGAAGGTTTATATAGGGTGCTCGCCGTGAGTAGTCTCCACCACAGCCTCCACCACCGCCACCATCCTCCTCCTCTGCCCTTTTCTCGACTTGGTAACTCGAGAAAACCGTTTGATATTTATTGATTTTGATAAAACCGATTGTTGTGTTATTGTTTTCGTGGATTTATAAACAAATATAAACCGAGGTTATTAGTTTTTGTGATTAAAAACGAGATTTAACAAGTTTTGATAAGGTTTCGTATGGTATAAATATCAAAAAGGGTGTTTGGATTAATTATTTTGTTTCGGGTCGAGTGTAACCCGACTAGGATATTCGGGTTGAGACCCGTATTGGTCACAGTTGGCTCGAGTATGCTTATTTGTTCATTGGGTCTCAGTTTGAATATTAGATTTATCTAATCAATCGTGTTGGTAGTCTTTGGTTGCGTTTGTTTGTCTCGAGTTCGATTCACAGTTGGGTTGTTTGACTTGTTTGATGTGATACGGGTCAAGTAGTCACCCACAAAGGGTGCTCGGTTGTTTTGGCATAACAAAAACCACCAGGGGTGGTGTTATAGTTTTGGTTCGACGACCCACATAGGGTGCGTTTTGTTGGCAGTCAGAATTAGGGTGCGTTTGATTTGCGCTTGTGGCTGGATATATGAAGCTTGTTTGTGTTATTTGGATTTGAGTTGTGTTTTGGTTTGAAACTTGGTACAATGATCCACGTAGGGTGCGTTTGGTTTGTTATTCTAAGTTAGGGTGCGTTTGTGTTTTGTTTGTGGGTCGTGTTAATTTTGGTAATAATGGTTAGTCAAAAGAAATTGTAAGACATGGTGATATATTTTGAACATTTAGCGAGTATTGGGCTAACGTGTATTTACTTGTTCACTTGGTTCACTTGGTACGTTTCGGGTAACTTGGAATTGTGATTTGAATTTGGATGATACATATACATAACGGAATAAATATTTGGAGTCGACTATTATATTTGGACATTGGACAATTATGGATCGTTATCGGATTTACGATATTAGATATTGGATTCATTGGACATTTTGAGACTTGAGACGATATAATATATTAAACTCGAAAAGACTTTAATATATTAGACTCGGACCGGAAACAAAATATTCAACAAACCCGAAACTAATAATTACGCGAATGATAACGAAACATAAAATTTATAAGATATTGGAATGTCAAACTTGGTTAGCTAAAGTCACAACGACTTGAGAAAACTGATTTTATTAGTTAAACTTATTTCTATTTATAAAACGTTTATGTTTTATACAAATTATTTGGGATATCGGGGTAAATACCGAAACGTACAAACTGATTTATTTTATTAGAGGTGTTTATTTGTCGTTAACTTCTAGATTTGTCTTCTTTGGTTTGAGTTCTCGTCAGTATTCTCTCGACTATGTCGATGTTTATTTCTCTTTGGCGTGAGTTGTAGGTCAAGTCTATATTTTCTTACCACACCACACGAAATGTTGATACTAAGCTTTTGATGAGTTTTGAAATTGAGTAATCCACGAAAACTACGACACGTTGTCTTTTATAGACTTTATTATTGTGCGAAACGTATTATGAGATAACCGTATATGTATTAGGTTGTGCCGATCCTAGACCATTGTGTACCGCTCTGTTTGTACCTCCGTGTACCGTTGTGCCTGTATATCGTGGAACCGTCGTGCCGTATGTCTTGAGACTGTTGTGTTTTTGCTTCTCGATGCCAGTCGTGTCAGTTGTGATCCTTGCATTGCTGTGGCTAAGGTGAGTTCATGGCCCCTACTTTTACCGGTTTTATAACTATTTTGGGGGAGAATACATGATCATTTCTACTTAAACTCAATACTAGTTTTACTTGAAACGTGATTTGTTTTCTCAAACGTACTGTTTGGCTAAAATATCTGATCTGGTTATTTGAATGCGTTATGTGTTTACCTGTTTATTGACGCGGCCTGAACTTGTGATTGTGGCTTATGATACTGTTACGCAAGCTGGCTAAGGTTATTATACCATGTCAGCAATTGTGCGGAGTTATTGTTATGAGCTGCAATAGTGTAGGACTATTATATGCAAGGGCTCTTTGTGCCTAATTATTAACAATGACTCTTTGTGCCTATTACCAAGGGCTCCTGTGCCTATAGAATTATGTAGTGTGCACCTACAGGGAATTATTATTGTGATTTGACTTTTGTAACCTAGCCAGCGTAACAGTTAAACTTGCGTAACACTATGAGTGTAGTATTTGTGTGATTGATTATGGTTCAAGATGTTTTGACTATGTTATTATTTATGGATTTGGTTCTGGAACGGTGATTTAGGCAGTGTGAGCCTACGTTGAATTTGACTTGTTTGTGAATGACGATTTGAACTCGAAAACCTTTTGGTTCAACTATACTGTTTTAAACTAAAACCTGTGAACTCACCAGCGTAAGCTGACCATTTTAGCATGTATTTTCAGGTTTAGGGTGATAGTTTATTTCTAGAGGCGCTTGGTAAAGGGCATGGTCATAGACGACTCTGATAAACATTTGGGACCGCTTAAATCCTTTTATGGGCCTATTTTCGCACTACTTTAGAATAATGTAAATTTAACACTTTTTGTTAACAAATTTTATTCTAAATGATTGAGGTAAAAACCGTTCTTGTACCTTGTGTTGTGATACCAATTGAGTAGCACCCCAGTGACATGTATGCTTCCGCTGGACCCGATTTTGGGGGTGTTACATGCATCACCATTTTACACAAACGAGGTACTAAATTTTACACTTTTACAGATATTACTTTCAATATTACATGTAAAAATATGTTACGTTTATAAAAAAAGGACAAAAAGACATATCGAGATTTTTAATAGGCTCAGATTATCACTTTATCATATGGCTGCAAATTCGAAGGTTGCAAAGTGAAAAAAAAAAAACTCACTTTATTATCCATTCGGTTATGCCACACCAATTAACACAAGTTTTTTTTTTTTTTTTTTTTTTTTTTTTTTTTTTAAATCATCATCGCCGTATCTCTTTTTTTTTTTTAACAAAAAACATTTCAAAAAACCAAGTTTTTTTTTTCAACAGCTACCAAAAGCAGTTTTAAATCTGCTTAAACTGCTTATCATAATAAGCAGTTTCTTAAAATAAGCAGTTTCATAAAAAAAAAACAAAACAAAACAAAACAAAAAACTAACTGCTCAATCTGCTTATTATGCAACCATTATAAGCAACCAACTGTTTTTTAAGTTGTTTCAATAAGCAACCATTATAAGCAGTTTCAATAAGCAACCATTATAAGCAACCAATAAGCAACCATTATAAGCAACCAACTGCTTTTTTAAGCAGTTTCAATAAGCAACCATCACCATCACCAAATCTAAGAAAACCATATGAAACACAACCACCACCAAGATCTAACAAAACCATCACAGATCTACAATAATTTTCAAAAAAAAACCATACGATTTTTTTCATACGAAACGCAACTACCACCAAGATCTAACAAAACCATCACAGATCTATGGTTAACCATCGTAGATCTAAAATAAATTTTTTTAGATGTAAACAAATTTTTTTTCATAGATCTAAATATATTTACAAAAAAACCAAAACCACCATCATCACCAACAATTTCAACACTTTCAACCAAAACCACCAGTTTCATAGATTTATAAAGAAAAAGGACATAATTTTCAGTGGGTATTGCAATGTGTGAAGAAGGTGATAGACGAAGAATATTACCCGCGTGTTATCATCACTAACAGAGATTCAGCGTTGGTTGGGGCATGCAGAGAAGAATTCCCGAACGCTAACAAATTACTTTGTCGATGGCATATTTTACAAAATGTGCTTCAGTATTCCAGACCAAGATGCAGTACGCTAAAGGAGTATGAGTCCATTAAAGGAACATTGGATTGGATGGTTAAAGCTCCGACACGCGAAATATTCTTGCATTATTATGAACACCTACAACAGTGTCGAATATTCAGGTACTTACTTATTAATTCATTGTTTTTATTATTTAATAAATAAGTACCTGAATGACTTTTTTATTTATTAATTTATCTACTTTATTAATTCATTGTTTTTTCAGATATTTCTTCGTATCTGAATAACTCGCTGCAAGGTTATCAAGACATGTTTCTCGCGTTTATTACCGATCAATATCGTAGCTACGGCCAATCAACAACATGCAGAGTTGAGAGTCAACACGCGTTGTTGAAATTATATTTGGGCACCACACAGTCCAACTTAGACACGTTGTTGAGTTCGATCAATAAGATTATCATTGCGTAAGAAACTGCGATAAAAGAAACTTTTAATAGAAGCAAAAACGAGAAAAAACATAAATGTAATATATCACTATTTGCAGAATTGTGGTATAAAGTTTCAAATTATGCTTTCGAACTCATTTTCGAACTCCAGCGGCCGATCAGCGCAGAAGAATGTGGTCATCAGTTGCGGTCTATTTATGGGTTACCATGCTTTCACGAACTGCTTTACTATCGTTATCACGGTAATTATATTAAATTTATGACTATCAAAGAAAGATTTGAACGCAAAACTCATAGTAGTGTTATTGTTTTGAGCCATTTCTACAAATAAAGAAAGTTCAAAATTAGTATTTTCGATAATACAATTTTTCAAGAAAATAAAATACCCAAGGAAATATTCATATAACCATAGTATTTTCTTAAAAACTAGGATCCAAATTATCATAGTTTCATTACATCAGTTGATCTGCCAGTAATGAAAGTATATAATAAGGTAATCTGTCGAACAATAATTGGCAAACAATTTCCAATTCCTAGATCACTATGGGATTTATATTGGTAAATAATTTCCAATATAAGCATGTTTTATCCCCATCTTATGCCTTGAGTCCAAGCTCTTACTTACAACTCAATTAAGTCGTCTAATTAAAAAACTGTAAATTACCATAGTCCCATTACATCAGTTGATATGTTAGTAATGAAAGTATGAAATTTACCTTTCCATTGTAATCTAGTCCAAGCTCTCACATGACATAAATTACAACTTCAAGTGTTCTTTTAATTAGATGGCATTAACTTAATTTTAAAGGGTACTAATTTTGATGTGTCAATCAAAATATGTACGAAGAAGCATGCATACATATTCGTATCATATGTTTTTCAAAACCTTTTTATTTACAAATTTTAAGCTAAGATTTAAATCAACAAAGTTTTAATTGAGGTATTGGGTTCACCAATCAAAGAATTACCTACAATTATCGCTCACTATATCCTACTACTGCATGAGTCAAAAGACCCAAGTTATTTGGATAATTACCACAAAGTGGCACGTGAAATTGAGGTCAATTCACTCTTAAGGTGATTTTGTACATAAAATAGTCATACTTGGTAGCTCCAATTTGACGCACAAAGGAGCGTAGAAACGAAGGTCAGAGTGAATCTTATTAAAAACCCGTTTCTACTTAAACCCCTCTTATAGTTTGTCACAATTGGGTGAGCCGTTCGTACTATTGGTACAAAACTCAACAATCAATTAAAAGTTTATGACTTTAGTCTTAAAAACCATGTTATAAATTATAACCTTGCTAGTCTCGCCTGGGAGCAAATTACCGTGCGAAGCGAACCACTATCGGCACATAAGACTTTGCAAGATTCATAATTTATTACATCAAGTTTCACCATTATTTAGTCTATTTATTTTCTATTAAAAAATTACCCTTTTTGCTTAAAACATGTCATACAATTAAACAAAAACAAGTAATAATAAAAATAAACAACTAAATAACATACATAACTTAACAATTAATTATGTAAACAATCAGCCACATGCAAACTAATTCGATAAACCTATTAATAATCAATCTATGTTTAATTATGCATATATTTAACTAAGGCTATCACTTACAATGGTAAGTGAGCCACATGCATCGACGTATCGATTGCGTTAGTCATAATTAAATATACACCACGTTGCACATAATTGATTACTTAATTAATTGGAGTCTACCTCAATTCGACATCTATCAATTAAATTACATGTGAAAACAATTTAAAACATCACAACAATGAATCCATGCCAAACATGCACGTTTGCATGAATTCTACCTAACAATTAGCAAATTACCACAAGATCACTTACAACACATAAACATGTTAAACCTAGGGTTTCTAATCAAATTAAATAACCAAACATAAACCCTAAAAATTAATCAAGGGCAATCGACCCTAAATTAAAATTAGGCTTCGATTGGATTTTAAACCCTAAATCGACTAAACATGTTCAAACACAATCAAGATTTGTTTTTTTTATGTATTTCGGTAATTAATTACATGTTATAACGGCTCGTGATGCCACTATTGAAATTATTATATGATGACAATCACATATAAACAATAACATCAAAGAACACATTGCGGAAGCGTAGGAAACATAACACATAAATAATTAACCGAATCTAAAAGTAAGCGTGCCTTGATGATTCTAGCAAAACAAGAATCAAACCGAGCAATAGAAGTGATGAACCCTAATTAGGGTTTGAACGGATTACACGAATTGCCCCTTACCTTTTTTGCAATTCAATCCAAGATACTTATAATAGTGTGTAAGTATCACGTTGTTGTACACAAGCACTAACACAAACTAAAGTTATACAAGTAAATAAATCACAAAACTAAAACCAAACTTTTTGTGTAAGCAAAAAGTCGATCGACCCAAAGAATGGGTGTTTGTCGATCGGCTAGAACAAGAGAGAAAGAAGAAAACTTTAAGGTTTAGTTTGTGTGCACAAGAGTTATCAAAAACTATAACCTTGGTTTGCTTATATACTAGAATTAACTTGGTAACCAAGTTTGAGTAGAATTGGGCTTGCACCCTCTCCCACCGATCGGCCTAAACCCACAAGGGGTTTCTGGAACATTCTTTTCATCTAATTTTAATTCTAGTCATTTCCTTTTCTTATTTAACGATCGTTAGTCACTTCCGTTAAATACTAACGTTCGTTATAGGTTTTGTGATATTAATAATTAAATATAACGTTTTATATAAAATTATTAATCTTTAGTTCTCATACGTAAAGTGTGCAATCCCGTGATCTCGAGTTCGATCCTAACACACAACTATTATTTTATGTCTACAAAACTAAGTGAGTCATACATAACCGATGCGGCTTCATCGGATGGTTCGGTACAAAGTAAACATTACCAACATCCCCTGCACCAATCAATTACCCCAAATTTTGAGCCAAAATAACCACAAATATCTGCAAGTTCTATAACAAATAAACCTAGTTGAGGTCATGAGCAATTCAAAAAAAGAAAAAATAATAATAAACAAAATAAAATAAAATATTCCTTTAAATGCAGCACAAATACATTGTGCAAAAGTTATAAGTTGGTCATATAACCGTAGATGTTTTTTCAATTATATGGTTCCTCTATCATCTTAAATTAAGAACCGAAGCCATAACCAAAATGTGAAACTGGTAAAACCCAAAAATCATTCATTCAAAACTATAATAGAAAGGGCCATTTCCAAATATAGACAAAAAAAAAAATAAAAATAAAAATAATAAAAATAATAATCGTACTCGTAATAATAAAATAACCTAATAGACCGCAACTTCATTTATTCCAAATTTAGACTTGTGCGACTCCACTCCAATTTTGACAAATGTCCATTTAAGGTAGGTAAATGTTTTTGTGCGACTAAAAATGTTTTCTGTCCGATTGATGTTAAGTTTTTTCTTTTTCGAAAAAGATAAAACTTTATCAAAAAACTAATATATTTCATGTTATGTAGGAGTTTAAAGGCATAGACCGAACATTGCATTGTGTTAAATTACTTTGCATTGTGTGCAAAACACATTATGCTAGAACTGAAATTGAACTGTAAAAACCTATTTTGTTGAATTGTTATTTATGTTAACTCGGTTACTAACTTTACTTGAGGAATCTTGAACTCTACATGTCCATATTTCTTCTAACAAAGTTTTATTGTTCTTAAGTATTTAGTAGATTTACATTTATTGGAAAATGTTGTCTAATAGTTACAAAGTTTGATCATTGTTTCAATTAAGTCACTCAAACTTTAAATTAACCATAAAAACCATCCAAGTTTTAATATTGTTCAATTATTGTGTAATTGTTCAGAAAAATTATCTTAAAAATATTCATATGTGCATTGTTTGGTTATACACTAACAATAAATACATACTCCCTGAATTTCACTAACCCTAACCAACTTAATCTACAACCAACAACTTAATCTACAACCAACTTATGCACAGGTGAAAAGTAGGGATGGCAACGGGGTGAGTTTGTGGCGGGGCGGCCATCCTAATCCCCAAACCTGATTTACCATAGTTCTCCCCAAACCCGCCCCGATCCCCATCGGGATCTAATCGGGGCGCCTCGTCGAGGCACGATGCTTCCCCAAACCCGCCTCGTATTAATTGGGGATCTTATCGGGGGTGTTCTCTTTGGGTTCAATTCTTAATCAAAGCCGCACCATTTCACATTTATTATTATTTTTATACCGTTAGCAATAACTTGAAGAATTAAGAACCTATTAATAATCAATTACAAACAAGCCTTATTAAGTTTTCAACAATAAATTATAAATAAATAATGATAAATTATACCGCCGGAAACTAAAACTTAAAAATATAACACTAAACGAGTTTTTATAATCACAATTTTGCAATCTTACAAATATAGAAAAAACCAACAATACTAGAGTAATATATTTTATATACGTAAATACTAAGAAAATACTATATAGGTATAGATATATTTGTATAAATGTATATATTATTCGGGTGGGGCGGTGCGGGGCGACGATTTCCCGCTCCCCGCCCCAAACCCAATTAAAATCTCCGTTTAAGCACCAAACCCGCCTCGTAACCCGAGTAGCATCACCCGCCCCGCCCCAATTAGTTCGGGTTTCAGATTTCCCTGTCGGGTTCGGGTTTTTTTGCCATCCCTAGTGAAAAGAGATACATGCCATAAAATAATAACAAAGTTTGAAAAATGTTTCGTTTTAGTCAATCAAACATAAAAATTATATAATAATAGAACACTATTGAAACTTTGAATGACTAAAATGGACCACTTTTCAAACTTGATTATTATTTTATAATAAAAAATGAGTTACAGTGACTAAATTGGAACAAAACTGAAAGTCGGTTACTATTTCATGAATTTCATCATTTATATTTTTAAAAAAACTTTAGGTTTAAACCTCAATGTGTACATTTCTAGAAGATGCTTTGAGAAAGTGTAAACGGTCATGAGAATTAAATCGGGAATGTTTAAGGGGCCGTTTGGTTAGGGGGTGTCGGATTTGGATTCGGGTATGACACATAAAAAATGATGTTTGATAGATTAAGTAATTATTTCAAACCCGTGAGGCCTATTACTTTTTCATTCCACTCTAATATGGTAGGTTTTATACAAAACCCGTGAAGCCCACTATACATTTCTCACAACATTTTATTTTTTTTATTAAAATATTATATTTAAATGAAATTTAATTATTATATCAAATAAAATATATTTTCTCTCTCTTCATTTTCATTCCCTACAATTCTAAATTCAAATCCAAATTCTAAACCCATCTACAAACCAAACGGGCCCTAAGTTAAAACACGCAATTCTTGATAAATTTAACAGAAGTAAGGGGGTGCTTGGTAGGGGGGATAAGGGGGTAAGTAATGGCAAACATAATGATTAATCATGTTTGGTTCAAGCTAAGGAATATAATGATTACCCAGTAATTGGTAATGGACTATTATAGAGTAAATTAGGGGATAAGGTATTGATTACCCACCATCACCCATTCCTTTGCATTCCCTTTCCCTTTTCTTTACCCTTTGCCCACTACCTACCAGGCACACCCTAAGGGGGTGTTTACTTTTTCTGTATGCTAAGACCATAGTGGGACCATAGTGGGACCTACATTCCCTTAAATAGTCTGAATGGGGAGGTTCTAGTTTTGATGCCCATATTGACACAGACGAATTAACAAAATTAAATGGGTTCTACATCAAAAGTAATAATATTAAATTGATGAGACCTACACTCTTTTCCCATACAGAAAAAAAGAAACGCAGCCTAAATCTCATTGGTCATATTGTTTCCTTGGATAAAACATTATGCGCGTGGAAGGCGTGTGACTATCGAAATTTGGGAACGAACACATTGATGACGGAACCGACCCATGTAACGTATTGTGTTTGTCGAGAGCTTTCTTCGATGCACCCACGTGTTACCATGCATTGCATTTTCTCATCCTCCACAGATAGATAATCCAACTCTTTAAGAAATATAAAAATTCAATAAACACATATTTATATCCAACCCATGCTTTATATACGTGAGTTTAGATAAATATATAACACAAATTCACTAAAGATTTAGGCTATATTTGGCGTGGAGCTTTTTGGGGCAATAAGTGATGAGAATGAGCTTTTTTATTTTTGATGTTCGTTTGGTTAAGGGAGCAATGAGTTATAGCAATTTTTTAGGAAAGCTTTTTTCCCAATGCTTCCTTTTGTTACAAGAGCTGTGGATATTTACAGCTATGTTACCAAACGTTTTTATTTAAAAAACAGCTACTGCTCACAGCTACTGCTTACAACTACTGCTACTTTTACCAAACACAGCCTTAATGAACATTTCTTCGTCACTTCGTCACTTATTTAAAGTAATAAAAAATGACTTGTAACTACGAAACTATAAGGTATTATACCCTAAAGATTACAAAATAACAAAAAGTAAAAGTGACCAAGATGCAAGGAAAAAACTTTTGTTTAACATTTCCTTAAGGACCCCTCTATTTGTTCCTTTACCAAGTTCAGCCGGAAATCTAAGCTCTACTAAAGATTGCCAAGCATTTGGTACTAAGTTTCCTCCTTTTTTTAGTAACAAAATGAATTAGGACCGTAAGACCAAACTAAGAGTTAACAGCATAAACAAAGAAGAACTTGTGAATGAGAAATACAAGTTTCATTTCTTTTTAAAAATCAATGAGAGAATGGAAAATTGCTCAAGTAGACTGGTGATTGTCGGAGGTGTCCTCCTTATAATGTTGTTCAACTGTTGTAGGGCATAGATATAGTGATCACGTTTTGTTTTGTTTTTGTTTTTGTTTGTGTTTTTTTTTTTTTTAATTATTTTTTTACTTTTTTCTTTTTCTTTTTTTAATGCTCTATAATCTCACATAGAAAATCTGTGTTGTCCTCTTCATTATGCAAATTTTCGGCAATTTGTTTTGAAATATCTTTTGAACGCCGTTAAACATCCCCCCTTTAGATAGCCTGCTATATTTTCACTAGTAGTAGTATTAGGGTCGACCTTCATAAATACCATGATTATTAGAAGTACTAGAATCATTACCATTAGCCTTAACACCGGACAAGTAATGATTAGAATTGTTAAGAGTCGGAGTAGATTGATTAGTAGTATTTGTAAAAATAGTACTAGTGGTATTCTTGTAAAACAGATTCGTCGTTTATTCGGCGTATGTTTCTCAAAGTACAACGATCGAAACAGTTGTTCTGCCGACCTGACTTTGTGCTTGGAATTCTCAATGTACTTTGTGTGTAATCTCATGTACATAAGGTTTTTGTTCTCTCTTTGTTGAACAACGGAGTAGGCTACGATATATAACATATATTTGTAACCGATGCTTGAATGACCACCATTAAACTCCCCGATTGTCATTAAGTCATTGTTATGGTTTGTTTAAAAACAAAATCATAACCAATTAACCTTTTAAACAGCTGTTGCAACTTCATAAATAACATGTAAAAACAAGCCATATTCCTACAATATATACCATTCCGATCCTCATATACTTCAAGACTTGATATTCCATTCACGTAATTTCCAACAATCCCTCACATGAACAAAAATTGATTCCAAAAACACAAAAATTCCAATGAAAATCTCAACAGTTGAATCGTGCATAGGATATGTAGGTGTTACTCTTTGAACCTTCCCTTGTGAAAGATACTTAGCCAACTAGCTGCCAATAGAAAGCGATGTCTTTGAACTTATCTGCTATTTATATAGACGACAATATAAGTTCACACATGACTCTCCCTAACGTTGTTAGATCCTAATAGTCGTGTTCTTTATGGTCATGAACACTAGTCTGGTTCTGTGAGAGCTTTTATAAATTGCGCCCTCACATTTCCCTTCGAAGCGACCTAACTTCTCTCTTGCATAGGTGATTCATATCAAATCATTAAAAGCTATAAGTTTAACCTCATATTGTCACTGTTAGGTTGTCCTATTGAAGCCAGATCTTGGGATCTCCAGTCAGCTGGGTTAGGGTTCCTTCATATAAACTTTTCCGGGGCTTTAGTCCCACCAGGGCACAACGATCGAAACAGTTGTACTGCCAAAAGTGACTTTATGTCTGAAATTCTCAATAATCTTTGTGTGTAATCTTATGTACATAAGGTTTTTGTTCTCTCTTTGTTGAACAATGGAGTATGCTACAATATATAACATACACAATTGGAGCTTTAGTCCAATGGGTGGAACTCTCGTGCACGAGTCAATAGACCCACGTTCGAGTCCCACCATTGTCCTAAAGTTCTCAATGGTACCATCCTCCCACCGCAAATGCTCAGATTGACTGGTCAACGAGGGGCCTATTGGAGAAAATAGCTAGGGTTCAAAGCCTACCTCCTAATAAGTACAGTCACTGGGATAGGTGCTCATTACCTGGGGGAGGGTCCGATTGGCATCCTTAGGATGCATGAAATCAGGGTGATCCCACCGTTCTTCACCTTTTTTGGGACAATATATAACATACATTTGTAATCGATGCTTGAATACCACCATTAAACTCCTTGATTGTGATTAAGTCATTGTTTTATGATTTGTTTAAAAACAATATCATAACAAATTACAGTAACATTTTAAACAACTATTACAACTTCATAAATAAGATGTAACACCAGCTTTGACTTCGGTCAAAACAAGCCATATTCATACAATATGTTCCATTCCGAACCTCATTACTTCAAGACTTGATATTCCATTCACGTAAATTTCCAGCAAAAATTAAATACTTTTCACTTATAATAAAATATAATGTATTACGTTACAAGCTTCAAAGTCTGTAAACAATGCTTCAAATCATATGATCATTGTTTGGTTATGTGTAATTTTGCTATGAGTGTGTGGGAAAAAATATTTAGTTGGTGGAAGATTGGTAACGTTAATGCTTTCTCCATTGAGGAATTTTTCTCTTTCAATGGGAATGCAAATGTCCCTACTCGATCATCAAGATTGTGGCAAGCGGTTATTTGGACATCCGACTATTTCATTTGGAAAGAAAGGAATGCACGTGTGTTTGGAAAGAAAGTGTCAAGTACGAATAAGATCGTTCAAGACATTCAATTAAAAAGCTACGAGTGGATAGTGAGAAGATCGAATAAATACAAAATGATAGATTGGCAACAATGGTTGTTTGATCCAATAAAAGGCCAATTCAATTAAAGGATCAGTTGGTGTGTTTCAGTGTGTTGACAGAAAAATACAATGTGTCTGCAAGTTTATGTGAGGTTCAAGTGTGGTTGCAGCAGTGTGCAGTGGCCTATAACAGTGTGGATGCAATATCAGGCTCGAGAAAATAGTTTACTGCAAACATATCAGGCATATCAGGTGCTATTGTTCATGGGCTTTTGTAATAGGCTGTGAGAGGAGTGTTTGGTTCTGCAGTTTGTGAATGGGGTGTTTGGATATGCTGGCTGCTCAGTTTACACTGGGTATGTTTTATTTGGTGCAGCATGTATGGAATTGGAGTTTGGTCCTATTTGTTCGTGGGACCAGACTTATGGGCTGAAGGTTTAATTAAGAAATGCAAGTGTAGCCTTAGTATAGTCAAAGAATGAAGTTATGCAGTAATGATGCATGAGTGGCTGTGGCTTCATGGGAAATAAAGTCTCTTGTGGGTCAATATAATTGTGTGATATGTTTGGTAGCTGGAGATTGTTTAGTACTATGAAAGTTTACATCTAGAGTCAGTTAGAGTTAAGGAATTAGGATTTGTTGTAGATCAATCTTGATCTTTTATGTATTTGTATTTTGTACTCTTGGGTCTCATCCTCCATTTAATTTGCTTGATTAATTGGGGTGGGATGCCTTCTCTTTGTAATTTTTCCGTGGTTCGTTCTATAATATTGTTGCCTTTCTAAAAAAAATATAGATCATTAACTATATTCGTATTCTAGACACAAGCAACAAGAATATGTTCTATCACTTTAAATATGGTTTAGTTGAATCTGATAGCTGATAAAGTGTACAAAGAAGGACACTTTAATTTATACCAACGCTTTAATGATATAGTTTTGGATCTGAATCTAGATAACTCGATGCTCAAACATTAACGTTAGCCCATACTTCAGATTTACAGTTTGACACCACCACAATCATCGTGTGGCGGCATTCTGATTTAAAAATATTAATAAATGCATGTGCTCAGTAAAAGGAACTAATAATTTCATCATAGATACTTATGATGCCGACTTTGAGTTTATGACACTTATAATGGAACCGCCATCGTGTAAAAAGAGTTGTTTGGCAAACATTGAACGAGACCCCTCAAAATGTGGTAAAATCACTAAAATGGATTGCACAAAACTACCAACAATAGGATATATAGCTCTAATACTACTAGCAAATTGCAAAAATCGCCCATGTTCAAATTGTGGGCTATAGAACCGTAAAGGGGTGAATACGTTTTTTTAAAGTTTATGTATGTTAAGTGTCAAGTTGACTAACAAGTGTGTATAAGCATGCAAGTAATACAATATATATCAAGTGTTAGGAAATTAATAAAGTATTGCAAGAGTAAAGGGAAGAGAAAACAAACACAAGGATATATAGTGGTTCGGGATGAGTAGTTTTGATAATCCGTACGTCTGCTTTCGAATCCACGACACTGATTACCATTCACTAGTAATACTTGTGGTGGATAAACCGTACAAAAACTTTCCTCTATGCCTAGATCCAAGCTAACTCCCGAACAAAGTCCTCACCTAGGAACCACACACAAAGACCTCACGAATTCTACACACGCACCCAAGTTCTTCCACACAAGGAAGAATGAAAACCCTTTGCTTGACCGCACCCAGAACAAGACCATTACACCCTTTGCTTATTCGCACCTAGAGTAAGAGTTTTACAATGCTTGTCCACACGAGGAGAAAGACTTGACACTTAGTTACAAATGAGAAATGAGAGTTTGTTACAAGATGTGACACAATATAGAAGGAAGAAAATGACTCTTAGTGATAATAAATAATGAGCTGATCAAGCTCTTGTGATGCTCTTCGCTTGCTTAGAAGTTTGCTTTCAATAATGATCAAGATGTTTAAACACAAGTGGTTTTTGTAAGACTTTGAGAGAAATAAAAGGGAAGAAATAGTTGACAAGAGGTGAAGTTTAAGCATGAAAAGTATGTTTAGGCAAGAGAATCAAATACAACATCCAATGTGCTCGCTTGGCGGCTAGCGCAAGTGCAGCGTGCTGAAGCTGTTTATGTCTCTTGCTAATATCTAGGTGTTGCCTCTTGCTAAACTCCATGTTAACTTGACTTTGGTGGAGATGTTTTTGTCTCTTGCTAGTATCTAGCTGTTGGTTCTTGCTAAACCCGCATGTGAACTTCACTTTTAAACTTCCCAATAGTATTTCAAATCTGCAAAAAGAGTTCGGTAAGACCAACCATTAGCAAATGATAAATAGGTTAGAAATATGTGTGTAGTGTGTTCAGAAGGGCGGAATTGCCAAAATGTGATTCGATATTCTAGTTTTAGCAATATGTCACATAGTTAAGTTAGGGGGTGTTTGATAGGGCCTTATCATGAATCGGTCAATAGCATTGATTGTTTGATAAGCTTTTTTTCTTTTCTTAATCGTTCAGTAAGGGTTGAATTGGTTAGCATTAAAGACATGCAAAATGGTTAAGGACCACAAAAGTTACATAAATACCATCTTCGAGAGTGTCCTTTCATGTTTTATGTTATACAGTCTATATTTTAACGCCAACTAAAAGTCATCTTTTATATACGTATTTTTATTAAATAGCAGACAAGTTCATGTGATTTCATAATCAAATTGCAATGAGTTATTTTTTAGATGACAATGAGTTTTTTTTAAATGCTTCAACTTAAAATTAGTTCGTAATTGAAATTGTTTTATGATCTTTCGATAAGACTATTTACATTTTATTGTTTACTCTAATATTGCTTTCTTTATATTATATTTCTATTCGAGTTAATAATTTTTTTTATCAAACTATATATTTTGCTCGCCTGCTCGGTACAATACTAGACACAAGGTTAAATTGGTAATTTAAGGCAATTCAAATTGCTCATTCAGAATAATTATCAAACAATCATTTTCGCACAGAATGAGGTTCACTCAGCATCTTAGAATCATTCAGCAACTTTGATTCACTCAGCGCTAAATCATATTTTTTTAGCAAACAGCCCCTTAGTGTCATCTTAGGTCGCAGAGATACAAATTTCCATTTTCTTGTTAAGCTTCAGAAAAAAGAAAAAAGTTACTACATTTTAGATGGGCCTTTTGTTTAAGCTAGCATACCAAGAGAACTGATAAAAGTTTGGGCTGTATACTTTTGCAAGCCTTTTAACTTGTATCAGGTGCAAACCATCTAACCGGCCCTTGTGATTATTAGACAAGTGAAATGTTTTCTTTAACTTATACCCCGTAGTCTTCTTAGAGCATTTTTAACGCCAAAAATAAAGAATAGGACTATTGTAGTGCAAACAGTGAGTACTTTTTTGTAGAATATATTCTAAAAGCTGCTCCGAGCTCCGATATCTCTACAAATATCTAATAAATTTGAAATGCCAAATGGTGCAATTAATTGAAACTCAAGTAAAACAAATTTTATTAATATCAAACTTATCACGACGGTTTTTAGTAAGGTTTTACTTGGGATCATTTTCGCCTTTACAAGATCATGATCGTAGGATCGAATTGGGATTTTAAGATCCTACTATAGTGTCAATTTCTTAATAGGCGTTGTAAAATTATGCAAATTCATATATTATTATACATCATATATCATGAAAATTTATGTCAAAATTATGATTATTAGGTGTTTAATACAATAAGCCTCTTGTTTTTCATATAATACAAAACTTAATACATAAATTTGTAGTTTTTAATTTGTGGTTCGAGAAAAGTAAGATCGGATCGAACAAGATCTTCAGATCCTATAGTAAAGATCGAGATCCTATTAACATCCTAAATCGTAAGATACTAGAATTAGGATTGAGATATTGGTTTTTAGTATGCTTATTAAATTTCAATCTTCTCTTGTTGTATGTTACTCCATTCACTGTAAATGGAGCCACGATAACGGTATCGTTTAGGACGTCACTGAACAAGAGAGAGTGATTGAGGAATGCTAATGTGTTGTTCGACCTCGCCTTACCTAAAAACATGTCAAATCCACAAATCTTGTGATGCAACAACTGCTCCAAGCATTATAGATGGATGAACTTTACCACATCTTGTGTACCGTCCTTTCGAACAATGAAACATTTTTTCCATGACCTATTCATACACACTAGTACATTCAGACGCTCCGGCGTCGACTTTTTTTTCAACCTTGCCGACGTCATGACGTCGGCAACATACCTTATCGACGTCATGTCGTCGGCAACAACTAGTCGACAGAGCCACGTCGGCAACGTCCATACCGACGAATGACGCCGACGACAGAGTGGGACCCACATGTTTTTCGGTCAAACGTTTGTTTTTGTTCGACAATTTGTTACCGACGCCGAGTCGTCTGTAATATAATAAATATTTAATGCCTTAATTAGATTAACTAAATAAAGTCAACGAAAGTCAAATATTAATGTAAATGTTGCCGACGCCCTTTTGTCGGTATCGTTTGCAATAGTCAACAAAAGTCAACAAATTGCAAAATGTTGCCGACGCCCTTTTGTCGGTATCGTTTGCAATAGTCAACAAAAAGTCAACAAATTGCACCAAGTCAAACACTAGAATCATTTTACCGACGAACAGTCGTCGGCATAATACTGACATAAAAATTCAACGCAACCTTGGCTTGGTCAAGTCATTTTTTTGTCGTTTAGCGAATACTGCCGACGACACTCGGTCGTCGGCACGGTGTCCGTCGCCCGAGCTATGTTTTCTTGTAGTGACAATCGAAGCCACCAAGAATTTGCGGAAACCCGATTAACCTCTTTGAAGGTTTTATCATGTACTCATCCATGTTTAGCTCAGCTATAGACTTTCAAAACCAATCATATATTGCATTCGCCCCTTTGTAAATATTCATCCAAAGTGTTAGGATATGAGCCGTATGCCAAGTAGCATATGGCAGACATGCATTTCATGATAGCTTTAAAACTAAGTAAACTCGTACAATTGAGTCATTGTTTTGAATACTTAAAGTACTCTGGAATTGAGAGTAATAAGATATACCGAGGACAATTTCGAGAAACACTCTACTTATGTGGTATCTTCGTTTGAAATAGTAATATGGGATTCTCGGATTATCAAATTAGTCTCTCTGAGACTTTCTTCGGCACCAGCTCGATCTAAAAAAAAAAAAAAAAAAAAAAACAAAAAAAAAAACCTTCTCTTTTTGCTTGAACGTTCAACTTCGGGAGATGAATGAATTGATGAGCCATAAAAAAACCTTGGTAATACTCAGTATCACTGTCAAATGATTTTAACTCATTTGTTGAAGCGCAAGTTGTATATGAAGTGAAAGAAAATTATGTGTCACGAAGTGATAACATGTTTTGTGCCTATTGGAATTGAAAATGTTCAAAGATAATTCACATTCTTACAGTTTGCTTTCGAAAAATAATATATTTTTTTTCGAGATATATGACTGTTATTCTCAAAAACATAAAAAGGAAAAAAGAAAAAAATAAAATAAATAGAAAATGCGTTTAAAACCAGCCTGGTTTTCACCACACTAGATCAACTACGGTGAAAACCACACCACCGGGCCGGTATAGTGACTTCAACATAGTCGATGAATCATGACAAAAAAGCAGAATGATACGTGGTGCTCTTAGTTGGAGCTCAAAAGCTTTGAAGAAATGTTTACTCGATCCACTTTGACTATTCGTTTAAAGAATACTTCTAGTATTAGTGCGACTCAGCTCGTAAGTAGTTATAGAAATTGTGATGTGGTCCTTCAGTTGGGGCGATATTCTTATAATTGGCCAAATAGTAGAATATTTCCAAGAATAGTCCTATAGCTTCATTTTCTTTTCCAACATATGCATCTATATAAATTAGTGAACAAATGGATATCAAGTGAAGAAATGTTGTCTATCCTATGCTCCTCAACAGAGGTAAAATAAATTTGATGTTTAGTGCAGCAATTTTATTGAAATATCCGTTTAGGAATAGACATGGAATTAAAACAAGGGGAGTCAATTTGTTTTTATAAACTTTGGTAAATATATGCCCGCATAGTCAATAAAACATATACATTGTACATTGTAAGTTAGTAGATTCGGTAAGGACATGATTTCTTGCAAAAGCGTCAAATGAAATGATATGTTATGTTCAGACATGCTTTCTTTGCAAGCGAACATATGTTTCTAGTCATGTCAAATTTGAACTGATTCGATTTCATTGTGAAGGTTGAAATGTTTAGCTAGTCGAGAAATTGACAATATGTTAGGCCAACTTTACTTCTGTCAATTCCTTGTACTATAAAGTCTTCTTTAGTGAGGGGCACATGAGAGACTTCTATACCACCTTTAACCATATTCACTACACCAAAATGTGGTTTGGGGACGCCTCATTTTTTGCGAAAATTACTGTGCTAGACATATATGTATATGTCTAGCAGTGCCCAACTTTTTATCATATTTCAAATTTGCCCATTGATCTCGCGTATGTATTTGCGTGTGGTTACGCGTGATTGCGTGTCCACATTTTAATGGTCCATTAAAAAAAAAACGAAAAATTTATGATCTCGCATATGAAAATACGTGTACCTACGCGTGATGACAAAAAAAATATAAAAAATTTTAAAAAATGCATCTAGCGTATAGAATTTAGTGGGGATACGCGTGATCATTTAAAAGTTTCAAGCCCTACTTTACATTGAACCCTAATTCGTTGTTTATATTAATTAGTTCTATATTTTGTTGTATATATTAATTAGGTCTATATTTTGTTGCAGGTGTAAACTAAGATATGGTGCAAAAGCATATATTAAAAAAAATGTGTGCTTACTAACAATAAAGAGGATTAACAAACCATAAAACTTTTATTCAAGTACAAAGAAAAAAAGACGATGTTGACTTAAATAGAGTATATCTCGCGTTAAAAAGTACACGTACACGGAATTGTCATAGATTAGTCAAATCATTGTCATAGAGTTGTCACATCATTGTCATAGAGTTGTCTAATCTGTGTCATATCTCGCGTAAAAAATTAAACGTACACGGAATTGTCATAGATTAGTCAAATCATTGTCATAGAGTTGTCACATCATTGTCATAGAGTTGTCTAATCTGTGTCATATCTCGCGTAAAAAATTAAACGTACACGGAATTGTCATAGATTAGTCAAATCATTGTCATAGAGTTGTTACATCATTGTCATAGAGTTGTCTAATCTGTGTCATATCTCGCGTAAAAAATTACTCATACACGCAACTGTCATGGAGTTGTCACATCATTGTATGTATATATAAGGAAAGATGTATATCCAAACATAACATATACTTTTAATCTTATACACAGAAAATCAGATATACATAGCAATGACTTCAGATATACATAAATTCAAATGTATATTACATTTTGATGATACTGAACGAGGTGTGATTATGTATACTAATATCACGTACTCATGGTTAGTTGATTTTGTGTGTTCTTAATTCAAGTTGGATCCCAATATTCAGCTGAATTTTAAATTTTCGCACCCTTCATTTGACGTTCGAATGGATATTACTGACGACGATGAGGTAACTTTTTTTGCTGATTTCGCTTATTCAAATGCAGGAATGCCACATCTGTATGTGGTTAAAGCGAAAGAATTTGAAGAAACTAAATGTTTTAGGTCCACCCAAGAAAACCAAATGTTTTACAATTTTTTTGAAACAACAACAACTAACCAAAACATCGCTGTTAGACCCGTTTCCCGGGTATTGGGACCCCACCCTAGATGAAAGTGGATAAAGACATTATGTGATTGGACAGTCAACGAATGTTGCATTGTGGTCAAACTTAATAGTCAAAATATGACTAAAGTGGTCATGTAAAATATGATGTATAACTAAAAGGACCTAAGTTGCCATTGTGGTAAATATGTTATAGTAAGTGTTGTGGCCAAAATAGAAAGAATATGACTTGAGGGGCCATTCTTGCCAAAGGGCCAAACTTGTATCCTAACTAAATAAACCCAGGAGATTCTAGAGATCTCCACATTATTAGTTAAGGATATTGAAGGCCGGTTTTGGAAGGGAGAAAAGGGAGGGAAGAATAGCTTGATGATGAAGGGTTGATTAGTGAATGATTTCATATCATGAGATAAGCCTAGCAATGATCTTCCTCAAGTAAGTCTCCCCATTCTTGATATTAATTAAGTTATAGTTTAGTGGGTTTTCATCATATGATCAAGATATGATCATATGATGATATGATTTGGAAGATAAGTGTATTTGATGGGTTTTGATAACCCTTGTTATGTTATTTATTGTTATGTTGTTAGGTTGTGGTTAATTATGAAGAATGATGATGATGATGGATCATTGTGATGAGGATGATGTTCTTGATATGTTTAGCTTGGATTAAGGTAAGTAAAATGATGATAGCATATGTTATATGGATTTCTATCATTATGTGTTATGTATGTTTATGTTGAGAAGATGAGCTTGGATTATGCTTATGTGATGCCATGTTTATGGCTTATGTGATGCGATGATGCTATGGAATATGTTGATGTTATGTGTTAGATGAGACTTGAGTATGTAAGCCATGAAGTAAGTGTTATTGTATATGATGATTATGTGAATTGAAGTATAATTGTATGTTATGATCGTTTTACTTGCTAAGCCTTTGTGCTTATGGTTTAGTTGTCTAACCGTTTTGTAGGTTGGCGTGTTTATATGGATGGCTTGGAAGTAAGGAATAAGGATTTGGATATGTGAGATTAAGGTAGTATGTATAGGAGCTTAGGTAGAATACCGGGATCATGTGTAAGTTTGTACCCCCGTTGGTCTTTTATGAGTCGGTAAAGTGTAGCCGTATGGCAAGTGGTATGTTAAGGTCATTCAAACGATTTGGTAGTCATTTGGTATGTCAAAGTGAGTTTGAAGTGTTTATAGTCAAGTATAAAGGGGCGTTTGGTTTATGTATGAAAATACCCATTTTGGGTTGTAAACGGGTCAAGTGCCCTTGGAACATGTTTGTTATGTTAATCTAATGCTTTTGGTAAAGTTTGGGTGGTCAACGGTTTGTCCAAGTGTGTTAAATGGTTTATGGTCAATGTTTAAGGGGGGTGTTTGGCAAAAGGGTAAATGTACCCATTTTGATGTGTAAACGGGTCAAGTGTTGTTGGAACATGTTTGATATGTTAAATTATTGAAGTTGGTAAAGTTTGGTGCAAAACGGATGTGGTATGAGTAGTTTGATGTGTAAATGGGTCAAAATGGGTTTTGGTGCATAACCCGTCAAATTTTAAAGTACTATTTCGGGTTGATTGAGTATGTAAACGATTTTGTATGTTATGTTAATGGCTTTGAGTGAGTTTGGTGTGGATATAAGGTAGCATGGGTCGATTATTGTGAAAAAGGGCCAAATTTCGGTTTGGATATCCCAAATTTGGTACCAAATTCCAAAATTTCTGTTTGAAATTTCGGTTTGATTTGGACAGATTTTGGTAAATTTTGAAAAATCATATCTTTTAATCCGTAAGTCGTCACGGGTCGTGCCACCCGTCGTTTTGAAGGTAATTGAGTCTAATTTCATTTAAAATTAGTCTCATAGTCTGTAAGTTTATAGATTTTTGTCAGATTGTAAAAGAGTAACAGAAGGTCAGTTTTAGTTCACGTTTTTGGTGCGTAAAGTTTAAATTTTTGGTCTAAGCTGGTACGGGGTGTAACAATCGCGTCCTCTGCTTTTCAAGAAACCTCATGTAATTTCAATAATAAAGACCATAATAAGTCTTTTTTTGATGATGGCCCATCTAAAATTTTTGAATCAAATGATTATGAAAATGATGGGTCCGGATATAAAGATGAGGCGTATTTCACAAAACCAGGATCATCGTTTGCATTTGGGTCAGATGATGATGTAAAAGATGAAGAAAATGATGGTTTCGTTGGAGTTGGTGATAACCCAAAACCAATTCACCATGAATGGAAGAACATTTTTTCATTAACGCCTGGCGTTCTAGAACCACCTCTTTACCAGTCCAAACCAATAAGTTCAAACCAATACAACAGTGATTCTGATTTTTATGTCGGAAAGTTTTTTGACTCAAGAGAAAAAATAGACGTTGCAGTTAGGTTAAAATATTTAGAAGAAGGTTACCAGTTTTTAGTACGAAAGTCGGATCCATACAGGTTTGATTGTAAATGCTTTCATTATACTGAATGCAAATGGAGAATTAACTCTAAACGCATACAAGGTACAGATGTGTTTGTAGTTACAGGTGTGAAAGATATTCACACGTGTCCCAAAACTCAAACATATCCTAACCATCGAAATGCAATTAAAAAAGTTATTGGTCACATTTTTAGTGAAAAGTTGAAAGATAGTAGACGAGATTTAAGACCAAAAGATATGCAAAAAGACATGTTGGCGCAATATAAAACAAGTATATCTTACCAACAAGCATGGAGAGGAAATGATTATGGGTTATAAATGATAAGGGGTTCACCGACAGAATCGTTTGAAATGTTACCGCATTATTGTCACAATCTACAAAAAAAAAACCCAGGCACAATCACACGTATCAAGACAAACGAAGAAGGAGTTTTCGAGATGTTATTCGTTGCCATTGGTGTTTCAGTAAGCTATACTCATTTTTTTGAAATAAATAAATGTGATATGTTATTGTACTTTTAGTTATTAAAAGGTGTTTACAATTTTTTTTTTCAGATTCGAACTTTCGTACAAAATCTCCGCCCTCTGCTTGTAGTCGACAGGGCACATTTGAAGGGTGTATACAAAGGTACAAACTTGTTAGCTGTAGGCATGGATGGAAACAACCAAATTGTGCCCATTGCTTACGGTATATGTTGGTCCTGGTGGTTTTCAGTACTTAAATAATGCATAGCCGATAGCGAGGATTTGGTTATCATATCTGATAGGCATCCTGCTATCGCGTTAGCAGTACGCAATGAATACCCGTTGGCGTTTCATGGTATATGTTGTCGTCATCTAATGATGAACCTTTCTTTGAAAAATAAAAAAAACCAAGGGGCTATATTGGAGCATATGCAAAGCGTATACACCTGAAGAATTTGATAGTAAGATGCAAATACTGCAGGCTATTCAGCCTGAGGCGTACAACAAGCTAGTTGAAGCGGATGTGCAAAGATGGTCCAAAGCATATTGCCCACGCACTCGTTACAATTATTGTACATCTAACAGCGTTGAGTCTGTTAATGCTTGTACTGTCAAATCAAGGAAGCTGCCAATCACAATGTTGACCGAGCAATATCGAAAAATGGTGCAAGATTGGTATTTTAAACGGCGAGAAGTTGCTGGTATTTATTTTCCAAAAGAAAATATATATTTTGTTAATGATTTTGTGTAATATATAGTCATTGTTTTTTATGTATGTGTTTATGTAGCGAAAATGAAGTACGAAATAACAGATTGGGCTGCCCATAAGGTGGAAAAGAGAAAAATCAAAAGCGCAACTTGGAATGTATACGGGATTAACCAAGATCGGTTCCAGGTTTACGATGGCCAATACAATCGTGAAGTCAACTTAGCGACCATGTCATGCGACTGCCGCAAATGGCAGCTTTTCGGGATACCTTGTGGTCACGTTATTGCTGTTACTAGGTTCTTAGGTCTAACAGATTGTGTGCAATTCGTACAAGATTGGTTTAAAAAACCGAAATACAAAGCGACATACATAGAGTCGGTTAATTTTGTTGGAGAGTTTCACGAATGGGAGTATCCAACGCATATACAACCCATCACTCCTCCGCGAATGGACAACCTACAACCCGGTCGGCTTAAAAATACTGACCGTATACCATCTCAGGGTGAGGAACCACGAGTAAAACATTGTAGTAGGTGTGGTCAAGCGGGCCATAAATCTTATCAATGCAATAACCCGGTCATCCCTGATCCACTGTCAAACAAAATAAAACAATACCCAAAAAAAAAAAAAAAACAGTGAACGAGCAACATGAAAGTCCACCTACATTCGACGCATACCCGACTGAAACACATCATCACAACTTTCCTGCTTATGACACACACCCATCGCAAGTATTTGAACATAACGCATACAAACCGCAACCATATGAACAAGGTGAGCCAAGTCATGAACAAAATGCTCATTATAACTCGTCTCAAGGCTATGAACTATACGACTCCCAACCATACGCCTCTCAACATCTAAATGATCAAAACACTCAGGAATCTAATAATAGTTGGTTTAATTTCTTTGGTTTGTAACAAGTTAGTTCTTTTTTGTTATGTATTTTCCTGTAATTGTAGTTAATTTGTAACATATCTTTTAAATGAAATGAAATGCTCCATGCAAAACTTTTATGAAATGCTCCCATGCAAACTTTTAAATGAAATGAAATGTTCCATGCAAAATTACCTATTGATTTTCAGGATATCCTTCCCCATGCAAACTTTTATGAAATGCTCCCATGCAAACTTTTAAATGATCACACGTATCCCCACTAAAATCTATACGCTAGATGCATTTTTAAAATTTTTTTTGTCATCACGCGTAGGTACACGTATTTCCATATGCGAGATCATAAATTTTTCGTTTTTTTTTAATGGACCACTAAAATGTGGACACACAATCACGCGTAACCACACGCAAATACATACACGAGATCAATGGGAAAATTTGAAATATGATAAAAAGTTGGGCACTGCTAGACATATACATTCGTATATGTCTAGCACAATAATTTTCGCCCATTTTTTTGGTTCGACATTGTCGTCCCTAAATTTGGTAATGTCCCACACTTTTCAACAAAAAATGGCAGTCAAAGCACCAGTTTAGTCCCATTCAATTAGGGATGACAATGTCGTTCCAAAACGTGATTTATTTTATTTTTAACATTTCAAAGATTTTTAAATAAATTTTCACGAAAATAAAAACATCCTGCCATTATTTTTAATCCCGCCAAACACTTAGGGCGACAATGTCGTCCCAAACTGTAAGTATTTGTTTTTTTAATATTTAAGAACTTTTTAAATCAATTTTTAATTTTTAAATATTTAAGAACTTTTTAAATCAATTTTTAATTTTTAAATCAATTTAAAAACTTTTTAAATCAATCTAAAAACATTTTTAAAAACCTTAGCGATGACAATGTCGTACCATTTTTTATAAATATTTAAAATGACATTTATAATCCAATAACCTATTTAAAAATACTTATATATAATTTAATTTTAGAAAATTATTTTCTTTACAATTATATGTTTGTGTAAAAATTAATGGGATAATTCTTTGAAAAACCATCATATTTGTCACAAATGGCATTCCTGCGTAGCGAACTAAAAAAAAAACTCTTTTATACATTAATGTTGACATTTTTGTCTTCATGTGAGTAATAAAGATAAAAAAAAAAATTATGTCATGATCATTTTACCCTTGAATTTTTGAAAATTGCATACACCGTCCCTGTCGTTTGGAGAAAATTGCGTCCACCGTCCCTATTTTTTTTTCGAAATTTTTTTTCAAAATTTTTTTTCGAAATTCTTTTTCTTTTTCTCATTTTTTTTCGAAATTCTTTTTTTTTTCAAATTTTTATTCGAAATTTTTTAAAATTTTTTTTTTCCGAAATTCTTTTTTTTTTTTCTCATTTTTTTCGAAATTCTTTTTTTCAAATTTTTTTTATGAAATAATTTTTTTAGAAATTTTTTTTTCGTGACATGTGAAAAAATATTACCAAAAAAAATCAAAATATTTTTTTTCAAATGTCACGAAAAAAAATTCTAGAAAGAGTTATTTCAGAAAAAAATTGAAAAAAAAGAATTTCGAAATTTTCAAATGTCATGAAAAAAAATTCTAAAAATTTATTTCAGAAAAAAATTGAAAAAAAGGAATTTCGAAAAAAAATATTGGAAAAAATGAAATTCGAAAAAAAAATAGGGTTAGTGGACGCAATTTTTTATCGAAAATTATTTTTATTAGAAAATACCACAAAGATATTTTTTTTCAAATGTCATGAAAAAAAATCTAAAAAAGATTTTTTCCGAAAAAAATTGAAAAAAAAAATTTGAAAAAACATTTCAGAAAAAAAAGTATTTCGAAAAAAATAGGAAAAAAAATAGGGACGGTGGACGTAATTTTCTCCAAACGACAGGGACCATTTATGTAATTTAACGTAAGGATGGTGGATGCAATTTTCGCAAATTCACAGGGACCATTTATGTAACTAGGAAGGGTAAAATGGTCATAATACTTAAAAAAAGACAAAATAGTTGAGTTGGATGGTCAGACAATGAAATTTTTTTGTTCAGTAAGCGAAAGTCACATTTGTGACAAGTATGATGTTTTTTCAAAAAATTATCCCAAAATTAATTTTAAAAATTACATAAATTAAAAAATTGACAAAATCAGTACTTTACTATTTATCAAGAATATTTTTGTTGTTAAAAATATTAGTTATAAAATTTAAAATGTATATTCAAAATCAATACTTTACTGTTTATCTAAAAAAACACTATACTAAATCTGAGATCAGCAGGAGACTGGATCTTGGGGTGGTTGGGGGGCAAACAAGTCTCAAAAGGCTGTTGAGCCATCCGAACCATGGGGGAAAAAGAAAGATGATTCAGCTGCTGCTGGATGGGGCTCAAAGAAATCAGACGAAACTTGGTTAGAGGAGTATCTGAAGAGGAAGCTGATAATGAGTGTCTAGGTGGTGATCTCGACTATTATGAACTAGAGGATAATTACATGGAAGCGGGATCTCCTGAGCTCGAATCCAGTTCAAAACCTGTATTTGAAGACGGTTTAGATATGAATATTGATGGAATGTATGTTGATCGGACTGGTGGCAAATCAACTTGGGAATCGAGTCCTGCTCCCGAAGATGGTGGCGGCTGGGGAGGAGCTGTCAAGACAACTACTACAAATGAAGGTGGTTGGGGTGAAGCAGCTAAATCTGACAAAGATCAACAAGAGACTGGATCTTGGGGTGGTTGGGGGGCAAACAAGTCTCAAAAGGATGTTGAGCCGTCCGAACCATGGGGGAAAAAGAATGATGATTCAGCTGCTGCTGGTGGATGGGGTACACCAAGAATTCTGATACACCTAGTTGGAGTACAGGTGGAAAACTTCAAGTAGATTTACCCATTAATGACGAAACATCTGGTAAATGGGGTGCTGTGAAATCTGATAAACCACAGGGTTCAGATTAGAGTAAAAAAGTTGAAGAAAAACCTGAATCGCAAGGTGGTTGGGGTGATTCATGGGGTAAGAAAAAAGACGAGAATAAACCTCAAGACGGGACTGAAGGGTCAAATGAACAGACTACTGATAAAGGGAGTAATTGGGGAAGGAACAGGAAGGAGGAACAAAAACAGGACCAAGGCGGCTGGAATAAGAAAGAGGGATGGGGTCCTAAAAGAGATCACCCTGCGAGGCCAGTTGGGGGACCAAATGATGGTCCTAGACCAGGAGGACCTTTTACCGCAACGAGACAAAGGCTCGATATCTTCACAGCGGATGAGCAAGAGATTATTAACGAAATTAATCCCATCATTTAGTCTATCCGCAGGATTATGCATCAAAGTTGGTAATTTCTATAATTTGTTTTTAGTAATTCAGTTCGTTTATGTACAAATGGAGATTTACTTGAAATTGAAAGGTCAAATGGGTCAAAAGGGTCGAAAACCATAGTGATTCGATTAAAAGAAATTTGGTTTTTATGTTCTAATTATATAGTTTCTTTAGTCATATTTTATCCAAAATGATAAGCAAGTGTTTGCAGGTTAGCCCAAACCGACCTGTTTTGACCCACTACCCAACTGTCCTTTTTTTTTGTCCCAGTACCCGACCGACCTGTTTTGTCACTTCTAGCCAGCATTTGCTAGGAGCACGAGAGTTATTTTATGAAACACGAGTACTAACTATGTATGGGCACAAACTATTTTGTGAAGGTACAATGATGGCGATGCTTTGTCCGCCGATGATCAAACTTATATTCTTGATAACATCTTCAATCACCATCCAGATAAAGTTCAGAAAACGGGTGCTGGAGTCAAACACATCATGGTAAACCTCAGTACTATATATATGATCCACCATTCTACAAATCAAGGTTTCGTGCTACATTTCCATTCTTTTGCTTTCTATCAGTGAAAATTCTGTATACTATTAGCTATATAATGAAGGTGATTGTCAATGCTTATCTGATATAAATTGCAACTGTTTTTCTAGGTTAACAAGCATACAAAGTTCAAAGAAAGTCGTTGCTTTTTTGTTGTATCAACCGATGGCCGTGAAATTGTGTGTTCTTGTACTTGTAATTTTACAGATGACGTGTGTAGCTCCTAGATCACACGGCGGGGATGCTGGTGGTGATCCACCAAGACGGCCCTCATTTACTATGCCGGGCTATTGCGCAGGTAAGAAATTGTGATTTTTATTTTGCATTTTTATTGATAAAACTAACTTTTTTACTTGTATTTTCACGACTCAATAACTTGTATTTGTGGGTTCAATGATTACGGGTGAGACCTCTAATCGGGCCTTAAAGAGGGCGCTTAGAGAGAATAATAATCAACCTTTGCCGATCGGCTTTGATTACGATGATCAAGGCACCTTTTCACCTGTAGGCAAGTATGCACCGCAGTTGAGTAGTCTTATCGGGGAACAAGTTAGGCCACTTCCCCTTGACTGCGATTGGGAACAAATTCCAGAACCTTTTAAGGATCATATATTTCCCGCACTCGAGGTATTAATTGTTTATTTTATTTCTATTCTTATTTTTATCGACCGTTTAGATATGCGTGTTATATTTAAATTGTGTGTTTATTTAAATGCGTATATTTATTTGTAGACCTATTTCAACATCGTGCCTTGGTTAAACGACGATCGCCGAGTAACGGTTGGGGAGAATGTATATACGGTGGGGGAAAGGGTATCTCTTGGGCTGAAACTTCAGATGCGGTTATTATATCGCAAAAATAAACACAGGATCAAGTCTAATTACTTTGATACACATGAGACGCCCGTGGCGGCAAGGGAACAGCCGTCGCCGCCGAAAGTGTGGCTTAACAGAAGCCGAGAGGAATGGGAGATGTTGGTCGACTGGTGGTCCGGACCGGAACGGATGGAAAGATCTGCCAAAAATGCAGATAACTGAGCTAAAAACAAGATAATAACTCGCCAAAGGAGACAATCGTTCGTACAAGGAAGAAACGATTATGTAAGACTCATTATAATTTTTGTGATTTTTAAAGGTCTATATATTGTTTATATATAGCTCGTTATTAATTTATTTTATATTGTATGTATAGAGGGTTAAGAATAAAGAGAAAAATGAAAACCTGATCGAAACATGGAGGAAGGGGCATTCAAGAAAGGTCAAATTTAAAACAAAAGAAAACGAGACGGCTTATGTAAGTAATTTATCTCTTAACATGCGTCATTAAGATCAAGTGTTTTTTTTTTTTTGACTTACATAGCTGGAGATGAAGTCCCTTTTAGATCAAGTTAAAGCTAGTGATGAAGCGAAAAGTGTACCGCTTTTAGGAGGTCATTTAAGCCCTAAATCGTATTTATTTGATCAAATATTGCCCTAAATCGTTCCTTTTGTCATTTTAGGTACTTTGGAGAAGAAATCTGGAAAAGGAAGCATTTTGGACGTTTTTGGAGCATAAAAGTGAAGAAAACGACAAAGTCTCTAAATCTCCTGGAAAAGTACCTGTGACGGCGTCAAGCCCTAGTGTGACGCCGTCAACCCATGATAAGCCAGAGAGGATTTTGGAGGATTAAAGGGGGACAGCGTCAAGAAGGTCGTCAGCCCTTGATAAGCCAGAGAGGATTTTGGAGGATTAAAGGGGGACGGCGTCAAGAAGGCCATCAAGAAACCCTAACCGCGGCGAGCTGACGGCGTCAAGCTCTATAACGTGACGCCGTCAGATCTGTTTTCCTATATATACTTTCATAATTTTTAGTCATTAGTGTGCAACTTTGTGAGGAGAAACCCTAGACGATTTTTCTGCCATTTTTAAGGGTTTTATACCCTTGGATCTCCCATGTTCAATTGAAGATAAGTAATCAATTAATCATTCAATATGTCTATGTGTTGTTTGATTATATCTTGTTCTTGTCTTTTATTTAACATGCTAGGCTAGATTTATCTTGTGTTTGCTTAGATCTAATGAAACCTAACTATTGATTATTGGTTGTTGGTGTGTTATTAATTGTATTGGATGATTGTTTATCGATGTTAGGCTTAAGAAAACTGGCTAACCTCCTATACGGTAACTTGCTTGAACGTCTTAAGAAACATGAACCAATGCGTACTAAGGTTATTATGGTTGTATTTAATGCATGAGCGAATTCTAGTGATCCCATGTTAGGAGCTTCTTAGCCGGCTCGACATAGGAGTGAAGTAGGAGCTTGTAGAGTTGGGGAAGTACGTACGCCACCCCACGATTGGTATAAAGGAATACACCCGTCATCCACGCAATTAATACACACTAATCAACCGGTAAAAGATAGTTAGGGAGTAAGGAAATCTAAGTAAACACATTTCTCTCCATATAAGTTCCACAACCTTTTTATTTTCAGTTATTTTATTTTATTTATAATTGTAGTTATTTGGGTTAGTTGACTAGCAACTAATTCCTCCCACTCCTTCAAAACCGAGATTTTACTTGCTTTTATAAAAATATAAAAAATACAAAAAGAATCTTCCCTCACCCTTAGACTTATTAGAGTAGTTTTTCAATCCTAACGACACTATTCCCCTAGAGAATGATCAATCCCCCGGTACTTGCCACTTCACTATACTACATCGGTCAGGTACACTGCCTGGTGGGGATTGCAAGCCTCTCGAGATCCCTCGAGAGGTAAAACCTGTTGTAAGGTAGCAAAACCACGCATCAAGTTTTTGGCGCCGTTGCCGGGGAATAGTTATTGTTTAGGTTGAATTTTTATTTTATTAGGTCTACTCACTAGATTCCTTTCTAGTGAGATTTTTATTTTATTTTTCTAGGTTTTTCTTTAGTCTATCTTATTTCTTTGTACTTTTGTTTGTGACACCTTCCACCTACCTCATGAGTAATAGTGATCGCTTGATCCCTGTTATTCGTATTTTCCGCCGTGCAAACTTCCAACTACCCGTTCTCGCCCCCATCGTAGAAAACAACAACCTTTCACCCGACCATCACTTTGGTAACAATTCTGAGATGGAGGAGTCTTACCATGAGAATGACTATGCAGTTAGTCCATTTTACGACTCAGACTCCGATGAGGATGCTGGTAATGGAGAAGTAGTTAACGAGGAATGGAGAAAAGAGGAAATTGATCCCTTTAAGTATGTTGACCCTAGGACTAAGATCGAAAAGGATAGCCTCTTTAACATGCAATTTCCATGTAAGATTGGTTATCATAGTTTTCATGCTTATCTTAACTCATCTTTGCCTATGAACATTATCTCTCGCGCTAATTATAATAAAATCCTGGTAGATGAGCTAGAATATCAAGGAGATAACATTGTTGCTAGGATTAAGCCACTACACGTATTCGTAGGAAGTTTTGTGTATTTGGTGGATTTTATGGTTATGGAGAACTTAGGAGAATTTATTGATAACAAATTAACCCAAGTCATTTTTGGAGAACCCTTCAAAAGGTTGACCAACCTTGACGAAAAACTTGTGGACGGGTTAATTACATTCTCGGATGGGGATGAAGATTTTGTTTACCAAATGCCCTGATCACATCCTAGGTTTAAGAACTTCTCCATTGAATCTTGCAATAGACTTTTGCCTATTGACTTGTTAAGTGAGAATGATAAGAGAAAGGGGCTCAAATATCCACATGAGAAAAATAAGAGATATTATCATGGATGTCTGGAGCTGAATGATGAATACAAGAAAGATGAGGCAACAATTAGATGACTCACACTCGGATACGTGAGCATAAGCGACACTAGATAAGCTTGACTTTGAGTCTAGCTACAAGACTCGTTAATAAAGAAAAGCGCTTCTTGGGAGGCAACCCAAGCTTTATTTGCTTTGTGTGTTTATTTATTTGTTTGTTTGATTTTATTTGCTTCCGTATGTATGTTTAACTTTTATTTTTATTGATTCATGTTCAAAACAAAATTGTGAAAATGCTTTATCTTGTTTTTAACTTCGTCTTAATTACATATAAAGGTATTTTGCAAAAGATAAGTGTAAGGGAAATCCAAATCGGTTTTTCAGAACAAATGAACATGAATCATAACAATAATAAATTAACATACATATTAGTAATTGTTTGAGTCAAATGCTTGTATCGAGTCATAATGATATTTTGCAGGAATTCCAGGAAGTAAGGTAAAGGTTTTTCCAGAAATTTTCCGGAAACTTAACATGAGAACTCTGTCAGATCATTTCTGACGGCATCAGGCCTTACAACCTGACGGCGTTAGGTATTAATTTTCTGAAAATTTTTGAAAGTTTTGTTTTTCTTCCGGAATCATAAAAAGTTTTTATTAAATCTCTAACTTATAAACTCCAGGAATCTGCAAAATAATCATTCCACAAGCATTATATCCTTATACAGATTTATCCCGCTGATGTTATGCAGGTTTTCTTGTTTGTTTTCTCAGGTTTAACAGGTTATTTTGGACAAGGAAATGTATTTGGAATCAAGCTTTTGGCGCTGCTTTAGTTTTGGAACTTCCACATTACCTTGGAAGAAGATCTAACCATGTTACCTCTTTATCCACCGAACGAATCAGGGGAATATTTGATTTCATTCTTTTACCTTATTTACTTTTACATCTGGTTATTTGAACATTGGGGACAATGTTCATCTTAAGTGTAAGGGGGGGTAAAAGTACGATACTTTAGAGAATGCTATTACGCTTGATTTTTCGTTTGTTTAATGGTAGATGTGTAATAAAACTGAGAGAAATACCTGTTAAGGCAATTTTAGTGCCAAATTTAAAATTTTTTACAACATATAGGAGTGAAACTTTGGTCTTAATGAGCGTCTCATGGATAGGAAGTTATATGACTAGCACAAAACCGTACCACTAAAAAATTTTCCACCCCCAAATATGTGAGGTTCGCCCCTAGAATTGGTAGGAAAAGCATTTATGCTATGATGTGTGTACCGGTAGCACTTAGATTCTAGAACTTGCGTTAGGACCATTCCGAGGCCACAAGTGAGACTACATTCGTGTAGTTAGATTTACTACATGATAAGAGGCATTAGGATTAACCCATTGTTTTACACCTGTGTTTTTGTTATAATTACATTGGCTACATTGGTCAAGTAATTCTCCCACACCCTTTGCGTTGTATTCATTTTTAGTACACGATACCCCTAGCACACCCCTCAGAGCCTATCTTTTCGTTTCTAACTTTAAGCATTTTACTTAAAGTAAGAATTTGTTTACAACCCACTTAAATGTACACCCAAATCGCCTTAGCCTACCTTGTATGCACTCATCTTTAGTGCATTATTGTGACAACAGTTGTTTAAACCCCAAGTTAATTATCTAATTGATTACATGGTTGCTAAGTTGAGTCATATCCTTGTACATATTGTTTTGGGACGATTGGGACTCATGGGTAAAGTACTAGTGTAATGGAGTAATGGGGAAGAACAACATTATTACCCCCATATGTGCTAAATATTTTAAAAGTACTCCAAGTGTTTCGATTATCTTAATTCGAGTCATTAGAATAGTTATTTGTAAAGTTATGTAAAAGTTCAAGTGTAAGGGGAATGCAACGCCCCTATGATGTATTATTTTGGATGGTAGGGCAAGAGTGTATGAAAAAAAAAAAAAAATCAAGAAAAATACAAAAAAATGAGAAAAAGAAAAGTAGAAAAAACATACGGACTACCATCCCATTTCATTTTATGTTTATTTTATCTTTTTGTTATTTTCTTTCATTAGCTTAAGTCGAGTCTAGTCTTGGCTTAGCAACGCCATATTGTACATGTAATTAATCAAGATCTTTAACTTGCCACCAGTAAAATATCCTCTATCCAACAAAACCGTGTTTATCATATCCCTACACCTAACGTTATAACCCATGTAAAAGCCCTCTTTGATAGTTTATCTTAGGTGCTTACGCCTAGTGGAGGAGGTTTTTGATCCTTTCCCAAGCCTATGGTAATCTATTTGCTATGACAGGTAGTGAGAGATATTATTCGTTTTCATTTATGAGATATACTTTTATGGCACCTGAGAGATGTGAGTATCTAAACACTACTTGTGAGGTGCTAGTATGTAATCTCCGTGCTTATTATGATTAAAGTGGAACGACTATTTGTTGTAATTACTTTTATATTAGCGTTAAATGACCCCTAACTTGTATTTTGATTAGAATAAAAGCGCATTTGCTTGAGGACAAGCAAATCTCAAGTGTAAGGGTATTTGATGAAGCGAAAAGTGTACCGCTTTTAGGGGGTCATTTAAGCCCTAAATCGTATTTATTTGATCAAATATTGCCCTAAATCGTTCCTTTTGTCATTTTAGGTACTTTGGAGAAGAAATCTGGAAAAGGAAGCATTTTGGACGTTTTTGGAGCATAAAAGTGTAGAAAACGACAAAGTCTCTAAATCTGTGACGGCGTCAAGCCCTAGTGTGACGCCGTCAACCCTTGATAAGCCAGAGAGGATTTTGGAGGATTAAAGGGGGACGGCGTCAAGAAGGTCGTCAGCCCTTGATAAGCCAGAGAGGATTTTGGAGGATTAAAGGGGGACGGCGTCAAGAAGGCCATCAAGAAACCCTAACCGCGGCGAGTTGACGGCGTCAAGCTCTATAACGTGACGCCGTCAGATCTGTTTTCCTATATATACTTTCATAATTTTTAGTCATTAGTGTGCAACTTTGTGAGGAGAAACCCTAGACGATTTTTCTGCCATTTTTACGGGTTTTATACCCTTGGATCTCCCATGTTCAATTGAAGATAAGTAATCAATTAATCATTCAATATGTCTATGTGTTGTTTGATTATATCTTGTTCTTGTCTTTTATTTAACATGCTAGGCTAGATTTATCTTGTGTTTGCTTAGATCTAATGAAACCTAACTATTGATTATTGGTTGTTGGTGTGTTATTAATTGTATTGGATGATTGTTTATCGATGTTAGGCTTAAGAAAACTGGCTAACCTCCTATACGGTAACTTGCTTGAACGTCTTAAGAAACATGAACCAATGCGTACTAAGGTTTTATGGTTGTATTTAATGCATGAGCGAATTCTAGTGATCCCATGTTAGGAGCTTCTTAGCCGGCTCGACATAGGAGTGAAGTAGGAGCTTGTAGAGTTGGGGAAGTACGTACGCTACCCCAAGATTGGTATAAAGGAATACACCCATCATCCACGCAATTAATACACACTAATCAACCGGTAAAAGATAGTTAGGGAGTAAGGAAATCTAAGTAAACACATTTCTCTCCATATAAGTTCCACAACCTTTTTATTTTCAGTTATTTTATTTTATTTGTAATTGTAGTTATTTGGGTTAGTTGACTAGCAACTAATTCCGCCCACTCCTTCAAAACCGAGATTTTACTTGCTTTTATAAAAATATAAAAAATACAAAAAGAATCTTCCCTCACCCTTAGACCTATTAGAGTAGTTTTTCAATCCTAACGATACTATTCCCCTAGAGAACGATCAATCCCCCGGTACTTGCCACTTCACTATACTACATCGGTCAGGTACACTGCCTGGTGGGGATTGCAAGCCTCTCGAGATCCCTCGAGAGGTAAAACCTATTGTAAGGTCGCAAAACCACGCATCAGCTAGTACAATCCCATTGATGACCGAGCAAGAATTATTGAATCAAGTAGTTCCGAGTGACAACCGCCAAAATATGCCGGGCAGGGGCAGGATGATGCCGGGCATGGGCAAAGTTTCATCCAGGTCCACACATCGGCCGGTTGGACAAGATTATATTATCGACAGCATATGACAGAGGTGTTCAGGCGAGAGGAGCAAGAGAAATAGTTGCTGAGGAGGCAAGCTCAGGAGGCGCAACAACGGGCTCTCGTGGCCGAGCGAAAGGCTAGATTGGCTAGGGAACAGGCTAACGCGGCTACTTCTAGAGTTGGCACCATCGAATCTTTCCTTGGGCAGTTTATGAGCCACTACAACAACCAAGGTAATCCATTTCCCGTTCCCTTTCCCCCCACCTAATCCTGCCCCATTTCCCGGCCCTTTTCCCAACCCTATTCCCTTTCCCGGCCCTGCTGCTCTCCAAGCTCCCTTTCCCGACGCTAATAATTCCCTTGACAATTGTTATCGTCCCTCCATTCCTGACTCTACTACATGCCTGGGTTCTGGTTCTAATTATGCAATGCCGCCATGATGAGTGGCCTTTTACTCATCATTTTATACCCGAAAAACCCCACAAAAATGACAAAAAACACCCAAATGGACCAAATATTGTTACAAATATCCTTGGATTGTGTTTTATGTGTTTCAGGTACAAAAGGATTGAAAACGGGGCAAATATGGACAAAACCAAGCTTGGAATAGAAAAGAGCCGAAAACCGAAGCCGGAAAAGACATTTTTTATTTGGATCTAATTCGAGCTCAAAAATCCCAAAATGGCCCTTGGATAATGTCCTACTTGACAACATTGGTCCCTAGAATTAACTTTGCAAAAATGGCAGATTTAGTCCTTGTAGTTTAAATGTTTACATTTTTGGTCTTTAACTAAATCCATTTTTTTATCCTAATCCCACCATAACCGGATCTACTAACCAAACCCATACAACCCATCCTATTCTAAACTTTAAACCCACAAGCCCATTTAACCAAAAAAGCCCATTTCCCACTCGGTATTAACTAAGGACGGGTCAAACACCCTCAAAGAATAGTCAAACACCCAGATAAGAACCATTCATCATCACTAACCCAGCTCTTCCCGCCTAAACCTTGCTAATCCTCACCCAGTCATTTTCACCCCCACCACAGTCCAAAAACATGTCACATGATCATCCCCTTTGGTCCCCCCTCCACCTCAGCCATCCAAGGCACAAACTTTGATCCAATGACTGGAATTGAAAGGAGTGGAGACCAAGAAACTATCCAAGGGCTGTGAAAATAGCACAAGAGACAATTGAGATTCCACTCAGAGAAGAAGCACAAGACCCAGAAGGAAAACCCTAATTCTTTTAGTATAAATAGATAGTTATAGTAGCAGTAGTGGGTAGGTTTTATTATAGCTTATTTTTAAGGTACTTTTAATTTTTTAGCTTATTTTGTTTTCCAGTATTGTAATTCAACTTTTGGTTATATAAAATTCTAGTTTTTAGTTTTAATCTTGAAAAAAATCCAAAAATAGCACTTTTTAGCTTATTGCTTATTTTACTGCTTAATTGCCTTTCTATGCTTACTTATGCTTATTAGAATCCTTTAATGCTAGTTTCTATTTAATATAAGTTTCATTTTCAGTATTGCCTTTAGAAACCATAGAAAAAAGCCAAAACAGTTCATTAAGGGCTGTTTGGATCATGGGTAAAAATGGGTCAGATTAGGTTACCACTGTTCATTTTCCTTTTTGTCAAGCTTGGTTGTGCTTAATTTAGCTTTTATGAGTTGATTGTAGGAGTTTTTAGGCTGTTTTGAAGGGTAGTTAGGAGTTGAGTCAGTAGAGTAAATTTTAGATACTGTTTTGATCATATAAGCTTATTGCTGCTATAAGCTAATTCCATGCTATTTTTTTAGTGCCTTTGTGTTAATTCTAGTGCCAAGTCAGTAGTGATTAGATCCATTTAGGTCTTTTGTTCAAGAATAGCAAAATCAGTCTAGTTGGATAAGCAGACTGCTATTTTTTTTTTTGTCAATTTGCAGCCTGTTTTGTTGATTTTTAATTTGATAGTGTTAAGTTGTAATAAGCTATAATTTTGCACAAAGTTAGTTTGGTAGCTTATCTATCTTTTACTACATTTTTAGATTTTTAAGATTTTAATTGGATAGCTTTTTGATGGCTTGAAACAAGCCCTTTTTGCCCTGCACACACCCTTGCATCAACATATCCAAGTGCTTATTTTGCCATGGTTAGTGCTTATTTGGTGATTTTGTTACTTTTTCAGTTTGCCCTATTGAGATTTTAGCTTATTGATAAGTAATCAAGCTCATTTCAGTTTAGGATTAGCTTATCCTATATAGCTTATCAGTCCTAAAGCTTTTTGTCCATTTCTTTATTTAGCCCTACAAATTAAATTTGATAAGCTGTTCTGAGCTTATTGTTAGTTAAAAAAATATTTATCTTTCCAAAAAGAAGCTTATTTTTATTGCTTAATCATTTTCCAAAAAGAAAAAAAAAAAAAAAAAAAAAAAAATAGATAGCAAAAAATTGCATAACTGGGAGTCGAACCAGGGTCTGTTCACTCACACCACACACACCTTAACCATTGCACCCTTGGGATTTTTCTGATATCCTTTGCACCATTAATCATTTAAACCCCTTTTTCTTTATAAGCTTATTTAACTGTTTAGCTTATTTTTAGCTTATTTCCAAAAGCTGTCTCACTTTTAGTATTTTTCCTAGCTTCAGTATACCTTAAAGTAATTTCCAGAAAATTTTCCATATTTTTTAATTTTCATTTAGTATTTTTAATTAATTTTTTATTTAAAAAATAGTTTTTAATTCATATTTAATTAATTAATTCTTTTTTTTTAATATAATTCTTTTTTTTTAAAAAAATTTTCTTTTTACATTTAGGACTTTGGAAAATTAAATTTGCGTCCGTAGGATTAATTCTTAAAGATTTTTACGTTTAGGCTCGTTTTTAGATTACCGTTCGCGCTTCTTAATTTTTGTTTTATTAGATATTAAAAACCAAAAGTGAAAATCCGTATTTCAAGCATTTTAATACCAAACCATAAACAATATCCTCAATTTCACTCCTCGTTGGGACTACGACCCGGGTATTCACTTATCCGGTTAATTATAATCGATTTGCGTTGAGTGTTGCTCGTTGACTTTTCTTCGTGAAAGGTTGACTTGTGATTACTTTTAACCTCAAAAATCATTTGGCGCCGCTGCCGGGGAGGTGTGTTGCGAAAATATCATTACGGTTTGACGATTAATGACTTGAAGAACCTTCCTTGTGAAGTTTCGTGTTTATCTTATGAATATTTTTTTTATCAAAAATCCAAAAAAATTGAAAAACCTTGAAAAAACCAAAAAGATTTTTCTTTTCCAAATTCATTTTTCTTTTAAATTTATTTTTGGTGTATGCTCACCCGTTCCAAATCAAACTTAATTGATAAATCTTCTCTCATACCGACTCGTCGTTCTCGTCGACGCAAAAGAGTAAACGTACCCGAGTTACGTACTCAAGTTGATACTCCCATTATCGAAATGGCCGAGGATCAACGTACTATGCAAGAGTTACTCCAATGTCCCACCGTGGGATACGGAGATGCTATTGTTGTACCACCAATTAATAATACAAATTTTGAGCTTAAAACCGGTTTAATACAACTTGTCACGGGAAATCAATTTCATGGTTTTGAGAGGGAGGATCCCCACACACACATCCGATGGTTTAACCAGTTGACTTCCACACACTACCATAAGGATGTCCCTCATGACACTATTAAATTGATGTTATTTCCATTTTCCCTCGAGGGGGCAGCCCGGATTTGGCTTGAAAAAGAACCCCCTCGATCGATCCATACTTGGGAAGATCTCGTCCATAAATTCGTGAATTATTTCTTTCCTCCGTCTAAAATGACTAATCTCAGGAATGAAATCACAAATTTCCAACAACGTTTTGATGAGAATTTTGGTGAGGCATGGGAACGATTTAAGGATCTCCTACGTAAATGCCCACATCACGGTTTCTCGGAACTACATCAAATCGATACGTTCTATAATGCTTTAACTCAATCGGATCAAGATTCACTCAACGCAGCCGCCGGTGGCAATATCTTGAGTCGAATGCCGAGAGATATTTTGACGATTATTGAGAACAAATCCAAGGTGCCCACTTGTCGAAACAAATCGGTTCTTTCAAAAGTGAGTACCAATGTGAGTACCAATGTCTCTAGCACGGATGCTAAGATCGGAAAACTCACGGAATGTATCCATTCTCTAGTTCTCTCTAAACAAAAGAAACATTCTTCTCCACCCGCTCAAGTCAAAGCGGTGGAAGAAAATTGTGTTATATGTGGTGGTCCTCATCCTTATTATGATTGTCAAGCTACTGATAGCCAAGTTTGCAATGCTACCGTAGCAGCTGCAAACTACAATCAAAATCAAGGATTTCGTCCTCAAGGTGAAGTTAACTACCGAGCTAACGACCAAATGGGGCCACCCGGTTTTACACCCGTACAAAACAACCAAAATCGTTTTCATCAAACCAACCAAGGTTACAATCAAAACCAAGGTTACAACCAAAACCGTGGAAATCAAAATTATCATGCTCAACCGCAACAAGTCTATCAATCTCCTCCTGCATAAGTTGTACCTTCTCCCGATTTCTCAAACTATATGAAGACAACCGATACTAGCATACGGACCATGCAGACTCAAATTAACAACATGAGAGTTGAACTTCGGAAAGAGATTGATACGACGTTGACACGACAAACAAACGAGCTTAAGCAAATGATGAGTGGTTTTTTACAAATGAATCAACCCTCAACCTCGGGTACATCTTCTCTTCCTAGCAACACAATTGCTAACCCGAGGGGTGATTTGAAAGCAATCACCACCCGAAGTGGTGTATCTTATGATGGACCCACGGCTCTGACTACCTCTTCTTCTCTACCTCCCAAGGTAGTCGTCCGTGAGACCGAGGCGACAAAGGACACGGAACTTCCTACTAATAACGGAAGAACCGAAAACGTCCAACCTCCGGTTGTCAAACCGTCTAAACCAAAGATTGTTTTTGAGCCCGAAGAAGCTCCCGTTAAAACCAAACTTCCTTATCCATCAAGATTAAATGATCAAAAGCTCCGCAAAAAAGCATCAAATCAAATGGAGAAATTCTTTCAAATCTTCCAAGATTTGCATTTTGATATAAGCTTCGCGGATGCTTTACTTCTGATGCCTAAGTTTGCTTCCACCATTAAGGGTTTATTGAGCAACAAGGAAAAATTATTTGAACTAGCAAAAACTCCTCTAAATGAGAATTGCTCAGCAGTTCTCCTCAAAAAGCTTCCGAAAAAGCTTGGAGATCCCGGAAAGTTCCTTATTCCATGTGAATTTTCCGGGGATGGTTGATTGCTACGCCTTGGCCGATCTTGGTGCAAGCATCAACCTAATGCCGCTATCCGTTTGGAACAAGCTTTCTCTCCCAGAACTGACCCCTACATGTATGACTCTTGAGCTAGCCGATCGGTCGATTACTCGTCCTAAGGGTGTAGCCGAAGATGTTTTTGTGAAAGTGGGGAAGTTCCATTTCCCCGCCGATTTTGTGGTTGTAGATTTTGATGCCGACCCCCGAGTTCCTCTAATTCTTGGACGATCGTTCTTGAGGACCGGGCGTGCTTTGATTGACGTATATGGTGAAGAAATAACATTGAGAGTTGATAATGAGGCCGTAACCTTTAACCTCGACCGAACTTTCAAATACTCCTCCAATCACGATTCCGTCTCAGTTAATCGAATTGATGTAATTGATGTTGCCTCGGAGGAGTATTCTCAAGAAATTCTTGGATTTTCCGATAAATCCTTGAGTGGCAATCCCACTCCTTCTTCTCAACCTATTCTTTCCGACCCTTCCCCATCCCTCACTCCGTTTGAGGGAGGTGATTTCTTCTTGGAAGAGGTCGAGGACTTTCTTGCTATTGAAACACCAACTTCACCGGAAGTTGATGATTCTTATCTTGATCCGGAGGGAGATATTCTTTTGCTTGAAAGATTATTGAATGAAGATCCGACATCTTCTCTCCCTCTGACGGAAATTAAACATGAAGAAATTAAAGAAATTAAGCCGTCTACTGAAAATCCTCCGGAGCTCGAGCTCAAGGATTTAGCTCCTCATCTTGAATATGATTTTTTAGAGGATACCGACAAATTACCCGTCATTATTTCTAAAGAGTTAAAAGATGAGGAGAAGGCTCAACTTCTTGATGTGCTCAAAAAGCATAAGAGTGCCATCGCTTGGCAACTCTCAGATATTAAGGGTATTGACCCTCGATTTTGTACTCACAAAATTTTAATGGAGGATGACTTCAAACCCACGGTGCAACAACAAAGAAGGGTGAACCCGAAAATTCATGAGGTTATCAAAAAGGAAGTTCTTAAACTCCTTGATGCCGGAATGATTTACCCGATTTCTGATAGCCCGTGGGTTAGTCCCGTCCATTGTGTCCCCAAAAAGGGGGGGTATGACCATTGTTACCAACGAAGAAAATGAGTTGATTCCCACACGTCTCGTCACGGGATGGAGAGTGTGTATTGATTATCGAAAACTCAATGATGCTACTCGTAAAGACCATTTTCCGCATCCTTTTATGGATCAAATGCTTGAGCGTTTAGCGGGAAATGAGTTCTATTGCTTTCTTGATGGCTTTTCTGGGTATTTTCAAATACCAATTGATCCCCAAGATCAGGAAAAGACCACCTTTACTTGCCCTTATGGTACGTTTGCCTACCGACGTATGCTTTTCGGCTTATGCAATGCTCCGGGTACGTTCCAAAGGTGCATGATGGCCATATTCCATGATATGATTGAGAAGACAATGGAGGTCTTTATGGATGACTTTTCGGTATATGGAAATTCTTTCTCTTCTTGCCTCTCCCATTTAGACAAAATGCTAAAACGGTGCGAAGACACAAATCTTGTTCTAAATTGGGAGAAGTGCCACTTTATGGTCAAAGAGGGCATTGTCCTCAGCCATAAAATTTCAAATGCCGGGATTGAAGTCAATCAAGCTAAAGTCGATGTTATCGCTAAGCTACCTCATCCCACCACCGTAAAAGGAATCCGAAGTTTCCTTGGTCATGCCGGATTCTATAGACGATTTATTCAAGATTTTTCTAAAATCGCCCGGCCTCTGACCTACCTTCTTGAAAAAGATGCTCCGTTCTTCTTCTCTCCCGAATGCATCAAAGCATTCGGAGTTCTTAAAAAGAAATTGACTGAAGCACCAATATTGGTTGCCCCCGATTGGGACTTGCCCTTTGAGCTCATGTGCGATGCAAGTGATTATGCTATTGGGGCAGTCCTGGGGCAACGTAAGTCCAAGTATTTCCAACCGATACACTATGCTAGCAAGACAATGACCGATGCTCAATCTCATTATACTACTATCGAGAAAGAGTTATTGGCCGTTGTCTATGCTTTTGAGAAATTTAGACCATATCTCGTCTTATCCAAGACCATAGTGTACACGGATCATTAGGCTCTCAAGTATATTCTAGCTAAGCAAGATGCTAAGCCGGGATTACTTCGGTGGATTCTCCTCCTACAAGAATTTGACGTCACTATTCGTGATAAAAAAGGAGCGGAGAATCTCGCCGCCGATCATCTGTCTAGACTTGAAAATCCTCATCAAGGTGTTCTCGAGAAAAAGGAAATTACCGAAAAATTTCCTCTCGAGACACTTGGGATGATTTCTCTAAAAGATGATCCGAGTACCCCATGGTTTGCCGACTTTGCAAATTACCATGCGGGGAATTTTGTTTTGAAAGGGATGTCGTCCCAACAAAAGAAAAAATTCTTTAAAGATGTGAAACATTATTTATGGGACGACCCTTACTTGTTTAAGATATGTGCGGATCAAGTCATCCGGCGGTGTGTTCATGGCCAAGAAGCCGTTGATATTCTCATGGCTTGCCATAATGGACCCACGGGAGGACATCATGGTGCCAACTACACCGTTAAAAAAGTATTTGATTCCGGTTTCTATTGGCCGACGATTTATCGTGATGCCCACGACTTGGTAAAGTCATGTGACTCTTGCCAACGTCAAGGAAAAATCTCGCAAAAGGACGAAATGCCTCAAAATGCAATTCAAGTTTGCAAGATCTTTGACATGTGGGGCATCGATTTTATGGGCCCGTTCCCGTCTTCATGAGGGAACAAGTACATACTCGTGGCGGTCGATTATTTGTCTAAATGGGTTGAAGCGAAAGCGCTCCCCACCAATGACGCCCGAGTAGTTGTGAAATTTTTAAAGTCTCTCTTTGCTCGGTCTGGAGCTCCCCGTGCTATCATTAGTGATCGCGGTACACACTTTTGCAATGACCAATTCGCAAAAGTCATGCTTAAGTACGGTGTCACTCACCGTCTTGCTACCGCATATCATCCACAAACTAGTGGGCAAGTGGAAGTTTCTAACCGAGGTTTGAAAAGAATTTTAGAAAGGACCGTAGGCGAAAACCGTGCCTCTTGGTCGGACAAATTAGATAACGCACTATGGGCCTTCCGTACGGCTTTTAAAACACCCATCGGGTGCACTCCTTACAAGCTTGTGTACGGAAAGGCGTGTCATCTACCGATTGAGCTCGAGCACAAAGCCTATTGAGCCTTAAAACATGCAAATTTTGACCTAAAGACCGCGGGTGATCACCGAAAGCTTCAATTGAATGAATTAAATGAGCTTCGGGATCAAGCCTATGAGAACTCGTTAATCTATAAAGAGAAAACAAAGAGGATTCATGACTCTACGATTAAGAACCTCATGAAGCGAAAAGTGTACCGCTTTTAGGGGGTCATTTAAGCCCTAAATCGTATTTATTTGATCAAATATTGCCCTAAATCGTTCCTTTTGTCATTTTAGGTACTTTGGAGAAGAAATCTGGAAAAGGAAGCATTTTGGACGTTTTTGGAGCATAAAAGTGAAGAAAACGACAAAGTCTCAAAAATATGCTGGAAAGTACATGTGACGGCGTCAGCCCTTGATAAGCCAGAGAAATTTTGGAAGATTAAAGGGGGACGGCGTCAAGAAGGTCGTCAAGCCTTGATAAGCCAGGGATGATTTTGGAGGATTAAAGAGGGACGGCGTCAGGAAGACCATCCGGGAACCCTAGCCACGGTGAGGTGACGGCGTCAAGATCTATAACGTGACGCCGTCAGCCACTAAGTTCTATATATAGTTTTGCAATTTTTAGTCATTAGTGTGCAACTTTGTGAGGAGAAACCCTAAGACGAATTTCTGCCATTTTTAAGGGTTTTATACCCTTGGATCTCCCATGTTTAATAGAAGATAAGTAATCAATTAATCATTCAATATGTCTATGTGTTGTTTGATTACATCTTGTTCTTGTCTTTTAATTAACATGCTAGGCTAGATTTATCTTGTGTTTGCTTAGATCTAATGAAACCTAACTATTGATTATTAGTTGTTGGTGTGTTATTAATTGTATTGGATGATTGTTCATCGATGTTAGGCTTAAGAAAACTGGCTAACCTCCTATACGGTAACTTGCTTGAACGTCTTAAGAAACATGAACCAATGCGTACTAAGGTTTTTATGGTTGTATTTAATGCATGAGCGAATTCTAGTGATCCCATGTTAGGAGCTTCTTAGCCGGCTCGACATAGGAGTGAAGTAGGAGCTTGTAGAGTTGGGGAAGTACGTACGCCACCCCACGATTGGTATTAAGGAATACACCCGTCATCCACGCAATTAATACACACTAATCAACCGGTAAAAGATAGTTAGGGAGTAAGGAAATCTAAGTAGACACATTTCTCTCCATATAAGTTTCACAACCTTTTCATTTTCAGTTATTTTATTTTATTTGCATTTGTAGTTATTTGGGTTAGTTGACTAGCAACTAATTCCGCCCACTCTTTCAAACCCGAGATTTTACTTGCTTTTATAAAAAATATAAAAATACAAAAAAGAATCTTCCCTCACCCTTAGACCTATTAGAGTAGTTTTTCAATCCTAACGACACTATTCCCCTAGAGAACGATCAATCCCCCGGTACTTGCCACTTCACTATACTACATCGGTCAGGTACACTGCCTGGTGGGGATTGCAAGCCTCTTGAGATCCCTCAAGAGGTAAAACCTGTTGTAAGGTCGCAAAACCACGCATCAAGTTTTTGGCGCCGTTGCCGGGAAATAGTTATTGTTTAGGTTGAATTTTTATTTTATTAGGTCTACTCACTAGATTCCTTTCTAGTGAGATTTTTATTTTATTTTTCTAGGATTTATTTAGTCTATATTTTTTCTTCGTTTCTTTGTTCGTAACCATTACCATCCGACATCATGGAAGGTGGTAATATCCTCGATCCCAACAACCCACCACCACAACAACACCCACCTCCTAGAGCCCGTACCTTAGGAGACTACTCCCGTCCTAGCCACCATGGCTATCGAAACACCATTGAGCTCACGCAAGGAGCCAATGTCACTCCCTTGCGATCCGACACCATCCGGTTGGTGCAAAGCGGATGCGCATTCCATGGACTTCGTTCCGAAGATCCTAACTAACATCTCAAGGACTTTCTCAAAATCGTTGATTCCATAGACCTTGATGTTGCCACTCGAGAGACGACCCGACTGCGTCTCTTTCAATTCTTTCTGCGGGACCAAGCTAGTCAATGGCTAGAGCGTCTACCCGCAGGATCCATCACCTCTTGGGATGATCTCACCACTCGTTTCCTTGCTCAGTTTTTCCCACCAGGAAGAACTAACAAGCTAAGGAATGATATCTTGATGTTCCAACAACGTCAAGGCGAAACCCTCTACGAGGCATGGACTCGATTCAAGGACTTACTCCAAAAAGTCCCTCACCATGGCATAGAACTTTGGCTCCAAGTCCAAATCTTCTATGACCATATCAATCTCTCCACGAGGCAAACCATTGACCAATCGACCGGTGGTAAGCTACGTGATCTAAGTGCGGAACAATCATGGGCTCTCCTAGAAGATCTTGCTCTTTATGACAACGAAAGTTGGAGTGATCCCCGTGATTTGAATAAAACGGTCAAGGCAATATCTTTGCCTTCGAACAATTCAAGCACTTCCGACCGTAGGATCATAGAACTTGAAGACCAAGTCAAGTTTCTTATGAAATCCTACGAGGCTCCTAAACCTTCAAGCCAAGTGAACAAAATCACTTCTTCATGTGAATTATGTAGTGGTCCCCACGACACTCGTGATTGCATGGAACTCCCCGAACAAGCTTTTGCGGACTACGCATCCTCGCGTACCGACGGAGCGGGAGACAAGTGGTACACTTTCAAACCCGAGCCAAACCCCTACGGTGATTCATACAACCCTTCATGGAAAAATCACCCAAACCTTAGGTGGAAACAAAACCAAAACGTACAACAAACCAATTCTTCCAACCCACCTAATCGTTTCCAATCAAGCGGTTCCAACTCGAACCATACTTTCAACAACAATCCTTCCAGCAATGGTAGTACCAATAACTTTGAAGGATTGATGTCCCAATTTATGGCATCTCAAGAAGCTCGTTTAGCCAAGTTTGAATCCGAATTCAATCAACAACAAACGGAGATGACCAATAAAATTGACAACTTATTGAAAGCCCTCAATAACCAAGTGCTATCACCTCCACATAAGGACGCTAGGAACACAAATAGCGGACCCCAAGTAAAAGACCCCTCTTCATCCAAACACGTCCACTTCGTCAACATTGTCACTATCAAACCAATTGATAGGAATGAGGATAATAGTGAACCTGAGGATGAGGTTAAGAAAGTCGAGGTTGATAAAGAAGTTAGGAAAAGTGAGATTGAAGAAGTAGATGATGATGAGGACTACTTCAATAGGCTACCCACTAAGGAAGAGCGCGCATATCATACAAACTTATTCGATGACCCCGAGACACCATACTTCCTAGGTAGACCAATTATAAAAATAGGCGACCCTTCTAATCTCAACATACCATGCAACATCGGAAATTTGCATGTGTGGAAAGCTTACATCGACCTTAGATCGCCCATAAACATCATGACTAGAGCCCACTACAACTTAATAATGAAAAATCAACTTGGGTATAGGATGTTCCCTGATAAGGGTTGGATGAGTAACTTCACGGGAAGAGTTAAGGGATTACCGGTTTATGTAGGAAACTTCACCTATGTCACCGACTTTGTAATTGTAGAAGATATCCGCCCAATAGTCGATGCATCCTTAACTCAAGTAGTTTTTGGAAAACCATTTGTTGAGGTCTCTAGAATGACTTATGAACCTTCCCTAGGGATAGTTAGATTTAAGGATGAGACCGATGAGGTAAACTACCAAATACCATATAAGATAGAGCAATTCCAACACTTGTCAAATGTTGAGAAGGAGCTTAAGCAAGCAGTCTACTATAGGAATGATGAGGATAGAAATAAAGGAGTAGACTATGTTATGGAAAGGTTATCCGGTTTCTACAAGGATTGTTTGAAATTAGGACCGGAATATAAAACCAGAAATGAGAATGGCCTAGGAACCGTGACCAATGATGGAGTCACGTAATGTACGGGGACTTTGAGTCTAGCTACAAGACTCGTTAATAAAGAAAAGCGCTTCTTGGGAGGCAACCCAAGCTTTATTTGCTTTGTGTGTTTATTTGTTTGGTTGTTTGATTTTATTTGCTTCCGTATGTATGTTTAATTTTGATTATTATTGATTCATGTTCAAAACTAAATTGTGAAAATGCTTTATCTTGTTTTTAACTTCATCTTAACTACATATAAAGGTATTTTGCAAAAGTTAAGTGTAAGGGAAATCCAAATCGGTTTATTAGAACAAATGAACATGAATCATAACAATAATAAATTAACATACATATTAGTATTTGTTTGAGTCAAATGCTTGTATCGAGTCATAGTGATGTTTTGCAGGATTTCCAGGAAGTAAGGTAGAGGTTTTTCCAGAAATTTTCCGGAAACTTAACATGAGAATTCTGTCGGATCATTTCTGACGGCGTCAGGCCTTACAACCTGACGGCGTCAGGTTTTAATTTTCTGAAATTTTTGAAAGTTTTGTTTTCATAAAAAGTTTTTATTAAATCTCTAACTTTTAAACTCCAGGAATCTGCAAAATTATCATTCCACAAGCATTATATCCTTATATAGAATTTATCCCGCCGATGTTATGCAGGTTTTCGTGTTTGTTTTCTCAGGTTTAACAGGTTATTTTGGACAAGGAGATGTTTGTGGAATCAAGCTTTTGGCGATGCTTTAGTCTTGAAGCTTCTACATTCTCTTGGAAGAAGATCTAACCATGTTACCTCTTTATCCACCAAACAAAACAGGGAAGTATTTGATTTCATTCGTTTACCTTATTTACTTTTACATCTTGTTATTTGAACATTGGGGACAATGTTCATCTTAAGTGTAAGGGGGGGGGGTAAAATACGATACTTTAGAGAATACAATTACGCTTGATTTTTGTTTATTTAATGGTAGATGTGTAATAAAACTGAGAGAAATACCTGTTAGGGCAATTTTAATGGTAGATGTGTAATAAAACTGAGAGAAATACCTGTTAGGGCAATTTTAGTGCCAAATTTAAAATTTTTTACAACATATAGGAGTGAAACTTTGATCTTAATGAGCGTCTCATGGATAGGAGTTATATGACTAGCACAAAAACCGTACCACTAAAATTTTTTTTCCACGCTAAATATGTGAGGTTCGCCCCTAGAATTGGTAGGAAAAGCATTTATGCTATGATGTGTGTACCGGTAGCACTTAGATTCTAGAACTTGCGTTAGGACCATTCCGAGGCCACAAGTGAGACTACATTAGTGTAGTTAGATTTACTACATGATAAGAGGCATTAGGATTAACCCATTGTTTTACACCTGTGTTTTTGTTATAATTACTTTGGCTACATTGGTCAAGTAATTCTTCCACACCCTTGGCGTTGTACTCATTTTTAGTACACGATACCCCTAGTACACCCCTCAGAGCCTATCTTTTCGTTTCTAACTTTAAGCATTTTACTTAAAGGAAGAATTTGTTACACCCCACTTAAATGTACACCCAAATCGCCTTAGCCTACCTTGTATGCACTCATTTTTAGTGCATTATTGTGACAACATTTGTTTAAACCACAAGTTAATTATCTAATTGATTACATGGTTGCTAAGTCGAGTCATATCCTTGTACATATTGTTTTGGGACGATTGGGACTCATGGGTAAAGTACTAGTGTAATGGAGTAATGGGGAAGAACAACATTATTACCCCCATATGTGCTAAATATTTTAAAAGTACTCCAAGTGTTTCGATTATCTTAATTCGAGTCATTAGAATAGTTACTTGTAAAGTTATGTAAAAGTTCAAGTGTAAGGGGAATGCAACGCCCCTATGATGTATTATTTTGGATGGTAGGGCAAGAGTGTATAAAAAAAAAAAAAAAAATCGAAAAAATCAAGAAAAAAAAAATGAGAAAAAGAAAAGTAGAAAAAACATACGGACTACCATCCCGTTTCATTTTATGTATATTTTATCTTTTTGTTATTTTGTTTTTAGCTTAAGTCGAGTCTAGTCTTGGCTTAGCAACGCCATATTGTACATGTAATTAATCAAGATCCTTAACTCGCCACCAGTAAAATATCCCTTATCCAACAAAACCGTGTTTATCATATCCCTACACCTAACGTTATAACCCATTTAAAAGCCCTCTTTGATAGTTTATCTTAGGTGCTTACGCCTAGTGGAGGAGGTTTTTGATCCTTTCCCAAGCCTATGGTAATCTATTTGCTATGACAGGTAGTGAGAGATATTATCCGTTTTCATTTATGAGATTTACTTTTATGACACCTGAGAGATGTGAGTATCTAAACACTACTTGTGAGGTGCTAGTTTGTAATCTCCGTGCTTATTATGATTAAAGTGGAACGACTACTTGTGAGGGGGTCATTTAAGCCCTAAATCGTATTTATTTGATCAAATATTGCCCTAAATCGTTCCTTTTGTCATTTTAGGTACTTTGGAGAAGAAATCTGGAAAAGGAAGCATTTTGGACGTTTTTGGAGCATAAAAGTGAAGAAAACGACAAAGTCTCAAAAATATGCTGGAAAGTACATGTGACGGCGTCAAGCTCTATTGTGACGCCGTCAGCCCTTGATAAGCCAGAGAAATTTTGGAAGATTAAAGGGGGACGGCGTCAAGAAGGTCGTCAAGCCTTGATAAGCCAGGGATGATTTTGGAGGATTAAAGAGGGACGGCGTCAGGAAGACCATCCGGGAACCCTAGCCACGGCGAGGTGACGGCGTCAAGATCTATAACGTGACGCCGTCAGCCACTAAGTTCTATATATAGTTTTGCAATTTTTAGTCATTAGTGTGCAACTTTGTGAGGAGAAACCCTAAGACGAATTTCTGCCATTTTTAAGGGTTTTATACCCTTGGATCTCCCATGTTTAATTGAAGATAAGTAATCAATTAATCATTCAATATGTCTATGTGTTGTTTGATTACATCTTGTTCTTGTCTTTTAATTAACATGCTAGGCTAGATTTATCTTGTGTTTGCTTAGATCTAATGAAACCTAACTATTGATTATTAGTTGTTGGTGTGTTATTAATTGTATTGGATGATTGTTCATCGATGTTAGGCTTAAGAAAACTGGCTAACCTCCTATACGGTAACTTGCTTGAACGTCTTAAGAAACATGAACCAATGCGTACTAAGGTTTTTATGGTTGTATTTAATGCATGAGCGAATTCTAATGATCCCATGTTAGGAGCTTCTTAGCGGCTCGACATAGGAGTGAAGTAGGAGCTTGTAGAGTTGGGGAAGTACGTACGCCACCCCACGATTGGTATTAAGGAATACACCCGTCATCCACGCAATTAATACACACTAATCAACCGGTAAAAGATAGTTAGGGAGTAAGGAAATCTAAGTAAACACATTTCTCTCCATATAAGTTTCACAACCTTTTCATTTTCAGTTATTTTATTTTATTTGCATTTGTAGTTATTTGGGTTAGTTGACTAGCAACTAATTCCGCCCACTCTTTCAAACCCGAGATTTTACTTGCTTTTATAAAAAATATAAAAATACAAAAAAGAATCTTCCCTCACCCTTAGACCTATTAGAGTAGTTTTTCAATCCTAACGACACTATTCCCCTAGAGAACGATCAATCCCCCGGTACTTGCCACTTCACTATACTACATCGGTCAGGTACACTGCCTGGTGGGGATTGCAAGCCTCTTGAGATCCCTCAAGAGGTAAAACCTGTTGTAAGGTCGCAAAACCACGCATCAGAACCGCATTTTCAATGTTGGTGATCGAGTCTTCCTCTTCAATTCTCGATTAAAGATTTTCTCGAGCAAGCTTAAAACCTGTTGGTCTGGGCCGTTCACCGTTGTTCAAGTTTTTCCATATGGAACCGTCGAGTTATCTCAAACCGACGGCCCCAACTTCAAAGTGAACGGTCATAGGATCAAGCATTATTTTGGAGGGGACATACCATCCATGGTTGTCCCGGATCTCCAAATGTTCCCCATGGATAATTAAATTCGAGGACGAGTCAAGCTTAGCGACTCGGCAATAAACAAGCGCTTCGTGGGTGGCAACCCATGCTTATCATTCTATATTCTTTCTATTTTCTAACACTAAGTGTGGGGGAATTCCTCTACTTGTTGCTTTGTTGTGTGTTTGCCTTTGTTTTTAGGATTCCCGGAGATCGTGATGATTGATGCGCCTGTTTTCAATCCAGCCGCCCAATATCCGATCTTTATGTTTATGTTTATCCAGGGATATCTTATTAATCCTTTTTGTGAAAAAGATTTCGTTTCCACACTTAGATAGTAGTATCACCTTTTGACGTTCTATAGTGTCGGCATAATAGCCGGTACTTTGAATATTGAGGGCAATATTCAATTCTAAGTGTGGTGGGGGGGGGGGGGGGGAATTCTTGCGAATTTGACCCAAAATTTTAAAAATTTTCACATGTTGACCTACTAGTCCCCTAGCACCCCCGTTTTGACCAAAATTTTAAAATTTTTATCGTCTTTTAATTAAAAATTGCATGAAAAAGAAGTGCTTTGCACATTAAAAAAAAATAATTTTGCTATACATTAATGCTTCGGTATTAGTGGAAGTTTATACTTGATTAGGCTAGAACAAGGGGAATCCCGACTCTGCTAGAGTGTTGATCTAGCTGCTACCCTTAACTTTTAGGCTAAGTTTTTACGAATTGTGAAAATGAAAATGCTAAGCGTAGAGTAGTTGGTTCTCTTTAGAGCTTATATATGTCTAATCTATGGCTTTTCCTCCCAGGAGCTCCTAATCTGACTTAATAAGTGTTTATTTTCAAACATTTGAACACAAAAATTATTTTTTTATACGATTTTGACAAGTACTAGTTCAAAGTTTTATTTAAATTTCGGAACAAGCATACTTTCTTAAAAACATAATATGAATGCAAAATGAAAGTGAGACGTTGCTTGAAAGTTGCAAAAATCAAAGTTTTGAGTATGAATAAATATGTCCTAAGCTACGGTTCGAGATCGGTCCTTGGATCCTTATTTCCAAAAGGCGTTTAGGTCTTGGCTACCCTCTTACACCGGCCCTTGGATCTTTATTCAGGAAGGTGTGAGGTCTTGGTCTAACACCCTTGGAACCTCATTTCCGGAATGTCTAGAGTCTTGGAACTCTCCGTTGTAACGGCCCTTGGATCCTTTATTCCTAACGTATAAGGTATTGGAATTTCCCCGTGAAGCTCCGTGGTTTTTGGTACAATAAGAAGTTAAGTTGTAAAAAAAAAAAAAAATAAAAAAAAAAAAAAAATAAAAATAAAATAAATAAAAAGTGAAAAAGTGATCAAAAATGAAAAAAATGTATGGAAAATGTTTGTTATGAATAAATGTGCGAAACTTGCTTCTTGCAAAATTTAAATCAACCTTTCAACTAGTATTCGTCAAAGTCTTATAAAAATGTTGATTTTTCCGGTCACAATTTTGAAAACAAGCACACACACCTAACTTATGAATAATTGTGGGAGTGAAAAGTTAAGTCTCGGCTTACATAGATTAATAATATTAGTAGTGTTAGCATTTTACAAAAACGTTTGCACAAGGGTTTTAGACTTAGTTGAGAAGTATTAAAAAGAGGATGACGATTACAATTCTCCGGAGTCACCCATTTCGTGTGATTCCCGTTCCATGATGCCATTTTTGAAAATCAAGCATGATATTTACGTTTGTTCTCGTTTAAATTAATTGCATTATATAATAAGTCAAAACGGGGTAATATTTTTGGTAACCTTAATATTCTTTTGATCCTTTCATTACTTTATATGATTGGATTGCTAGGGACTAGCAATTGCTTAGTGTGGAGGGATGATGAGTGGCCTTTTACTCATCATTTTATACCCGAAAAACCCCACAAAAATGACAAAAAACACCCAAATGGACCAAATATTGTTACAAATATCCTTGGATTGTGTTTTATATGTTTCAGGTACAAAAGGATTGAAAACGGGGCAAATATGGACAAAACCGAGCTTGGAATGGAAAAGAGCCGAAAACCGAAGCCGGAAAAGACATTTTTTATTTGGATCTAATTCGAGCTCAAAAATCCCAAAATGGCCCTTGGATAATTTCCTATTTGACAACATTGGTCCCTAGAATTAACTTTGCAAAAATGGCAGATTTAGTCCTTGAAGTTTACATGTTTACATTTGTGGTCTTTAACTAAATCCATTTTTTTTATCCTAATCCCACCATAACCGGATCTACCAACCAAACCCATACAACCCATCCTATTCTAAACTTTAAACCCACAAGCCCATTTAACCACAAAAGCCCATTTCCCACTCGGTATTAACTAAGGACGGGTCAAACACACTCAAAGAATAGTCAAACACCTAGATAAGAACTATTCATCATCACTAACCCAACTCTTCCCGCCTAAACCTTGCTAATCCTCACCCAGTCACTTTCACCCTCACCACAGTCCAAAAACATGTCACATGATCATCCCCTTTGGTCCCCCCCTCCACCTCAGCTATCCAAGGCACAAACTTTGATCCAACGACTGGAATTGAAAGGAGTGGAGACCAAGAAACTATCCAAGGGCTGTGAAAATAGCACAAGAGACAATTGGGATTCCACTCAGAGAAGAAGCACAAGACCCAGAAGGAAAACCCTAATTCTTTTAGTATAAATAGATAGTTATAGTAGCAGTAGTAGGTAGGTTTTATTATAGCTTATTTTTAAGGTACTTTTAATTTTTTAGCTTATTTTGTTTTCCAGTATTGTAATTCAACTTTTGGTTATATAAAATTCCAGTTTTTAGTTTTAATCTTGAAAAAAATCCAAAAATAGCACTTTTTAGCTTATTGCTTATTTTACTGCTTAATTGCCTTTCTATGCTTACTTATGCTTATTAGAATCCTTTAATGCTAGTTTCTATTTAATATAAGTTTAATTTTCAGTATTGCCTTTAGAAACCATAGAAAAAAGCCAAAACAGTTCATTAAGGGCTGTTTGGATCATGGGTTAAAATGGGTCAGATTAGGTTACCACTGTTCATTTGCCTTTTTGTCAAGCTTGGTTGTGCTTAATTTAGCTTTTATGAGTTGATTGTAGGAGTTTTTAGGCTGTTTTGAAGGGTAGTTAGGAGTTGAGTCAGTAGAGTAAATTTTAGATACTGTTTTGATCATATAAGCTTATTGCTGCTATAAGCTAATTCCATGCTATTTTTTTAGTGCCTTTGTGTTAATTCTAGTCCCAAGTCAGTAGTAATTAGATCCATTTAGGTCTTTTGTTCAAGAATAGCAAAATCAGTCCAGTTGGATAAGCAGACTGCTATTTTTTTGATTTTGTCAATTTGCAGCCTGTTTTGTTGATTTTTAATTTGATAGTGTTAAGTTGTAATAAGCTATAATTTTGCACAAAGTTAGTTTGGTAGCTTATCTATCTTTTACTATTTTTTTAGATTTTAATTGGATAGCTTTTTGATGGCTTGAAACAAGCCCTTTTTGCCCTGCACACACCCTTGCATCAGCAGACCCAAGTGCTTATTTTGCCATGATTAGTGCTTATTTGGTGATTTTGTTTCTTTTTCAGTTTGCCCTATTGAGATTTTAGCTTATTGATAAGTAATCTAGCTCATTTCAGTTTAGGATTAGCTTATCCTATATAGCTTATCAGTCCTAAAGCTTTTTGTCCATTTCCTTATTTAGCCCTACTGATTAAATTTGATAAGCTGTTCTGAGCTTATTGTTAGTTAAAAAAATATTTGTCTTTCCAAAAAGTAGCTTATTTTTATTGCTTAATCATTTTCCAAAAAGAAAAAAAAAAAAAAAAATAGATAGCAAAAAATTGCATAACTGGGAGTCGAACCTGGGCCTGTTCACTCACACCACACACACCTTAACCATTGCACCCTTGGGATTTTTCTGAAATCCTTTGCACCATTAATCCTTTTAACCCCTTTTACTTTATAAGCTTATTTAACTGTTTAGCTTATTTTTAGCTTATTTCCAAAAGCTGTCTCACTTTTAATATTTTTCCTAGCTTCAGTATACCTTAAAGTAATTTCCAGAAAATTTTCCAGATTTTTTAATTTTCATTTAGTATTTTTAATTAATTTTTATTTTAAAAATAGTTTTTAATTCATATTTAATTATTTAAAAATCAAAAAAATATAATTCTTTTTTTTTTTTAAATTTTCTTTTTACATTTCGGACTTAGGAAAATTAAATTTGTGTCCGTAGGATTAATTCTTAAAGATTTTTACGTTTAGGCTCGTTTTTAGATTACCGTTCGCGCTTCTTAATTTTTGTTTTATTAGATATTAAAAACAAAAAGTGAAAATCTGTATTTCAAGCATTTTAATACCAAACCATAAACGATATCCTCAATTTCACTCCTCGTTGGGACTACGACCCGGGTATTCACTTATCCGGTTAATTATAATCGATTTACGTTGAGTGTTGCTCGTTGACTTTTCTTCGTGAAAGGTTGACTTGTGATTGCTTTTAACCTCAAAAATCACGCCACCCGACCTTAACAAATACATATTACAAAATAATCCTCATTTGAGCTGCATTCTCGAGAATAATAATGATAGTAGTGGTGAGGAGGAGGAGGCGGAGGAGGAGGCGGAGGAGGACGAGGAGTCAGACGAGGAGTAGGTGTAGGGATGTAAGATCTTATTATTTGTGTTAACTTTATGACTTGTTAGTGACTTTGAGACATGTTAATTAGTAAATTTGTGACTTGTTTGTTTAATTTGTATCGTATTGTTGAATGGTATTGCGGATTTGTGGAATGGTATTATATCGATTAGTAATTTGGTATTGTATCATATTGTCGAATTGGTATTGCGGATTGTGGTTGATTACAGGTTATATTTGTTTTGGTAGATTTTTTGGGGAAAAAAATCCGGAAAAAATCTGGAAAATATGCAAGTTTTGCTGCATATTTTTTGGCTCATAGGAAAAATAGGGACGGCAATGTCGTCCCTAAATTGCACTAAACATATCGTCCCATTCTGTTTGACTGCCACATCATCTCGTCCCTAACTGATTTACATTTAAATAATTAACTTTGTGACGAGAATCTCGTCCCAAATTTATTTTTTTGTCTTCCCAAATTGATTTAAAAAAAACATTTTCGTGACTACTTAAAAATAATAAAGAGAGAAAAAAATAATAATAAATAAACTAGGGACGATAATCTCGTCCCAAATTTGCAAAAGAATGTCGTCCCAAATTGATTTTACAACGTTGAATTGTTTGTGGGCCCAGCTTTGTGTTGTCCAAAATATGCAAAGGCTGTGTCGTCCCAAAATTTTTTTGCGACAACTAGAACGGGACTACAGATTTGGGACGAGATATCGCACCAAATTTACTTTGGGACGACGCCTTTTGTAAATTTGGGACGAGATTCTCGTCACTAAGCGGATGTTTTTTTTGTAGTGATTATCTTTCTGTTTGTGGGCAGAAAAGAAGCTTCAAGTGGACAAAAGTAATCACAGAATATGATATTTCGCCAATTGGAGTATCATTACTTTAGCTAATAACAATATATAAATGCATTAGATCATAAATAAATTAGTTTAACAGAAACGGATAAAATGTAAGGAACAACTCAAATGTCTCGACTTGTCTAGTGGAAAATGGCTGCCTCTAAAAGTCACCAAAACATGAATAATGCAGTATTACACAATACTATTCACATTCATTATCATCCTGTTTAAAATTACAATTACAATACCAACACATGAATAAATGATAAGTTCGACTATGATGAAAAGAATAAGACGAACCTATACAATGACCAAAAAAAAACATAAACCAAAAACTCCAACTATTATACACACCACAACACAGTATGCATACTTCCTAAACAAATTCAACCAATATCACAGCAACAAACATGAACAATGACCAAACACCAAAAAAAAAAAAAAAAACAAAAACAAATAAATAAATAATCACACAAACATATACTTATACTGTATTCTCTTACCCGTACATTCGGGGGATTATGCATTCTCCTTCTCTTCCTCTTTTGCTTCAGGGGTAGCGGCCTTTGGAGTCGTGTTATTTTTCCCAATGATCGCTTTCTTGGCCTTAATGAATGATTTCTTCACCTTCCCCATAATACCTCCAGATTGCTTTGGAGTAGTTTTCTCTTCTTCTTTAGTAGCAGATTCTGTTGATTTTGGTTCATCGGTTGATCCAGTTTTGACAGCTTCCAACTCTGGTTTCACAGGATCGACTCCTTCTGTCGTTTCCTTTGCAGTTTCTTTAACTGATTCGCATTCTTCCTTAGTTTCTTGTGTTCCATTATCTACGGCTGCTTCAGTCTCCTTTGTTACATCTGCTGTTTCATCATCTTTTTTGAGTTTGGGTGTCACAGGTTCCTCAATCTTTATGGGTTCGAGTTCTTTATCAATTTTTTCAACAGGTGGTTTTTCTTCAACAGTTTCCTTAGAGCACTCAACCACTGGTTCTTCCACCACTATTGGCTTCTCTTCTTTCTTTTCAGCTATTTCATCAGCAGGAACCGAGGTTTTCTCGACTATTGGATCATCTTCTTTCTTTTCTTCAATCGTAGCCACTACCTCAGGAACTGCTTCTTTCACGACTACTTGGTCATCCACTTTCTTTTCAGCAATCTCAGCCTCTGGCTCAGTAGCTTCTTTCTTGTCTTCTATCTTTTCAACAATCTCAGCAACATCTTCCTTTTGCTCTTCCTTCATTTCAGCAATTTCTTCGGTGACTTCTGAACTCTTAGTCTCTGCTGGTGAAACTTCAGCCTTCTCCTCAATCTTTTCGATAGATTCAACTAAGGGTTCAACAACTGCAGCACTCTCAACTTCTGGTTCCTTTTCGACTACTGGACAGTCTTTTGGCTGTTCTCTAACCTCAATTTTCTCGACTTCAACTACAGGCGCTTCAGTTGAAATGGGTTCGGTTTTCTTATCTTCTGCCATCTCTTCTGTTTTCGGGGTTTCTTCTTCTGTAACTTTAACAGGTTCGGGTTTCTTTTCTTCTACTTCAACTGGTGGTAATACGACTTCTTTATCAGCAACAGTTACTTCGGTTGGTTTTTCTTCTTCTTCAGCCTTCTTTACTTCTTCAACTGTAATGGGTTCTGTTTTAGTTTCTTCGGTTTTTTCTTCAGTTACACAAGGTGCCTCTTCGATAGTTGGCTTTTCCTCTTTGGTCACTACTGCGGGGACTGGCAAATCTTTGGTATCCTCTATAGGCTTAGTTTCAACTGTTTTGACTGAATCTACTTGAATAGCTTCTTTTACTTCCTGCAACACATTTAATACTGATGGTAAAGCAATCCAATATTTTTTATTGTTGATTATTAGCTCAGATTTTCCAAACTTGTGTATTTAGTGATAAAATGAAAAATAAGAATGTGCATTAGACTTATTTTGGATACCCAGTCAGCATGGATAAACCAGCTAGTTGTAGTTATTGTACTCTCTGCATAACTCTTATACACAAAACCACTTATTATGGAATCCCGATATCTCGAATCACTGATGCAGTTAAGAATCAAACATGCTGATCATCTCCGGAGCATGCTTTAAAAACTTTGGTGTAAAATCATAGGTTTAATAGTTTTTGTTATATAAAAAGTACAATTTTCATAGCTCTGTATATTTGGTCACGTAAGCTATAATGAATAATTTTGTTCTGTTTTGATCTTATAGTTTTGTTTCTGTAAGTTTTTTGCTACCTTAAGATTTATCTTGGCAGTTGCAAAATGATCAATCCACAAGTTCTTCAATTTAACTAAATTTTGTGGTGTTTATTTATTAACACTACGCTTTATAGCTCACTAGCTACTAACTATGAGCTGTAGTTTATTATGAAGAATATAAATAACTTCTTGAACAAGTATACCTTAAAAACATTCCTATATTCTGATACTTCTAAGGAATATTTCTAACATAAATCCAAAATAGTTATCCAGATAAATCAGATCCATGGACAAGCATATTAAACACTCAAAAAGTGTACTCATGCGACGTAGTTAAGCATAGAAACATGTCATCAACAAAACGAGTAAGCTTTCTAATTGGTTCTACTACACAAAAAACTATATAAACAAGTTTAAGCTATATGCTCTAGCTAACGTATATATTCAGTGGTATATACTATAGCAAACACATATGGTAAAGTACAGAAGCAAGAAACTATGATACATGAGAATATTAGCTCGTACCTCATGGACAACGGGATGATCAGATACACTAGCTTCAGTAGCCATAGATGAAGAAGATGTGTTAGGTTTGGTTTGGTAGTAGAATTAAAGTGAAAAAGAGGAAAGGAGAATGATGTAGTTGTCAAAAATAGAAATGAGAGAAAAGAAAAAGAGAGTGAAGAATGAATGTATGTGTGATGATGCACCACAAGTAAGGTGTGCTTAAAAGCAAACTAGTTTTTATGGAAGAGTGACTGGCATTCACATGATGGTTATCTGTCAATTATGGGTGAGTTGGAGTCCTTAAAATTAATTATATAAAGATAGGGGGAAAAAGAGATAAATAATGAGATGTAGTTGTCAAAAGGCAAAGTGACAAGCTTTCATAGGGACCATTTCATTTAACGGCTTTATTTTGTTTTGGTTGTATAGTTGTCTACCTTGTCCATTAGTCACCAACACATTATTTCATGCCTTATTCTTGCAATTGCCATATAGTTTCATACTGATTCAATTCAATTGTTTTGGACAACTTGTTTGGTATCATATTTTTTGAGTTCTATGAATAATCAACACCACAAGTGACCTTTTGTGACCGAAATGTTAAAGAGTACGGGGTAACAAAATATATATTCTTTGTATAAGACAATTTAACTTGATTTCTGCAGTTTTACTCATTCCTATAGTTTAACTTAATAAATGCTCTCAGATTTAAGAGGTTGGTTCACATAAAAAAGTAAGTCAAAATTACTACCGTAGTATTCAGTTTAACCAATTGTTCCTTCATGTATTCCATTTCCATGTATAAAAATCAAGTCTAAAACTATGTTATCGAGTTACATGCTCTTGACATTATGGTTAACCATGGACCATTTGTAACTGTGTTGATTGCTTACCAGTTTTGTTCAAAATATATATATATATATATATATATATATATATATTACTTAGCGATATATATATATATATATAATATATATATATATAATATATATATATAAATTACTTAGCGATAATTAAGTTTTCCATTTAAACAAACTGGCCTACTTAAAAATACTCTGTCAAAGGCTATATTTCAACAATAACCTCTCAAGATTTTTTTAAATATCTGCAGCATATGGTATGGTTAAAGATTCTAGACTTGCTACCAGCTTTTGGAATGAAAAATGATTTAATAGATTTGATTTAAAGGAAATTATGCTGTCAAAAATAATAATAAGCTTATCTTGTTTTTTTATAAAACTTTTCAGCAACTATGTACATACTTTACTTATGTGTCACATCTGTAAATATTCTTTTTAAGATTATATTAAAACAGATGTTACTTTCCAGTCAAGATACATTAATCCTAATCTGGATATGTGACAAGTATTACTTATTATTTTGTTAAATATAATTGGCTTTTTTTTTTATTAAAACACAACCTTTAGACAAGTAGTAAGTAGCGAAGAAAACTCAAATATCAGAAAAATAATTAAATGCATACAAGTATTAGTCGTTTATCTTACAAGTATATACTAACCCAATTTGGAAAATTTATCTAATCTATAGGCATTATCAATATCTACTTAAATTACTGATTTGACTTCATGTTGTTGGTAAAGTGTAGCATGTATTGTGGATGGAATGGTTTTATGACCTGGTTCTTATTTGGGGATCATAGAACTGGAGTCTAATTCCAAAGGGATAAGTTGACAGAGTAGTTTGGGAGCTATTAGGCTCGAATCTGGTGCAAAATTGGAACATAGATACTTTGAAGAGATCATGTACGGGGCTACGGAGGTGCAAGTGGGAGTCCTTCGCTGTATGCATGGACCTATTATAATTTAGCATTTTATGTTGACATGCAGGACCAACCTTAGTTATACATAGTCTCTACCAAAACAATGATAAATCTTATATTTATATATAGGGGACTTAAAAATGCATCTAACTTGTTAATTTTTGTTTTTTAGTGTAGTCATTATTTATTTATTATTATTATTATTATTTTGCTATTAAAAACAAAACTCTTAAATTTCGACATTTTTGTGTATTTTGTTCATGTAAAATGACAATTTCACCATTCGAAATTTGAAAAAAGCAAGGGTAAAATGTTCACAAAATACAGACAAAAGTCAAAATTTGAGGACTTTGTCTTTTAATAGCAAAAAATATAGATGACTACACAAAACAACAAAAATTGACAAGTTAGATGTATTTCCAAATCCTTATCTATATTTATATGGATTATGGATTTTGTACTTTAATTTGTTTGTGATCAGTGACAGAACTTAAACATTATTTTCGGGAGGGCCTGAATCATGCTACTGCAAAAAATACTTTTGTATATATAAAATGCTATAGCTTTATACAAGAAAACATAAGAAATGCACCCTAAATTAGAACAAGAAAACTGATAATCAAAAAATTGAAGTATAAAACTACTATTGCTTCATAGTTTAAGTGCTAATTAACTTTTTTTTTTAATTGGAAAAAACTATAACATATGTAATTAGAACTAGTTCCTTCATATGCCAAAGTACGATATTAAATTCTCATGTAAATACAACTTGAGGAGCTGACTATTTGTTTCCAAAATTTTTATAGGGGCCAGCCTGCAAATTATGCAATATGGTGTAGATCCTTATACTATGCATATATATTTCATTTCTACCCACAATATTTGTGTGGTGGGGGGACAATATTTGTTGTTGGTATGACACATTCCGATTTTATTGTTGTTCCTTCTATGATTAAAATTATAAATTTTTTTTATCCCTTCTCTTGAGTTATTCCCGTATAAACACATAAAGCTACCTGTGCAAAGCCGTGACGGCGAATATTTCGAATACGTTTTTGTTGTTTTTTTGTTGTTCAAGCAGTAGCTAACGGTTTTGGTGGTAGTTGTGTAAGAGAGTATGGAGAGTGGTGTGTTGGCGCAAGAGAGCTGAGAAAGTTTGATGTGTCACACTATATTGATGTAGTTTTGGAGTGAGGTTGGATAAAATTGCAGATTAATTGAGACTCGCGGATATGTTTTATAGTATCGATACTGTTATTTCGTGTTTTCGTTCGTGCGTTAAGGAATGTACATCAAAGGGGGAAAATGAGGTTTATATATAGCTGAGGATCTACAGATCTAGATATTATGTTGTAATAAATTGAATATGAAGTTCTAATCCATTAAGCTTTATATGCCCTAAAAACACGCTATGGGGTTAGGCCATCCCTAGAAACATGTCCTAGGTTTAGAGCGGTCCTTCAATTCTTGGGCATTATCCAAGCCATTCAAGGTCACACATGATACATAATGGGTAGAGAATACTGGTCGATGAGAAACATATTAGACGGTGCAAAGCAGAATCCAGTAGCCAGATATTGCTTCATCTCACAAAAAAAAAAAGAAAAAAAAAGAAATAGATAATGCACTTCACACATGTAGGTGCAGCAACTTGATAGATATTTTACTAGTCTTTGTCAGTTAGAAATTAGACATAACCTATGTGACCGAGTACCTTCAAACATAGAGATATTGTTTGATGGGAAATCTCCACCCAACTAGGCGGATTCGAAATTTTGTTCTTGCATCTATCATTTATCTAATGGGTTATTACGGTCACAATTGGTCATACTAGTAGCATTATTGTTACACTTAAGAGACCTACTGTCAAAATTCACTCTTCAATATTAAGCACAATAGACTAGACTAGAAAGGAATATTTATGCATCATATACTTAATAGTCATTTAAGGCATTATCAATAAGGTATCCTGATTCGTGTCCATATCCATGAGGATCACTAAACAAACGTATGTTTGTCCCTTTACCGCAAGTTCAGGAGCATATTTTCAGATATGTTATTCCATGCAATCAAAAGGTTCTTGGCTTGACATCTATTATAATACGCGGGCATATATCTATCGATTTATAATAGGCGAGCATGTAGGATTTCTCATTATTATCATCTATCAAGGAAACCTCAAATAACGGCTACAACCGATCAAAACACTCTGTTTTCATTTACTTGCATATATGACGAGAAGGAACGGATTTTATCAAGTGTCAAAAGTTTATAGTAAATTTTTACTGGCAATATGAGCTTGTAAAAACTTACCTTGGCCAAGAGGAAGTTTTAATAATGACGAGCAGTCAAATAAGCACGCTACTTTGTTAAAAAATAAAAAATAAAATAAACACACTACTAACTATAATGGTGATGGGCTATGGCTAGTGCGATAGTGACAAAAGAGTAGTTTATTGGGTCAATTGAGATAATATACATAATAGCACCCCCAGTTAAACTTTACACATATATATAATATCCATAAGAATAACGTGAGATGTTAAGAATCTACGGTTTTAAGTTTGATTATACGGTATTTCTAATTTAGATGTTGTGGAGAAGTAAAATCTATATCCGACATCAAATATTGAGGCATACTCTATTCGGCATGATAATATGTGCACTTCGGCTTAAAGTGTGTCTTTCTCTTGGGATTGTAGGATTCATAACCTGGACGCATTTATTTGTTCTTGGTGGTTTGTTTCTCTTTTGGGTGCTCTTTCTTTGAGCCTCTCTTTCTTATGTTGTTGTTGCTCATGAAGCCAAACAATGTCTTTGTTTTCTTTCCAGATATACCATGGTGCTTATGTGTTTCAAACAAAGGGACTATATGTTTCACATCAGCCTGGATTTTGGCTTAATGCAGATTCACTGGACCCCAAATCATAGGGCCACAAGTTAAGTATTTTAGCCCAATTGTTCAGCACCCCTCATTACCTTCTTAATTGCGTCCTCTACATGTTACTTTGTAAAACAATTAAACTCTGGTTGACCTTTGATTTTTCTATATGGTAAATTTTAATATAAGCTCATAACCTTTCAGATTTAGGATTCAAATGCTTGAAGGTTCTACCATATTCATTTGATAAAGGAGCGTTGGTGCTTAGGTTCCTGCACACAAATCTCCTCTGAAGACTTGAGTGTTATTTGCCTAATTAAGACAGAGTTTGATATCCTAGATAAAATTCATGTTCAAAAGTTAATCAGGATACAAGAGTAATTAAGTAGGTTCGGGTTTCGGGTTATGAAGGAACTATTGTGTTAAAATAACCAATGAAATTTCACTAACTCTTTAAGAAGGAATAATTCTTAATGAGGTTATGGTGTGAACGTTCAAACAATACATGTTATTATCCGAGAATGTTCATCTATATGCACCTAGTATATGAGTTATAATGATCTCGCACCTATAAATTCATGTATAACATCTGTTTCAAACAATATCTACCTATATTGTTACGTGCCTCTATAGTCTATACAATACCAATACTAGATACACTTACGAATAAATTAAAGAAGAAACAAGGTACCTCAAAAATGTTATTGAAATGGGTCTAAATGCCATCGCATTCGAGTATACGATCCATCGGTTTTCTAGTATGTTGTGAACGTAAAAAGGAAATCAATTCACAAATTCTGAGAAATTTAGGTTTAGGATGGAATTTTATACGTCAATTGGATGGTAAAGCATTTTCACGGTTTAAAATAAATGGTGAAAACAGTTGGACAGGGTTTTCACCCAACAACCACCCCCGAAAAAATGGACAACCACACCAACAAATTGCTATAATTTTTTTTCTTCCTAAACTTTTGAATTTCGACATTTGTGTGTATTTTGTTCATGTATAATAATCATTTTGTCATTCGATATTAACAGGTGATTAAAAAACATAAGGGTAAAATAATCTCAAATACACACAAATGTCAAAATTTAAAAGTTTTGGCATATAATAGCAAAAAATAAAGTACAATACATACAACTCGAAAAAATGACAAGTTAGTTAAATTTTTACGTAATTATCCCAGTTGTAAAGAAGTAAATCTTGGTTAATACGTATTTGTAAAGCTAGTTATGTACTCATATAAAGTTCAATACATTCAACTCGAAAAAATGACAAGTTAGTTAAATTTTTACGTAATTATCCCAGTTGGAAAGAAGTAAATCTTGGATAAAATGTATTTGTAATACCAGTTATGTACTCATATAACTTCATGCACGTACGGGCATTGACGTAAATCTTACTTAATATGTTTTGATATCTCCGTCTCTACTCTATATAAAAAGAAAATGATATTGCTAAAAACTCTCAAAATGAGAAATGTTGAATTACTATTATACCATTATTTCTTGCCTAAAATGTTGTGTCATAATGTTGTTTCTAAAATTAGTGTTCTTTTTAAAATTACCCAATATTTAGCACTTTATTTTTCTTTTTATAGATTCATCCCAATCCTGCTCTCATTCACGATCCATATTACAATCCTAATTTGTTAAATTGGAACTGGTATGATGTTGTTGTCATCTTGGATGATGATAAAGACTTGTCAACGTAAATCGCTAAACGTTACATGAAACATCTATCCACAATATATCAACTATAACTATTCGCCACTATAAAATCTCATCGCTATGCAGAGGTACGCGCATATAAGTTATAATACATCTAAATTTTAATTATTTATGCATACATTGTATATTATTGATTTTAATAATACAATTTGTTAAAAATTTAAATTCTATCTTGTAAATTTCAATTTTGGCATAGTAAAACATGTCCGGGTGCATATATGGAGTTTTTAAATAAGATTTTTCTATAACATTATTTAAAATAAATTATACTTATATAGCTATAATTCTCGTGCACACGCGGGTTTTTGCATAATTTTTTCATTATATATTAATATTTTGTATAAATTTTTGTTGGACAAATCATTTGACTTTGTTTAACTAGCATGGTGTTGAGGTTGATATTGTCTATCAAAGGCTAGGGGGAAAGGTTATTGGCAACAGGGAATCCTTTCTCACCAAGTAATTTAACTATTGATATCATGTTTTAGAAATTATGCGTGGTTAATAGCATGCAATGGCCCTTAAAAAAATTCTTTTATGGACATCTTTATTTAAACTTTGAAGGGTAATTACATACATCGTTGCTATATACACAATGTCGTGAATATGTTTTCATCTCACAGTAACCCATGGGGTCGTGGCTTCATTTTTATATTTATATTCATGTTAATAATAATTTTAGCCGAATTTACTTTTTAAATCTATGTATGAGTGGCTTAAACTTATAAAGAGGAATAACACACGTCGTTATTGAACGTGAATAGTAATTTTTTTTGGTGGATATCGTTACTTAATCTCATATATGCTTCAATCTTATCTGTTAGCTTTGCTTGATTTTTCGAATATCAAAGCTTTTTCGATAATCGCTTGCTAATTGCACTTATTTTCTTCAACTTGTTTCATTATTTCGGCTTTAATTTTCTCGATGGTATAAAGAAGTGAAAATTACTTCTTGTTTGTTTTCCTTGATGATGGTGATGAATTGAATTAAATTTGTGTGGTATGATGTGTTAAATTATTTTGTATTTATAGGCGATCATTTTAAAAAGAGTTAAAAAAAAGGTTTACAAAACGGTAACAAAAAATATTCCAACGATTTGTTTTTAAAATGATCGCCTATAAAAAAAAAAGGTTTACAAAACGTTTGTGATTAAAATAATCAAAGGGTATGTTTTGGAATGCCACTAATGAAACGTTCGTTTTCTTGAAATCATGTAGATGGCTCGTATGTTTTGAGACATTTAGGACGCATGTTATGTAATATTATTCCGCTAAATCGTTAATGTAACGATTGAAACTTGATTTTTTTGTGTTTTACTATTACTTTTGTGTTTGAAATTTGAACTTTGTCATTTTCAAGAGGATATTATATGAATTTATCTTTGACGTTGAGTAGAAATGTAAAACAGTTTGACTCGTCTATCATTTTTTTACAAACTATGAAAAATTGGTAGGATCGTAGGATCGCGATCTCGATCTTGCAAAGACAAAAACGATCCCATGCGGGATCGCGATCTTGACAACCTTGAACTTACTACCCCCGATTCATAAAATAATGTCCACAAACAGAAAAGAAACAAAATTTAGGTGTGTAATTTATGCATTTTTTGATAGACAGAAAATTATTTTTACCATTGCATTTATTTGTAGAAATAAAGTAAAATTGTTGTAAATGTAATGAACAAGAACACAAGAATGAGAGAGGAAGATAATTCTTATTATTGAGATGTATTCATAATGTTATAATAGGAGGTATTTATAAGGCATAGGAAAACCCTAACTTGTTAATCAAGATTAGGATGAATAGACATAAGCCCATAAACCCATAATATTTTACAATACTCCTCCTTGGATATTCATCGTTCATTATACTTCATAGACTGCCTCATCAAAAACCTTATCAAGAAAAACCCAATGGGATTAAAAAACTTGATGAAGGAAAAGAGTGCAATGCGTATAATGCTCTTCCTCCTCAATTTAATGTATATATTTCAAGCATCGCATACTAATCTTCTAAACGAGTTACTCGTATACTTTTGTTGGCAACAAATTTACAATGAAGTCCATCAAATTGATGATGTTACGAATAAGTACTGCAAAAATGATAAAATATATGTGTAGCTTCCAACCCAATATCAAATTAATTGGTTGGAAAGTATACAATGCATGTACAAATATTAAAAGAGAAAAATACACTCTCGTGACGCATATTAATTACAAAATTGGCATCCAAACCTCAATTGTACTTACGTATGGTACTTGAGGACCAATTATTTCTTTGAGACATGTGCAAAAGCAATTTATATAATATGCGTCCAAAATCATTTTGATCCATATACGGATTCATTCAACTTTATCAAATAAAGTTATTGAGAACTTTATTAATCGTATCTAGAAGTTGAAGTTGTAAGCCATGCTTGAGACATTACATATCCTTCATAGAATACGAGAGCTCTAATAAACCCAATTTTAAGGAAAAATAGATACTTATCTCATAAAATATCAATAAGATATTTACATCCACCTCGAGATAATTTGTCTCTCAATAATCAACTTATTGTTTTGTGAATTTATTTATTTCACAATTCAAGTATTAAAACACATAACTTTAGAGCTCTTATTTCGGTTTAGCACAAAAACCGATTTATATCCAATATATTTAACACATTGACGTGTACGAACTTCACGTTTCAAGACTTTTAGTATTTGCAATATACTAAGTCCTTTTATGTTGGCCAATCATTTCATTGATCGCACATTTGGATATTAATTGATATTTGATCTTCATCATGCATAATAGCAAGCAATATATTGTATGTAGACAAATTTATCGACGTCGTTTTGTGTCGATTCCATAATAATTCAAAACAAGATAGAATTTACTGAGATCTCATTAGCTATCTGAGGTTCTTTGGAACCTTAATGTCTAGTGTCTCTTTATGTGACTATCATGGGGTCTTTTATACCTCGAACAACCATCTTGTTTTTATGCTCCATATTTTTCATCGAGGATTTTATTTGGAATCGATTTGTCTACCATGCTTGAGGCATGTCATAATAAAATAGTGTCCTTGAGGGACAACTTCTAATTAGAGCATGAGTAGCTGAAATTTTGTTTTTGGCCAATGTTTATTTATGGCTATTAGATTATCCATTGAATAATCAATTCATAAAAAATTTCTTTCGAGGATCAACAGAATATGATAATTCATTCTGAATTTGCAGCTACTTCTCTCCTCCTGAAGGAATTATCCATCTTCTATATCCCATATATGTGCATTTAGGTGGAGCAAAATTTGCACACAAAAAACAAAAATGGGATATGTTTGGTTTATAACCAAAACCAGTTATAAAAGGGAGGATTTATAATAACATAATGGCATTATGCTAATTTTGTTGTTGTGCATATTATAATATGGCCCCATACAACAACACAAGTTTTTCTCTCAGTTTCATTTGATAATTTAGAAGTAATTCATTGCATTTTCATGATGAAATACTTATTCTGGAATGTTAGGCTCGCATTGAGTTATTAATCATGCAAACTTGAGGTTGCGATTTAATGACCATTTAGATGATGCATCGATTTTAAATGCTAAATGGTTCATACAATGGATTTGTATGCTTACATATATCTGATGAACTCAAATAAGTACATTTTATTACTATCATTTATCATATTAATTTGACTTGTTTTATTATATTATGTATGAGAATTGATACTTAATCGTTTACTTTTGTAATTCTCAGTTAAAAACAAGCATTTGGTGAAACTTGGCGATTTTGGACTAATTATGGAGCAAAACAAGCAAGAAGTTAAGAGTCTACTGAAATGTACAAGATCAAGACATTCTGCTCCAGATGCGCCGCATCTCGCTTATTACATACGGCGCATCGCTATCAAGATTTCACAAGATATTATCCAAGACGGCAAAGGACATGCGCCGCATCCAAGAATGAAGATACGCCACATCTTCTGGCGGTGTACGAATATTCCTGAATATATTAATCTTGGACCCCACGCGAAGTTAAGTCAATGCGCCGCATCTACTTATTAGATGCGCCGCATTTTACCCTCAGACAGAAACTATAAATACCCCAAGACCAGACGAATTTCGTAGCACATAATATATACAAGGTACGAAGACCATAAAAACCTAAGGCCGAATTCAGACGATTAGGCAGCACAAGACACACCCGAACGAAGATACAAGAGCTGTAAGAAGGTCCTGCATGTATTTAATTCATTAAGTAGTTTTGTTTTATTGTGTTAATAAACTTTAATTCATCAGGATTGGTGGCTTGTGTAATGTGAGGAGAAAGATTGCACTCCCTTAAAACTGCTTTCCCATCAATTAAAGTTTATATGTTGATGTCTTTGGTTACTACTTATTAGTGCATTGATAACCTCTGTGTTTATTAGTGGCTTGCGCATTTGACTACGGAAGAGAATGTGGCTCCCACGGTTGTTACTAAATTGATCACTTAGGAATAACTTTTAGACATAAGTAATCATTAAGGGATTTCTCGCCGATAAGATTAGGGCCAACGAGAAAGGGTTAATTACATACACTTCATATAAAACTATCAATAAAACAAGTGACAATCTACTTAATCATCAGGACAGGTCTTCTTATTGTCTCGAGTATTTATCTGTGTACGTGCATGCCTATCGCTGATTCGTGCTCATTAGTTTAGTTTATTATTTAATTGCAACCAAAACGTGCCAGTCTCTCAGGCTGAACCCCCTTGCGTTAGATTAGGTTGTATAGCTAACTTAGAATATTAAAATACTGATTGGAATAACTAGATAATACGTTCCACTCTTAGTGATCGACACTCTACTTACCATTATATTCATACTGACCGGGTACACTGCTCGTTAAGTGTGTGTGTTATTGATAAGTCGGCTAAATATAAATTTAAAACTTGAGTAGGCATTAATACTGCTAAACCGCAACGACACATCGCACGCATCAAGTTTTTTGGCGCCGTTTCCGGGGAGTGAATTGTTATTATCTGTTAATTTGATTAGTATTTTAATTAGGTTTTTCTTTTTAATTTTTAATCTAACCGCTAACTCTGTTGTATATTAGTTAAATTGCATTCATTGTATTATTTTGCATATTTTCTTGTTTTTGTGTGTTTAATTTTTGTTTGTTTTCGTTTGTTTTTATTTGTTTTTATTTTTCGTATTTTCTGCATACTGCTATCGTTGTACTGAGCTTATTCAAACGATACGGCCCATCTATTTTCATAGATACGGCATATTGCGTTTAATTTTTATAAAATACAACGTGTTTAATAAATTCGATACGACGCATCTTTCCCCAAGATACGGCGTATCCTGTTTTTAATAAGAAATTTTTCTAAGCGATAACGCCATACGACGCATCTGTTTTAACAGATACGGCGTATTTATTATTTTAATTAAAAACAGTTTTTCGAATTATTAAACGGATATGACGCATCGATCTTTATCGATACGGCGCATCTACTAAATCAAAAATCGATTATATTTATTAAAATTTGAATTCGTTACGATTTTTGATAATTTAAACTTGATACGGCGCATTCTAATTCATAAGCGGTGTATCTGTTTTCTGAATAAAAGTCTGATTACATTTTAACGTAATAAGATACGGCGTATCCAACTTTCTGGATACGGCGCATCGTCCGCAGATATCAGCCATTTTTATTCTTTATATTCGTTTCTAAATTCATTAATTTATCTTCTAGCGAACAGATGCTACTGACGATTTTACCTATGATAACAGGTTTTGCTATGAAAGATATGTCAATGAACGGATATCTTACTAAAGGAGCAAAACAACATGATTAATGGATTGGCAATTGAGTGCACCAATTGTCAACGGTGCTTAACAAAGTTCTTTTGGTAAAACACGATTTGAAAGGGATTACAACTAGAGGCGGAAAGTCAACCTTTCAAATGTGATCGGTATTAAGGAGCTGAACGTGAGTCTAACTTGAAGACTCTGGAATAAAGACAAGTGCTGACCGGGAGACAACCCGGAAAATTTTTATTATTCTGTTTTGTGTCGAGTCAGTCAGGCCCGCAGCAGATACGGCGCATCTCAATCCTGAGATGCGACGCTTCTACTGCACTGGTCATATCTTACTTTATTTTTCTGCATTTTTTATTTTCGACTTTAAAACTTTTTATCAGTTTATTTTAATGCGGCGCATCCCTGGTTAAGGATGCGACGCATCTTCTATTCTGATCCATATTTATTCCAGGCTCGATACGGCGTATCTTCTTCAATAAGATATGGCGCATCGACTGACCTGATGATTTTCATTTTTATTTTTATGTTTTATTTTTCCTAACTACTAATGTATTATGCAAGTTTGAACCTTTCTTAACTTAGGTGTGCTTAAAGTCTTGGTGGTATTATAGATTCCTGCATTTCCTGTGGATACATCAAATATGAAGCTTAAACGTTCTCATCTACAAGAAAGATGATTTTTGCTCTTATACTAATGGAGGATCATACCGAGCAAATCTCAGGGGAGTTTTTCTGTTCTAATTCTTTTATTTTCCAGTTTTTAACATTTTATACAAACAACGAGGACGTTGTTTAACTTAAGTGGGGGGATTGGAGAATTAGAACACTTAACACTTACTTGTCATAAACTTTTCAAAATATGCTTAAAATGTGCTTAATATATCAAAATTTAAAATTTTTAGCATGTTTTTGTTTAAGATCTAAGTTACATAGCTGCACACATGACGTTATTTTCAAAAATTGTGATTTTTCAAAATTCACAAATCTATGAGTGTGCCGGTGACTTGTAAACTTTAGAACTTGGCTTGTATACTATTCGAGACCACCATAATAAGTATTATTTTTATAATTGGAATGACTTGTCTAAATTGGTAAATTTCTAGGATTACACCCAAAAAGCCTATTATATGTTTTGTGTTATTAGCTAACTACACTGGTTAGTTAACCCCCGTAAAAACCCTTTGTTACTCTCATTTTTAGAGTAAGATACCCCTAGAAAAACACTCAGAGCCATTCCTTTCGTTTCTTACACCTTCGTTAAAATGTTTCGTTACACCCTTACACCTTAGCCTACCCTATAGATTAAAATCCGTGGTTGGTTAATTGCTTTAGGCAAAGTGTGTTTCCTTACATTACCTGTGTTCGCGTGCGTAATTCATTATCTATGGTTAGGTCGGGAAATTGCACAATGCAATTGGAGTGAAAGTAAATATTGTATATCTTTGAGTTTATTTTTCGTGTGTTTACTACTTTCACTATTACCGTTATTTCTGAAGTCATGAAAAGTATGGAAAAATTATCCAGAATTATCATTATAGTGATGTGGTGAAATTTTACACATCTTTGTTTATGGTTAAAAAAAAAAAAAAAAAAAAAAAAATCGAAAAAATATAAAAGAAAAAGAAAAAGAAGAGTTGGATGTTAGTTTTGACCAACTTATGTAAAGTTTTGTATTAAGTGGTCGATATCACCACTAGTTGTTGTATATTATATTTATGGATTGAATGGGAGTTGGCAGTTATGGGAACACCAACTTAAGGTTATTCTTTGATTAAGATCTTGTTGAGTATAATTCGTGTCTACCTAAAGCGTGTGTTTCAAGTGTTAAAGCGTGAGTTATTCTATGATATGAGTCTTATTCATGGGATGGTTGGGATAGTGATTAACCACACTTAGGATTTTAATTTATCTGTTTTGTTTATTTTTCATTTTTACACCAATTTATATCCCAAATATTATCCATACCCTATATTATTCGTTATCAAAACCTTTGATTTATTGAGATTAGAGATTTGAGCAATCTTAAGTATCGTAGTCGTGGATTCGGCTATGTATTTATGATTTTGTCGCCCTTTTTGATATAATATTATTGGTGAAGATTACTTGGTCCTATCTTTAGCCTATTCGAGTTAAGGATTTGAGCAATTGCAAGTATCATGTTCGTGGATTCGATCATGTATTTGTGATTTTGTCGCCTTTTCTGGAATTTGAGATCGATAGAGATTAAGGAGAATGATTAACCCTTAAACCTCAAAACCCTTTTTACCGCTTTAGACTTGTTATTCCTTGGCTTTAGTGGGGGAGATGTGTATACTTGCCAAGCTTATGATAGAATATTCGTCACGACTGGACAGTTAAACGATTAGATTTGCTTTTATCAAATTATTTTATTTTACTTCTAATTGTTAAGTGTTTGGTTGTGTGATTATGACAAAAATGAATACATGCTTAAATATAAAAATAAATCCTAATATCTTTTAGGATACATTTTCATAAGATTAATTCTAAGGTTTACTTGGGGACAAGTAAAGTTCAAGTGGGGGGATATTTGATGAACTCAAATAAGTACATTTTATTACTATCATTTATCCTATTAATTTGACTTGTTTTATTATATTATGTATGAGAATTGATACTTAATCGTTTACTTTTGTAATTCTCAGTTAAAAACAAGCATTTGGTGAAAACTTGGCGATTTTGGACTAATTATGGAGCAAAACAAGCAAGAAGTTAAGAGTCTACTGAAATGTACAAGATCAAGACATTCTGCTCCAGATGCGCCGCATCTCGCTTATTACATACGGCGCATCGCTATCAAGATTTCACAAAATATTATCCAAGACGGCAAAGGACATGCGCCGCATCCAAGAATGAAGATACGCCGCATCTTCTGGCGGTGTACGAATATTCCTGAATATCTTAATCTTGGACCCCACGCGAAGTTAAGTCAATGCGCCGCATCTACTTATTAGATGCGCCGCATTTTACCCTCAGACAGAAACTATAAATACCCCAAGACCAGACGAATTTCGTAAGCACATAATATATAAAGGTACGAAGACCATAAAAACCTAAGGCCGAATTCAGACGATTAGGCAGCACAAGACACACCCGAACGAAGATACAAGAGCTGTAAGAAGGTCCTGCATGTATTTAATTCATTAAGTAGTTTTGTTTTATTGTGTTAATAAACTTTAATTCATCAGGATTGGTGGCTTGTGTAATGTGAGGAGAAAGATTGCACTCCCTTAAAACTGCTTTCCCATCAATTAAAGTTTATATGTTGATGTCTTTGGTTACTACTTATTAGTGCATTGATATCCTCTGTGTTTATTAGTGGCCTGCGCATTTGACTACGGAAGAGAATGTGGCTCCCACGGTTGTTACTAAATTGATCACTTAGGAATAACTTTTAGACATAAGTAATCATTAAGGGATTTCTCGCCGATAAGATTAGGGCCAACGAGAAAGGGTTAATTACATACACTTCATATAAAACTATCAATAAAACAAGTGACAATCTACTTAATCATCAGGACAGGTCTTCTTATTGTCTCGAGTATTTATCTGTGTACGTGCATGCCTATCGCTGATTCGTGCTCATTAGTTTAGTTTATTATTTAATTGCAACCAAAACGTGCCAGTCTCTCAGGCTGAACCCCCTTGCGTTAGATTAGGTTGTATAGCTAATTTAGAATATTAAAATACTGATTGGAATAACTAGATAATACGTTCCACTCTTAGTGATCGACACTCTACTTACCATTATATTCATACTGACCGGGTACATTACTCGTTAAGTGTGTGTGTTATTGATAAGTCGGCTAAATATAAATTTAAAACTTGAGTAGGCATTAATACTGCTAAACCGCAACGACACATCGCACGCATCAATATCCATTTGTTTTCTTTCCTATTAAAATTGAGGAATTTTATCCCCATTCTAGTTGATAGAATAATAATCAACTTTCTTTGAGAGATAATAACATTAGATTGAAGAATCTTATTCTTCTATAGTTTTCGCATCATTAATGACTCAGGATGGTGTAACTAGTCATGCCAAAAATATTATAATTATTATTGCTCATAAACTTAAGTTTTTGGCAATGATTAGCTTTTACTAATCTTTATATAATGCATGTCGAGGAAGATATAAAAGAATATAATGTATCTTTAATACGTAACTTCGTTTTTCATGACAATTTTATATTTCTTTTGTGGAGCAAAATGCGCTAGCACAGATTTTTAAATCTATGAATATAGTGTGTAATATCTTTGACACACTTGTATTTCATATACATCACATTGCATTTTTGTATAAATAGCATTTTTGTTTGTTCCTTTCTTATTGTATTTTCGCCACTACTAGTGGTTTGTCATTGTCATACTACCTCGATCATAGCATTTACCATGATAAATGATCTTTAACCATTTATCGTTACATTATCACATTCACATGAGGGAATGAGGATCTCATATTGATCATTTTATCTCATTCACTTGAGGGAATGGAGATATTTATGTTGCAACTTGAGGTTGCCAACCAGTTTCTTTTAACACGACAATATGTAGCAAGTTTAGTAAACGGGTTTATCGTGTTTATTCAAAACATGCCCATTTCTTTTATATCAAAGCATCTTTCTCGATATATGAGTATATTCGAGGTATTAACCATCTCATCGCATTTTTTCTTTTCATCATTCAAATGTACTACTTAATATTGCGAAAAATGTGCTCGCATTTGCAAGAATCTCTTGCTTATGATGGGCAAATCTTTCTTTTATATTTTGACATACATTTAACGGATCTTTCACCATTATATATTTTCTTTTTAATTCAGATCTAACACTAAAATTGTGAGACCGAACTCGCTTATGCTTTTTTTTTTAATGCAGCTTGAGGTGCATACAATCATAGCGAGATTTTTGGGAATATTACTTGCTTCAACTGCACTTGACTTTATGTGAAATCTTGGCATATAAACAACTAGTTTATGACATCGCGTGCTTCGATTGCACTTGAGTTTATATTAAAGTCGAATAATATGGATTTGTTTCTCCAATGAAATTTAAATAAGCACTTTTATGGCTTTTACATAGTTCAATATAAATAACATGAAACTCTGTTATTTGATTCTCTTGAGGGAATCATAATAAAACTTGAGGTTTTATTTTATTTTCTAACATAACATGAGGTTATGCTATTGATTCTATGAATTGAATCAAATTAGAACTTGAGGTTCTAATTGTTTTTTTTTTCGTTAACATAACATGAGGTTATGTTATTTTGATTATTTCTTTATAGTCACAATAGAACAGTTATTGTTCTCGTTAACTATATGAGAATTTAAGAGAATAATTGCACATTAGCCTATAGTATTATCATATAATAAAACATATCCATTTATTAATTAAGTTGCATAATTTGCAAAACATATGCATGCCATTACTCAATTAATCAAAGGCCTTATAAGCGAACAAAATCACTGATAAATAAGGATATACTTTATAGCACAATTTGAATAAACTAATATATATATTTCTTATACTTAATAGCTCAATTATTCTTTGGCAACCATAAAAATAATGTTGCAAACTTCACAATAATTTCGGCTTATATTTTCTCCTTCGTTCATGATCCGACATCATACACAAAAAAATGCTCATATTCACAAAAATGATGCTCACATTCACAATGATAAAAAATGATGCTCACATTCACAGTGATAACAAATGATGCTCACATTTTATATCTGTCATTTTCAAGATTTTCATTCTTGTATTTTTGTTTACTCCTGTTAGCAATTAATTTATGAATTGCAAAAGTGATGGTCATTAGTTTTTAAGAACTTATGTGTGTAATGTAACATGTAGTTAATATTGTGGGCTAGTAGTATTAGTTTAGATAAAGTCCAAGTGTATAAGTGTGATACTTATACTAGTCCACATGAAGTCCATGAAAAAGCCCACCAAGCCTTTTGGTTGGCTATGCTGTACGTATAAAACACACACACTTCTCAGTTATTAGTGTGCCTCAATTGTTAGAAAGAGAGTGTGTGTGTTTCACCTTAGTCATTTGTATTATTTTCCCTCAAGCATATAATCATTTGACTAGAAATTTAACCTACGATCCACATCTCTCTTCTTGTTCTTAATATGTGTTAGTGAAGCATCATCTTGCTCTAGTGTCGAGTTGTATGATAAAGGAAGTGATCGGTGTTCATTCCAAGTGAAAACCGAGTGCTACAAGTGGTTTCAAGAGCCTAGCTTTAAGGTTATTCGAAGTGGTTGCTGTGATCTTTTCAGTTTTTCACTCGAACTCAGGTTGTGGATATTGGTTTTTGGTTTGTTCTTCATTCATTTGATCCACAAAAAGTAATAAATCTTGTATAAGATTTGTTATTGATTTGATAAGTGAATTATTGAGTTGGTGATAGTAAGTAAAAGTTAGTGAAAAGTTGGCAGTGATAAGACTGACAAGCATGGAGTAGCATGGGCTAGTAGCAAAAAGTCAAAAAGTGGGTGAAAGTTGGTGACAGCTGCGTTTTATCGGAATTCGTTGAAATCTGCGAGTTATCGGAATTGGGATTCTTAAGCGAATTATCGCAATTCAACATGTTTATCGCAATCTTGTAGGAGAATTGCGATAGTTATCGGATTTGGAAAGTATCGCTATCTTGCCTTATCGCAATTCAGCCCGGTCAGAAGTTATCGCAATTCAAACAGCGACAAAATTATCACGATTCAATTTGAGACAATTTTATGGCAATTGACATCTGACAAAATTATCGCAATTGGCCTCTGACCAGATTTATCGCAGATCAGACTTCTGTCTTGTCCGAGATCTTCTACCAATTGCGATATCAGACAAAGCAGCCATTTGCGATATCGGACAAAGAAGAGTTTTTCAGAATTTTTAGAATTGTCATTTTCAGTCCCTGTACTTTCCAGCAGCCTTAGAGAACTTTCAGTATTGACAGTTTTGGCCCTCGTACTTGTGTTTAACGATTTCAAAGTTAAATAACTTTTAAGGATTTGATTCGAACGTAATTTCGTCAACTCGAAAGTGAACTCGCTATTTTAACTCTTGTATAAGAGTGTAAAATACTTCAACAAACGGATATCTACTCTCTTGTATAAGAGTGTTAGATTTTATATAAATTGCCAATTTATATAAATTGGATATATTTCTATCTAAATTGACATTTTGCCATAATTTATATAAATTGTGGTCAAAATAGAAATTTCTATAGAAATTGTCATTTTATCTAAATTACAATTTACATAACCTTTGTCGAAATTGTAAACTTTTGACTTTGTCTTAATTATACTCTAATCAAATTTTGTAACTTTATTTAATTTTGTTTCGTTCATTTAAAACCTACAACTTCAACGATCATCAACAACAAACCAAGGCTTAACAACAACAACAACCAAGTTTAACCGTCAACAACAACATCTCCTACTTTGTTGCAAAGATCCTAAATCCACTTTATCATACACAATATTTTAAAGATGACTACACAACAGGACATACATGCCGCAGGGTCAGAAAACCGACCTCCAATGTTGGAAAAAGGTGGCTACCTTCCTTGGACGAGTCGTATGCTTCGATATATGAGATCCAAACCTAATGGACAAGGTAGACTCTTGGTTAACTCCGTCAAAGAAGGTCCATTCCAGCCTTGTGAGATTGAAGAAACAGCTGGAAATCCTAATGCAACACCTCCCGTCGCACCAACGTACAAAATCCAAGAGGAATCGGATTACACTGAAGCAGATTGGAAGCAAATTGAAGCTGATCACTTAGCAATGCACCTAATCCAACTCGGTCTACCACAAGAAATATTTTGTGCTGTAGATAACTGTGAAACTACCAAAGAAATGTGGGATCGAGTTAGACGTCTTTGTCATGGTACAGAAATTGGCATTCAAGACATGGAAAACAAGCTTCTGACTGAATGGGAGAAGTTCACAGCCACACCATCTGAACAAATTGAATCTTACTATACAAGGTTTTGCACTCTCATGAATGAGTTGATCAGAAACAATTTATCACCTAAACAAATTGTTCAAAACATCAAGTTCATCAACAACCTTCCAGAAGAATGGGGACGATATGTTACTATTATCAACCAAACTAAGAATCTTCATGAGGTGAACTACGATCAACTCTATGACTTCCTGAAACAAAACCAAGAAGAGGCAAATAAAGTCAGAAAAGAGAAGCAAGCAAAACAACAAGATCCTCTTGCACTCATAGTCCAATCACCTACACCCGCGACGGTCAATGCACAACCATCATCATCTTCATCCCAACAATTCATGCAACAACAATACAATTCTCAAACACCGTTCTACCCACAACAACAACATGTAATCCCACAACAACAATACCCACAACACCCAGATCATGACGATCAGGATGAGTCAACTCAGCAGAGTAGAATTAAACGATCGAGCTTGCTCAGCAGAGTAGAATTAAAATGAGACAAATGAACCCAGAAATAAAACCCATTGACTATAATGAAGCTAACAAACTTGATGGGGTTCATCTTGTTCAAAAGAAGTCACCTCTGTTTTTTCAAAAACCAGTGGTTTTCACAAAACAAAAAGCTGTCTCAAAACATTTGTCTAACATCGAACAAATGGCATCTAAAAACACTTATGATACAAGTGCAACTAGACTATATTTGGTTGATCTTAAACAGAGAATTGAGAAACTTCAACGTATTGTGGCTTCCAAAATTAACAATCAAAAATTTGAATGGTTTCCGGGTGTTCAAGATGAACTAAAAAGGATCTTTGAAAAAGAAATTAATCCACATGTTGCTGCAATCTATGCGGTTGTTCAAAATGTGGAACATAATCTTTTGAAAGAGTCAGCAGAATTTGTTAAGGACCACAAATCCTTAGTGAAGGAAGCTAATGAATACTTGGAACACATAAAAGTTTTGGAAAAGCAAAATGACTCTCTCTCCTTCGAAGCTCTATCGACCGATATCATGTCTATTATTTTCCAAACATATTCTGTTGAGGATGATGAAAGACTTCGAGCTGAGACTTCTGAAATTGTTTCAAAATATGAAAAGGCACTTTTTAAGATTGAAAAGCAAAATGTTACATATTTTAAACAACTTGATACGAAAAAGGAAGAATGCAAGTATGAAAAACTTTCGTATGAGCGTTCTTACAAACAGTTGAAAGAACAAATTGATTTTTTGAAGTCTCAGCTTGCGAGTCAAAAAGGGCAGGGTGAGGAAACTACGGGTATTGCACCATCAACCCCCTTGCCTAGTGAGAAACTAAAAGAGAAAGCAGTTGTCAAGAACACTAATGTAATAGCACCTGGCCTTTATAGGATTAGTCCCACTACTGCGTCTACCTCTACATCTAAAACATCTAGGGCATTAGACAAAAGTAAGAAAGATAATCCAAATGAGTCTAGGAATGCTACAACATCTCAAGACAACATCATAAATTCTAATGAGTGTGCCTTACCTTCTACAGGAATAGAAAACAACTCTAGGAGCAAAAGACAATCTAGGAGCAATAACAAGAAACCTAGTGTCTCGCCTGTTTCTGAGAGTGCATGCAAGAAAGTAGAAGAACACCCTAGGAATTTACCGCTTTCCAAGAAGAAACATGTATCATCTAGTTGTAATGATAAGACTCCTGTTTCTAATGCATGTAATGAATCTGTTTGTTTAATGCAAAAGAAATCTTTGTCTGAAAATGCTTGTGTTGATATTGTTTCTGATAATGTGAATGATAAGCCTGAACAGAAAGATGTTCCTACTCGAACTAGTGCTAAGACTAGATACCTTAACAGTCTCATTGCTGTATCTAGGACCATATCTAGTACTCTATTGCCTAGGGACTATCTTAAGATGTGTGCATGGAAACCAACGGGTAGAATGCTTACACGTAAGAATGGCAAACAAAAGGTTGTTCCCTTAGAACAAAATTAAACCATCTTTGTGTGTGTTGCATTTGGCACCCCCTAACCCACGGAACCAAATGTTATACGGTTTCCAAATGCAATTGTTTTCTGTTCATGGCAGGTTATCAAAATTTGTCTTTGGATCGTAGACTCGGGTTGCTCCAAGCACATGACCGGGAATCTGAAGCTGCTGATCAACTTTATATGGCAGTTCATGGGGACTGTACGGTTTGGGAATGATCATGTTGCAGCTATTCTGGGTTATGGTGATCTTCTGTTTGGGAATTACTTGATTACTCGGGTTTACTATGTCGAAGGGTTGGGACACAATCTGTTCTCAGTCGGACAGTTTTGTGATGCAGATTTAGAGGTTGCTTTTAGGAGAAACACTTGTTTTTTCAGGAATTTGGTGGGGAATGATCTCTTAATTAGGAATCGTGGCACCAATCTCTATGCAATTGACATAAACCAAATGGCCTCTTCATCTCCGATTTGTCTCATGACCAGGGCAGGTGAAACAAAATCCTGGTTTTGGCATAGACGTTTGTCCCGTCCGAACTTTGACACGATCAACAAGCTTGCCAAAGACAACATCGTCTCCGGTCTTCTTAAATTCAAATACACCAAAGAACACCTATGTCCATCATGTGAGCAAGGAAAGAGCAAAAGGGCAACATATAAACCTAAACCCGTACCTAGTTCGGTTAATAGGTTGCATCTGTTGCATATGGACTTATGTAGCCCGATGAGAGTTCAAAGCATAAATGGGAAAAAGTATATTCTTGTAATTTTTGACGACTATTCAAGATATACATGGGTAAAGTTTCTGAGATCAAAAGACGAAGCACCGAGCACCATCATCACCTTTCTGAAGCGGATTCAAGTTCTACTTCAAGCTCCAGTTAGGATAGTACGAACGGATAATGGCACGGAATTTGTCAATCAGGAGTTAAGAACATTCTTTGAAGAAACTGGTATTACTCACCAGACATCAGTTGTTCGAACTCCACAGCAGAATGGGGTAGTTGAAAGAAGGAATCGAACCCTTGTAGAAGCTGCTCGCACTATGCTAATTTATTCCAGTGCTCCGTTATTCTTATGGGCTGATGCTGTTTCTACTGCTTGTTTTACTCAAAACTGATCCCTAATCCATCCAAGATTCAATAAAACCCCGTATGAACTAATCAACAACCGAAAACCGGATATTTCTTATCTTCATGTATTTGGTGCTTTATGCTATCCAACAAATGACAGGGAAGATCTGGGAAAGTTGAAGGCTAAGGGTGATATTGGAATCTTCATTGGTTATTCTGAAAACTCGAGGGCATTCAGGGTGTATAACAGGAGAACGAAAAAGATCATGGAAACGATGAATGTGAAGTTTGATGAAATTTCACAAATGGCTTCTGAGAGACTCGCTCTAGAACCCGCGCTTAACCCGATGACGTCCGGACATATCAGTTCGGGACTCACACCTCAAGGAGCTCAATCAATTCATGACGAACAACCCACAACTCAAGAACTGGATAATTTCTTCGAGTTCATGTACGATGAATACTATGGTGACGCTTTGAAAAATGCATCTAACCAACATTCCGCTGCACCCACCCCACATCAACAACCACCACCACCACCACCACCACATCCAGATGCATCCACAACATTCGAAGCTGGCGCACCAACTCCCTCAACATCAACATCATCTACATTTACTCCAGCAACTCCATTCATTGAAATTGTTCTACCAAGAATTGATGAGCAAGAACAAAATAATGCTGTGTTTGACGATGAAGTCTTTGAAAACCCGTTTGGAACGGAATCTGGTGAATCATCTTCCAGATTACATGAACCGACTAACACACATTTGTTCAGTCCAAGGTACCCTTCAACATTACAGTGGACAAAAGACCATCCGATTGAAGAGGTTATTGGTGAACCCTCCAGACCAATTCAGACGAGAAAACAACTTCACACCGATTGCGACATGTGCATCTATGTCTGCTCAGTCAGTCTCATAGAACCTAAGAACATTCGGGAAGCAATGGCAGATAATGCCTGGATTGAAGCGATGCAGGAAGAACTTCTTCAATTTCAAATCCATGACACCTGGGATTTAGTTCCAAGACCAATTGACAAACTAGTCATTGATCTTAAGTGGTTATGGAAAAGCAAAAAGGATGAAGAAATGACTGTAATTCGCAACAAAGCTCGTCTGGTGGCAAAGGGATACAGACAAGAAGAAGGGATATATTTTGAAGAGTCATTCGCACCAGTTGCAAGGCTTGAAGCAGTCAGGATTTTCTTAGCTTATGCCGCTCACAAGAACATCACGGTTTAGCAGATGGACATCAAGACAACATTCTTGAATGGAACTCTGAAAGAAGAAGTGTACGTGAGTCAGCCGGACGGTTTCGTTGACAAAGATCATCCGGAATACGTCTACAAGCTAAAGAAGGCAATCTATGGTTTGAAACAAGCCCCACGGGCGTGGTATGACGAGTTATCATCTTTCTTGCTGTCAAATAATTTCACCAAAGGAACAATTGATCCAACCTTGTTTACAAGAAAATACAAAAATGATATTTTGATTGTTCAGATTTACGTGGACGACATCATATTTGGGTCCACTAATCCGCAACATTCAAAACATTTTGAAAATCTCATGAAAAGCAAATTCGAAATGTCCATGATGGGTGAATTAAAATTCTTTTTGGGTTTACAAATTCATCAATCCCCGCGTGGTATTTTTCTAAATCAGGCTAAATATACAATTGAGATGAAAAAACATGGAATGGACAATTGTGACTCTGTTGGTACTCCAATGGTCACTTCACCAAAAATTGGCGCTGACCTATATGGGAAACCCATGGATCCGAAGAAATATCAGAGCATGATTGGTTCTCTCATGTACCTAACTGCTAGCCGTCCAGATATTCATTTTGCTGTTTGCTTACTTGCACGGTTTCAGGCAAGGCCTACCGAACTTCACCTCCAAGAGGTTAAACGGATCTTTCGATACCTTCGAAGAACCATTAACATGGGACTTTGGTATCCGAAGGATTCGGAGTTTACACTAATTGCCTTTTCAGATGCCGATCATGCTGGATGCCAAGTAACAGCGAAAAGTACATCAGGCGGAGCACAATTTCTGGGAGAAAAGCTAGTAGGCTGGTCATCAAGGAAATAAGACTGCACTGCTTTATCAACAGCAGAAGCCGAGTATGTGTCTCTATCTGCGTGTTGTGCCCAAGTTCTATGGATGAGGACACAGCTCACAAATTATGGTTTCTCTTTCAACCGCATACCTTTGTATTGCGATTCAAAAAGTGCCATAGCCATCTCGTGCAACCCAGTGCAACACTCGAAGACCAAGCATATTAGAGTCCGCTATCACTTCATAAAAGAGAACGTTGAAGAGGGTACTGTTGAATTGTTTTTCGTGAAGACAGAATACCAGCTCGCCGATCTATTTACTAAGGCCCTCCCAAAAGAGCGGTTTGAAAACTTAGTTCGTCAAATTGGAATGCGAAGCCTAACTCCCGAAGAGTTAGAAAGTCTTCTCGAATCTTCTTGATTTATATCAACAAGCTTCGCATGTAAATATTTTTGTAAATATATACTTGTTAACATTATACTGTAAATACATAAAATTTCAAAAAGACATAAAAAATATAAAACTCTAAAAACCAAAAATATTCTTCTCACGACATGTCTCTCGTATAATCGATATTCTGTACGTATCTAGAAATGTCATTCAACAATGATACGGGCATGTACAGATGCTTGAGCGAGAGTTCTTTTTTATGTTTTTTCTAAAACATGTCGTTTCTCAAATTTTTCTTCATTAAGGCTTTCATGCATTTTTGTACGAAACCCGCGCTACATTGAATGACTTAAGGTTAATGGCAAAAAGCAAAACCTTGAGCACTTAATCAAAATGATTTCAGGAAGATTTTCTCAAAAGTCTTTAAATGAATTTTGTGCTCAAGATAACTCCCTCTAACACCCTTAATTGCTTTTAAACTCAAATGTTTAATAAAATGCTTTGGTTAAGGGGGAGTATAAAAAGAAAAATGTTCCATTTTTCATGCTAAAATCAGTCCGTCTCTCCATAAAAAGTTTCATTTTAATCAACTGTTTTCAAAAATACCACTTCATGCTATTTTTGAGGGGGAGATTAAGTGTTTAAATATAAGGGGGAGAGGACGCGATTAAAATGTGATCAAAAAGTTTTGTGGTTTGAATCTCAAAAAGAGTTCTTCAAAAAGACTCAGAACAACCCTCGAATTGACGAAACTAACTGTCCGTTATCGAAAAGACTAGTCCTGGACGGGTAATAATTTCAAGCTGGTTTACCAGTAATGTAAACGTGTCTCGCAAAGGACTTGTCTGAGTAGAATGTACCAATTCGAGAGATGATATTTGAATATGACCAGGATGGGTAATAATTTCAAACTAGTCTAACTAGTGATGCAAGCGTGTCTCGCGAAGGTCGTGTTCATTGAAAGTCGATCATTTCAAATGTGCGAACTCTACCCGACATGTGCAGTTTATTTAAAAATTGCATGAGCACATGTGAAGGGGGAGTGTTTCAAAAATGCAAAACTCTCAATGTGAACAAAATGTGTTTTCTCATAAACACGTTGAGAGATTTTCACAAGGTTTAATGGCATGTAACAAATAATCTAGGATAATCATGGAGTAATAAGGTGATTATGGTTAGGTTATGTCCAATGATCCGCCAGAACTGGAGGGATCTACCCAAGGACTATTCCAATAGCTTAGCATTAGAAGTCCTTAGGAAAGATTGAAAAAAGGATTATAATGAGAAAGGAGAAAGAAGGGGTTGAAGAATGAAAAAGAAAAGTTTTTGTAAGGGTGAAAAGAAATAGCCCTCCATGAAAACTTAGGTCAGAAACCGGGTCAATACATATGCTATCGGTACTCACTAAGGTGATACTGATATTGAAGACAAGACGTCATGGACCCAGTGACGCAATGCACCACCCCTCCTATCCACTCAGATATCTCTTAAAAGATATTTGTTTCATTTCTCACGGAGAACACTACATAATCTATCGACCTCTCACTCCGAGATGTGTTGATATTGAAAAGGTGGCACTCTGCTCCATGCCTCCAACGACTAAAACCAAAACGCACATAATTGAGTCTAGAGACATGAGATTCATCAAAAGATCTCTTAGGAACACTTCCTATGCAATACACTTGTGTTCACTCAAAAGGATACAAGTTGTATGAGTCTTAATGAGATCTAAGGATCTTGCCTCACGACATGATGGCCGCTGGACGTTTTATTGCTAACTGTTTTATGCAGGTACAGACGAAAGTCCATCTACCATCATCATCTGCTATGAAGACGCATGTGGATCAGAAGAAGAAGATCAAGGCAAGAACGACCAAGAAGACGATTCTTTGAAGATCACAGTGCATGAAGGAACATTGAATGATGACTCTTTTGCATTGACACACAAAGTTCAAGTCATTGAAGACAAAAGAACAATCAAGGGACCATCATTGAAATGACCATCCCTTAGGGGGAGATTGTTAGCAATTAATTTATGAATTGCAAAAGTGATGGTCATTAGTTTTTAAGAACTTATGTGTGTAATGTAACATGTAGTTAATATTGTGGGCTAGTAGTATTAGTTTAGATAAAGTCCAAGTGTATAAGTGTGATACTTATACTAGTCCACATGAAGTCCATGAAAAAGCCCACCAAGCCTTTTGGTTGGCTATGCTGTACGTATAAAACACACACACTTCTCAGTTATTAGTGTGCCTCAATTGTTAGAAAGAGAGTGTGTGTGTTTCACCTTAGTCACTTGTATTATTTTCCCTCAAGCATATAATCATTTGACTAGAAATTTAACCTATGATCCACATCTCTCTTCTTGTTCTTAATATGTGTTAGTGAAGCATCATCTTGCTCTAGTGTCGATTTGTATGATAAAGGAAGTGATCGGTGTTCATTCCAAGTGAAAACCGAGTGCTACAACTCGTAACTCAATATGCCACTTTATTGACATGTCTTGTTCTTATAATATGCACCATAGTATTTCCCTTAACCACGTCCACAATTATGCTGCTTGATACCTATTATGTGATCATGTTCAATTTCACAAGACGGAATATTATCAAGTAAATGACGCGTTTAATGATATTTATTTAATAGCTCATTATTTTATGCGGCCACAGTTAAATAATAGTCTAAAATTTATCTAGACAAAACTTTTCACAAACTTTCCCTAGATAATTTTCTCCGCAATATATTAACCAATAAGTGATTACATGAGCAAATAATTTTTTTCAAGTAAATTTATTTGTGACGAGCTTTAAGGAGAATTATCTAGTTTCCACATTAACCACTTTAATAATATTTCTATGAATGCAGCATTCGTTATATTTGCATAGAACAAACCTTTAACACTCTGAATACATTATTTAACATGCTTTTTAGTGGAGGCAAGTGCCACTAAGAAAGATAACACAAAACATGTGACCATCAGACCATGCATTGTACATCTATTAACTGCTTATCGTTTTCTTTATCTTGGTGATCATATATAGCAATACCAATGAAAAGGAGATAAGAATACAGTGACAAGTATTGTGCACACATAAGAAACAATTCACTTTCATAGTCTGATCATGTGCTAATAAAACTTTAAGATGCATACATGTAGGATCGAGAACTTCGAGCTTGATTGAGCTTGGTATAAACAAGAACCTCTGTATGCAATACAAGTGTTTATGCGGAAACTAAACAGCAAGTATTATAAAGAAGAAAACTCTAAACGAACAATGATCCTCTATGGATCAAACTATGAACTAAGAATTGTGTTCTTGAATATTAAAAACGTTAAAGGTGTTAAAGGCGTACATAAACTCATAGACGGGTTTATCTTTTATACTAACAAGATCACCTAACCCTAACCCGTTCTACAAGTAAACGTGTGAAGAGATAAACAACAATCTCTTCTAAAAATAAATCTTAACAAACATTCTAAATATACGGATAACAAATAATACTATCCGCAGCAACAACACTATCGGCAGAAACAAGATAACACTGTCGGCAGCAATGAGCTTTCAGCAGGAACCAAAGCTATCGGCAGGAACCAGCTTAACACTATCGGCAGCAACAATGAAACTCTTATTTCCTAGAGATCCTAACAATCCTCCCCTAATCTTGAGGTTGACTAGGTTAACCTGCAAGATTCCAATGTGATAGAACTTGCAACTCTCAGGCTTGAGGACTGCGACTTAGCAGCAACAATTTTAAGTAACCAGCAGCAACATCCATAACTTGCAAGATTCCAGCTTCTATAGCATCCAGCAGCAACTTCAATAGTTCAGCAGGAACAAGAAATCTTCTTTAAAACATGTATACTGGTCACCATTACTTTCACTTGAACTTGGCTGCTACTATGACAATATGTACATCAAATCACTTGAAGTTTCATACTATTCTCATCACATCCAGGTGTGTTAACTCCTGTGAGAGGTGAATCATTGAAAATTAATGGATCTGATGTCTCTTTACCAATAGCCATCACTACTGGAGTAGCCAATGTTTAGGTGTGTTAGACCATGGTACATTGATAACCATCTGATTTATTAGCAAATCAGCAACTATAAACGGATTTGACTTGTCTTTACCTGTAGCCGTTTGCTCAGGACTAGTCAATTCTTTGGTTTCAACTGAACCTTGGTGAATTGAATACCAAATATGGATACCAAGTGTCTTTACCACAAACCATACTTTTGGGACTAGCCAATCCTTTGGATCCCACAAAGGGTTACATCCATGGTGAATTGAGAACCATTTTCAACTCTCAGGAATTAACCATGGGTGAGTTGAATACCCTATAGCTTTGAGCAAGCTATTACAGCTATCAACGGATTTGATAATCACACCAGAGCCGTACCCTCATGGTGAGTCAACTCTTTCTTGTCTGCAAGACATGGTGAGTTGAGCACCATTTATTGTGCAGGTGTAAACACCAACACTGTACCTGCAAGGTGTTGCTCAAAACCACTTATTAGCACACAAAATATACACAATTTTTTTTTTTTTTTTTTTTTTTTTTGAACTAAGAAACACACCAAAATAAAAGAAAATAAGAAAATAAACAAAAGAAAGAAAGAAAGAAAGATAGAAAATATACAACAACAACAAGAACCATCCTCCCCTTAAGCTTCAATCCTCCCCTTAAGCTTCAAGCCTCCCCTTAATGAACAATTCACCCCTTAAGCTGATGATCCCTTAGCTGCAATTTGATTCTTGATGAATTTAACCAATTGTTCAGCTGTGGTTAGATCATTTCCTATAGCATGCTTAGGAACTCTGACCTTCTGTGTTAGCATTCTCTGTAACACTCCTTCAGTTAAAGGATAAGCAATATCCACAAACATAGTTAGGAACTTGCCAGAGGTGAGTTCCACAACATGAACATTGGAATAGGGATATAATCTCCAAGAGAAGACTCTCCATGATGATTGATTACCCCACACCAGTTTAGTCTTGTCTCCATCCAATTTATTCATCAAGACTTGTAAATCTCCCCAAAGCAGCAAACCAATTCCAGTTGGAGTAGTAGATTGATAATGATTATCCACTATCCTATAAAGATGCTCCAAATCTTTTCTTTCAACCCTATCCAAGATCTCCCTCAGAAATGTAAAGAACTTGACTGTCCCATCAAGAGAAAACCAAACATTGACATCACCATCTGAAGTAGATCTAATCTCCCAATGAGCAATATGACCCCAAGACTGAATGGAGTCACCCTCTGAATCACTTTCAGAATCAACCTCAATCAAATCATGATCATCCACTTCAAGAATATCCACAGAAGAAGAGTGGAAAGATTGACTCTTCTGCCTTGTTCTTAGACCATATTGAAGGATAGGAACAGATACAGAAGGCTCAGCAGAGACAGAAGCATTAGCAGTAGGAAGATCAGCAGGAACAAGACCTTCTTGTGGTACCTCAGATGCATCAACATTAGAACTTGGAGCACTGAAAGAATCATCCTTAGAACCTTCTCCAGACTTCATTCTCTTTGCAACATCAGACTCCAAAGATGAAGATGCTCTTTTCCTGCTTTGTGGAATATCAGTGTCTACTATAGAGTTGAGCTTTGCATAAGTATCAAGGAACAACTTTTGAATTGCACCATCATTCCAACCCTTGAAGTCACTGATCTTGTAGTTAGCTTCATTCTTCAGATACACCTTCATAAAATTGATATTATCTCTGTTTGTGGGCATCTTATATCCTAACCTTTGTCTTTCCTTGATCCTGTGCATCAATTCATTCCAAGTGGTTGCTCTTTGTTTCTTTAAGATGAATGCCTTGAGCAGTTCTGACCTTTCATCTGGATCCAATTCTGACATTTGAAGAACCATAAACCCATGAGCTCTAATAATCATGTCAGTGTTCAATAAATATTCAACTTGTGCACTAAACACTTCTGAAGAAGGATCATCTGAACTTGGGTTATTTATCATCTCAGCAACATTCTTCTCATCAACAGACAATTGTCTTGCAATCTCTTCATCTTGAGCAAGCTGAACTAATCTAGCTTCTTCAGCAGCAATTTCCTGTTCCTGCACCTTTGCAGCTATCTCTTCATCATCTTCAGTTGCTTCAGGAGGAATGATGTTACCTTCAGCAGCAACAGATGAACTTCCAACAGTAGTAACAGGAGCCTTAGATGCAGAAGAAATATTTTCAACATCGGCAGTAACAGCAGAGACATCAGCAGCAATGGAGACATCAGCAGCTGTGGTCCTTGCTTCAGTGGAGACCTGTGCTTGAGGAGTGATGTTGTGCTCAGAAGTTGTAGGTACTTCAGTATTTGCACCATCAAGAGAAACAGATGCTAGAACATTAAGCCCATCAAATATCATATCATCCTGATCTTCCTCAGACTCAGAAAGAATAACCCTTCTTTTCTTTTGCACATGACTACCCTCCAATATGCTGATCTTTTCATTTAGTTCTTGGATAGTTCTACAAAAAGCTTCATTAGAATCCCTGAGCTCCTTTTCCAAATTCTTCACTTTCTCACTGAAAATCCTTTTTGTCTCATTAAGTTCTGACTCCAATGCCTCAATTTTCTTCACAGATCTGTCAAGTAACTGGGACATAGAGGTGAGATCAACAGCATCCTCAGTTCCACCAGCAAGAACACTTGAAGTATTAGGAGCTTCACTGACTCTGGGTGGAGAAACATTAAATCCCTCCCCTGCATTGGTGTCATAACTAAATGGCTGCCTAGTAGGACTGGGTGATGAAAGCCTTGAAGAAGAGGGTAATTCTACAGAAGGAGATGGCTGGATAATAGGTGTATCAGCTGAGATGGTCTGATCATTAGATTCAACATTGTCATTAGGCTCAGGTGTAGGTGTTACTGGTCTGGGTGATGGTGGTAAAGGATCATCAGCAGCAATAGATGCAGATGCATCAGCAGCAACTGAAGTCTCTTGCTCAGTTGCATTAGGTGATTGTGAGATATTGACATTCTCAGCAGGATCAGGATTTCCGGCAGGATCAGGGATATCAGCAGGATCAGGGTTGTGTAACATATGAGGCAACAAAGGCAAATGTTGGCCAGTAAAGTTCATCTTCATCAGGGCAAACATTTTGGCAGTCAACCTATTTATAATCTTAGGGGATGTATTAATGGTCTGTACACCTAAGATGATTTGAAGAAATCTAGGGTACATCAAAAAGCTGTTTTTACCATTACTGAGATTCTCAATCATTCCCTCAAAAATATATTTTGCCCAATTAAAGATCCTACCCTGAGATAAACAGACTAGACCAGATGCAATAGGACTTGGACATTGATCCCAACCACCTGACTTAACACTAAGACACTGGAGTAAAGTGTGAATCAGAAACCTCCATTGAGGAGACAACCTACTTTTCAAGAAGGTGCAACTTCCAGTAACAGGATACCCTATAGCTGCCATACCATCAGTAATATCTTGCCTTGAAAGATCATATTCCCCTTGCTCCTCAGGAAATTGAAGCTGAACTCGAATCAACTCCTCAGTAACAATCACTTCTTGGTCATCAATGGTAGCAACAATATCAACTTCCCTTCCCACAATGTGTCTTGCCTTAGCTGTCCTCCAAAACTGTTTGACCAATGAATCATATACCATCACTGGACAATAAGTGAGGGCATAACTAATAGATGACCCACGAAGAAATCCTAGAACTTCATCATAACCAACACTTCTTGAAGAAGACTCCAAATAAGCCACCTTGTTATGATCATCCTTGTAACGAAGAGTTGTTGTCATTGCGTTGTAGAAATGATTTAGGGTTTGAAAAGGGAAAATTAGGGTTCGAGAGGTTTTAGAGAATTTGAGATGAGAGATGTGCAATTATGCGTTGTGTTACCAAAAATATCACTTTAAATTGCTGCAATTCTTTGCACGTAACATTGACCAATTAAATTGAGAAGGTTTGACCATTCAGCAGAAACATTTGGTCATTCGGCAGCAATAGGAGGTTTGACCAATCGGCAAGAATGAGGTGGTTTGACCAAAGTCAACCTTCCGAACTTAGTCATTAAGAATAACTTACCCGAATTAACTCTCAATACCAACCATCAATAAATTTTGCACTAATCTCCATATCGTTATATAACCCTCAAATCACATAACTTTATCATCACTTAACCCTTTATTACCACAAATCAAACAAAATTTCCAAAAATCAAGCCACAATATGAGTTCATCCAAACATCCAATTATCGAAATCTCATCAGATTCTTCCTCCTCTAGTGACTCAGGATGGAATAACTACTTCCCCAAAACAGCATCATCCTCTAAAATCAAAGGTAAGGCCAAGGTTGAGGAGGATTCATCTGATCCTCTTCCATCTACCCCTTCTTCTTTTGAGTACTTTAGCTCTGATGATGAAGATTCATCAGAGTTGAAGTCTTTGGTGTATTGTCAGGGTGAATGGGAGACTTTCCCTCCCAATTTTCCTTTAACAGATGAGCTTAGGAAACAGATGAAGGAAACTAAAGCTCTGCTTGCTGAAGAGATGGAGAGAACAACTGCAGCTTTCTATAAAGTACCGGTTCCAAAAGGCAAGGCTAAGCATCAAGAAGGTTCTAGTCGAGAAAAACCAAACCCTCGAAGTCGAAACAATCGACAACGTGAAGGCAAAGATCCAAGACAAAGGAAGATTCTTACCGGAACCACTCCCAAGCCAACCCAACCTGCTTCACAATCAAGCACCCCAATACCACAATCAAGCCATCCAGCTCCACCATCAAGTAACCCTACTCCACAACCAATCCATCCAACTTCAAGGATACGCTCCAGAACACATCAAGGGCCAACACCCTCAAGCTCTTCAAAGCCAACCCCTGAACAAAGACAACCACTGCCAGTGATCTTGGCACTTGCAGTCCCCCATGTTTATGAAGAGATCAGTCGCCAGAGAGGAAAGAGGTTCATGCCTGACAATCTAGGAAAGGGTAAGGAGAAGATGGAATAGATGGTAGGGATTAGGTAGATTGATGTTAGAAGGTTGAAATGATGATTTGAATGTTGTTGATAAGTAGCTTTTGAAGCTCATAGTCTTTTGTAACCAGCAACTGAATGTACTTCACTCCCTTATGAATGAATGAAAATTGCTGTGTTTAGCTTTAAGTCCAAGCACCAAATAATTGCAAAATAAGGATATCTAGCAAAAGATACTTAAAAACCTGCAAAACAAAATTAGAGTAATACAAACCATAGACATAAACAAGATAAACTACAAGCATACAAGCATTAGCCTCCCCTTAGGCTAATGCAATCAGATAAATCAGCAAACATAATTACAACAACATGATAAACCAAACCAGAACAATTACCAAAGATACCATGGAGAATAAACCATTCCCCCTCCAAAGATGTGATTATTATAGACAGGTCTGAAATCCCTTTCAATATATGAAGAAGTACCAGCAGGAATGGTTCCTTGAAAATCAGCAGGAACAGAGGAACCAGCAGGAACAGGTCTATCAGCAGGAAAAGGACTCCTATTGAAATTCATTCCTGCTGCTTGTGGAACATATGGTGGGATTTGTTTAACATTTTTCCACAATGATCTGTTCTGATGTTTCCCACCATTCAACCTTTTCTCATGATAATCACAATCTTTAATAAGATGATATTGACTACCACACACAAAACATGTCTTTTTCTTAGCAGCCTTGTTTTTACTACAACTTTTCTTAATATGGGTACCATTATCACTAGTGGAACTAGAGACACAGTTGTTTTTAAAAGAATTCATTGAGCTGTTATCTGAAAAGACTGGTTTAGGAGTAGATTTACCATTAGTTGAACTTGAGGACTTGTGATATTTGGGTGTGGTTGTCTTTTCACTTGAGTCACATGAAACAAAGTCTTTAGACTCTGCTTCTGAGGATTTGTCACTTGTGTGACAAGGGACACAATTATTAGATTCAGGTAAGTCTTTGGACTTTTTACCATAAACCATTTGTGACTCATCTGAGTCAATATCAGAGAGAGAGTGGACAGGAGTAGGCATAAAAACTCCTCTTATAGGTGGAGAAACAGCATTCATTCCACCTTCTTTCACATACTTAACAGGTTTTTGATAGTCTGCAGGTTCAGGGTCAAAAACACTATACTCATTAGGGTCATAAAATTGATTTGGCCCTATCAGGTTACCATACCCTAAACCTCTTTTCGTTTTCGTAGACATAGAACTATCAACTAACTTGTTTAGGTTTTTAGATGAATCTTTCCATTTATTAAACCTAGCCAAGGTATTGTCTAGTTTAGTCTGCATATCCTGTTTTTCTAACACCATCTCAGCCTTTTGAGACTCAGAATGTTTAAGCTCATTAGTGGTGTTTTTCAAGTCCCTCTCTAAAACTTTTATCTTTTCCTCATAAGCTAACTGATTCTTTTGAAACCAAACTTTTTGCTTTTCTAATGTTTTAACTGCTTTGTCATAAGCTTGAACCTTAATAAAGTATTCATTATACTTAGATTTCATTTCATCATATTCATTATTAAGTGTTGAGTACAATTCTTGACAAGCAGAATTACATCGTTGTACCTGAGATGGAAACCCCAACAGAGCATATTCTTCCATATTCTCTTTTGTATTAAAGGATTCACCTTTATCAGTCAGCTTTTCCACAGACTTATTTTGAAACAAATTCCTAATCTTCATTGCAAACATTTCAAATTTATCACCCGACAACAGCGACATTGTTAAAAGATTCAAGAAAGACAACTCAACAATGTTTCCTTCTTTATCAGAGATCCTTACCAGGCTCTGATACCACTTGTAGGATCGAGAACTTCGAGCTTGATTGAGCTTGGTATAAACAAGAACCTCTGTATGCAATACAAGTGTTTATGCGGAAACTAAACAGCAAGTATTATAAAGAAGAAAACTCTAAACGAACAATGATCCTCTATGGATCAAACTATGAACTAAGAATTGTGTTCTTGAATATTAAAAACGTTAAAGGTGTTAAAGGCGTACATAAACTCATAGACGGGTTTATCTTTTATACTAACAAGATCACCTAACCCTAACCCGTTCTACAAGTAAACGTGTGAAGAGATAAACAACAATCTCTTCTAAAAATAAATCTTAACAAACATTCTAAATATACGGATAACAAATAATACTATCCGCAGCAACAACACTATCGGCAGAAACAAGATAACACTGTCGGCAGCAATGAGCTTTCAGCAGGAACCAAAGCTATCGGCAGGAACCAGCTTAACACTATCGGCAGCAACAATGAAACTCTTATTTCCCAGAGATCCTAACAATACATGCATCAAGTAGTGCATGCGATCAGATGATTAAAAAGGTGTCGCTTATCTTTCATTACCAATAAGATTTTAATGTTCGATGTAAACACAATAAGCATATAGATATAGTAGATCAAGTCCTTTTATATAGTATAATATATCTCATATTTGAAAACATATTATAAGATCAGTCAGATATAATAACTTTCGATGATGCCCTTCATCTTGTCACTTTTAGTGACTTATATTTATTCACAAGTAACTGTTAAGATTTAGCAAATAGCAACATGCCACGATTTATTAGTGATATATAATCAATTGCATACTATAAGATATAGATTCAATTTAAACGCACATATAATAATCATAAAAGCATGTGCCATTGTTGTTTATGAAACAACAACAATAACGATCAAATGTAATATCAACACTAAGCCATCATGCATGCAATTGATTAACGTGTACAACTAAAACCTTATGATCAAGATTGTTAAATATTTTGCTCAATTTGGTTTAAAAAAAAATCGTTACTAAAAATTTGAGATCCAAAATTTTCGTGTCACCAGGAATCTTATATGTGTGCCAAAGTTTTGCTCGCATTATTTTTTTATTACCTTTCTACTTATTCATCAAGTAACTAAAAACATAAAACATATATTCACGATAAGCAAATCAAGTTCACATAAAATGATTCGCAGATAAAAAAATTCGAAGCATAATAAAATTACCATGTTATTAAAATTGATGCAATAATAATATATCATCTTAAACGACGTTAATATGTAGTAGCTCAAGTTCTAGATTTTAACATATAATATACGATCAAGTAATATTAATGCATATGGTTTACGATACCGATCAACTAATATATTAAAGTTTAGTTCGTTCAAAAAAAAATAATATGTTAAAGTTTAGGATATACCTTTTTGAAGCTTGAATAAAAGCCATTGCTAATGACTTCGTCAAAACGAAAACTACATCCGTCCTTCTTACATTCATCGTATCTTTCTTCTTCTTATTGAAACGGCTAATCTAAAAATCATTTTTAGAGTGTGCTGATAACGTGTTGTAAATGTAATGAACAAGAACACAAGAATGAGAGAGGAAGAGAATTCTTATTATTGAGATGTATTCATAATGTTACAATATGAGGTATTTATAAGGCATAGAAAAACCCTAACTTGTTAATCAAGATTAGGATGAATAGACATAAGCCCATAAGCCCATAATATTTTACAATAAAAATCAGTTAATGCAAATTTTGATTAAAATGTCAAAAGAAAAAATAGTTATAACTACATATTTTTAGAGACAAACATAAATAATAACATAAACACTTTATATGATAATTTCTTCCATCGCGCTATATTTGAGGAAGGATGCCAATAGCTAAAAAGTGTATATGTCAAATTGGAACAAATCAAATCATGAGGAAATTGAGGATATAAATAACAAGGATTCAACCTTGCGCGTTGCTGTGGAGTACCTATATAAGTTGGAGTTGACTCGGTCTTTATGCGTTAACTATGTTTGTAATAGTATTTGTGATACAACATTACTCACAGAAATATAAATAAATTATTATTGAATTAGTGAATCACTTATTTTTGTAATTGATTTACAAATAAAGTTACACAAAAATATTTTCATTTCTTCGGAATTGGTTGCTTAGTTTTATTCCCCACTGCATTCATAAAAAGAGTCGTTAAAATTAACACTATGTTAAGTTATGTGATGCATTGTTATATAAAAAAGACTTACCACATTATTTGGACTATAAAGTAAATAAGAACTTGTTTATAAAGAAATATGTGTGTTCTGAATTCTTTTCAAGAAATCTCTATAAAACTATGTTTTTTGTAGCATTCGGTGGCCTATTTTCTTGCTGAACTATGGGTATTTTCTGTCCATATGGCGTTGTTTCCCTAGACAATGCGACGTACAATTGTTCATATCTGAATATCGGTTCCGGAAATAGACACCAATCATTTTTAGGGGGGAGGGAGTGGACTCGGGGAAGTGCTCGGTGCCGATTGGGCACACCGCCGCCGGTAGGCGGTGCCGAGTGAAATGGGAGAATTTTGGTGAAGTTCACCGAAGAAGAAAAGTGAAATGGTAGACGTTTTGCAACGGTCAAATGTTGGAAAATGAAATATAGCCGTTTGGCTGTAAAAAAAAAAAAAAAAAAAAAATTACCCCTTTTTTAAATTATACACTCTATAAATACTACACAATTCAACCACAACACTCATTTCATATCCAAAAAACATCTCTTATCCAACACTTTTATTAAAAAAATCACCACACAAATCTCAACCTTTTTATCCTAAAAAAATGTCTACTTCGTCCGAAGAGTACATGTACCCGTCTTCAACTGACGATTCCATGGGTAGCTCGTTGCAATTTTGGAACGACTCGTATCAATGGGTTGTAGACACGGCAAGCTCTAGCACCTTTCGCCCTCGTACACACGTTGAGCGTCATCGAGAAGTTGGTCTTGAAACTCTACTCAATGATTGGTTCGTTGAAGAACCAAAGTACAATGACGCATACTTTAGAAAGAAGTTTCGTATGAATAAAACCATGTTTTTGAGCATAGTGGCTGATATTGAAGCGCAATTCCCGTATTTTCAAGAAGGTTATGACGCTCGTAGCAAGAAAAGTTTCACGGCGCTACAAAAATGCAGCTCCGCCATTAAGCAACTCGCAACCGGTAATCCGCCCGATGAGTACGATGAGTATTTATGCATGGCCGCAAGAACGTCACGCGAAGCTCTTGATCATTTTTGTGACGCCATCATTCAGTTGTACGGTCGAGAGTACTTACGGAGGCCGACTCAACACGATGTGTTACGCATTTTCGAGGCCCATGAGGCTCAACATCACATACCAGGGATGCTTGGGAGCATCGATTGCACACATGTCGAATGGAAAAATTGTCCTTGAAGATTGAGAGGGCAATATACGAGAGGTGACCATGGTGTCCCGACTATTATGCTTGAGGTTACAGCGTCACAGGATTTATGGATTTGGCATGCGTATTTTGGTGCTCCGGGGTCAAACAACGACATCAACGTATTGAATCAGTCCGACTTGTATCTTGCGGAGCAAAATGGAACGGCTCCGAACACCTCATTTCACGTGAATGGGCGCTTCTACAAACGCGGTTACTACCTTACCGATGGAATCTACAACAAGTGGTCAACCTTTGTTAAGGCATACCCGTATCCAACCGACCCAAAGGAAATAAAATTCAAGAGGTTGCAAGAGGGGGCAAGAAAGGATGTCGAGCGAGCATTTGGTGTTTTAAAGGGAAAATGGAAAATTCTAGCTCGACCTATCCGGGCTATGACTAAAGCGAAGATTGGAAAGTTTGTGCACGCGGCTATTATTTTGCACAACATGGTAATAAAAGGCGATGGGAGGGCAATATCACCGGTTCATATTATGGATGGACCGGTGGAACCGGTGTATGACGAAAACGTTGTGGCGGAGCTAATAGATGAAGACGTCCATCACCGCCTTCGATTTGATCTCACGGAGCACGTAGCGGCTCAAGACTTGCCGTATCTCGATGATTAGTTCTTTTATCTAGTTTCTTTTATGTCGTTTTTAGTTGTTGTGTTTTTTTTTTTTTTTTTTTTTTTTTTTTTTTTTTTTTTTTTTTTTAAGTTTTAGATAATGTTGTTTTTTTAAGTATTGTAGGATATTTATTTTTATTTTTAATGAAATGATATGTGTTTTATTTTTAAATAGTTTATGTATTAAAAATAAATGGAAAAAAAAATGTGATGTGGAAAATGTGGGATTTGGGGTTGTTTGGGGACCATTGCCACCATTTTGGGGAAGTTTGGGGAAGGATTGGGGTGAAATGAGTTGGAGGGTTTTTATTGGATGATGATGAGGTGGCAATTTGGGGAAGTTTGGGGTTGGAGTGACCACTCCCTCCCCCCTTAGACCATCTTTATTCACAACCCAACCCAACCCAATCTTTTATTAAAATATTATTTTCTCTTTCCTCCACATACACAACCGTTACATACAACCAATCCATAATTTTTTTTACCATTTATCAACAACCCAACCTAATATATAATATTATTATACTTATATTTAATTTAATTATTTAAAATTTTATATAAAACTATATGTTTGATTATAAATATATTTTTGAAAAGTAACGATTTCAATAATAAATAAATAATAAAAAAATGTTATATTTTTAAATTTTAATTGAAATAAAATACGTCTTTTATTAAAAAAAAAATTACAAAAACATGAAGAAATAAAAAATTGCAAATTTTAGAAATACAAATGACATAATTAATTATCATCGCTAAATTTTTGCCATATATGCTCAATCAAGTCATTTTGTAGAGATGAATGGGCTTCTCTATTGCGCAATTGTTCTCTATTTCTCATATAACTTCTCAAATCCGCAATTCTTTCAGTGGAGTACTCAACAACATCATCGTTACCATTTGTATGTGTGTCATTAAAAAATTCAGATGGATCATAATTTTTGTAAGTTTCTCGTTCATCTTCAACTATCATGTTGTGCATAATAATGCAAGCAATCATAATTTGTCCCATTTGTTCGTAGTCCCAAATAAGACATGGATGTCGAAGGAATGCGAAACGAGCTTGTAGAACTCCAAATGCCCGTTCCACGTCTTTTCGAGCGGCCTCTTGATGTTGAGCGAACAACCTGTGCTTTCTAATTTGTGGAGAAGATATAGATTTGACAAATGCAGCCCATGAAGGATATATACCATCAGTAAGGTAATATGCCATATTTTTCTGATTACCATTCACAACATAGCTCACTTTTGGTGCTCGACCTTCTAATACATCATCGAAAACAGGAGATCTATGAAGAACGTTAATATCATTGCACGAACCTGGTGTTCCAAAGAAAGCATGCCATATCCATAAGTCATATGACGCGACGGCTTCCAGAATGATGGTTGGCTTTCCATTTCTTCCTGCGTATTGTCCAGCCCAACCTTTAGGACAATTTTTCCACTGCCAATGCATGCAGTCAATGCTACCTATCATACCTGGGAACCCACGTTGTTCCCCAACATTGAGAAGTCTCGCTAAATCATCTTCATTTGGCCTTCGAAGGTACTCATCACCGAAGCAAGAAATGACACCTTGTACAAACAACATCAGAGACTTTCTTGTCACAGCACCACTCATCCTCAAGTATTCATCTACGGCATCAAATGATATACCATAAGCCAACACACGCATAGCTCCTGTACATTTCTGCAATGATGAAAGACTTTGTCTACCCGTAGCATCACGTCTTTGTTGGAAATATGGATTATTGGCAGTAACAGCATCAACAATACGAACAAACAGGTGTTTACGCATGCGAAATCTGCGTCGAAATATAACTTCATCAAAGGTTGGGTTATCCACAAAATAGTCTGCCATTAGAAGTGCCTCACCTTGCTCACGTTCCCTATCACGATACGCTCATCTTGCTCTAGAAGTTTGGTCTTGTATGAATAAATTAGGATAGTTGATAATAACATCTTCAAGGATGCGATCAGTGCGTTGATTATATTGAAAAACACGTGATTCCCATTCATGATACTCGATTGAGTTGGATGAGATCGAACTTGAGTTAGAATCGGATGATAAGTCATCAGAATTAGATGACATATTTGTTTTGAGAACTTGACTTAGAAATATAAGTTGAATGTGTAAAACTTGATGTGTAACTTTCATAAATTGTCTCTCTATTATATAAGGACGTGATCGAATTAGACTTTGACACATGTCATGATAAGATCAGCTGTAATCTATATGATCGAGTAAAACATTGCCACGTGTCATGATAAGATTTTTCTTTTGATTATTGATAAGATCAGATGTAATCTATATGATCGAGTAAAACATTGCCATGTGTCATGATAAGATTTTTCTTTTGATTATTGATGAGATCAGATGTAATCTATATGATCGAGTAAAACATTGCCATGTGTCATGATAAGATTTTTCTTTTGATTATTGATAATAAATTTTATTTTCATTATTGATAAAAACTAGATTACATATATTAAAATTCATAGTGGTACAAGAACTAGCCAACCACCTTTCCAAAAAAAAAAAAAAAAAAAAAAAAAGAACTAGCCAACCATATTGTGACATGTGGCAGATTGGGTGAAGAACTTGAAGGTCACCAAGTGACCGGTTCATGCACTTCTCTTTCTTTCCTTTATGTACTTTTAATATAATATTAATTGTTTGTGTCCTTTATACCCTCCAACCGGTTGGATTGGATCACCAATAAAGATGGTCTTAGGGACTGCCCTGGCTCTTATTTATTTTCATCACGCAATAAATTTTGACACGAAACTGTTTCCTTTTAAAAATATATGGCAAGTTTGGGTCTTTATTTGTTAGAGGCATTTTTGGGATACATATTTTTTTCTCCAACTCTTGTTCCGGTGATGATTTCCACCTCAATAAGCTTGGACAACAACCGAGTTACTATCATTCTAGTACCAATGCATAAGCCTCCAACCAAGTTAACATTTCGTAAAAGCATGACAGGTGTGCCGATTTTGAGCTAAAGACGATGTGGTGGGAAACCTGGGAATTTTATCATATTTAGATATTTCATTGGATACAACATTTTTGTTTGGCCTTCATCATTCCCAACAGGGATTGCTTCATCTGAGTTCACGTAAACCGTACTTTCTCCTTTAATTATCAATAGAACTTTTGTATTTATAGTGTTGGCGGTCTCATTCTTTGGACAGATTATTTCCTTCTGCTGCAAATCTTCGGCCCTTAGGTTACACAAAGTATTTTCATCATAAATGAAGTCAATGCGTTTTTATATGCCGTGCTCATCATCTGGAATACATTATCTTTGAGAATATCAATCCAGGATATATTCTAGCCGTCTGCTTCATCAGGCTCTCCGACTTTGCCATCTCCTATATCAAGAAGCCAAGAAGCGAATGAGATTGTTAGATTCCTTTCATCTTCAGTAAGTTCTTACCGTAACAGCCTCATGTTCTCTTTAAGTCTGCAGATCTTGAACTGTTACCATAGTTCTGACTCCGCAATAAAAGAGGCCATTATTTCAGTTTTTGATGAACCTTCTTTTACAATAAGAGTTTGTCGGAAGTCTCCGACTAACATAACCGATTTGCCCCTGAACGAAATGCCATGAGTGTAAAGGTTTCTAAGTGTTCTATCTAATGCTTCAAAACATCTGCGATCATTCATTGGAGTTTCGTCCCAAATTATCAGATCGGTCTTCGCTAATAAGTCACCCGTTTGTGTTTTTTTTAATCTTGCATAACGACTCGTCTATTAGTTCAAGTGGAAGCTTGAAGCGAGAATGTGCGGTTCGACCTGACGGGAGTAGCAAAAAAGCAATGCCTGAAGACGCCACAGCCAAAGCAATTTTACCCTCCGAATGCAAGGCACAAATTATAGTTTTCCATTGAAATGTTTTCCCAATGCCTCCATGCCCATCACGAATATCAGCTCCTATCGATCAGACACAGAAGCAATTATAATGAGATCATATATATGCTTTCGATCGATGTTCAATATATATATATATATATATATATATATATATATATATATATATATATATATATATATATATATATTTTGTTTTTACAAAAATGCTTTTTTCTTTCAGTAATAATTCTTGATCATAGGTTTTCTCCTCCATTAATAATCTGTTTTTTAAGTCTGCAAGCAGCTCTGGCCGTAGTGAGGGTAAATCAAAATCTGTACCTGACTTAGAGCAACCGTTTAAAATGAGCTCCAACTCGTATAGTACGTAACCTTCCAAATTTGGATGGTTAATGTGGAGATCATGAATACCAAGTGAGATAGATATTGTTTGTGGGACATCTTCATCCATCTGTAGGCAATACCTTTTCCATAGCATGTGAGGATCTGTGATTAGGGGTGTCATTCGGGCCGACCCGACCCGAACCCGACCCGAGTCAATTCGGGTCAACCCGAATTGACCCGAGTTCTAAACAACGTCGGGTTCGGGTATGTTTTTTTAGCCTCGATCCGACCCGAACCCGACCCGAACCCGATTGACCCGAGAAAACTAACAATTTACAAGGCAAAAACTCGGGTTGACCCGAGACCCGAATTGACCCGACCTGAATTGACCCGAGTTCAAACAGGATCGGGTTCGGGTATGTTTTTAGGAGCCTTGACCCGACCCGACCCGAGTTGACCCGAACCCGACCGGGTCAACCCGAATGACACCCCTATCTGTGATAGCCCCCCTCATTGCTGCTGCACTTCGTGACCTTTTATAACAAGAAAAATAGTGTCGCTGCTCATTCTCTGACCGTTGCAGAGGAGGGACCCAAGAAAGAAAATAGCTATTGAAGTTAAATGGTAACGAAATCAATTGTTGGACTTGGCTTTTGCAATTAGTAAGATTTCGATTGGGCTCAACTTTTAGTTTGGTTGGGCTTATTCTTTGGGCTTCATTAATATTCTAAAATTCTTTAATTATCATCACTTTTCTTCACATTTGCTTCAATATTTTTTTGAACGTACCTTAACAATAAAATAACAAACATACGTAATATTTGCAATAAAAACTGTAACTTGTTATTTATTAAAGCTAAAATGAGGGTATATTTGGTATTAAAATATGAATAATCGAGATTTCATCAATCTGCCACCTCACAATAAATAATACTCTGAGCAAAAAAGGATCTCAATTCTGCGAGGTTGCGGAAATGCAAGCTTCCTCCAAAGTAGTATCCCATTCTTTATCATCGCGAAGCAAACCTAACGCCTCACATGTAGCATGATAGGTAGGTAGGTAGAATTTTTCTTTTGATTGTTCGTATGTCATGAAACGTTTTGCGCCCTTTTTTGATGGCAGAGAAGCATTCTGAGATAGAATTGTTCCCCCAAACTTGGATATATGGACGCCAATCGTCCAATGGAGGATTTGTTCTTCTTTTTCCTCTGGCTCCAGGTCTTCTTATCAGCATACCAAACGAGCTCCTTCGGAAACTCTATATATGTTAGATGGTAACCTTTACTGCAGCCACTGAGTGAGTGTTGTCTTTTCCCTTTTAGCATTGTTGACAATTCCTTTGAACCGTTCATTGCCTTTGAAGTTGATCTACTACATATCTGGAAGATGAACAACAAGAATTTGAACCGCAAGCTCTCTACTATGTATATCAAAATTTAGGATTCCCCTGCATGCTTCATGAGGACAGATATACCATCCATCAACAAAATTCTGAATTTCATCAACATTTTTCTGTAACTGGCTTGTGGAAGCAGATGGCTCACCAATAGGTCTCGTGATACGCACAATAATTTGATTTGTCCCTGTAACAAGATCTTAAATGAATTCGGGAGGTTGCGGAAGCTCAAAATAGATTTTAGACATGGTAAATTGTAGAGAGAGAGAGAGTAGTAAGATGGAAAGATGTGTATATTAGATTAAAGAGAGAAAACACCTATTACACACACTATGGAAATGTTACAAATGAGCTTCACCCCTTTTAGTTGTAACTAAGAGGGGTATATATAGTTACAAATAAGCCAAGCTATGCTATAATGACTAAACTAGTCCATGCGTATAAGTAAACAAAGATGCTAATGCATTTCACGTAAATGACTTCACTTTTGAGGATAACAGTCCCTTTTGAGATATAATTGAATAAATATTTGATTAACATACTCCAGCCATAATACTCTACACTATTGTGAGCATGAAATGCGACACACATTGTTCGGTTATACGGAATTATATAACCATTGTCTAATTTCACTTGACGTTTATTTGCTTGGATCTGTGTTTTCCTTCTTCTATAGTGCACATACCCATATTTATCGAAAAAAGTATTTTCGTTATATATTTTTGGGAAACTTTTTGTTACCTTTTCCTTCTTGCATGCAAACTGCATTTTTATTAACCATCCCGGAAGGTCCATGCACAATCATTTCTGAGACAACTTTGTTCCCTTCTGGGTCAATTATCGGATCCGATAACTCGGTAGAAATATAGCGATCAACGTCTTGCCCATCTGTTATCTTGTCATTTGTATGAACGCACAATAGTGTGTGCCAGTGTGACAGACTCTTATTTTGGAACTCGATTGTGTAGAGAGCTGCATAAGCAAGACTAATTAGCACATACAAAAATTAATAAAACAGTTTGTTTACAGTGTTTTTGCTAAACACATATGAATTTTGTTTCTTCTGTCAATAACTCGACCACAAAAATGAGCTTGAATATAAGAAACATCTGACATAAAATTTGTTAGCTAAATTGCATATTTGAATGCAGAGTGAGTTTTATAAGCAATATTAAACAACTTTGTTTGTCCCAAATTATGTCAGTTTTATAAAACACAAGTTAAAACAATTTAAGTAACAACACACAATGTAACTTTTCAACGTATAACTCTTTATTGATATAAATCAAAGAATTACAAAGTGTTGTGCAGAAACACTTAATTGAATTAAAATGTATAACTCAGCTCTCCGAACATACAAACTTATAATACTAAGTTTGCAAGTGAACTTATGAGTCTCTGAGAGACTCCCTGTAAGTTCAACTGAGAGTAAAAGCACTTCAATGGACAAGCTTTTACTCACGACCAACATTCCTTTATATACTAGATACGAGATAGTTGCTAGTGGGGTTAAGTAAGTGCATGTCACTTATCCTATGGAAAAAGTACAATAAAGTACATCTTCCATTTAATGCATCTATATTGGGAAACACTCATAGCTTGCTTTAGTGAACAGTTCTGCTAACTGTTCACTTCTTCTCATTAATTCGTATCTTGTTTGACTTTTCACCAAATACTTTATCTCGCTCAAATGTGTCTTTAAAAAGTCCCGCTTAAACTTCAAAGGTATAAGTGCTATGCTTTGTTGGTTAGTTAGAGAGCTAAAAGATTCATCAGGGTATTGCCAACCCCTGATGAACCTTTATCTTCAACATGAATTCCTTCTACATGCTAGCTGACCCGAATCAGCTAATGAGTATGTCTTCAAGTAATCATTGATTTCATTATCAACAAGTCTTCTTGAGTTGCTATCTGATTTCATTATCAAAGAGTCTTCTATACTTAGACTAATTTATGTTCAAATCCTAGTCAGAGACCATTAGGCACTGAATTGACCCAGCAAGCTTCTTCAAGAAATTATTCTAATAAGAAGTTCTAAATATTCTTTCCATTGATCGAAACAAAAAATTGGATTTAAAGATCATAAAGAAACTAAATAATACTTAAGCCATAAGTTACCTCCTGTTACATAGACAAACGTTTTCCTTTCCTTTAAAAACTTGAGAAGATCAGTAACCTTTTGCTCAAAAACACGACATACTACATCAACTTTCTCCGCTGGAGTTAATCTTGGATACTGCGCCATGAATCTCTTGATCTCTGGCCAATTAACAATACACGCAAATGTAATGAAAAACTGGGGATTTCCAAGCACTCGGAAAATAGCCAAATCATCCAAATAATGACAGTACATATACCGTGGCCCTCCAGCAAAAGAAGAGAGAAATATGATTCTTGCCCCGAAGTCGAAACCATCGCGATCTCCCCTTGAGACAACGTCATATAAACATGCCAGGTATTCATTCCTGGGATTATTTTGGTTGCTTCTTAGGTAATCTATACAGTTTTGTTCTATGGTACAATACACTGCCACGATATATTGCTGAAAGAGCCTACCAACTCTAAATAACAAACCATAATGGTTGAAACGAAAATGAAGTTCATACATTTAGTACATGTTCATTGATATTCTCTTGCCATCGCCATTTTCATCAGACTTTTTCAATTTCTGATCTGGGTGAAAGCCCGATTCACCATGGACAAAAAGAAGTGGAAAATGAAGTTTCATATATGACGGATGAAGCTTGTTGATTCTCTGAGGCAAACCATCTCTCATTTGAATGATGACATCATAATTTGTCTCGCATTTTTTTGCCATTTTCAAATACGATGCCGCAAAGTGTTTGAGAAGTTGGCAACTCGTAACCCCGTGACCCAGCCACGCTATAAAGCTTAATCTAGAATTCCGGTACATCAATGTCTCTACAGGCTTACATTAACTATGCAAACGATGTTAATGAAGTAATTGCGCGAGTCTATGTTGACAAGGCGCGATAAATCCTAATACGTAATCAAAGCACATGCATAAAGGAACCAAATAAACATCAAATACTCTTTATAACAGCTGGAAAATATTAAGTGCAATCAAATAGTGAAAAAGACACTAACTCAACTATTAATAGATTTTTAATAAAAATAAACGAGTTATCATATGAATTAAAGTACTAGCAGGACCTTCTTACTGCTCTAAATTCTTCCTTTAGGTTGTGTCTTGTGCTGCCAATTCGTCTGTATTCTTCTCCTTAGGGTTTATGTTGCACTTGTATATCGAATGTGGTTGTCGAATGGGGTTTATATAGTTTCTGTCAGCAGGGTCGATATGGCGTATCAACTAAGATGATATTGCGCATCTAGGTAACTTTGCGTGGGTTCCAAGATTACAATATTCAGGAATATTCGTACACCGTCATAAGATAAGGTGTACCTTCAGTCTTCATGCGGCGCATGTTCTTCAGTATCTTGGATTATCTTGGTGAAGTCTTGAGATTGATACGTCGCATATCTGGAATGTCTTGCGGTGTATCTGGAGTAAAACAAGTCGGATCTTTTCGTTGACCAAGGTTTCATATACGACGTATGAGATAAATTCCATACGGCGCATGCTTCAAAGTCAGGAAATGGTCTTCATATTCGTCTAAGTTTTTATGTACGACGTATCTGTCTAGAATGATACGGCGTATCTTCCTTCAGTTCAGTAGACTTTTCCAACTTGATCCATTTTGCTCCAATTTACGTCCAAAATAGCTAACTGTCACCAAACGCTTGTTTATAACTGAGAATTATAAAAGTAAGCGATTAAGTATCGATTCTCATATAAAATAACATAAAACAAACGAATAACATAGGATAAATGATGCCAATAAAATGTACTTATTTGATATCACCAATGACATACTTGCGATAAACAATTGACAATGAACGTATTAAAAATTAAAAAAAAAAACAAAAGGTAAAAACGTTTACCAAATAAATATATAATGCACCGAAACAAAATTTAATCAAAATTATATTCACAATCGGTTCGAATACTACTTGATCCTGAGTCACCTTTTTCGATACCCTGACCTAACAAAAATTCAGTAGAATCCTGCTGCGGCACATTGAAGCCACCCCTTTTCCCGTAAACATCTAGAGCACATCTTTTATACGTCGGGTGTTCAACATGCCACCGGAGCCCGACATCTGAGTTCCACTTGTGTGCTGCCTTTGAGCTGGCCTTTTTTTTTTGTTAAAGTTGGAAGAAGCAGATACACTTACGATCACTATTTTTCATAAATAAAGACAATAAATAGGCACAACAATATTATTTAAAACTATAACAACACAATAAACATGATAATATTAAAAAAAAACAATTCCTCACCCTGAGACTGAACACTATTCACAACAGCATTTTTGATATCCACATCATGTGTAACAACATGCCTTGTTGCAGACCTGAAGACCAGACCCCTAAACTTCTCCTTTCATCTAGCTATTTTCCCCTTCTATTTTACCAATCAAACCGCTAGAAAATGTCCCTGCAGCGAAGTATTAATCATAAGAAGAAAATTCTAAATAATGTATGTATTAAACGAAGGTCAAAGAATCCTGAGAGGTTGATCGATACACTTGAGAGGGTGTTAAACCTTTGTTAACGTGTGTATATGATATATTAAGTTAATATGATTACGTATGCGGAATCTACTTAACCACACTTAGAAGATAATTTGGTTATGGAAATGGAACAATGATGTTTGTTATAGAACAATGAACAAAGAAAGTTATCACCAAACGATTCAATATTATTCAAGATAATACAAGTGATCTTCACTATCACTAGGGTTACAAAACCTTGAATCTTAATGTTTCTATGACTTGTGATATTGTTCTAGTTTAGTTGTTCTAAGCATATGAATTAAGCACATACAATTTTCACACTTAATATCTAAGTCTAAGATCTTTCTTTTATAGCACAAGAAAGATCTTTACAAAGTTAATAAGACAAGTCGAACACATGCTAACTTATCTTATGTGTGTCAGTAACTAAGATACAACATGTATCTGAATATACAACTTGTTACTGAACACTTTGTCTAAAGATATTATCTACCGTGTATTGTTGACTTTAATACACATAATATCTTTGTATACTTATCTACTCAGCAGCAGAATACTTCGATAGTTATCCACTTAGCAGTAGAAAGTTCTTCACCAGCAGCAGAATCATTCAGCAGTAGAATGTTTAACGTTAGCAGCAGAATCAAATGCTCTAGCAGTAGAATGATACTTAAGAGTATTTCTTGAGCAGAACCCGATATTTAATTCCCAACAATCCTCCCCTAAACATGTGAATCCTTTTCAACATGTTTCTTCTGAATTAAATCATGATTGTGAGGATCTTGCAAACATTTCATAGTCAGATTCTTGATCTGAGCTTTTCTTTGTTCTTCAAGATTAACTATCTTTCTGTCTAACTCATCTGCTTTCTGTGAATCTTTTTCAGCAATAACATCATCTTTCTTTGAATTGAAAACAAACAATACCTTGAATAAAAGATGGTGCAATTTCCTTGGATGGAGGAATTATAAGAGGCAATGGTGCTGTGTATCTTGGATGCTAATCTACTCTTAGCATGACCTAGATAGAACTTTCTCCATTTGAATGCTTCATCCCTTCTGAATATATATAATACTCCAGAATCTTCATTTGAAGAGCTTATTCCTTATATCCATCAGCTGAAACAGCTTATTCCCAGCATCCATCAACTGAATGCTCATTCTTATTATTTGCAGAATAATAAGACATTTTAGCTTCTCAAAAAGCTAACTTCATCATCTTGTATGCTCTTTTCTTTTCTGATTGAACTTGATCTACTATGGATCATTTTCCTTCCCTGAATTCTATGCATACTTCCTTCCCTTATTGGTTAATCTTCCTCCCCTGATTATATTATCTATCCTGAGCTTGGAAGATTTCTCACCATGTACTAAAATATTTTCTCCCCTGTGAGTGTTTTCCTCCCCTGTTTGGAAGATCTCTCACCATCATTTCAGCATTATCTGATCAACCAATCCTCCCCTGAGAACATGTTTTTAGAAAATAATGTACATGTTGGCCATCAATTCCTTAAGAGTTTAAGTTTCTACCCTCATCATTTCTAGGTGTGTTAACTCCTATAAGAGGTCATTCATTGGACATTTGACTCATGGTCCATCATTTGATGGTTTTTGTGAGTCTCTTTGAAAAATCCTTTTTAAGAAACTTTTTCCAGAACAGTATGAACTTGATTTATGATAAGAAAAATTATACTGTTTACAACCATTTTGAAGGGATTAAGTGTGGAACAGACACTTAATCAACATTTCGGTTTAAAGTAACCTCTGGTTATGTGAGAACCAATGTTTTCAGTTATAAATAAATGCCTGTGTGCAGATAAACTCATTCAAAGAGTTTTCCTGACAGGGTTTCCAGCTCATAGCAATTGTTACCTCTAACACAAGTGTTAGATTCACTTTAGCTAGCTGTTCTTTCTATCAGATGTCCTTAGACTTGCTCATTATACTTTAAAAGTATAAAATGATAGAAAGTGAGTTGAATCAGTTTCTGTCTGATCAACTGAGCCATCAAGTCAATGTGAAATATGATAACTAGGTTTCAAGAAAGATGTTTTAAAGAATTAATTAACTTAGGTGTAAACCTTTGTTAAGAATTCTCAAAATCAGTCCATCATAAACCTATTATGTAAGCAACTGGAATCATTCTGCTGCTTCCATTTCACTTCAGACTTCCCATTTTGCTCAATGTTCATACCTGAATTAGTTAGTCTAAAACCAAGAAACAAAAATGCAAAGCATATGTTTTATAACAGTATCATAATATGACTAACAATATGAAGTTGACAAACAAAAATTTGTACGATTAGCATAAACTTTTCACTAACAGTAGTATCTTATAAAGCCAGCAACACAATCAAAAATTTATATACAAAAACACAAAGTTTAAAATCATTGAGGATTAAGCATCCCAATACTTGCTACCAAGTACTGAAACCTTCCAACATCAAAAGATTTTGTAAGAAGATCTGAAAAGTTGTGTTCAGAATCAATTTTAAGAACTTGAATCAACTTTTTCTCATTACAGTCTCTAATAAAATGATGTCTTATTTCAATGTGTTTTGTTTTAGAATGTTGCACTGGATTTTTAATAATACAAATGGTACTACTATTATCAATATGAATGACAGTGTTTAAGAAATTGTACCCATAGTCAAGAAGTTGGTTTTAAAGCCATAGAATTTGACCACAGCAACTTGCAGCAGCTACATATTCAGCTTCAGTTGTTGAAGTAGCCACAATTGTTTGCTTCTTACACTGCCATGAGATAAGTCTACACCCAAGGAATTGACATCCTCCAGTTGTTGACTTTCTGTCCAAGCTAGCACCAGCATAATCACTATCTGAGAATGCTACCAAGTCAAAAGGTGACTCCCTAGAATACCATAGACCCAACCTAGGTTGACCCTTGAGATATCTAAAAATTCTCTTGACTGCTGTGAAATGAGAAACCTTTGGAGTTACCTGAAATCTTGCACAAGCACAAACAGAGAACATGATGTCAGGTCTTGATGATGTAAGATACATCAAAGAACCTATCATAGATCTGTAAGTGTGTACATCTACATTATCTCCATCTAAATCTTTTAGAAGTGGCTTCTCAGAGTCCATAGGTGTGCTTGCTACCTTTGAATCAGCAAATTTGAATTTTCTAAGTATCTCTGCAACATATTTATCTTGACTAATAAATATGCCTTCACTAGATTGCTTAACTTGCAGACCCAAAAAGAATGTAAGTTCTCCCATAGAACTCATCTGAAACTTATCATGCATAAGTTTCTCAAACTCCAAACACATCTCCTTTCGTGACATCCCTTCTTGTTGTGTGTACCCTTGGGCTACTAATCTAGCCTTATTCCTAATCACTATGCCCCTATCATCCCTTTTATTCTTGAAAACCCATCTAGTGCCAATTACCTTTTCATCCTTAGGTAAATCAACTAGCACCCATACCTTCTGAATCTTGAACTGAAGAAGCTCTTCTTGCATAGCCTCTACCCAGCTTGAATCATCTAAGGCTTTCAGAATGTTCTTTGGTTAATCTTGTGAGAGAAAACATACAAACAAGCAAGAGTTTGAAAACTCATGCTATTTTGAAGCATAAAGGGCATCAAGAAGCCCTTGTTGGTCTGAAGACATCAGTTGTTTCCTTGTCTTCACACCTGATTGTACATCTCCTATCACATTATCCAGGGAGTGGACTTTGTGAATCCTTGTGTGTGGTGTAAGAGGAACTTGATAGTTAGGTGAGATATTGCTCAAATCCACCTCTTTATCTGAGAAATCTGCTTCATTTAAGTCTGAAGGGGAAGCAGTAGAATCATTTGTCCCAGCAGCAGAAAAATTAAGCCTAGCAGTAGAATGCTCTGTCTCAGCAGCACTATCAACAGCAGAAACCTTTTCTTGCTCTTTTGTTCCATCTTCCTTGTGATCATCTTCAACATCTTCTTTAGCTTTACCAGAAGAAGATTCATCATTTGTTGAAGATGATGCCACACTTGTACTTATTGGCATCCATACATGATCTTGATTTGTCTCCTTGTATAACCCTGCCTCATTTGTTGTTTGTGAACCTGAAAAATCATCAGTTTCTGCAACAACAGGCACATAATTCATAGAATGGGTTAGTGACTCAAGATCAAATAGCCAATTAGGACCTTGACCTGCTACATTGGATTTATTCTCTAAAAATTCCACATGCAGGTTTTCCTCTACTCTTCTAGTTCTTGAGTTGTATACTCTAAAAGCTTTGCTATTAACAGAATATCCAACTAAGAATCCTTCATCTGCTTTACCATCAAACTTTCCAAGATGGTCTAAGGTATTTAGAATTGTCACATGACATCCAGAAGGTCTAAGAAATCCTATTGCAGGAGTTCTACCTCTAAAAAGCTCATATGATGTCTTATTGTGAGATTTTACAACCAAAACCCTGCTTTGAACATAGCAAGCAGTGTTGACTGCTTCTACCCAAAAAGTGATAGGCAACTTAGAATCGGCTAACATGGTTCTAGCAGCTTCTATGAGTGTTCTATTTCTCCTCTCAGCAACACCATTCTGTTGTGGAGTTCTAGCAACACTAAATTCTCTCCTAATACCTTTTTCTTTGCAGAAATCATCCATAACTCTATTTTTGAATTTTGTCCCATTATCACATCTAATGACTTTTACTCTTTTGCTTACTAGGTTTTCTATCTCTGTAATGAATGTTTTAAGAATGCTAGAAGTCTCATCCTTAGAACCTAAAAAGAAAACCATGTATATCTACTATAGTCATCAGTAATAACTAGACAATAACTTTTATGCTTTAGGCTCCTAACAGAAGTAGGACCAAATAAATCCATGTGAAGCATAAACAATGATTGATTGATAGAGTTAAAAATTTTGGGCTTACAAGTGGCTTTGTGTTGTTTGCCTTTAAGACAAGCAATGCATGTTTGGTCATTTTCAAATCGTTTTTGAGGTAAACCTCTTACCAAACCATTCTTAACAATCTGATTTATGGTTTTGAAGTTAATGTGACCAAGCCTTCTATGCCATTTCATTGATTCATCCAATGTGGCCTTTGCTACAAGACAAGTTAAAGCCTTTTTAGGAACAATGTTCTTCATATCAACACTGTACATATTGCCCTTTCTAGGAATTTTAAGAAGTACTTGACTTTCATCAGGCATCTTAAAATCAGGAGAAAGCACAAGACATTCAGTGTCACAGAAAAGAACTTTGTTCTTTTTGTCACACATTTGTGAGACACTAAAAAGATTATACTTAAGCTCTTGCACATAGAACACATCTTCAAAATCTAAATTTCCAGTTTCAATTGTACCTTTACCGGAAATTTTACCACCAATACCTCCTCCAAAGGTAACATAGCCTCCATCTATTGATTGAAAATCTGAGAGATAAGACTTGTTGCCTGTAATGTGCCTTGAACATCCACTATCTGAGTATCCTTGATCCTCTTGTTTATCAGTTGAATGTTCCTGCACAGTAATAAGGAGTATTAGTTTCCTTTGGGGACCCAAGCCATTACTGACTTGGATCTGCCTCGTGCATCAATGTAATTTAATTTCTTAAGAATGGTTGATGCACCATTGGGTTTAGTTGGATTCCAAACCCAACATGCTGAGGCCTTAACAGCATTTGCACTGTTTTCCTTAGCAGTAGTATGAACTAATTGCTTAGCAGTAGAAACTGCTAGCTTTTCAGTTTTACCCTTTGGTTTCCAAACTTGTTTTTGGATCACTGCTTTTGTTTGAATGGGCCTTTGAACAGTTTTTGATGCATTTTTGTAAAATGATTTTGCATATTTAACTGTTGGTCTTGGGTTAACAGTCATCAATGGTCTAGCAGCATAAACTGCTTTTGAAACTGCTCTGGGTTTTATTCTATTAAAATTAGAACTAGAGTGAAAGTGAGTTTAAGGAGTTTGCCTTTTGAAATTCACCCTATTGATTTCATACCCAGATACCCATTTGTTACAGAAAGCTGCAAGATGATCAAAACTACCACATGTGTAACAAGCTTTATTATAAAAGAAAAAGTCATCACCTAATTGGTTAGACTTGAGGCCATTCCAATTTCTTTGGTTACCTCTAGGCTTGCTAGTGGATCTATATTGTTCACAATATTTAACTGGTTGCCTAACATGTTTAATGTTTGTTCTAGGCTTAACAGTATCCTTTTTGATCACTTTAGGAACCCTTGTTCCTGCTTTCTTAACTACTTCAGGTTTAGACATAACCTGTTCATCATCACTATCAGTTGTACATTCCTCAACAACTATAACATCTTCTTTCCTATCAGAGGACACCTTGTCCTCAGAAAGTGAATTTTTAGATAAACTCTCACTTACTTTCTCTACCTTAGGACTCTCAGTAGACTTAGAACCATATTCCATTATTGGTTCTTGAAACTCAGCAAATCCTGTGTGTGCTAGGTCAATTCCTGGAGGTGAAGGAACACCTCTGTATGGTGGAGGAACAGACTTGTATCCTACACCAGATCTAGCTTTATTGATTACTTAAGCTTCCCAAATTTTATTAATTCCATCTGAGGCATGAGCTAAACCATCTACTATTATCTTAACATTTTCACTTTTATTTTTGTGATCTGCTAAGGATTTATTCAGTTTAGTAATACACTCATGTTTGAATTCTATGTTTCTTTTTAGTGCATTCATGTCATCAGTAAACCTAGATTCATTTCCTTGAAAATGCAAGATTTGTTTTTCAAGAACAGCTAGACCTCTTTTATGATTAGCTAAATTAGCTAATGCATCATATAACTGTTCTAGTTGATCATCAAATCTCTTTTTAAGATCTTCATAAGCTTTAAGAGCAGAGCATGATTCAATACATTTAATTATGGAATTTACCTCTGAATCAGAAAAGGCCATTAGTGCAGTCTCAGTGGCCACCATTGCAGCTTTTTTTGGTACTTCCTCCTCATCAGCCATGAAGCTCCAATCATAGTTAACACCATCTATGGCTAGCATAGCCCTTGGCTCTTCCACTGTGACTTCCTTTTTCTTCTTTTTCCTATACCATGTGCTTCTATTATCCTGCTTCCTTGGGTTTCTACATTCTTTAGCAAAGTGTCCTAACCTGTGACAGTTGAAACACTCTACTTTCTTCTTATCAAACCCAGCAGTTTCATTACCATCAATGGTAATCTGCTTACCAGTTCTCTGCCAGAACTTCTTAGCCCTCATGCTAAGTAAAGCAACCTGCCATTTGATGTCCATCTCTTCCAAATCATTATCATCCAACTGAGCAAGATCTTCATGAGTTAGAGGAGAACCACTAGTTTGACTAGACATGAATACATAGAATGCTGGATCTCCAAGTCCAGCAGCATTCTTTTATGAACTAGCAGTAGGACCACCATAGTTAGCAGTAGAAACACCTGCATCTTCATCTACTTCTTCTGACTTACTAATACTAGGAGATGACAGAAGTGCCACATTCCCAGAACTAGTACTATAGTTTCCAGACTTCTTTAGACTTTGTTCAACAATTTTGAAGTTGTTGTACAAATCATTGAGTTTCATGGTTTCAATGTCTGGTTTGTTCATCCAGACAACCACATGAGTATGGAACTCATCAGGTAGGCTTCTCAAAAACTTCATGTTGAGATCTTCCTTGGCTATCTCAACCCCCAACATAGCTAACTGACTGAAAAGCTTATGTAATCTAGAGAATAGCTTATCAAGTGATTCATTGCTATTTGAACTAAAGTTTTCAAATTGTTGTTTCAGCAATGTCTTCTGTGTTTTCTTGGTAGTTTCATTACCACCAAACCATGAACAAATCTCTTTAAAAAGAGTTTTTGCATCAGGATACTTGCTAAAGGATAGCATCTGTTCACCAGGAATGGTCATAAGCAACAAATTTCTTGCTTTTTGATCATTTCTCTTCTGTATCCTTTCATCACCGGTAACTGGTCCAGTATTTCTTTTTCTATCTGTTTTGCCTTCAAGAATAACATATGTATAACCTAGTGTAAAAGAATCACCATACATAATGATATCCCAAAGAGCATAATCTTGAACCATAAAATATTGCTCAATTCTTAACCTCCCTAACTCAAACTGATTCTGTTTGATCATGGGCAATTTTGCAGCAACATTTGTAGCCTGAGTATCTTGTACGTCCATTTCTTCAGCTTCTTCTTCTAAATCAACTATATCAACCTTGCTCTGATACCAATTGAGAGGTAGATCGATACACTTGAGAGGGTGTTAAACCTTTGTTAACGTGTGTATATGATATATTGAGTTAATATGATTAAGTATGCGGAATCTACTTAACCACACTTAGAAGATAATTTGGTTATGGAAATGGAACAATGATGTTTGTTATATAACAATGAAAAAAGAAAGTTATCACCAAACGATTCAATATTATTCAAGATAATACAAGTGATCTTCACTATCACTAGGGTTACAAAACCTTGAATCTTAATGTTTCTATGACTTGTGATATTGTTCTAGTTTAGTTGTTCTAAGCATATGAATTAAGCACATACAATTTTCACACTTAATATCTAAGTCTAAGATCTTTCTTTTATAGCACAAGAAAGATCTTTACAAAGTTAATAAGACAAGTCGAACACATGCAAACTTATCTTATGTGTGTCAGTAACTAAGATACAACATGTATCTGAATATACAACTTGTTACTGAACACTTTGTCTAAAGATATTATCTACCGTGTATTGTTGACTTTAATACACATAATATCTTTGTATACTTATCTACTCAGCGGCAGAATACTTCGATAGTTATCCACTTAGCAGTAGAAAGTTCTTCACCAGCAGCAGAATCATTCAGCAGTAGAATGTTTAACGCTAGCAGCGGAATCAAATGCTCTAGCAGTAGAATGATACTTAAGAGTATTTCTTGAGCAGAAACCGATATTAATCTTCTTGAATATTTAATTCCCAACAAATCCTATCCACCTTCACTTCGAACACCAACCGATTCAATACTCTTACATTCTGTATTACTAATTAACAAAACACCTCCATAAACAAACACAAAATTGGTAGAAACATGCCCTTGCATACTGGCACTAAATGACGAAGGACTTTCGAAAACTGATCTAAATTCTACAGAACCTTTTTGTTGCAAACACGATGCAAATGGTTAAACACGATCATCCAAAAAGCGGCTTCTAGCAGCTGGTCTGACATTCGATTCAACTTATGGTATGAGACTCGGTTCAACTCGTATGTTGTTTGATTCCTGAAGAAACCTTCTTTTACGACTTTGTTTCCTAGAAACGACACACGTGTCCAACATTTGATCACTTTCACATAAATCATTAAAATAAGGAGGCAAGACACCTATATCCGTTTTTGATAATAAGAAAAATAAGCGTACTTCAATAGTAAAGCAAATACACGAAAAAAGACCTAAAAATCTTACAAACCTTCTGAAGTAACACTAAATGAACCTCCACACTCATTTCGCATACGTTTACTAGAACATCTTACAACACCCTTGGCCCCAGGAAATCGCAAATCATCCCGTGTGAGATAGAAACCAACATTTTGATCATGTAATGTCAATCGGTTGTTAGATATTTCAGTCTCATTATTGTAGTTTTCAAGAATGAGGTTCCCATTAATATTTTAATAAAAAATTGCAAGGAATAACAGTACAATAAAATATAACTATTGACAAATAAAACTAACTATTCTAAATTGATTCTACATTTCAAAATACCAGTTTAAAAAACAAACAAAAGGGAAATTAAGAAGTAGCAAAAAACAACCAAATTCAACAAAAAATATAAAATCACCTGGAATATGAATACCCTCCGTTAGCAATGAAACTCTAACAACCAGTTAAACACCGAATAAGTTGATTGCCTGTATACTATAACAAACGACATTGACACAACTCGTATTCAAGTTAACTTTCTACGACCCTAGTAAAATAAGGAATTACAAGTTACCAACAAACAAAACATAAAATACCTACAGATCAAATGAAGTCCGACAGTAGCTTCCAACCTAACACTTATAGATGCACAAAATATTTAAATTGACTCTCTCTCCCAAGTGGCGACAAAAAACCTCCCCCCTATGCAAATCAATTTCATCAAATCTCCTTAATCTCTTGTGTTTCTTGCATAAATCTGATTAAGTTTATTGATTAACATTCATTGTTAATTGTTACTTAATTAAATTTCTGTTTCGGTTTACAAGATTTAGGGTTTTTTGTAAATCATTTTTTAGGGTTCTTATTAAATCGAATTTTCTGCTCACTCTATTAATCTGCTATGATCTGATCCTTATGGTTTGATCATCCTTGTGTTGATCTCTTCATTAATTCGATTGTAGATTTATTAATACTAGTGAACGATCAGTTTTATTTTGTTAGGGTTTCGGTTTTGTCAATCTCTACTTAGGGTTTTATAGTCGGTCCTTGTTCTTTATATTATTCAAACATTAATTTGAGGATCGACTTCTGAGTATGGGTTAATCTTATGAACATTGATGATTATAAACCCTAGTTTAACTAGGGTTTTACGCGTTGTGATTGAAGTTCAGACTTTTTTACTTCTTGTTCTATGCGATCTGCTGATGCTCGCTATTAAGGGTTTTGATTGGGCTGTTGTGATGGATATTTTGAGAGAGTCGAATACTGAGCTTCTACGCTCAGTTGCTGCTAAGTCAAAGAAAGAAACGATCGTTTGAAGACCTTGGAAGGAAAGGCTGGTGTTTCACGCTCCACGAAAGCAACAAGGTCTTCTGTAAACCCTAATTTTGATCCGTGTGATGTTAATTCATCATTGGGTAATGATTTTGGTCCTAATGTGAACGTTTCCCTTGCGAATGAATTGATTGGTGATTCGGTTCCTTTGGATATCGCGCGTACTGATTACATTCATGCTTTGTTTCGAGTGTCGCTTAGTAATCATGACGACATTGATGAGTTCACTAAGGGGCTTGAAGAGGGTAAGTATCTGTTGTGTTCTACTTTGGATAGGGAAGTTCAATTAAGGGTTATGGATATATTACAAGATATGTGGGATGCTATTAAGGCTGAAGTTATTGCTCAACCATCGATCCCTAAATCGCCTCATGAGTCTTCTATCCCCGAACCTGTATGTGAAGGTGTTAACATCTCTATTCCTCGTAAAGTGGTTGAAAAGGTTAGTTCTCGATTGGAACATACTTTATATGGCTATTTTATTGGAAAAAGGATGGCGTTTCCTGTTGTTGAATACTATGCTAGGAGTAACTGGACGAAACATGGTCTTAAAAGGATCATGATGAATTCCAAAGGCTTCTTTTTCTTCAAATTTGAGACATTGGCTGGTTTAGAAGCTGTTTTGGAAGACATGGTCTATGGATACTTGTTTGCGTAAGCAAGAATTGACTAGCATACCGGTATGGGTTAAATTGCATGAAGTTCCTCTTCAAGTCTTTGAAGAGGATGGTATTAGTTTGATTGCTTCTTTCATTGGTAAGCTTGTCATGCTTGATTCTTACACTAGCTCTATGTGTAAGGATTCGTGGGGTAGAAGTAGTTTTGCTAGATGTCTTATTGAGGTCAAGTCTGAATCTGATCTTGTGGAGGCTGTGACTATTGGTTTCCCTTCTCTTACTGGGGAGGGTTTTAATAAAGAGACTATACGTGTAGAATATGAATGGAGGCCCCCCAGATGCAGTTTATTAAAAATATTTGGTCATACGCATGATCATTGTCCTAAAAAGGTGGTGAGTCCTTCTCAGGCGGTTAGCCTTCCTACTGTCTCTACTTCGCATGTGGCTACTCCTTCTGTGGAGTTGGATACTGATGGGTTCCAAAAGGTGGGTAAGAAAAAGAAGAAGGGTAAAGCCAAGTCTTCTAATACGAATCAATCTGTTGGTACTTCAGTTAAACAGTTCAAATTTGTCCCTAAGGCATATACTAGTAAACCTAAGAAGGGAGCTTCTAATATGGGTAATGCATCTACATTGTCATCTTAGTTGAAGTCTACTAGTAATGCTTCTAAGGAAGCTAAGGTTACTACATCTAATCCGTATGCTGCATTGGTGATGGATGTTGAAGATGGTGAAGAACATGTTGAAAATGTGTTTGATGAATCGGCCAATTTATTTGACTCTTATACAGGGGCAAGTTCATCTCGCACGTTTCCTGCTGGCTAGCTGATCTTCAGTTCATTTTATATATACATTTTATGTTTCTAAAGTTGTAAGTGCTTATGGCATGTCATAATTACTAGTTTTAGGTGTTTATCAAGCTCTTTAGCTTGAGGTTAGTATGGTACTTCAGCCATATTCCATTTGTACTTAATTTTTTCGGTTTAATATACTTACCGGGGTGCATGATTACTCCCCTTTCCCCAAAATAATAGAGTACTGAATAAACCAATCGTTTATCAGTAAACACAAACAGAAATCACACAACATAGACTCAGTTTCACATTCTCTTAACAAACGAAGTGACAAACTGATCCGGTTAAAATCAACAAGTTATTTTTCCAAGGAAACACAAGTGAAGTATGTGTAACCCGGTTCGTTATCCCCGACGAAGGATGAATGGAATTTGTGAAATCGGGTTTGTGAGTCGTGTTTGGAATATGAAAATGGAGAGATTTTGGATTTTGATTAAATTTACAACTACGGGAAGCATAAATAGGCTAAGGGAAGCCTAAACATATAAATCTACAAAGCAAAATTAAGCACAAACTAATTAAACTAGAAAACGCGAATCGGGAAATCTAAACACGAGCATAAACGTCAAATCTAAGAAATACTAACTCTACGGGTACCAAACTAATTTTCCTACGTGCTAAATGACAAAATAAAATTTTGAAAAAAAGAATTTTATTTTTCTGACTTTTAAATTATTTTCTATGAATTAAAAACTAAAATAAAAGATTTAAATGATTTAAAAATAACAAATGACTTAGGAAAAATCTGTAAAATTTAAGGTAAATCTAAAATTAAATTCTATATCTAGGAAAAATAATATCAGAAGCTAATTAGGCCTAAATAAGAAGAATAGGCAAATAAGCAGTTTGAAATAAGCTTAAAAATAAGCTAAACAATGCCAAAATTTTTCCAAAGCTCCAAATCAGTTTAACTCATTAAATTAAACTTAAAACAACTTATAAACTCCAAATAAGCTCAAAGAATAAGCTAAAAAGCAGAATAGCAGTTGTAATTATAGGGCAAAACCAAAGATCAAACAGCCAATTTGCAGCTTATTTTTAAGCTAGAAAAGGACTATTTGGGGAAATACAAAGGCAGAGTCTAAAAGTTCAAACCACAATCTACTTATATTCCAGAAATGCCTAAAATTTATGTTGAATTGCTACTTTAATTGAAGCCTAGATCAAATGGCCCAAAGAAACAAAACTGATTCAGGTTCAGGGTGAGTCTGATGGCTTATTGCAGACCTATATTAAGCAGCTAAATAAGCTCAGAAGGCAAATACCAGATGTTGACCTCAAAGCCTACTATCTAAACTAATTACAAACCAAAAACGAGGACCTAAGCTCAACTGGTTAAGCCAGAATTAAGCCCAGATCAGATGCTATTAGGGGTGTTCTGCACCATAGATTCTGATGCAGCAGGAATGATTTTTTTGCACTTTTCACTTTTAAAACTTGACCAATTTTTATCAACCCTTGGAAACTGATTTTAACAATTATTTGGGAATTAGAAATGCAAAAAGTTGGCCACCAATAGGCTCAGCTTATGCTGAGCTTATTATCACAGTTGAGATCACAATTTTCCCTTATCCAACTAAGAATCCACAAAAGGCTCCAAAATCAGTTAAGGCATACTAAAAGCAACTTATACAGGCTCACATAAGCTAATCCAAAGTTCAACAATTGGCAGATGAACAGTACAAGGCCATTTTACCAAAAATTAAGCTTAAACCAAACACCCTTGGATGACACTGTTATGAAAGTTTTACCTAAAAGCTATCAGTTTTAAGCTATGAAAGTACTTCCTACTGATTATCTAACTCATTTAACTACTAATAAGCAAATTTTAAGTTTCAAATAAGCATTACTTAAGCAATAAGCTAAATTGCTGATTTTGGCTTTTCTTGGGATTTAAGGGCAAAACTGAAAACATCCTACTCTACCATTCTAATGAGCTTAAGTCAGAAAAAATGATGCATATAAAATTCAAATAAGCTGAGAGAATAAGCACAAGCAGTTAATAAGCAAAAAGCAATATTTTGGATTTTTTTGAAGATTAAAACTGAATACTGAATTACTATTGAAATAAGAGTAAATTACAAATGCTGAAAAGTTAAGCTAGAAAAATACAAAGTACCTTAAAAGAAAAGCTAAATAAAACCTGCCTTCAAGGCTACAATTGACTGACTATTTATACTACATTCTAAAAAACTAAAGTCTTGCACGTTTTGTGTTTCTTCTGTGAGAGAAAAGCCTTCGGATAGTCACTTGTGCTTCTTGGGATAAAATCCCACCTTTGGATTAAAACTTAACATGATCTCAGCCGTAAATTATGGTTTGGCGCCCATTTTAGGTTGTGGATTGCCAACCTGGCATGGCATCTCGTGAAGATAGGATGTAGGGTGGGTTGAGTGTGACAGAAAAATGAGTATGGTGAGGAGGGGGTTTTGTCAGGGTAGGTGATGATGGTGTTGGGAGGGTGGTATCCTGGGTTTAATTTAGGCGGGATTTGGGATAGGAGAAAGGTTGACCGGGTTTGGGTTTATTTTTGGTTTGTTGGGCTTGGGTTGTGAGATTTAGATGGGTTAAGGATTTTCGATTGGGTTAAATGGTTTTAAGGATAAAGGATAAGTTATGAAGTGGGTTAATCATTGAGCGACCATTTATGTATAAATCTAAAAATCCAGGGACCATGGCTGCCATTTCTCAAAAGTTCAGCTAGGGACCAATCTTGTAACTCTGAAATTATCCAAGGGCCATTTGTGTCATTTTGGTATTTTTGGGGTTGACTTTGACTTTTCTTGATCAAATGCACCATTGTTGTCGAGTCGATCCAAAAATGCTCACTTTCGCTCCGTTTTCAATCCTTTGTACCTGAAACACATAAAAACACAAAACCAAGGATATCTGCAATATATTTGGGTGTTTTTGGTCATTTTTGTGTCTTAAATGGGTGTAAAATGATGAGTATTTACACACTCATCAATCCCCCACACTAAGCTATTGCTAGTCCCTAGCAATCCGATCATATGAAGTAATGAAAGGAACCAAGTATACCCCGTTTCGACTTTTATTAAATGCGAGAAATTTAAACTAAAACAAAAATAGATAAAATGCTTGATTTTCAAAAATGGTATCATGGAACGGGATTCACACAAACTGGGTGTCTTCAGGGAATTGATATCGTCATCCTCTTTTTAATACTCCCAACTAAGCTTAAACTCATTGTGCAAACGTTTTTGTAAAATGCTAACACTACTTATACTAATAATCTATGTAAGCCGAGACTTAACTTTTCACTCCCATATTTATTTAAGTTATGTGAATGTGCTTGATTTTCAAAATTTTGATCACAAAAATCGACGTTTATATAAAATTTTGACTAATACTAGTTGAAAAGATAGATTTAAAATTCACAACAAGCAAGTTTCAAAACTTTATTGCATTTTGCAATATCATTCCATTTTATTTTATTTTTTTTTCTCATTTTTTTCATTTTTCATTTTCATATATATATATAATATATATATATATATATATATATATATATATATATATATATAATTTTACTTGTGCAACATAAACTAACGGAGTTTCACGGGATCCAAGACCTTAAACCTTCCTGGAATAAAGGATCCAAGGGCAGTTACAACGTTGAGTTCCAAGACCTTAACGCCTTTCAGAATTAAGGGTCCAAGGGCCGGTGTAAGAGGGTAGCCAAGACCTAAACGCCTTTCGGAAATAAGGATCCAAGGGCCGATCTTGAACCTTAGCTTTTTAGCACAGTTATTTATTACTTAACTTTTTGCAACTTTCAAGCAACGTCTCACTTTCATTTTGCATTATTCTGACCTATGCTTGTTCCGAAGTTTAAATAAAGCCTTGAACTAGTATTTTTCAAAATCGTATGAAAAAATGATTTTGTGTGTTCAAATGTTTGAAAATAAGCACTTATTAAGTCAGATTAGGAGCTACTGGGAGGAAAAGCCATAGATTACTTGTATAAGCTCTAAAGAAAACCAACTATTCTACGCTTAGCATTTTCATTTGCACAAATCGTAAAACCTTAGTCTAATCGTTAAGGAAGCAGCTAGATCAACACTCTAGCAGAGTCGGAATTCCCCTTGTTCTAACCTAATCAAGACTAAACATAACACACTTTTATTTAAAACTGACAAAAATTTTTAAAATTTTGGTCAAAATGGGGGTACTAGGGCACTAGAAGGTACTTATGTGAAAAAATTCGGGAGAATTCCCCCCCACACTTAGAATTCAATATTGCCCTCAATATTCAAAGTATCGGCTATTATGCCGCCACTTAGAACGTAAAAAGGTAATACTAATAGCCAAGTGTGGAAAAGAAATCTCTATTTTTCACAAAAAAGGTTGAAAAGATATCCCTAGATAAATGTTAGCAACAAGATCGGATATTGGGCGGCTGGATTGAAAACAGGCGCATCAATCATCACGATCTTTGGGAAATCTGCAAACAAGAGCAAACAACACAAAAAAGCACAGCACAGTGGGATTCCCCCATACTTAGTTGTTAGAAAATAGGAAGAAGTCAGAAACATGGGCGTTTACCCATGTGTTGCTAATGTTTTTGTTAACCGAGTTACTAGCTTGACTCGACCCCGAATTCATTTGTCCATGGGGAAGCAAGTGGAAGAAACAATCTCCATCGGACTTTCATTCAAATGGTTTGGATAAACATTGAATTTAATGAAAGTTCCACACCGATGAGATAAACCCGCGGTATTTTTAATAGTGAAAACTATTAAGGATGATACCGGGGTCAAAAATGGTGTCCTCATTCCCGAAGGAGAAAAGGGAAAGAGAGATCACACCATATGTGATGAAGAGAAGCAAGATTTTAATGATTATCATAATAAACTCTTCATCATCAAAGGCCATATCGTCTTCAACGGGAGGGAGGGTCGGGATGAAATCTTCAAGAACCAAATCCTTATGATCAATAACATCTCCCCCCACACTAGAGTCATTCTCAATCTCGAAATAAAAATGATCAAATTCCGGCTGAGAGAGTTCACCGGAGAACTCTTCAAAGATAACCGGATCATTTTTATCAAAGAGAAATGAGTCATACTCGGGAAGAGAGGTATAAGCATGAGAAGTGGTACTGCCACTACTCGTCTCTTCCAAAAGATCGATATCAAAAGAAAAGGCTTCATAAGCCGGGAGGGAAAAATCAGAATGAGAAGTGGGATTGCCACTACTCTCTTCAGCCGTATCAAAGATAAAACTCTCATATTCGGGAACAAGATCCTCGAGCTCGTGCTCCAAAGGATCTGACGGCTTATTTTCAAAAACAACTTCCTTCGGGGGGAGGGAAAATAATGGTTCATCAAACATCATTTTTTCTAATAACGGAGCATCTCCCCCCGGATCACCATCGGGCTCAACAATTTCCGGCGAAATTGGAGCATCAAATAAGAACATCTCGAGCTCTTCCATATAGATATCACTTCCCTCAATCGGAGGAGAAGTAATGGAAGAATCGGAAATGATTGGTGCAGAAATAGGAGTGGAATTTTTAGTTCCATCCATAGAATCAACAATCTCGATACGACAAACCGATTCCGGAGATGGGACAAGTGGTGTGCTCTTAGAGCTAGCAATTTCCACCACTTCCGTTGTGGTCTCCGGTTCTTGTTCATCGTAATCAAAAACACTTTTTACTTCCCCAGCACATTTCTCAAACCATTTGCTTGTGCCAGGGGTAATTTTCAATGATTTGAGCTCAGCACGTTTTTCTGAAGAACTCTTGACCTCGAATCTTGAAAGTATCGAATCACTTCTTTTGGAAGCAATTACGAGATCAGATTTTTGATTAACCGTAGCAACGTTGCATTTGGTTAGAGGTCTAGAGTTCTGATTTATGTTAAACGTGACTTCTTCATTTTCAACACGAATGGTTAACTCTTCAGCATATACATCAATGAGAGCACGACTCGTTCTTAAGAAAGCTCTCCCCAAAATGAGGGGAACTCTAGGATCGGCATCAAAGTCTACCACAACAAAATCAGTAGGAAAGTGGAACTTTCCTACTTTCACAACAACATCCTCGGCTATTCCAAGCGGATGAGTTACAGTACGGTCCGCTAGCTCGAGTGTCATGCAAGTATCGGTAAGCTTCGGAAGAGATAATTTCTTCCATACCGAGAGTGGCATAAGGTTAATGCTTGCGCCAAGATCGGCCAAGGCTGAGCACTGAACCATCCCCGAGAAATCACATGGGATTAAAAACTTGCCGGGGTCTCCGAGCTTTTCGGGAAGCTTTTTGAGGAGAACCGCCGAGCATTGCTCATTAAGCGGGGTCTTTGCCATCTCAGTCAACTTATCTTTGTTGCTTAGCAAACTTTTGAGTGTAGATGCAAACTTGGGCATAAGAACGAGAGCATCTGCGAAGCTTATGTCAAAGTGCAACTCATTGAAGATTTTAAAAAATTTCTCCATTTGTTGATTTGTTTTATCATGGAACTTTTGTTCATTAAGCCTTGAAGGATATGGAATTGAAGGCTTAGGATTGGTCTTCGGAACATCGGGTTCCGGAACTTGAGTTTGGACATCTGGAGGTTGGACGTGTGCGGTACTTCGTGGGCTAGAAAAATGCACCTTGTCCATTGTCACCTCGTTATCTCGATTCACTTCCCCCGGTGGAGGGGGCATAGGAGTCGAGGGTCCATTATGCGTCTTACCACTTCGAGTGGTGACGGCTTTCAACTCACCCTTAGGATTAGGGATGGTATTGCTCGGAAATCCTCCAGAAGATGAAGAAGCTTGGTTCATGTTCATATTCATGAAACTGCTCATCATATTCTTCAACTCATTTGTTTGACGAGACATAGTAGTATCAATTTCCTTCCTCAACTCGACTTTCATATTATTGATCTGAGATTGCATCGAACGAATGCTTGACTCAGTAATTTTCATGAAGTCATTTGTCAAAGGAGCTTGAGGAGGTTGTTGATAAACTTGTTGAGTTGGAGGTTGGCAAGGTTGGTAGAAATTGTTGCGGTTTTGATTGAAATTTTGAGAATTGTTAAAGTTTTGACCTTGATTTTGAACAAAGCGGTTTTGATTATTTTGATTTTGCACGGGTGGAAAACCAGGTGGTACCATAGCATTCGGTGCTCGGTAATGAGTTTCCGCTTGCGGTCGGTATTGATTGTAATTTACGGCTGCTACGGGAGCTTGGTAAAAAGAAGCATCGGTTGCTTGACAATCATAATATGCATGCGGGCCACCACAAGTTTCACACACTTTGTTTATGGCTTTGATTTGTTCCGGTTTATGAATTTCACTCTTAATTTCTTTCACTTCCTTCATCATGCAACGAATTACATCCGTTAGAGCGGCTAACGGTGCGGCTAACTCTGATGAGTTACCGGATGAAGAAGCTTGAGTGTTAAGAACATTCACTTTGTTTCGAGAAATAGGAACTTTTGACTTATTTTCACAAATTTCAATCACATCTTTAGGTCGACGATTCAAGATATTGCCACCGGCGGCCGCATTAAGCGAATCTTGATAGTTTCCATTCAACCCATTATAAAACGTGTTGATTTGTTGCAACTCCATGAAATCATGATGTGGGCATTTTCTGAGAAGATCTTTGAATCGTTCCCATGCCTCTCCGAAGTTTCATCGAAACCTTGACGAAATCCCGAAATTTCATTTTTAAGATTAGTCGTCTTTGACGGAGGAAAGAAAAAATTGACAAATTTTTGTACAAGATCCTCCCAAGTTTCAATGGATCGAGGGGGTTCTTTTTCCAGCCAAGTCCGGGCTGCCCCTGAGAGTGAAAACGGAAATAGCCTCAATTTGATAGCATCTTGCGGCACATCCTTGTGATTGATGGTCGAGGTTAACTTGTTGAACCAACGGATGTGTGCATAAGGATCTTCACGGTCAAACCCGTGGAATTGATTTGTAGACACGAGTTGAATCAAATGAGTCTTCAATTCAAAATGATCAGAATTGATTGGTGGTAAAACGATGGCATCTCCGTAACCCTCGGTGGGTGCTTGGAGCATTTCAGCCATTGTTCGATTGTCCGCCATTTCTTCGTCGTCTTGAAAATCAAGACGTCGACCTCGACGAATAATTCTTTCGGGATTTGAAACTGGTGAAAGAAGATTTGGTGAAGAAGCACGGGTGTTCATATACCAAAAAGAAACAAAATTTTAAAAAGAAAACAAAATTTGAACATGAAAATATTTTTGGATTTTTTATATTTATTTTGAAGAAAGATTACAATATTTTTGAGATCGATTCGTCAATCGAAATTCGTTTCTCTCAAAACTACTCGCAGAGTGGCGGAGAAGCAAAGGTCCGCTCGAAAGCTGATTAAAAACCCGCCTCTTTCGGTTTGTCAATTTAATGTCAAACCATCCTTAAACCACTTGTATAGGTTGTAATTTCAAGATAATCCGAAAATAATTAACTCACATTTTGTTTTGTTGGATATTCGGAATGGTTTACAACACTTTCGATAAAGTGAGGATATATTATTATTATTTTATTTTATTATTTTTTATTTTTTTTTAAAACACCTTAGACAAAGTTTTTTTTTTTTTTTTTTTTTTTTTTTTTTTTTTTTTTTTTAAGAAAATATTCACAAAAATACTATAAACCTTCACAAAGATTGGTTTATAAAACACGAACCGACAAACGAGATTTTAAAAATTAGCTACAGCCTTCCCTGGCATCGGCGCCAAAAATTGATCCGGTTAAAATCAACACGTTATTTTTCCAAGGAAACACAAGTGAAGTATGTGTAACCCGGTTCGTTATCCCCGATGAAGGATGAATGGAATTTGTGAAATCGGGTTTGTGAGTCGTGTTTGGAATATGAAAATGGAGAGATTTTGGATTTTGATTAAATTTACAACTACGGGAAGCATAAATAGGCTAAGGGAAGCCTAAACATATATGTAGGATCGAGTACTTCGAGCTTGATTGAGCTTGGTATAAACAAGAACCTCTGTATGCTATACAAGCGTTTATGCGGAAACTAAACAGCAAGTATAATAAAGAAGAAAACTCTAAACGACAATGATCCTCTATGGATCAAACTATGAACTAAGAATTGTTTATTGAATATTGAAAACGTTAAAAAGCGTACATAAACTCATAGACGGGTTTATCTTTTATACTAACAAGATGACCTAACCCTAACCCGTTCTACAAGAAAACGTGTGAAGAGATAAACGAGATCTCTACTAAAAATAAATCTTAACAAACATTCTAAATATACGGATAACAAACAATACTATCCGCAGTAACAAACACCATCGGCAGAAACAAGATAACACTGTCGGCAGTAATGAGCTTTCAGCAGGAACCAAAGCTATCGGCAGGAACCAGCTTAACACTATCGGCAGCAACAATGAAAATCTTATTTCCCAGAGATCCTAACAATCCTCCCCTAATCTTGAGGTTGACTAGGTTAACCTGCAAGATTCCAATGTGATAAAGCTTTGAACTTCTCAGGCTTGAGGACTGCGACTTAGCAGTAGCAATAATTAGTAACCAGCAGCAACATCCATAACTTGCAAGATTCCAACCTCTATAGCATCCAACAGCAACTTCAATAGTTCAGCAGGAATAGGAAATCTTCTTCAAAACATGTATACTGGTCACCATTACATTCACTTGAACTTGGCTGCTACTATGACAATATGTACATCAAATCACTTTAAGTTTCATACTATTCTCATCACATCCAGGTGTGTGAACTCCTGTGAGAGGTGAATCATTGAAAATTAATGGATTTGATGTCTCTTTAACCAATAGCCATCACTACTGGAGTAGCCAATGTTTAGGTGTATTAGACCATGGTACATTGATAACCATCTGATTTAGTAGCAAATCAGCAACTATAAACGGATTTGACTTGTCTTTACCTGTAGCCGTTTGCTCAGGACTAGCCAATTCTTTGGTTTCAACTGAACCTTGGTGAATTGAATACCAAATATGGATACCAAGTGTCTTTACCACAAACCATACTTTTGTGGACTAGCCAATCCTTTGGATCCCATAAAGGGTTACATCCATGGTGAATTGAGAACCATTTTCAACTCTCAGGAATTAACCATGGGTGAGTTGAAGTACCCTATAGCTTTGAGCAAGCTATTACAGCTATCAACGGATTTGATTATCACACCAGAGCCGTACCCTCATGGTGAGTCAACTCTTTCTTGTCTGCAAGACATGGTGAGTTGAGCACCATTTATTGTGCAGGTGTAAACACCAACACTGTACCTGCATGGTGTTGCTCAAAACCATATTATTAGCACACAAAATATACAAGATTTTTTTTTATTTTATTTATTTATTTATTTTATTTATTTTTTTTGAACTAAGAAAAACAAATCAGAAACACACCAAAAGAAAAGAAAGAAAAATAAGAAAAGAAACCAAAAGAAAGAAAGAAAGATAGAAAATATACAACAACAACAAGAAAAACAATCCTCCCCTTAAACTTCAATCCTCCCCTTAATGTGCAATCCTCCCCTTAAGCTGATTATCTAGGGATTTACCATCCCAATATGGACCACCAAATGTTTAAACCTTGGTCCATCAAAAGCCTTGGTCAGCAGATCAGCAACATTATCATCTGTATGAATCTTAACCACCTGAATAAGATGCTTCTCATAAGCATCTCTTATGAAATGGTGTCGAATCTCAATATGCTTTGTCCTTTGATGATAAACAGGATTCTTAACAATACACATAGTACTTTGATTATCAATAAAAATCTTAGTGTTCATATAGTTGAACCCATAATCCAACAGCTGATTTTGCATCCAAAGTACCTGTCCACAGCAACTAGCAGCAGCAACATACTCTGCCTCAGTAGAAGATGTAGCCACTATAGTCTGCTTCTTGCACTGCCAAGAAACCAACCTCTGACCCAGAAACTGACAACCACCAGTAGTAGACTTCCTATCAAAGTTAGCCCCAGCATAATCACTATCACTATAGGCTTCCAACACAAAAGTAGAATCTTTGGGATACCAAAGTCCCATCTTTGGCTGTCCTCTCAAATACTTGAAGATTCTCTTAAATGCATTAAGGTTAGAAGTCAATGGTGTAACCTGATGTCTAGCACATGCACCAACAGCAAACATGATATCAGGTCTTGAAGCTGTCAAATACATGAGTGATCCAATCATGGATCTATAAAGATGAACATTAACAACAGCATCAGGTTCATTATTGGACTTAGGCTTTGGACGTTCAAAAGGAGTGGTAGCAATCTTCACATTTTCCATATCAAACTTCTTAAGCATGTCATAAACATACTTCTCCTGGCAAATAAAGATCCCATCTGGTTTCTGCTTAACCTGAAGACCCAAGAAGAAAGTCATTTCTCCCATAGCACTCATCTCAAATTCACTTTTCATTAACTCTTCAAACTCCCTGCACCAGGCTTCATTAGTGGAACCAAAGATGATATCATCTACATAAACTTGTACCAGAATGATATCTTTGAAGTTCTTTCTGATAAAAAGAGTTTTATCAATAGTTCCTCTTCTGTAACCATGTTTTAACAAAAAGGCTGATAACCTTGCATACCAAGCCCTTGGTGCCTGATGAAGACCATAAAGTGCTTTAACCACTTTGTAAACCAAATTAGGATTCTGAGGATCCACAAATCCCTGTGGTTGAGTAACATAAACCTCTTCCTCAATCCTACCATACAAAAATGCACTTTTCACGTCCATCTGATATACTACAAACCCCATAAAGGAAGCAAAAGCCAAAAACAAACGGATAGCTTCAACTCTTGCCACTGGTGCAAACACTTCATCATAATCAATCCCCTCTTCTTGTCTATGACCTTGAGCAACCAGTCTAGCTTTATTTCGAACCACAATTCCCCTAGCATCCCTTTTATTCTTTAGAATCTATTTAGTTCCAATAGCATGCTTTCCAGCAGGCAAAGGAACCAACATCCATACTTTCTGATTCTGGAACTGCTGCATTTCCTCTTGCATAGCCTCAACCCAATCTTCATTAGCAAGAGCTTGAGCTATACTAGTTGGTTCAACTTGAGATAAGAAACAAGCATACAGACAATGTAAATAATCAGTATGATTGCTCCTCAACTGATCCTGTATATAACTGAGAAAAGCAGATTCTCCAAACTTGGTTTGATGAAGTTTACTTCGTGTCTGAACAGGGGAATTAATATCTCCAAGAATCAAAGACTGAGGATGAACAGTATTGATCCTCTTGGTAGCAATGGGATTGACTTCAATGGAGGATGCCTGATTAGTAATGGAGGGGTTGAAGTCATCATCATAAGAAGAAGAAGTGAAAATGCCAGTTCTGGACTGATGATGAGGATCATTCAGCTTATCTTTTGAAGAGACCGAATTTCCAAGATCAGAAGGAATTGGAAATCTTTCAGGGGAGTTATCAATACCCAAAGTATCAACAGATGGAGAAGTCACAGGAACATCAGCAGGAACAGAGACATCAGCAGAAACATTAGAAGGTTCGGCAGGAACAGATCCACTTTCAGCAGGAATGGTATCAGCAGGAACATGAATACCACCAGATGAATTCAGTTGTCTTCTAACTTCAGCTTCAGCCTTTCTCAGAATCTCCTCTGTCTCTTTAGAAAACTCAGAATCAAACATCTCAGCAGCTCTTATGGCATTAAACTCTTGTCTTTGAAGCCTAGCAAGATCTTCTGCATAACTAGAATCACCTCCAGCCATATCAAAAGAATCTTTGAGCTTTGAACCTGAAATGTTGTTAGAGGGATAAGAAGGAACAACTATAGGTCGTTCATCACTCTCTACATCAGAATCATCATCCGAGGTACCTGCATTGTTAGTTTGAGAAACATTTGTACCAGCAGATAGATTTGATTTGAAACGATTATAACCTAAGGTGTCAGTTAGATAATCCAGATCAAAGTACCACTCTGGACCAGCACCCTGCAAATTAGGTTTATCTTCAAGATATCTTAAGTTGAGAGTCTCTTCTATTCTCTTAGAGGACAGATTATAAACCCTATAAGCTTTACCATGAGCAGAATATCCAACAATAAACCCTTCATCAGCCTTCCCATCAAACTTGCCTAGGTAATCACTAGTGTTCAAAATAGTGACATGACATCCAAAAGGCTTAAGGTAACTAATGTTTGGAACCTTCCCAGACAAAAGTTCATAAGGTGTTTTATTATGAGGACTAGTAATAGATACCCTATTCAACACATAACAAGCAGTGCAAACTGCTTCAGTCCAAAACATAGTGGGCATCTTAGATTCAGCTAACATAGTCCTAGCTGCTTCTATCAGGGTCCTATTTTTCCTTTCTGCAACCCCATTTTGTTGTGGAGTTCTAGCATTACTATAGTCCCTTTTTATCCCCTTAGTCCCACAGAGTTCAATAAGATTAGAGTTCTTAAACTCTGTGCCATTATCACACCTTATAGACTTAACCTTTTTACTTAGCTGATTTTCTATTAAGGCAATAAAATCCCTAATAACTGGATAAGTTTCATCTTTAGTACCCAAAAAGAAAGTCCATGAAAACCTGCTAAAATCATCCGTAATCACCAGGCAGTAGTTCTTATGATCAACACTTCTGATAGAAGTAGGACCAAAAAGATCCATATGAAGAAGCTGCAAAGGCTCAGAGATGTTGCTCACAGCAGTTATGGCCTTGTATGATGCTTTGTGCTGCTTTCCTTTGTTGCAGGCAACACAATCGTGCTCATTAGAGAAGATCTTCATAGGAAGCCCTTTAACCAACCCATTCTTAGCCAACTTGTTAATGGTCTTGAAATTCACATGGGCCATTCTTCTGTGCCATTTGTTAGATTCATCCACAGAAGCTTTTGCAACTAGACAAGCAAGTGATCCCTCAGGCTGAACATCACTAAGATTGAAGCTATAAAGATTGTAAGTCCTAGGAACTTTAAGTTCAACCTGACTTTCATCAGGTAGCTTGAAGTCTTTGGACAACACAAAGCAATCATTCTCAGTGAAGAGAACACTGTTCTTCTTATCACAGATTTGTGAGACAGAGAACAAATTGAAGTCTTGAAGTTCCTTCACATAAAGTACATCTTCAAAGTCCAGCTTAGCAGTCTTGATAGTTCCCTTCCCAGAAATTATTCCATCTCCTCCTCCAAATGTCACAGTACCTCCATTCAAAGGTACAAAGTCATGTAATCTTTCCAAATTCCCTGTCATACTCCTGGAACACCCACTGTCAACAATTCCAACATCTTTGCTTCTAAAAGGAAAATCCTGAGAAAAAGAATACATATACAACATTAGATACAAGAGAGACTCAAGCCATTGCTGACTTGAGCCTGCCTAGTGGATCAATAAGAATTAAACCCTGGAGATTGATGAGATCCACCATTGATCTTGGACCCCATTTTCATATGTTGGTTATTGATTTTCCAAGAACAACCTGCTGAGGACTTAACAGCAGTTTTCCATCTTTCCCCTCCCTTGTGCATGGTGTCAAAACAGACAGGTCTCAAATCATTTTGAAAGTAAGTACTAGTAGGTCTGCTGAAAGGTCTAGCAATATTGCTTCTCCAACCAGCAGGATTGATCCTGCCGGCAGGAACAGGATAAGCAGCAGGAACAGGCTTATCGGCAGGAATGAACTTTTCAGCAGCAACAGGCTTACCAGCAGAAACTGGCTTGCCATAAGCAACTGAAGTTCTCCTTGCTGCTTGAGGAATATAAGGGGGAATATCATTAACATTTTTCCATACAGACCTATTTTTACAAGCATATACACCCATCTGTTTTTCATAATAGTCACAATCTTTAATAAGATGATCATAACTACGACATACAAAGCAAGATTTCTTTCTAGGGGACTTTTTCTTAACAATAACTTTCTCATTGCAAACAGAATTATTCAAACCAACACATGAAACAAAATTATCCTTAACAGAATTAAAATCACAACCATAATTGTTTGAAACAGAACCACAACTAGAATTGTTCAAAACATAACCACAACCAGAAACATTATTGTTTTTAACACTATCAAAAGAAATATCTTCAAATGCAGCTGACTTTGAGAGAGTTTCATCAGTAGCTACTTCTGAGGAGAGATCTTCTGACTTTATTGAAGCTGACTTGTCACTTGATCCACATGTGGCATAGTCATTAGTCTTGATTTCTGAAGATTTGTCACTGTAAGAACAAGAGACAAATACATTAGAGTCACAATCAAGATTAGGCAAGTCCTTTGCCTGTTTGCCATAGGTCATTTGTGAATCATCAAAGTCATCAAAAGGATTAGCAGGTTTAAATGTTCCAGTTATGGGTGGAGGAACATCATTCATTCCTCCCTCCTTCACATACTTTACAGGTTTTCTATAATCTACAGGTTCTGGATTAAAAACACTATACTCATTAGGGTCATAATACTGATTTGGCCCTATTAGGTCACCGAACCCTAAACCTCTTTTAGTTTTGGTAGACATAGAATTATCAATAAGCTTATGAAGGTTTTTGGATGATTCTTTCCACTTTTCAAATCTAGCTAAGGAACTATCTAGTTTAGACTGCAAATCCTGATTTTCTAGCACTACCTTAGCTTTTTCCCTTTCAGAATGTTTAAACTCATTAGTGGCATTTTTTAAATCTCTTTCCAAAACCTTTATTTTTACTTCATAAGCAGACTGTTGTTGTTGATACCAGACCTTTTGTTGTTCTAATGTTTTAACAGCCCTTTTATGAGCCTTAAGTTGTATAAAATTATCCTTATTTTCACTTTCAATATCATCAAATTCCTGTTTCAATTTAGCATATATAGGAGCACAACCAAATGGGCAGTTTTGTACCTGAGATGGATGACCCATCATTGCAAACTGACCAGCCACTTGTTTCTTCTCACCGTAACCAGCTATCATCCCATAGACCTTATCTGCTCCACTTGCAACAGACTTCTCATGTTGCTCCCAGTCCACCATTGCATCCACAGATACCAATGCCTTGGGGTCCTCTGAGTCTAGCTCTTGAATTTTGAAAGCAGAATATCGTACTTTGTCATCTACCTTCTTGTCTGTACATTCCCTAGCAAAATGTCCTGTTTTAGAACATTTATAACACCTCACCTTCCTTCTGTCAAACCTGGCAGGCTCCTGTCCATCAAAATTAACCCTTCTTCCTGCCTTCTTTTCAAACCTATCCAACTTCAACGATATCATAGCCACCTGCCATCTTAAATCCATCTCTTCCAGATCCAATTCATCAACCTGATTAAAATCATCATACACAATCTTCTGCTGTGGTGTACTCTCAGCAACAAACGAATGAAGCACATCCACTACAAGATTATCAGATATGGTCTGAGCTTTTGGTGTGGCAGATGAGTAGGAGATTGATGATGTTGATAGAGTTGGACTGTTTCCATATGATGCTTTGTTAGGACCAGAGTTACTAACAAAAGCAGTATGGGTTGGAGTATGGGGTGTATAGGTGGAATACCCTTTGATATCAAGTTCAAGGGTTTTCAACTTGTTGTACAGATCATCAAAGCTCATAAAATCCAGTCCTCCTTTGGCCTTGAGGGTTATGGAAACCTGTGACCAGGATGGTGGCAAAGCCCTCGGAAACTTGGTGTTGCAGTCTTCATCATCTGGCCTAGCTTTCAACTGGTTGAGTTGACTCAGGATCTTGTGGAATCTGTCATACCCTTTGTGAATCCCCTCAGCCTCAGAAATCTTGAATTCCTGAAACTCTTGCTTGAGCATAGACTTTCGCATCTTCCTGGATTCATCATTCCCTCCAAATCTGGTCTTTATAGCATGCCAGATTTTTCTAGCATCATCCAAGTGATGAAAATCACTCATATGATCCTCTGGAATAGCTTGAAGTAGAAGAGTTCTTGCCTTGGTTTCCCTTTGAACAGCAAGGTGTTCCTCTACAGTAACAGGTTCCTCTATATAAATATTCCCATCATCATCCCTTCCAATATTCTTCTTGCTATTTCCCTTAAGAATCACATTCCACAGATTGTAATCAGTGTTCGTGATCCAATACTCCATTCTCATAGCCCAGACTTCATACTCATCTTTCTTCAGATATGGGAATTTAGCATTGTTGGTGGACATAGTGGTGACGATCTGTGTTTGGACTTGTGAAGTTTCAGGTTTGGTTTGGTGATCCTCCGGGTTAATGACATTGGTTTAAGGGATTTCGCCTTCCATTGAACGAGGGTAAAAAGATATGAAATCGAACTTTTTCTTCTTTATCAGAGATCCTTACCAGGCTCTGATACCACTTGTAGGATCGAGTACTTCGAGCTTGATTGAGCTTGGTATAAACAAGAACCTCTGTATGCTATACAAGCGTTTATGCGGAAACTAAACAGCAAGTATAATAAAGAAGAAAACTCTAAACGAAAATGATCCTCTATGGATCAAACTATGAACTAAGAATTGTTTATTGAATATTGAAAACGTTAAAAAGCGTACATAAACTCATAGACGGGTTTATCTTTTATACTAACAAGATGACCTAACCCTAACCCGTTCTACAAGAAAACGTGTGAAGAGATAAACGAGATCTCTACTAAAAATAAATCTTAACAAACATTCTAAATATACGGATAACAAACAATACTATCCGCAGTAACAAACACCATCGGCAGAAACAAGATAACACTGTCGGCAGTAATGAGCTTTCAGCAGGAACCAAAGCTATCGACAGGAACCAGCTTAACACTATCGGCAGCAACAATGAAAATCTTATTTCCCAGAGATCCTAACAATATAAATCTACAAAGCAAAATTAAGCACAAAATAATTAAACTAGAAAACGCGAATCGGGAAATCTAAACACGAGCATAAACGCCAAATCTAAGAAATACTAACTCTACGGGTACCAAACTAATTTTCCTACAGCTAAATGACAAAATAAAATTTTGAAAAAAAGAATTTTATTTTTCTGACTTTTAAATTATTTTCTATGAATTAAAAACTAAAATAAAAGATTTAAATGATTTAAAAATAACAAATGACTTAGGAAAAATCTGTAAAATTTAAGGTAAATCTAAAATTAAATTCTATATCTAGGAAAAATAATATCAGAAGCTAATTAGGCCTAAATAAGAAGAATAGGCAAATAAGCAGTTTGAAATAAGCTTAAAAATAAGCTAAACAATGCCAAAATTTTTCCAAAGCTCCAAATCAGTTTAACTCATTAAATTAAACTTAAAACAACTTATAAACTCCAAATAAGCTCAAAGAATAAGCTAAAAAGCAGAATAGCAGTTGTAATTATAGGGCAAAACCAAAGATCAAACAGCCAATTTGCAGCTTATTTTTAAGCTAGAAAAGGACTATTTGGGGAAATCCAAAGGCAGAGTCTAAAAGTTCAAACCACAATCTACTTATATTCCAGAAATGCCTAAAATTTATGTTGAATTGCTACTTGAATTGAAGCCTAGATCAGATGGCCCAAAGAAACAAAACGGATTCAGGTTCAGGGTGAGTCTGATGGCTTATTGCAGACCTATATTAAGCAGCTAAATAAGATCAGAAGGCAAATACCAGATGTTGACCTCAAAGCATACTATCTAAACTAATTACAAACCAAAAACTAGGACCTAAGCTCAACTGGTTAAGCCAAATTAAGCCCAGATCAGATGCTATTAGGGGTGTTCTGCACCATAGATTCTGATGCAGCAGGAATGATTTTTTTGCACTTTTCACTTTTAAAACTTGACCAATTTTTTATCAACCCTTGGAAACTGATTTTAACAATTATTTGGGAATTAGAAATGCAAAAAGTTGGCCACCAATAGGCTCAACTTATGCTGAGCTTATTATCACAGTTGATATCACAATTTTCCCTTATCCAACTAAGAATCCACAAAAGGCTCCAAAATCACTTAAGGCATACTAAAAGCAACTTATACAGGCTCACATAAGCTAATCCAAAGTTCAACAATTGGCAGATGAACAGTACAAGACCATTTGACCAAAAAATAAGCTTAAACCAAACACCCTTGGATGACACTGTTATGAAAGTTTGAACTAAAAGCTATCAGTTTTAAGCTATGAAAATACTTCCTACTGATTATCTAACTCATTTAACTACTAATAAGCAAATTTTAAGTTTCAAATAAGCACTACTTAAGCAATAAGCTAAATTGCTGATTTTGGCTTTTCTTGGGATTTAAGGGCAAAACTGAAAACATCCTACTCTACCATTCTAATGAGCTTAAGTCAGAACAAATGATGCATATAAAATTCAAATAAGCTGAGAGAATAAGCACAAGCAGTTAATAAGCAAAAAGCAATATTTTGGATTTTCTTGAAGATTAAAACTGAATACTGAATTACTATTGAAATAAGAGTAAATTACAAATGCTGAAAAGTTAAGCTAGAAAAATACAAAGTACCTTAAAAGAAAAGCTAAATAAAACCTGCCTTCAAGGCTACAATTGACTGACTATTTATACTACATTCTAAAAAACAAAAGTCTTGCACGTTTTGTGTTTTTTCTGTGAGAGAAATGCCTTCGGATAGTCATTTGTGCTTCTTGGGATAAAATCCCACCCTTGGATTAAAACTTAACATGATCTCAGCCGTAAATTATGGTTTGGCGCCCATTTTAGGTTGTGGATTGCCAACCTGGCATGGCATCTCATGAAGATAGGATGTAGGGTGGGTTGAGTGTGACAGAAAAAGGAGTATGGTGAGGAGGGGGTTTTGTCAGGGTAGGTGATGATGGTGTTGGGAGGGTGGTATCCTGGGTTTAATTTAGGCGGGATTTGGGATAGGAGAAAGGTTGACCGGGTTTGGGTTTATTTTTGGTTTGTTGGGCTTGGGTTGTGAGATTTAGATGGGTTAAGGATTTTCGATTGGGTTAAATGGTTTTAAGGATAAAGGATAAGTTATGAATGGGTTAATCATTGAGGGACCATTTATGTATAAATCTGAAAATCCAGGGACCATGGCTGCCATTTCTCAAAAGTTCAGCTAGGGACCAATCTTGTAACTCTGAAATTATCCAAGGGCCATTTGTGTCATTTTGGTATTTTTGGGGTTGACTTTGACTTTTCTTGATCACATGCACCATTGTTGTCGAGTCGATCCAAAAATGCTCGCTTTCGCTCCGTTTTCAATCCTTTGTACCTGAAATACATAAAAACACAAAACCAAGGATATCTGCAATATATTTGGGTGTTTTTGGTCATTTTTGTGTCTTAAATGGGTGTGAAATGATGAGTATTTACACACTCATCACAAACCATAACCAACAAAATCGCATAAAACACCACACACCTGTGACTCAAAACACGTCCAACAACAGCTTGCCACCTCCTGTTATGCTAAATCCGTGCCGCACGAAATTCCTTTTGTCAAAATTTCTGGAAGAAAAACGAATAACACAATAATTTTAGAAATATGATTCTACAAAACTCCCACCCACCCTTATTAGACAATACTGATAATGAAAAACAGGTGTAACACATGCAATTAAGCACACAAAAAAAAAAAAAAAAAAAAAAAAAAAAAAAAAAAAAAAAAAAAAAAAAACTGCCAATATCATAAGAGGAATGGCAGATTAGTGGCAAACCCACTAACTATAAGATGAATGGCAGAGTAGCGGAAAACCCACTAACTATTTTTTTAATCACTCTAAGCCGACGGCTCGGTCGGCTTGACTTGGTGTGTGAACAGTGTCGGCTCAAGCCATGGTTCCACAATGTACCCAAGCCGCCCCACTCCCTTAAGCCGATCTCCAATCCGGCGGCTTCAAAACAGTGTCGGCTACCCAAACCACTTCAATGAATGTTATCTATACTACATTATAAAGCATTTGGTAAGTTTTCGAAATGAAAGTCTTAAAATATTAAGACAACACACTTATTATGCCAAATTAAAAAATTTGACCGATCAACATGCAATTAATTACATTATTAAAATACCGTCTAAATAAAAATTACAAGTTACTAAGCTTATTATACAAACTTGTATAACACAAAATGTACTCTCATTTGCAATGTAAAGATATTATTAAATCAATAGAGTTTAAAAAGGCATACCAAAATAAATGTTCAAAATATTATTAAATCGTAAGAGTGACTCGAGAACCAACATATAGACATTTTAGAATTATTGACAATTATATAATAATAACTATACTCTTCAAAGTTACCACAAATGATTTTTTAAACATTTAGGTTGTCTTTATCTTTATAAGTACTTTTTTACTTATATCTTCTACCTATGTGGGATAAATATAATAAACAAGGTTAATAATACAAATAAGTTAAAAAAAAAAAAAGAAAAGAAAAAAGAAAAAAAAAACTTATAAGTTGTATTTTTGGAGAATTAAATCTTCTTAACATGATGTATGTGATTTCTAAAATTCGCTATGGTGTTTTATTTTAAATAACTTGCGACTACGGGTCATTGTCAGCTACTTCAACCTCATACCACCATAATATACCCACTACCGGCTCTTTATTGCCACAATGTCACATGGATAATTAAATTTTTTTATATGAGTTAATTTGTTATTGCTTAAAATTATTCAATCCTACAATTGTCGTCATCCGTAAAATTATTGTATCGTAAAATATATAACTGAAAAAAATTTCTCGCTGAAAATTTTAATTGCATAGTATCTGCCGCCGCAACGTGCAGATACCATGCTAGTATAGTATAATTAGTTTACTTTGGCCATGGGCGTTGTTTACGTGTAATTAGTATTTGAGAATTCAAGAGTAAATAGCTGCCCGCATTGTTTAGTCTGATTGTCGGCAGTATTCACAAAAATATATTGTGTTTTCCATTATTTAGAATGTAGACACAACTTGATGGTATCTTTTATTAAAAAAAACTTCTTATATTTTAAAATCCCTAATTAATGGCGTTTGTATATGATTGAAATTATGATTCGATTATTTCCAATAGTCGCTCCGAAGGTTGCATACTACATATTTAGAAGCGATTGATAACTATTAACCTGAATTATATACAGATTAATAATATAAAATGCATTTTTCTTTGTTAATGTTGCTGATTCTAGGAGTAAACTGAAAAAAAAAATTCTTTTTGGTTTGACTAAATTGTTCAGACCCTAACCCTTTGAAAGTGTAGCCATAGTCCCTGTAGAGAATACTATGTTGCATATTCGGTCCCTACCTAAAGTAAAATAACTAAAATACTATTTGTATTATCCCTCTTGAATATGCAATCTAAATGGTATTTTGGTCATTTAACTTCTGCCAAAGACTCAATATGCAACCCAAAGTTCCCCACAAAGACTATCATTGCACTTTCAAAAGGTTAGGGACTGAACTTGCAAATTGGCCAAACCACAGAAACAATTTCTTCAATTTACCACTAATTTTAGTATTAACTACTAGCCTATAAACCCGTGATAAATCACGGGTGGCTTATAAAAAGTATGAAATAGACTTGTTCACACTTTTTCACACACATTCCATAAGAACCCATCTTCCAATTCTTTTTAATCTGATTAATTGTGCATCTTTGCTTATCTATATACAATGTATGAAATAAACAATAAAGAATCACTTAAACAGTTAAAGAACAAAATAGGGTGACGTTTACAATCCTTGTTCAGATAGTTGAAGCAAATAATCTTAATTTTCAAACAATAAGAGAAAATGTACACAACAATTGAAAGAGTATCTCAACACAAATAAGTGTGACAAAGCTTTTCTTTACAATTTTGAACTTAGTAAATTTTCATGACTTTGTTGACAACCCTCCAAATTTGAATCCAGCCTCTTTCTGGCTACAACAGAGATGCACAAAGTCTTCAATGAACTTACATGGTGTAGAAAAATGAAGCATTTTCTGAACAATAATGCCTCCACCACACTATAACTTTGAGTTGTAAGTTTCGTTTACCACATTAACCAAGTCCCAATATGGCCAACATCAAGTTTGTCCCGCTCGATTACTTTGACCGGTTTTAGTTGAGTTGTCTTTTAAGTTTTTCATGCCCCCAATCAAACCAATTATGAGTAAATGATTTAAATTTTACACCGTATAATATAAAGTAAAAACACATGAAGGTTTTAGAATAACAATTAAGTAACAAAAGTTCATCCCATTTTATATCCTAAATCAAACAACTGAATTTTGTTAGCAATTACAAATCTATCTATACTCAAGCACAAAGCTATGGATGGACACTTAAATTACACACAAGTTTCATGATTCTTATAACCAATTAATTATTCTATCATGTTTTTGGATAGTTTGTGGCATACTAATACGTCTGTCCGTGCAGCCACAATATATCGCCACTAAAAGCACAAATCAACCACAAATATTGTACGAAGCACAACAAAATTCTCCACCAAACAGCCTCAAATTCTGCACATAAGCTGTACAGGAATGTTCAAATAGGGGTTTGGAAATAAAAACTGTTTTAGGGGTGTTCGGACAAAAAAATGTTTTATGGGGTGTTTGGAAAAAGGTTACTACTTAAACGTTTATAGACTACCAAACTAACAATGAAAAAATGACAGTGAACACATCCAAGTTACCTTGTAATATAACCCATTGATCATGCCCACAGGCTGATTGATGAAATTTCCATTAGCCCGCAAATCATCTACCACGGATTTCAAATCCCCTTTCAGCGAAAATAACAATCTTTATCATTTAACTGAGTGGAAAATAATGTACCAAAAAAGAGCTTCTAACTTACTGGCAATTCATCTAGTAAATCATAAATATAGTGCGAGATAACGGTTTGCATTATAGTACTTTAAAAATACCTGTTGACATGTCCCAACACTACTCATTGCCATTTACGAATCAAGCTCTTTATATCTCACTTTAGCATCTAGTTCATATAGAACATAAATTTTTCCCTGCAACACAATAAATTTCAAATCTTAATTTACCAAACCAGAGCACGGTGAGGAAGTTTAGCTTCGAGAGGAAGGTCCATACTATTCTATTAGCTTGTAACAAGGGACATCAACCGACTTACGAATGATATCATCAAAAAAAAAAAAAAGTGAAGCAAAACCGGTCTCATCAATGACACATACAATTACTTTGAACCTAACGTACAAAAAGTAAACTTATTTGAGTGGCAATGTGTAATAAAATTGACAGAAAATGCACGAAATAAGATTTTAAAATGGTGAACTTGTTTCATACTTTAGCCCAACAGCAGTAATTTCTTGCTGCTGTTTGCATGTTCAAACCTTGTATCATCTAATGTATTTGTGCCATCCATGTAATCGCCCCCTGTAGAACCTACTGCAACTTACTGCAACATTAAGTAGGAGCCTAAGCAAAAGGGATCACTACGAGAGCATGCAAGAAAGTGTGATAGAGATTAGGTAAATATGCGAAGTTGCTAAGAAGATTTGATAGCTGAGAGAGTATGCAACAACTATAAAAAAAACCCACCAAATAACCCACAAAAACTTATTTGCTTGATCCCGTCTAAAATATCAATCGATCCATATACTGGAAATTGACAATCAGTACCCACATAAAAACTAATAATCAAATTGAGTAATTCTTTTTACTTATGAGAACCCACAAAATAACTAATAATCAAATTGACAATGAATCCATAAACTTATGAGTACCAACCCATCAAATTGACGTACAACACTGATGAGTAAACATACCTTGTACCAATTTGATTCGATGTTAATATACCCTCAATCAAATCAAATTCATATTGAATGTAAATTGTAAAAAACCAAGACTATCAAAATATGAGTAAACATACCATGTACCGTTTTGATTTTAGGAAGTTTAAAAATTGAGATGAAAGAGATCAGAACAATTAGATGTAGAATGATATTGAAAAAATCATAGATGGTAAGATTGCTTGATTGTCGTTTGATATGAAGGAGGGTTGAAAGTCAATGTCGAGTACGGGGAGAAATCAATTGCATATATGAGGTGGCACTATTGAGCTGGCTTTATTTGCCAAGGTGGCTTTAATGACGTGTCATTTTTCAAAAAAATCTTCATTTATTATATATATAGATTTTAGGTGATTGTGATTTATTAAAAATCAATAGGATTTCATATTAAGCTTAGATACGATTTACGAAAGTGTCAAATACATACTTGTTTTGAGAAAATATGTTTCTGACCAGTACAAAGACAAGGGGTCAAAGGGGGTCACGCCCCTTGCAAGGGCCCGCTCTTATGTGAGCAGGCGGGGGTCGAGAGGAAATCACTCCTCGTTGGTGTATGGGGGTAGTGTCCCCAACCCAAACAATATTTTTGGTGCTCCAAATTAGTTACACGTTTTTTTTTTTGAAAATCCAAATGGTATAACTGTTGACCAACAATTATGACTGTTGTAAATGTTAGAATTTAATAAACATGACAAGTTCATATATTAAACACATAATCACCACACACATGCGGAAGCATATGATCTATTTAACACATAAAGAATTAACTGAATAATAAAGAAAACGTACCTTTGATTCTAGCTAAACAAGAATCAACTTCAATACTCCTTCAATCAAGATCAAGAACCCTAATTAGGGTTTATAATTGGATTAACGAATTACCCCTTACCGTTTTGTAATTCAATCCAAGATATTAACTATAGTGAGTTAATACCACGTTCTTGTACACACGTACTAATACCAAATTAATGTAAATGCTAGTTTAATAAAACACAAAACGATTTTGTTTTTGGAAAAAAAAAGTCGAACACCTCTTGAAGGTTTCGGCCGATTGGGACACAAGGAAAAGAGAAAAACACTTTTAGGGTTTAGTGTGTGTACAAAAGTTACAAAACAATTAACCCTTTTGTTTGTTTATATAGGATGACAAAACTTTGGGAACAAGTTAGGGTTTGGGAAGCCCATTGCCAATCGGATCTCAACCCACAAAGGGGTTCTAGATCTTTCTTGTTCTCTATTTTCCATCTATAGTTCTTTCATTTTATCATTTAACGACCGTTAGTCAATTAACGTTAATTACTTAATGCTCGTTAGTCGTTTTGTGTAATTAATAATTAAATATAAGTTTTTATATTAAATTATTAAACATTAATTCTTCATACGTAAAGTGTGCAATCCCGTGGTCACGAGTTCGATTCTAGACATACGCATATGAAATATTGTCCATAAACTAACAGCTCCCACTTGGACATATCTTAATAGTGTAATGACATTGGTTAGCGTCTAGCAACACACCAATGCCCCTAGTACAACTCGAGTAAGGCCTCCTGGAAAAACCTTTTGATGATTCATCATCATACTTATCATTTTGTTACTAATACTACGTTAATAAAGATATGGATCTTAGTCATTCTTTAATTAACTATTCTGTTTCTCGTTGTTTATGATTGAACAAGATTACCAAATCGTCTGAACGTATTCCAGATAGATCTTAGGCGTGGCCACGCGAACATCTTGTCAACCCTACGAGGGGCCCAGTAGTATTAAACTTCAAAACAAATTTGAAGGAACAAATTCTTTCTTGACTACAAGCATAACCCATGAACTTTGCAACACTTCTAAAAATAATCCTTATAGCTACTAGTAACGTATAGCGGTAAATTGCTTTACAGAAATGCACTACATCCATGAGAGTTATCTGGTATCTCAAGTCTGAGGATAACTATATTCATGATTTACTTGATGACAAGATCTATAAAGTAAAATCATGTAGTTGGGATAAGTCCTATATTCAATTCATTGAATATCATGTGAAATTGGCATGTCAACGCATCAATATACTTTCAACTATATTCTACCAATACTCAGATTTGTCTTAATTTAAAGATATTCCCATATCATTAATTGACAACGGATAATTTAGAATAATTAAATTATTCATGGATTAAACATGAAAATACAGGATACAATCTATTATTAATGTAAACAAACGTACCAAGTACTTTAATTCATTGTAAATAATAATTGCTTGACATCTCTTATCCAAATACTAAATAGATCAGTGCATGATAATTCTAGTTAATGAATTATGCCTCAAGTCATGTCAATCATACTTGTTGACAAGACATAAATCAACTAATTTTGATCTATCAGAATTTTGACAATACTTATTTCAAGAATTCAATTTAGTGAAGTTCTTGTATGTGTGCATTCAACTATTTTGATATTGCCACATAATATTTCATAAAATGCGTGACATCCTCAACCACCAATTTAGGACAATTAAACTATCAAACCTTTTATAGTTTAAAGTATTCTAATTCTTTAATGTATAATGCAACTATGCTCTTAGTTAAGCATAACTAGTACACATGGCCATTAACAAGGATGAAATCCTACCATGACTAGTATTGAGTGTCATCTCAATTTCATTAGCATCATTGTATGCAAATAACAATATGCTCTTTAAAATTCCGTAAACTTTAATATCCATTGTGTAATGTTTGATGCCTTCCAATCTTTCAAGATTTGTCGGCTATAACAATTACGCAACAATTTGCCATATGGTTCATACTTAGAATTTAGGAGCAATTCCAGGCTGAGGATATAATTCTATATCCAACCATATACATTACACTTAGTTATCTAATAACTTTCATGTTAATACAAATATCGTCCTAAAAACGTTATTTATATTTTACGATCTTTGCTATATTTTGTTAAGGGATAATTATTAGACTGCCCCAGTTGCCCAAGTGGTTTGCTTATCCGACCCGATCTCACAAAATTCTCCCCTTAGACCAGGGCAACTCGTACAATATGGCAGCTTGCATAGGAGGGTGACATGTGTCACGTAGTGTTTTTTGGGCACTATATTTTTTGGGCAACCGTATACTGTGCAGATGGTTTTTTGGTCATTTTACATATTATACACTATTTACGAAAAGAAAAAAAACTTTAAAAACAAACAGTGTCTCCTCTATATACCTTCTTCCCTCCATCTCGTTTCACTGTCACACACAAAAAAAACATACTCGGTTTATGTTCGCGCTTGTTTATCTTGTTACACTATTATTTCAATATCCAATCTACTCCAGTTGTTTTGCCTGATTCTCAGCTGAAAACAGCTTCACTGTTCATTGAACAGTGATCCAATAAAATCAAGAATACCATCGATTGTTTATTTGATTAGCCAAAATGTGGTTTAATAGGGTATGTAAATCGTATTACGAATCTTTATTACATTTGTTTTGTATCGTTGTTGATTTTTTTTTGTGGTTTTTCTATTGACCTGATTTATACCAAAAGTATTTTATGCCATGTTATTGAACTACATTCATATAATTGCAATGTTATGGTTAATCGTTATAGTTTATCAAAGGTTGGCATTGTATTAATTTGTATCTTAGATAGGGGTTACTTAGATTGTACAATGATTGGTTGGTTTATAGTTTGGGTGTCCTTGTTTAAGTATCCATGTGTGTTATGATCATGTTGGATCACATTTGATTATCCATTGATAGTATCCAATGTTGTTTAAGCATATACGTTATTGGAGTTGTTTTTAGTGTTGTTTGTTTGTTTAAGCTTTTATGTGGATTATGATTTTATTTTTGTTTTGGGTTGTATTTGATATGCCACGATTTAGAGGCTTTACTTGAGACTTGTTGGTTCATAATGTGTCATCACTTATAAATCTGAAAATTTGCTGGAAACTTGGGGTTAATGATACGCTAGGCCTGAATCAAATAAGGTCATAAGCAAAACACCCCCTTAGTATGGTCCAATACAAAGGGGTTGTACGTAAGCTGTAATTACTAGCCAATTAGAAGTCATCTAAAGGGGACAAGGTTCAAGCATTGAATTAGGCATTGAATGATTATTAACTATGCGTTTGTATGTATCACCTGAACTCTTTATGATAGTGTTTACGCCGCCTGTATAATGTCTTCAATCTTAATTTGTTATGAATTGTATGTTCTGAGTTAACTTATTTTTTCCTTTTAGGACTATGAAGCCAAACTAATCATTAGGAGCAAACTGAACTACTTTTGGTTAATAAATCAGAAATTAGATGCAAAATGACGGAACTTGTTTAGGAGTACCTGCTTTGGAAAATGGTTGGATCTGTTATACTTTGAACATGAAACACACCTCATAGACTATATGGTACGGAAACAAAGAAGAGTGGACGACTCTCATTATGATATGCCCTTTATCTATTACCTAGATGGACATACTCTGTATTTTGGTCGTCCTGAGTTTTGTCTAATGACGGGGTTGCGGTTTGGAAGTGTGAGCTTTGAGTTATACACTTCTGGTGCTCTCAAATTTCGTGATAGGGTATTTCCTGACAAGCAAGGGTTGATTGTAACCAACTTAGACCTTATTGGTGTCATCAAGGATGAAGAGCAGTTCCGGGAGGTATGTGATGAAGACGCAATACAGATATCTCTTTTGTTAGTCTTAGAGGTTATCTTTATGGGTCGTTTGTTGACATGCTAAGTTGATGACACATTGATGAGGTTGGTTGAAAATCTAGATGCTTGGAATGCATTTCCGTGGGGTGAACATATTTGGACCTATTTATACGACCAACTACATAATGTAATGGATAAGCACACGGATAACCACCTTTTAGGATTGAAGAAAAACCCAAAGTATGTTCCGACATATACTTTGTCTGGATTTGTATTTGCTTTCTAGGTTTGTATTTCTTTTTATTAATAATATTTTGCAGCCGACCACTTTGATGGACTGTTAAATTGATATGTTTGTGTTTACCAATTTGTTTAGATTTGGATACTTGAGTCTTTTGAAAGATGTGAACGTTGGTGGAGTAAAGACCCAAATGTGATCCCAAGAGCTATTGCATGGTCTAGGAAGTCGCTATTCAAAAGAAGTGACCGTTCCTACCTTTTTTCAAAGGTTACTCTTTTTTCTAGTTGATTTTACGTAAAATAAATAGTCAAATACTTATAAGGTTACATATGTTATTTGTCCCCATTTATTTGTAGGAGTCGAGTACACGTTTTGATCTCAGACCGAATACACCTGAGTACGAGTCTTCATGGTGGATACATAGCCAAGAATTTTTCCAAAACTACGTTCCCAGGGCTGCAGTCACATCCAATTACACCTTCTTCGATGCTTATCTTAACAGGTTGGCAAAGGTACGCAAACGGGTCACTGAGTCATTCAAAGTAAATTCCACTCAATGTAGGACTGGTAATAGTTCAACAACCAAGAGGCTTAAGGATCGTGTCATTTCTGAGTTGAATCACCAAGTATTGAAACTTGAGATTATTATTGAGGTTGCGTTTTATTCAGCTTAATATATCAATAGTATGCACTCTGTATATACGGGTTTTTAATACAAGTTCAAATCTTACAGGTTCTTGCTCGTGAGAGAGCTGGCGGACTGCAGGTACATTTTTTTTCAAAAACTGAGTACCTACTTTCACATCCACCCTGTACTTTTTTCAAAAAATATAATGATTTCACAGGAGAAACTGGATATTGAATCACATTTTCCAAACACGAGGTCTGAATTTTGCGATTCACTTAACAACATTTACCTGAAATTGATTGCCTTGCCTGATTCTGATGAAGAACTTGCTCAGGTAGAATACTTTATTCCAACTTATTTGTATACCCGATGTATACCGTAATATTATTTGTGCGGCATATGTAATCCGCAATATCCTGTTTCAGGAGTATCTTATTCAAGAGGAATTGAGATTGGCATTGGCAGAGGAAGAGAGGTTGCAGTTAGAAGAAGAGAATATGATGGCAGAAGAGAACATGAAAAGACAGGAAGAGGCTAAGAGGTTGCGCTTGGAAGAAGATAACATGTTGAAGATGGAGGAGGAGACGAAGAAAAGTAGAATAGCGTTTATGAATTCAGAACACTATCAAAGATATTTGTCTCGGCTACCACCGAGCAAGAGGCGAAATTATTTGGAACCTGTTTCGGAATAAAAAAATGCGGAAAAGGTTATAGTGAGAATTAAAAAACACGGTCCTAACGTTAATAACCCACATATTGCTGAATTGCTGACAAGAGTTCAACCTTGGGTTGAGGTATTGCCATGAACTAAATTTAGTTGACATTTTCTTTTGTTACCTCTTTTACATTCTATCTTATAAATTGGTCCACGTTTGTAGGATCTATCTCGATGGTTCCATACTGTGGAAAATGTCTGCCTTACCGATGATATTGAAGTATTTCTTGGTCAACCGGGGTACACTCACCAGTGTAAATTTCCATGGTCCGAAGACTACACCGTTGACCGAAATTTTTGGCTACGCTTAGTTTGCTTAGACCCTGGTAGAAAAGGTTGGCTAACTGAGCAGGTGAGCATACATGCATACTTTAATTCATAAATAAGGTTGCCTCTCACCATTTCTTAAAATACTTATTCGTAGCACATAGACTTGTGGGTTGACTACATGTGGCATGTAAGACCTAATAATGCAAACTGGGCGATGGTTAGTTGTTACTTTTTTCAGCTTCTTCTTCAAAACGGCAAACCATCGTTTTATGCAGATGGCCAGAGGTATCCCTGTCCATGGAGCGATGTTGATCAGGTACTACGTTTATTTGTGTACGGTTAAATTTAGATGATGACTGAAGTTTTTTTGTATGACCATTTTTTACTCAAAGTCTGGTCTTTTGTTCGTTTAAATCTAGTGTAAGTATTTATGGACATAAACATGTCGCCTAGTATAAGGATTTATCAGAAATCCTTTATATTGTAGGTTTTTATTCCGATCAATGAAACGGACAAACACTGGTGTCTTGCTCATTTTCATATAGGCTCAGGAGTGGTAACATTCTATGATAGCGGCGACACATATGACTACGACACCCGTGACTGGTATATCCGTGTTAGGAAGTGCTTACAGGTACGTTGTTGCTATTATTTTGTTTAATACCATATTTTTTGTGGTTGTGGTTGTGATTGTTGATTTGGTGTTGATGCTTGTTTTGGTGTTGATGATTTTGGTAGACTTCAGTTGTAGTATTGCATGTGCCAGACTAACATCATTATCTAATATCTCAGTAGTAGAATCAACTTGATTCTCAGCAGTAGAAACCTTGACACCAACAATAGAATGTTTATCTGGTTCAGCAACAGCTTATTTTTCACCAGCAGTAGAATCAACTTGAATCTCAGCAGTAGAAACCTTAACACTAGCAGTAGAATGTTTATCTGGTTCAGCAGCAGCTTCTTTTTCACTAGCAGTAGAATCAACTTGATTCTTAGCAGTAGAAACCTTAACACCAGCAGTAGAATGTTTATCTAGTTCAGCAGCATCTTCTTTTTAACCAGCAGTAGGAGGATTTACACCAGCAGTAGAATCAATCTTAGCAACTTTTGTAACATCTTCAACAGTAGAACCATCTTGAACTTGAGCAGCATCATCATCCAAGCCTTTAATAGTTTCCACCATCACTTCAAAATGTTTAACAAGATGCTCAGCATCCAAAGTTTTTAATTTTTCTACTAGCTGCTCCTTGTTCACCTTTTCAAGCACCACCTCATTACCTTCCACATTAACCTCAGCTCCCCCCCCCCCTGAATTATTAGTGTCATTCCTCCCCTGTTTGGGAGAATCCTCCCTCATTACCTTCCACATTACCTTCCACATTTGGCTTATTTTACCCTCAACTTAAAGCATCCTCCCCCAAACCTTATTCAATTTTTTCTGACCCTCCAAATGCTTTACCCATTAACTTAAAGCATTTAACTGTGCGTTGTTGCTATATACAATTACCGATTATTAATTTTCGAATACCATATTTAGGTCACATACAAGTACCTCAAACTAAACAACATATGTCTATTTGGGCAATGTTTCAACCTAGTTGGCCAACTTTTATAACAAGTTACAAATTAGTGGACAGGAAGGGAGTAGTTTATGACACTCTCTGTCCACAATCATTACATTTCCCTAATCCGCATTAATAATATTTGGCTTACTTTACATTTCTCTAATCCGCATCAATAACATTTGGCTTATTTTGACCAGCTTTGATAACAAGTTGCCCAAATTGAATTGGGTTGCGTTGTAAATTAGTGGACAGGAAGGGAGCAGTTTATGACACTCTCTGGCCACAATCATTACATTTCTCTAATCCACATTAATAATATTTGGCTTACTTTACATTTCTCTAATCAGCATCAATAACATTAGGCTTATTTTGTCCAGCTTTGATAACAAGTTGCCCAAATTGAATTGGGTTGCGTTGTAAATTAGTGGACAGGAAGGGAGCAGTTTATGACACTCTCTGGCTACAATCATTACATTTCTCTAATCCGCATTAATAATATTTGGCTTACTTTACATTTCTCTAATCCACATTAATAACTTTTGGCTTATTTTGCCCAGCTTTGATAACAAGTTGCCCAAATTGCATTGGGTTGCGTTGTAAATTAGTGGACAGGAAGGGAGCAATTTATGACACTCTCTGGCCACAATCATTTCATATCTCTAATCCGAATTAATAATATTAGGCTTACTTTGCATCCAATAACTTGACAAGACCCAACTATTCACCAATTGACTATCCTAATTTATTAACATTGAGTTAATTCAAATGTAAGGGTCACCCCACTTTTATATATTAAACGATCCATCTAATAGTGCAATTTCATACCATATGTAGAACCCTACTCACCTTTACACACACACAAGCATTCACTTCAAATATCAATGGACCAACAAAACCTTTTGAAGGATCTGCTGGCTAGTTTGTTTAAAACTAATATTGAGAGTGACTTTAAGCTCATAAAGTCACTTCATGTGGAGGTGGTAGAGCTCGCTCGCTGTTGCAACGAAAGGGGTGACCAGATCAAACAGCTCCAAACTGTGGTTGGGTCCAGTCTCGCAACTAAGTATTTAGATTTGCTGCTTCAAATTCAAGATGAGGACCTTGAGAAGAATAGGACACTGATGAGACTCATCAGTGAAACTCAAATCAAAGTTCTGAATACAATCTCATTTCTGGCAAAGATGCGCAATAACTATTGAACCTCCATCCCTGGCCTGCTATGTGCTTGCTCTTAATTTCTGTCACTCTAGTCTTTTGTGTTTTGTGTTTATCATCTATGTACGTGTTGGCTGTACTTGTTTTTCATCCTATAATGAAATGAAACAAGTTTATGTAATACTCTGTTTGTTAACTAATCAAATGTTACATCACTGCATATGAAGCAAGGAACAATAAACCTTTAATAGCTTAACAAATATTCTGAACTAACTATCACCAAAAAAACAAAAAAAATCAATTGTTTATGGACAAACATTGCTAGTAAATAGATGATCTTTAATAACATTATTTACAAAATGTCCCGTCTATGTATACTAACATTTTATCGTATTATACAGGCTCGACTTCCACTAGTTCTAGACCGTGCCAAAGTTTTCGATAAGAATGGAATGCGTTCGAGTGGATATAACATTATGTTTAGGCTCGCGGAGAAAGTTCCAAAGGAAGGGGGTATCTTTGGTGATTGTGGTGTGTGGGTGTGTATATTTCTATATCGTTTGTCACATGGTCTATCGTTGCATGTTGATGACCCCGTTGACGTTGCCATAGCGTATCGTGAAAAGATGGTTCGGTTTTATTACAAACATAGATATTATCCTTTGTAAGTGGTTGTTTATTTTAGTTCATCTTATGTGTCCTTGTTGTATTCTAAACTTTTAGTTATCAATATAATTTACCTTGTCAAATTAGTTTACAACATTATATTACCTAAAACATTGTCAAGTTAACCAACATGCATACATATAAATTTGCGTTAATACAACAATACAAAAACAAAAAAACAACACTTCAAGTTACTAATACGTACAACCCTTAATACCTCTACAATATACTTTAAAAAATTACAAACTAATTCACTATTTGTTCCTTGTTCCTATTCAACCAAATGTCTTCCATTTCTTATATATACGTTCGACTAACTTACTAACACTACATTAAGTCCCACTTGTGTTTAAAATATTACATTAGTACTTGTTAAATCATCATGGCCTACCCTCATCAAACTCTTCCAAAGAAAGTCCCTGCAAACCCCCAAGAAGATTCGTATGACATCAAACAAAGGTATGCATTTCTTTACTTTATAAAGTAATATGCTTAGTTGCTAACTTGATTTGATTTTAAAGAAATTTCCGTTCGTTGTGTACAGGTCACACGTCATTACTACTACACATCTAGTGTTTCAGATTCACTATGATGGTGTTTTCTTAAAATTTCCAACCTTAAAGTATCAACATGGCAAAATAATGCCATTGAAGGTATGTAAGTCGAAAAGGATGAACTTGAATCAAATGCTTGACTTCTTAAGCTTTAAACTTGAGCAAGATATTCGATGTTTGTATTTTTGTTGTCCAAGATTTTCTCTAGCACAAGGCTTGAATTTGATTGAAGTTGACTGTCATATGCGAAAGATGTATGACACGGCTGATTCATATGGTTTACTCGATTTGTATGTTGCCCATGCACCTCAAAACCTAGCATGTTTCTATTATAAAAATCCGACTTATGATTCTTATGATGATGAAATGTTGTCAAAGCTTAAAAAACATCAAGAAGAAAATGCTAGTTGCTACTTCTAATTCGGTTGCTGATCTGGCTGCATGGGAGGAGGAAGAAGGTCGTTCACCTCCTCTAAGAACACCTCCTTCAGAACCGAGAATGAAAGGAATTAATTTTAAAGGTAGAAATCTTTTTAAAGATTTTTTGCATAGTGACTCTATCGATGATGGGGTTGATTTTTTGGATGAAGATTGCATGCCTGGTGTCGTTGGTGTTGATGTTCCTGCCATGGATGTTGGGTGGTCTCGGTCGCCGCCTTATGAGTGGCAAAATGATGTATTCAGTTACCATGGTTCCAAACTGCCCAGTCTTTCTAATGACTATTTTGCAGACGAGGTTGTGCTGCATGTGGGTGGGTCAGCAGTTCATGAACATGGTGGGACTAGTGTGCATCCTACGACCGATCGACGTGTGTCAAAAAATAAATACTCAAGGAAGTTCTACTTTGGATCACAAACTTCATCTTTGAGGAGGCGAAATATGTTGACCTATCTTAAAGCTCTACACAAACAGCGGGTTAGTGGAGGTATTGGACAAACAATAAGTTGGTTCCTTAGGGATGGAAGGTTGCAATCTAGGGTTGTTGTCATGAAAATTTGAAAATCGCAATTCAAGATTGAACACCCGGTTGTTTAGCAAGATTGTAAGTAAATTATATGCACTGCTATAGCCTTTTTGGATACATCGTTATATTTTTGTTAAACATTTTTTCTTGCTACTTGTTATGACTATTAAGAAAACATTTATGCACATGTTTTGGGTTAATCACATTTAGAATTTGGAGCAAAAAAGTTGGTTGTATTTATAGGGCAACCAATATATTTGGCGGGTGTTTTTAGTAGGTACGTGGCGCCCAATTTGTACACAGCCCCATAAAAGATAAGAAATGGATGCCCAAAGACAATTTGACCCCTCCACCTGCACACCCATCAAACTGACATCAGTACTACCAAACATACCCGATTATAAACTATTACAAAAAAAATGTAAGGATCTAAGAAGTAAGAACGGAAATTGTAATCATTTTAATCCGATTAAGCCTGAAGAAGAATATGCCAATGCCTTAGATGACGAATCAATCTTTATATTAAACACTAGATTTGAAAAAGGAAACATATTAATTAATAACAAAAGATACAACTTCATTTAATTCCATGGACTAAAACTAATCCACGCCACTACATTATTTGCCTATTATCATCCCAAACCCAACACAAACAACTGCAAAATATCCTAACAAAATGAAAAACAACCGCTCATACAACTTCAACTTTGCCTTCATATCATTCAGCTCTTCTTCCATGACTGACTTGTCCAAAGCAAGAGCATCAATCACCTGCTGGTACTCCACAGTCTTGTTCAATTGTTTCGCGTTTTGTAAGAATCCATACACCAAATCTTTATAGTATTCACTTGGAAGATCATCATCTAAAAACTCATACACTTCACAAACTGAGCATTTTACAAATCGTTTACCAGGATTTGTCCTTGTTGTTGAAGTCTTAACTGTGAGTCGAATAGCACATCTACAAAAGTATTCAATTTTACCATCAATTAGTCAGGTTGTCGCTCTATTTCGCGAACTCATACTTTAGGGTTTCAAGGTTTAAAACAATTGGGAAATAAGGGAAAGCTGTTGGGAGTGGGGGTGTTTATAAAAGGACAAAAAAATTTGCACGTGTGAGGATTTTTTTATTTGTAGAAATCCACTTTTTTGCTAAAAAAAGACTATAAAAAGTTTAGAGTTAATTTGAAAAAAATGCTCCCTATAGGTTTAACACTTTTCGTCCCCATACTTACGACTCTTAACGGGTTTAGTCCCTTGACCATAGTATAACCAAGTGTGAAACCTGCTTTCACTTGCAAAAGATTGTGCAAAAGATGGTTTAAACCATAACTCTCTTATTTGAATTTTAGAAGTAAAATTACACTTTACCAAATTTGGTCAAGGGACAAAGTACGTACTGCAAATAGACATTGACTTTTACAAGACAAAATATAGGGAGCATTTTGAAATTAAGGAAAAGGTTTATAAAAAAATTGCACGTGTGAGGACCAAACGTGTAATTTGAATGGGAAACACTGTAACCCCACTATCCTTTTGGTCCCAACAAACACAATATCCCCAAAAGTAGATCAAACCCTAGGTCATTGTCACCACACGAATACAAAAAAAAAATTGCTGTCCTTTTCATCTTTATATCAAGTAAACTAGGTTTGTTGTACTTTCCCATAACTATATTATTCCCTTTTATGTTCATATAAATATGATGTTACAGTTAATAAATTTTTTTTTTATTAATTGATGTTTTTTATGTACACCGTAATTTGTTTGTTACTTGATGGGTGCCAAAAATCTACATAATTACTTTTAGTTTGTAACTATGAACTATACTCATGTTTAATTAACTTTTAGGATGAAAGTTGAGTTTAAAGTACACAAAAATGGGGAATTTGCTTTTGATCCACTTCGTTATGTTGATGGGTGCGTTGGGAACGTTTGGTGTTTTACCTCTCACATGGGTGTTTTTACTAGGGCACTTAATAATGTTATAAATGACATTGGTGGTGATAAATGGGCTATGTTTTATTGTAAACCAAACATGTCACTTGCAAATGGTTTAACTTTACTACACAATGATAATGACGTTCGTAGATTTTTTAATCATGCTTTGAACAATGGTTCCATAAACCTGTTTATTGGTCACAAGCAACAGCCATTGTCAAAGTATTATTTTAAAAACATGGTTTGGCAAGAGGAGGACGCTGGCCAGCGTTGCTGTAGTTCAACTCCGTTCAAGGTCAATGAAAATGGTGGGTTCAAGGTCAATGAAAATGGTACCGATATAGGAGGAAGTGGAACTGGGGAAGAAAAAATGTTGCATGAGGTTGGTGTACAAATAGAGAATGCAAATGGTTCAGATAAAGGTAAATCGAAACTGTTTAAAGATGATGTGCTGGAAAGAAAGATACTTAAGGGTAGAAAGAAACGAAAGGAAACAATGAATGAATCTGAATCAAGCAAGGATAGCATATTCCAAGTTGTAAAATGTTGCACGAGGTTGGGGTACAAATAGGGCCGTGATTCACGGGCGAGCCAAAATGGTTGAAGTGCCATCTGATTGATTTCTGGTTGGTACATTTATTTACTTGAATTTTCAATTTAGTTTATGCAATCAGTTCCCATTACACAATTGCTGAATATTATAGGTATATCTTCAGACAACAAACACACACTACCGCTAATTGTTTGCCTCCATGACACATTCATAACATAGTTTAATACAGATGTTTATTACACACCAATCGACCCACACTTATTATTGTTACTTAAACAACACATAGTACCAACTAGGAAGTGAGTGCATACATTTAAATATAGTATGTGTGATTGGGGGTCTTTAATGTAAAAAGTTGTCTGGAGTAGCGAAATCTGAGAGCAAATTAATGTGTGGATTGGATGAGTTCGGCTGTTCCTGTGTTTGACTTGAGTTGGGTGCCTTGGCCGCATTTATCATCCCATGCATAAACTCTACATTTGCCTCAGATTGTGTGCTGTTACTTTGATTAGATGAACCCTCCACCACACGTGTCTTTTTTCTTGGACCGGCTGGACCTTTTTGTATACATGTACACATAAACATTAGATGTCAATAATCACAACTACTTAATTGTGGCATAATAAATAAAATTTCAACCTTTTCTTTCACAATAGTTGCATTACATGTTAGGCGGTTATGTCCTGGCCCTCCACACCTTCCACAAGTACTCCTTGTAGGCACCTCGCCTTGAGAGGGAATTCTGTTTTTTTTTTAGTCTCCCTGGTCGCCTGTTGTTTACAATAGGGGGTGATACAACTTGGATGTCGTCTGGAGTGTCCCACATCATTATGTCTTTTAAAGGATAAATGATGTCTTCGTATGTGCCTTTAAGTGTTGTATTATAAAACCAAGCTTTAGCCAGTTTCTTCACACTAGTCAGCCCTACAAACCTACCAACAGCACAGACATGTCTACATGGTAAGACCGAAAGCTACCATTTTCGACAAGTGCATTCACCCTGTTCCAAATCAACAATATGACTTTTTTTTTGTCGCGTACTTCATACACTCTGTCCTTTTCAATCCCCATAACCTTCCAGTTTGCACTTTTGGCCATTCTGGCATTGACTTTTGTAGTTGCCCATTCAGAAAGATCATCATCTGGGGCATCTAACCATAAATAATAAAGTATGTTTAGTGTGTAGTATTTCATTATGCTTAAGTAAACGTATTAAAAAGTTAGACCATCTATTACCTGCATGTTTTGCTTGGCGGTGGTAATACCAGCTCTGAAGAAGAGCTCTAAACCATTCCATCAGCGTTGTTATTGGGCAGTGGCGCACAAGCTTTGTTAAAGCATTTATGGATTCGACACTGTTTGAGGTTAAATAATTGTACCTCTGCCCAGGGCAATGTGCCCTTGACCATTTCTCGACCCCTGCTTCAACAAGTTTTTTGTGAGATTGCGGTCTTACCGAACGAATATCAGACATTAGCTTTGCAAAATCCTCCGTTGTGTATGCTTTGCATGTCTTCCAGTATAAACATTTTAGTGTATCGGTGTGCATCTTTGTATTTAACATCAAATGCCGACAACAATAGCCGTGAAAGGCATTCGGGAATACAGTGTGACATGCAAGGGTGATTCCATGATGTCTGTCAGATATGATTGCCAAATTAGGAACTTCCCCTATGCATTCTTCGAGTTTCGTCAAAAACCAAGTCCATGATTCACCAGTCTCGCTTTGAGCAACACCGGTAGCAATCGGTAGAATCTGATTGTTTCCGTCCATTCCAATGGCAACCAGATTTGTTCCCTTGTATGTCCCTTTTAGATGTGCGGCATCAATTATGATCAGAGGGCGCATATAGCACAGGAAACTCTTAATCTGTGAAATACAATGTCTCGGATACAATGGTACATCAGGTTGAAAACATATAAACAGAAATAAAAATAAGTAAATAATAAAAATAAAAATTGGATATTAATTTAGTTTATTGTTAACTGCCAAACGACTATCTAAACTAATAACAATTTATTGTTTGTTGTTTGATTTGACAGGTGCGGTATGCACATAAGATGGATGTGTTGCTTTTGTTTAAATACACATATGGTTGTGTTGCTTTTGTTTAAGAAAACTAGGTATCAGAAGTATGTTGTAAAAAGTATTTATTTTGTACCTTTATGGTGTACCTGCATATGCAGGTACATGTTTCTGTGTTTCTATGACTGATAAGTTAAGTTTCAGTGATATGCTGTTGCATTTCATTAAAACTAGATAATTTATGTTGTATATACGTATGATATGCATAAATCCTACAGGTAATTTTGATTTTTTTTTGATTTTTTTTAATTAACTTTGAATTTTCTTTCTATATTTATACCGCTAGAATAATGTATGACATGATAACCAAAGCTATTTCTTTTGATAACCTTATGAAAAAAATATGTTTTGCAACTAAACAAAGATGATTAGAAACTTAATAATATGCTTACCACAGCACCGAAACCGATAAATAGGTTCTTAAAACAGCTTGCATCGTCAGTCTCTATGTGTGTAACTGTGCCCCTGTTTGCCATCTTTAGATTATAACAATATATGGGCAGCTGCGAAAATGAGGCCTTTGGGCAGCCCTGATTTGATTCCAGTGCCAACTGTCTCCCTCTCCAAGCCCGTTTGTATGAAATGTCTATATTCATATCCAAATTCAGATCATGTATAAAGTCCTTTGGCTTATACACTCTTTTCGGATCTCCGAGCTTCGGGGATAATATTCTAGCCAATGTTTTTGCATATGCATTTCGGTGATTTGGATTGAATTGGATTTTTGAACATTTATGATTGTCGTTTAGTGAAGTGATTCTAAATCAGATAGTTATCCCAAATCGACGACAGTTTATGTGCCAATCACATTCTGGTTGGACACACTTGACAGCGTATCTTGCCGTACACGATTTAGAAACACAAAACTCATACCTTTATTTTAAACATTTCAAACTTATCTCATACATGCACTCTTCCTTATCTTCAAACATATCATGAACTTTTAAACCACCTTTATTCTTATATGGAAGGGTATAATCAAAAGTAGGTGGTTGGGGTTGGATTGGCATACAGTTAAGATTAGTGAAGTGCAATTGGTGTTTTGGATCTAAATTTACGACAGGGGTATGCAAAGCGTGGTCTACGATTATTGTGTGCTCATGTGACGGCGTCCCCAAAACAAGAGTTTTGAAAACTTCAAGGTCGACGTCATTAAGTAGGGTCCTTTTAGTTGCACCGGTGTTGTAAGATAAACGTATTGCGTTTACATCGTTAACATTCAACTTCTTCCATACATACTTCACAAGATTGCCAAAGTTGATGGCATTTGGAAGTAAAACGGCAATCACATTCTCTTCATACCGTATAAACACCTTGAACTTATCTGTTGTGCAAGAATTCTTTTTTTTTTTGGGTTGTGTTGTTTGTGTTGTATATGGTGAAGAGTTATATAAGCAAATCTAGTTGCCCAAAGTACAACTGTCTACAAGCATACACAATATTTTGTTGCCCAAAATGAAAAGCCAATAGTAGGTGCCTATATTCAAGTACAAATTAGCTTTCCATTTGTATGAAAAGGCAATGGCAAATGTGACACATATATATAGGATTCTCATTGATTATGATTACACCTATCAAGTGGCATTAAAATAAAGTTGATGTACTTGTGTGTACTGTAGCGCAACCAACATGGCAAAATTAGGCAACGTTTTAAAAAAATGGGCAATTTTTAAAAGATGGGCAACTAAAAAATGGGCAACTTATAAATGGGCAAATTTACAAAATTGGGGATCCTACTGCTCGTGAGCAGACATTCTACTGCTAGTTACAAAGTTCCTGCTGCTTGGATAAAATTTCTACTGCTGAGAGGGTTCTACTGCTCGCTTTGTAAGTGGTGGAATCTACTGTTTGGTTTGTAAGTGCAGGGACTGTTGTGTAATTTCTTATCTGAACGGATTAAAAACTCACAAATCGCTTGAATTAGGGTTTAGAAATCTAATTGGATCTCATAATTAGTTTTACGCGCTCATAAATCACACTAATTCAAACTCTAATACATGGCCAAATGATTGATACATAGCCAAATGATTGATACAAAATATTTCATGCATCCTATCATACACAGATACGAAACATTATTACTTTCAAATTAAACAGTTGTGTCGATTTACTGAAAAAATATAACCGTTACGGGTATTAATTTCATTGAACAGTTGTGTCGATTTACTAGGGGTGTAACTATGGTAATTTCATTGAACAGTTGTGCCCATTTAATTTCATTGAAAAAATATAACCGTTACGGTTATTAATTTCTTGGTTGGTTTGTTGTTATAAATGGCAACAAAAAAATAAAAATAAATAATAACTAAATAAATAAATAAATACATAAAAATTAAAGGAAACTGAAATGTTAATACACTTATGGGAATCATATCCGCACCAGATAGTTGCAACCATAATGCAAATACATCAGTTCCACACCAGATAGAAGTTCCATACAATTCAAGACTCATAAACGCATAATGCAAGAACTAAACTACTTGAAACAGGACAACATGACCCACAACCAAAATTAAGTAGTTCTGCCATAACTTTTTAAACACAAACAGTGCAACAAAATTTGATTTAACTAGAAACTCATAGAGTGACTCACAAAACTAGGTTGCCCAAAAACTATAACTAGTTGCGCAAATATGCTGAAAAGGCAAATCTTGAGAAGGCAAATCTTGAGAATCGGAAAGAGATCTTTTACTACCGTAATAGGCTAAATACTTTATTTCTTTTTATGGTCCGTCAACCAATGAAGTCATCATTACACCTGCCACTTGCACCCAATAGACTCTTTTCATTCCCTAGTCCCACATGAAGCAATAGTAATCTCTCCGCTATATAAACAAGTTACAACCAAAGCAGAACGTGCGCATTCAACGAGAGTAAGAAGTGAGTATTCCATAACATTGTTTCTTTGTGTCTCTTAATTGCCTCTCACCGGAGTAACCTTGAAATTTTGCCCATCATGAATCATAAACTCGTTATTCTTTCAATGTCCAAACGGTACGTGTTTATGTTTATCTTGTTAATTCATGAGTTGCTCAAGTTTAAACCGGACCAACAAGTGGTATCAGAGCGGGTGGATCATTCTTATGATCTAGATCCGTTCTTAAATGACTACTAATAACTTTTAGCCGTTCTTAAATGACAGCTAATAACATACAACCACCATCCTCTACAAAAACCCTAACATCAAAATCCCCTCCATGTTGTTGTCGAGTATCTCCTTACATTCAACCTTTCTGGTGTGTAGAAATACTCAAACTGCCTATCCATAATCTTTCACTTCACTCCACCTCAGCACCACCAGTTCTGGTGGAATCTTGTTGGGAACTTAGTTCCATGTAAGCTTAATGAGAGTGGAACATCCATGCAAGCTTAAAGGGTGTAATATGGTTGATCTCAGTAACAACCATATTTGAAGTGAAAAATGGTGGATCATCAGAGGCTATTAATGGGGAACATAATGGGAAGAGGATACGTTGTTAGGGATACATACAAATCATACATCAGGGATCGCTATAATCCCTGATCTTCAAGGAACATCACCCAACGACGTCAAGCAACAAAGGATGAAAATCCCTGATTTCTCATCCTTGTTGTTGCCCAGCTCGGAAGATCAACCAAGATCAATCAGGTATTTTCATCCTTTGTTGCTTGACGTTGTTAGGTGATGTTCCTTGAAGATCAGGGATTATAGCGATCCCTGATGTATGATTTATCATCCTTGTTGCTGCCCATCTGAGCAACCAAGATCAACCACTGAGGCCAGAGTGTTTGCTCGTTCACAAAGCACTGAAACAGATTCAAAATGAAAAGGTTGCAGAACTGAAGATAACAGATTCAAGCTCCAATCTCTATTTGTACTTCATCAGCATCAATAGAATTAGGTATGATAAATATTGTAATTCTTTGATGTAATAATCAGTATGTAAAAAGAAGCCAAATAAAATGAGCCGTACTAGAAACTCATAGAGTGACTCACAAAACTAGGTTGCCCAAAAACTATAACTAGTTGCGCAAATATGCTGCCTTTAGTGATATGAATGGGTAGTAAACTTAGAATATGTGAACCATACATGCACCATGATATTTGCATTTGTATTATAGAATGACATTCACAAATATTGTCTAGTACACTTACACATGTTCAAAAGGTAACACAAATTTTTTCCCATTTGTGAACAGGTTTGACAAGTTTTCAGTATGGGTAGTCAGTTGTTCAGTAGAATATATGGTTCTAAAAGTATAAACAATAAATACAGTACATGACACATATATATAGGAGTCTCATTGAGTATGATTACACCTATCAAGTTGCATTAAAATAAAATATAGTAGATGTACTTGTGTGTACTGTAGCGCAACCTACGTGGCAAAATTAGGCAACGTTTTAAAAAA